>BSBN01001368.1:2271930-2916361 GCA_027924645.1 Cunninghamia lanceolata
AAGGTCTTTATGAATGGCTTGTTATGCCATTTGGTCTTAGCAATGCTCCAAGTACATTTATGCACCTGATGAATGAGGTATTAGTTGAATTCATTGGTAAATTTGTTATTGTTTATCTTGATGACATACTAATCTTCAGCAGGACAAAGGAAGACCATGTGAAGCATGTTGGTCAGGTGTTGGAGAAGCTGCATGAGCACAAGTTGATGATCAACTTAGACAAATGTGAGTTCATGAAAACTAAACTTGTATACCTAGGATTTGTCATTTCTAATGGCTGTTTGAAGATGGATCCCTCTAAGGTTGAGGCTATTCTCAGTTGGCCTACCCCAAAAACAGTGGGAGATGTGAAGTTTCCATGGATTGGCGACTTTCTATAGGAAGTTTATCAGAGGTTTCAGTCACATTAGTGCTCCCATCCTCAACACCATCAAGGGTGGAGTCAAATGTAGATTCTAGTGGACAAAGGAAGCTGATGATAGTTTTGAGTTGTTAAAAAAAAAGGTGGCTGAGTTACCTACCTTAGTACTCCCTGATTTTGATAAGGTGTTTGTTGTTGAGTGTGATGCAAGTCAGCAAGCTATTGGTGCTGTTCTCAGCCAAGAAGGACATCCAGTGGCATTCTTTTCAGAAAAGTTGAATGAAGCCAAGCAAAGGTATTCTACCTATGACTTAGAACTCTATGCAATGGTGCAAGCTCTTAAGAAATGGAGACATTATTTGCTGCCCAAAGAATTTATTGTGCTTACTGACAATCATGCTTTAAGCTTTCTAAATAGTCAAGAAAAATTGAACCATAGACATGTTAAATGGATGGAACAGCTACAAGTTTATACCTTCACAATTAAGCACAAAAGAGGTGTCTCTAATAAGGTGGCTGATGCATTGAGTAGGAGGTTACTTCTTGTTCATGAAATTCAGTTAGAAAGCATGGGTATTGACTGTTTAAAGGAGCTGTATAAAGAAGATTCTGATTTCAAAGAGGCTTATGATGTTTGTGTGAACTTGGCTAACACATTCCATAGAGTATGCTAATTTTGTTTTGCAGGAAGGCCTCTTATTTAAGGGCAATTTCTTGTGTGTCCCTAAGTGCTCCATGCGGGACAACATCATCAAGGAGAAGCATAATGGTTCTTTAGGAGGACATTTTGGCTTGGACAAGACACTAGAACAAGTCACATGGTTCTATTTTTGGCCAAAGGTGCAATCAGATGTGAGAAAATATGTAGCTAGTTGTGCAATCTGTCAAAGAGCCAAAGGTGTGTCTTCAAATGCAGGTCTATACCAGCCCCTTCCCATTCCCAATAGACCTTAGGAAAGTATCAGCATGGATTTTGTGTTTGGGTTACCCAGGACAGCCAGAGGGGTGGATAGTGTGTTTGTCATTGTTGATAGGTTCAGCAAGATGGCTCATTTTGTGCCATGTAAATGCACAAATGATGCATCTCATGTTGCAGGTCTATTTTTCAAAGAGGTAGTAAGGATACATGGTTTACCATTGTCCATTGTAACAGACAGAGATTCTAAGTTTGTAGGCCACTTCTGGAGGACCTTGTGGAAGGAGCTGGGCACACAGTTGTCCTTTTCATCAGCCTACCATCCACAAACTGATGGTTAGACTGAGGTGGTTAATAGATCACTTGGAAACCTTCTAAGGTGCCTTACAAAGCAGCATGGTTTGGCATGGGACTTGGTTATCAGTCAGGCTGAATATGCCTACAATGATTCAAGGAATAGGAGCACTGGTAAAAGTCCTTTTGAGATAGTTTATGGTTTTCATCGAAGAGGGCCACTTGAGCTGAAGGATCTCCAAGGTTGGGATAGAAGGAGTGCACTTGGTGAAGAGTTTGCTGCCTCCATGAAAATAGTTCATGATCAAGTCAAGTTGCAACTAGAAAAATCAGTCACAAAGTACAAAGAAAAGGCAGATTTAAAGAAAAGAGAAGTACAATTCAAAGTTGGTGACTTAGTTATGGCATATCTAAGGAAAGAAAGGTTGCCTAAGGGTTAGCCAACTAAACTCCTGATGAAGAAGATTGGGCCATGCAAAATAGTACACAAATTCCGTCCAAATGCATATGAGATTGAGCTACTAGATGACCTTGGTATCTCTCTAGTTTTTAATGTTTGTGATCTTTTTCCTTTTAGACCTCCATTGCCTGATGAAAGTGGATCAGATGTGGTGGCTCAAGATGCTGATTGGATCAAGTATTTGCCTCCAAGCAAATCTTTACAGTTGGAGTGTATTCTGGATTCCAAAGTTATCAAGAAGACTTGAAGAGGTATCTATAAGGACTACTTGGTGAAATGGAAGGATCTCCCTGACTCAGAGGCCACCTAGATGACTGAAGCAGATATCTTGAAGCATGGCATGACTCTTCAACAATTGACAACTCAAGGGACTTGAGTTTTTCCCACAGGGGGAGTATGGTGCAGGAGCTTCAGTTCAGTCATTTTTTCAAATATAACATTTTGTGACCTTGTTAATTTTGGTTTTTCCTAATGCTTTGAAAGCCATTTTCATACTTCGTAATAAGGACTTAGTCCATTTTATTTGACTAGTCCACTAGAGTATTTGATAAGTCCTATTTTCTAGGATTTCTCTTTAGAAACTTGGAGTTTTTTAAGAAAATAAGCTTTTCCATTGGTTCACTGCCTTTCATGGGTAGTTGTATAGACTGTAAGGAAGTGCAAACATTGGGGAAACTTGCTATAAACTTTAATCTGTATAAACATGCCAAATATGAATGGAGAAAGGGAGTCTTTTAAGGAAAAAGCTATGTTTTTATGTTTTTTGCTGAAAACAGTCTTCTTGTACGGCCTGGTACGGACTGTAGAAGATCCATGGTCTAAGAATTATTGTTGTGGATTGAGTTACCTTTCATTTGCATCTGTTTGGAGTTCTTGAAACATTTTTATTGCTTTGTTTGATTTCATTGTTTGCAAACTGGTTTTCTTACCCTCCACAGCTAGGGTTTGGACAAAATGCTCCATTCTTCCTCTGTCCTCTAAAGGTGGTCCCCCATTTCTTGGTGGGATGGAGGAAGACAAAGTAGTTTTTATGTTTTTGATGTTTGCATTGTGGTTCTCCTTCCTCCATGGTGGTTGGTATGCCTCTATCTAGTCAAAACAGTGACTAGTTAGTAAAGAAAAGGCATAAGACAACAAGAGTGCAAGAAAACAGTCAAGGGCTTGATCAAATGGTGTTGATCTTTGTGTTTTAGAAGGAAGGCAGACCTGTACAAGAACCTACTATCCAGACAAGGGATCCTTGATACACATCTTTCCCATAATCTCAAGCTAGACTGCCCTTTAGAAGAAAAACAACAATTGCTGACAGAAATACAGTTTGCTGTTCATGCACGTGGGTACAGTATGGTCTGAAGGTTCAAGGAATGGTAAACATTTTAATATATATATTTGGTTCATGCACCAAGTGGTGAAGGTCATTTGAGGTTTGTGAGTGGTTAGTGTGGTGTTAGACTTTCTCCTTGCTTACAAGGTTTAACCTCCTTTAACACTGTTTTCTTGAAGACAGTCATAACAGTTTACTATTTCTGTCAGAACAAGTACTGAGGCAAGGTGTTGGTTCAAAGACCTCAAGTTGATCTTGTCATTGGTAAGTGTTTGAGGTGTTTAGATCCTTGTTTGAGAGGAGTTGATGCAGGTTTAGCTTTCACAAAGGCTATAAGAAAGAAGCTGTCACTTTAAGATTGTCATAGGACAGTCAAGCTTCAATTTGCTGTCCTCTGCCCTCTATATCACAGTTTGGGCCTGCATGTGAGTAAATGGTTGCTCATTCACATTTAGTGTTTAGTATGCATTGAGTATTGTTGGTCTTTTGAGGCTTTGAGAAGTTATTGTTGGTTGAATTAATTATATAAGGGTTAAGCCTTCTTCCAAACACTGTCCTAGAACAGTCATACTATTGTTGCTGTCCACTGCCCTAGAGAGTGTAAAAATTAGTCTTTTGGTCAGAGACCTCATGACAGTCATGATTCCTTAACAAGTGTTAATAGTTATAGATGGACATTGTTGGTAGAGGTGTGGGTAGGAAGTTGTGAGTTCTTAAAAGGTGGATTGTGTAGATAGATGGGATTGAATAGTAACTCTCCAAGGTGAGGGAAGGGCAGCCTATGAGGAGGACACTAGATAGTGGTCCTAGGCTTGTGTAGGCTTTGTAAACACAAACACTTTTGTAAACCTCTTGGAGAAAGTTGAGTGACTTAAGTTCATTGAGTGAACTTCAAATACTCTTACCTTACCCTCTGCATCATAGGTTTCCTCTCTCAATAATGTATGTCACTCATTTTTCTAGGTAGATTCACTCAAGTGACCCTACAACTTAACATGAGTCACCTAGGTGACTCTCAGGTCTCCCAAGCACCCCTTTAGTTAAAGTTGTAGAAACTTAGTTTTAGAAGGAGAGAATGTGTAGGCTGAGAATGAAGTTTGCAAGGATGGTAGACACATGAGGGAGGGTCCTAATGATGCAAGGAGATTTCCATCAAGGTGGAGAATATATGTTAGAAGTGATTCATTCCATTTGGGTCATGAGCTAGACCACCAAATCATCATTGGACTATAATGTAGGACCATATAATTTTGGGTACTTACATATTTGCCCCTTTAAATATGACAATCTGCATGGAAGGTAGGTCTCATTTCCTTAAATAATCATGTGGGAACCACACTTACCTATACTTACCAATTGTCATTGCCTCACATATAGACCTACAAAATGAAATGTGTGAATTTTGTAGTATGACAATCATGAAAAGTGATAATGAAATATGACGAGAGTACTTTCCATCAATTCAAGGTTTTAGAGATACTATGTTTATTGCATGCCCTCATTTCCTATCCAAAACCATGATGGCAAGGTGTAAGGTATACCTATTCCTACTTTTATTCAAATGAAAAATATATCAAAAAAGTTAAAAATTTTCCTATATATACCAATTTTTTTTACTTCACTTGTGCTTGTGATGAGAGAAAAAAAGACGAGCTATGGATGAACAATGCAAAATTATACAAGCTTACAATTGATAGAGATATTAATGAGATGATAAATATTATGGTATCCATTTAGCCTCTAGTCCCTCTGGTGCAAAAATCAAGAAAAACTCCCTCTTTTCGCTTAATTTAGTTTTCATATATTAAATGTCAAAATGGTTGTCAAATTCAATGTTTGATGCATTACTTTGTTGTTCAGGTAGAAAATCCTTTTATGATTTTTTGTTTTTTCAAATTTCTTGCATTTTTGTTTGATTTATGCTACCTTGGTTTACTTGTGGCATGGTTAGGGTCACCCCTTTTATCCCTACCAATTCACCCATATTAAGAGGGTAGGTCACCTAGGAGATCGTACCATTGAGCCTGGGTGGCACATGCAACCCACAAGTCAATTGAGAGATCTTCCTAGTCACCCATTTTAGATAGGGATGATTAAATTCTTGTCTTTTTTGTGTCATTTTAGGGTTGTTTTTCTGATTTGTGAGTTCTTTACACTTTTAAATTTGGTTTCTATGATTTTTTTCTTTTTTTTATGTTTTTGGCTTTTACAATTTTTAGGGGTTTTATAAGGTCTAATGAAGTTTTCTACTTAGTAGAACACCTATATTCAGTGGAATGCCACCAAAGAATAGGATTAGTATGCAGATATTGTGGAGACATTATCTAGAGAAAACCTAGCCATTCTTCATAGAGTATGACTAGCAAGGGTGCTATGAGTTCCTATTGTTTAACCTTCAGCTTGAATTTGCTATGGCATTGTTACTTACTAGGACACTAACCAAAACACCTTCATATTTCTAATATTTTTAGGAGATTGGACAGTTAGTCTTTAACACTTATCACATTCTAGGTGTCCTTATTCAAGGAGACAAACTTACACTTCTTGAGGCAGAGTCTAAGATGAGATATTGGCTTAGGCAACTATACTAGGAGATGAAAATTAAGAAGATAGACTAGGGACCTATCTTACCTTAGTTCCTTCACATGCCATTCCACCCCGATGAAAGGTCTTGATTGGTCTGATTTGCACTTTCTTGTAAGAAGGTAAGAAGAGACCCATGCTTAAGTGGTGTTGGGCACTAATTATTTAGTAGGTGGAGCATGATAGAATATTCACTCGGGGAGCTAACATATTAGCATTGGTCTATCGAGACTGGTACCATATTGCATGATAGGGAGCACTTGATTTCAATCATCCATCTTTAGTTATGGTGTGGATTCTAGGGACTTTTAGATGAAATCAAATAGTACTTCCTCTAGAAGATCCTACACTTCATAATCCATGAGATGGTATAGGGTTGGTCACTTTGATGTAACCACACAAATAGTGATGATTTGATATATGATGATTTTATCAAAGACTCCTAATAGATACAGAGGGGATGTGTGTAGAAGATCAAGCAATATAATCCTACTATTAAGGGGTTAGATCTTTAACAAATAGGAATGGACTTGTTTGATTTCATGACTACTATATCAACTTGGTGATGATTATCTAGCAGATTTGCCTCCTATGACCCCATGCTATCGATCTTCTCATGAGGCAACCAAGGCATACAAAGGAGTGCCCTTATGGACCCCTCTTACTCTTAGGAATCCTATTACATGTCCTTTATGAGGATAAGGTTGGAGATATCTAAGACCACACATGGGTCACCCTATTTTTGATGCAAAAAGTAACCAAGACTCAGGAGGATGATGATGACTACATTCTTGAGGTTGAAGAGGAGGGTCGGAGGAAGCACCAAATGATGAGGAGGCCAAAGAGGGTATTTAAGAAGAGGCTATGGGTATACCTTAGCTTTTCAATTCTACACTAATGATAGAGGTGTAAATGAGGATATTTGATCCCTTATGACACCCAAGAGATCCAAGTGAGTATCTCTTCTCAACTTTTTAGTTTACTCTTTCATCATATCTTATAACCTGATTACCATTTACACTCTTCCTTCTCTCTTTACTCGATGATACAAGCACTAAAGAGTCATGAAGCGACCTAATTAGGACCATAGTGCTAGAGGTTCTAACTCCTACCATAAGGGTGGATAATGACACATTACTAGTGGATGCATAGAGACAAGGTGTAGTAGCAAACACACTAATTTTTTGCTCCTATATTTAATGTTAGTTAGCAGATAATCTCTGAAAGATCTAGGATTTCTACATTACAATTAGAGAATGATTTATTATGAGAGATAGATGTTGGGATTATCTAATAGATTCCCACTCATACACAAGTTGGGACACAAGGCCACTCTCACACATGAGTTCACGCAGTGGTCCCTTCTCAGGGACAATCTCAAAGGACTCCTATAAGGTACGATATAGTGGGTAGTAGGAGGAGATGATAGAGTAAGAGCTCTAAAGGATCTGTGGCTCAAATTTAACCTTGAGGCTTTTATTGCTTCCTTGTGCTACTTGACACTTTTTAGCTTACTAATTTGCCCCCTTGCCGGGAGTTTTGGAACTAGTTATACTTATTTTGATTATGAGTCTCTCATGATGGAGCCTATGTAGTCAATTTATTGACATTTTCATGCATATGATGTAGTGTGATTTTTGAGATTGGCATTTTAATTTTATCTAGCTTATGGTCAACATCTTTATTTTGCTTCTCCTTGTGCACATGGTTGGTTTAGAATTTGAGCTTATTCATGAATATGTGTATATATAGATGCTGTATTATGCTCATGTTTTTGTACTTTTCTATTTTATGATGTATACATGTGATGTATGTGTTTCCCTCATTTTTGACCTCACAAATTTTAAACTTTTCACGTCCATTGAATTGGCATGTGTCATCAAGTCATTACCCCACATTTTGTGTCAATGTTCTAAATCACATGTTAAGTTTCTCTGTCATGTCAGCTTGTTTGAGTCAAAAATGTTAAGATGTCCACATCATTTGGCTTGGTCATAAATACATTGAAATCAAATTCATTTTTCTTAAAGTTGTGTAACTTTATCGAAGATCAATTTGTCATACTCTATTTGCCTAGTGATTCGTGTGAAGATAATCATACATATTGATCAAGTCTCATTAGCAACAATATAGATTTTACTTATTGAAATTGTTAAAAATTTATAAGTCAAATATTATATCAATCTTTTTCTTGATCTTCACAACCATACAAGTGGCTGCTATCTTGTTTATCACCACCATCCTTTCAATTGACATAAATAAATAGAAATGCTCTAGTCTCCTTATGGGAAATGAACTGTAATCAACATATCTCATTTGTGAAATCCTCTTGTGAGATTGATGGAGATTGTCATGTTCCCTTTCTAACTAATTTCATCCAGAGAATTTATTAGCCCATTCCTATATTTCATGTGGGCTAATGAAAGAAAATAGGGAATTGATTTATTTAATATTTAATTAGGTCCTGTGAGAATTTATATTTTTGAGATATTTGGGAGTAATTAAATATTAAATTATAATATTTACAGCACCAAACGAGGTGTGGGATTTTATGGGAAGATATTGTAACTCTCAAGGCTAAAAAAAGGATATTATATGATAGTTATGATAGATTGTCATTGCGTAAGTGATAAGTTATTTTTTAGCTAGCAGTTATGGAGAGCAAGTGGAAATTGTATACAGTGAAAGTTGGTTAGCATAAGAGAGATCAAAACAATAAAGACTCAAGACCAAACTCAAACATAACCTCAAGGAATTATCAAGAGCATAACCATAATCAAATAAATGCATAAACAATAAAAAAATGTTACCAATTGACGTATATTCCTTGGTTGTATTTGTAATGTGGATTGCTCAAATGTGTAGCATGACCATAGCTTGCAATGATGGATGAATGTGAATGCTCAATGGATGTGAAGTGCTCAACGAATTCTCAAAGCTCAATATGAAGATATGAATGCCAAAATCTCAAAGATCGTGGAGCAGTTTGTGAGATGGAGAATGGGCATATTTATAGCTTTCATAGAGTGATGATCAATGGTGGAGAAAAATAGAATGAATCAACAGATGAGATAATTTGAGAAGAATTGTGCACATGACATGTGTCCATGCAAAAAGCTTGTTTTAAAGAGTTAATTTCTTTCATGAATAATTGGATTGATTTGATTTTCATAAATGGAATGCTTTTTCTATTTAATGAATTGATTGATGAAGATAAAGATTTGAAAGCTAAGTTAACTCAATGTTTGATTTGTTTTTTGACATGCAATTGGATTCAAAGAAAAATAATTTAATAATAAATTATTTAATTCATGTGCATGAGTGATTTATGGGAAGAAAAGATATAATTAGAAGATAAGAAGACTTTATTAGAAATAAATAAATAAATTTATTTAATTCATGTGCATGATAGAAGAAATCAAATAAATAAAAGACTTGATTTTATTTATTTATGAGAGAGGAAAAATAGAAAAGTGAACTAAATAAATTATTTTAATTTATTTAATTGTAGAGGAATTATTAGCTAATTAAATAATTAAGAATTATTTAATTATTGTGGATAAGAGGAATAAAAGTGATGAATTAATTAAATAATAGAAATTATTTAATTAATGTGAGATTGAGGATTGAAATGGATAATTTTAATTAAATAATTAAAACTATTTAATTAAAGTGGATTAGAAGAATAAAATTGATGAAATGTTAGATTTAATTAAATAATTAGAAATTATTTAATTAGTGTTGGAAGGTGAATTAAAGAAGAAAATGATGTAAATAGCAAGATAATAATGTGTTAGTCATTTTTAGGTGTCTACATTTTGCCCCTCTTTGAGACAAAGCATTTTATGGCGTTGTTTCAAAGAATTAATAATGATGTGAAAATTTTGCTGATAATTGTGCCCCAATGTAACAATGGAGGTAAGGTGGTGCCCCCTCGAGAGATTGGCCAAGATAAATAAATTTTTGGTTGATCTCGTAATAAGAAAGAAAGACTAGTTGAAGAAGATCAGAAACGAGGAACAGGGTGGTTGGATGGAAGAATGGATGCAAAAGTTAACCGGATCAAGAAAGAATGGACACACGATGAAGAATGAAGGTTTGGGAGGGAAGAATTAGGGTTGGGATGGCTAAAAATAGGTTGAGGTGGGTCACTTTCAAGACATTTACACTCTCACTAGTTATAATCTTTCACTCAGAGCTTAGTAGATCTTTAGAGTCAAGAGTGCAGAGCAGTTTGCAGAGATAACAGGGATTCATAGGGAGGATCATCAAGTAGAGCGAGTTCAGACACATGGATGACTAGCTGGAGCACCAGTGGTGGTATGTATCTAACCCTTATACATTTAGTGCATTTATTAGGTGCATTAATGGATGCTAGAAGTAGGAGAAAAACAAAACAATAAAAAACACAACTTTAGTGTTTAGGCGCATGTGATAAGTTTTGTGGCACGTTTGATGTGAAATGGTGCATATGATGAGCGCAACTGCACATTTGCAAAAACAAGTCACAAATGATGTTCTTAGTGTTAGGTTTAGAAAATGTGCAACTAATTGACAGTTTGGCGCATTTGAGAAATGAGTCACTAATGACTGACACATGTACACTTTTGATGTGCAAAATGGCGCATATGATTGCTAGTTTAGCGCTAGTGAAAAAGAGGGCCACTAATGACAAATGAGGCTGCTAATGATAGGCAGAAAGGTGCTTCTAATGTTAGGTAAGTTTTTAGGGCTTTTTCCAAATAATTGATAAATAGTTTACAATGAATGCAAGTTGCACTTCCACCATTGATGTCACGAGAGTGTCACCCAATGATGATGGATCTAGTTCAAGACTTGATAGAGGAGGAGCTCCTATTTATAGAGGTGATGGGATTATGGTACATTTCACATATGCCCTAGATTAGAGTACATCAGGCCATGATGACTACATTGGTCGAGCAGTGGTATAGTGAGCAAAGCTCATTTTTGTTACCGAATGGAGAGGTGAGCATTACACTTGAGGATGTGTGGAGGATACTCCACATACCCATTCATCGAACTCAAGTGTATATGACACAGATAATGGAGAGAGTGCATTGGCTAGGATTTTGATGACACATGGCCTTGGGATTGAGGATGGGGAGATGAGACCCAGCCAGATGTGGATGCAATTTGATAGATTGATGTATTTTCTAGTCTGATTGATCGGAGGAGTGTTGAAGCCAGATTAGCGATCTCAAGGTTTTTCTATTAGATGGGGATGAGTACTTGAGGGGATACTAAGCGAGGGCATAGTGTATGTTTGGGGCCTTTATGTGCTTGGTCATCTTTATCATGATATGCATCAGGTGGTGTATAGATATGGGTCTAGCTTTGCAGCAGGGATGACACTGCTTCACGTGTGGGCTTGGGAGCATATAGTTGTGACTCAACCAATCTCTGTGGAGAGGAGAGGTCTAGGGATGCATTTTGTCTATTTTTATGAGGGAGCAGTCACACAGTGGAGGCTGGGAGAGCTAACCTATTGGAGGCATGTGTTGGATGAGATGCACACCATCATCTAGGGACCCTAGAGGGATTGTGAGATATGGGTAGTGATGAGGTCATTGTAGTGTTTGTTACTTCATCATCATTTAATTATCAATCTAGAGGTGTCTAGAGCGATCTGCGACAAGACTCTTAATGTGGGGGGTTTTGGAGTGGAATCAGAATCATTTGAATGGATGGTTTGTGGATAAGGTCTAGTTCACTTAACTTGTTGAAATAAACATGCATGTAGAAAATAGAAACTACCTATTTGCTTGGAAGGAAACACACATGCTTTAAAGGAAGCTATTCTAGTTGCTCAGAAATAAACACACATGCTTTGAAAGAAACTATTTTGATTTCTTGGAAATAAACACACTTGCTTGGAAACAAACTATTCTAACTGTTGAAATAGAACTCAAAAGTAATTGCATCCATTGTTAGACTACAGCAATGAGACACTCTAAATATAATAGTGTTGTTGGAATAACAAATCTATTTTTGTTGTTTTTAGAAATTTAGAAGACAAACCTATAGGTGACAATTAGCTAAACAATCATACAGAAAAGAAAAGACATGGCATAAAATTAACATGCTAAGATAACATCAATGAACAGAAAGACACAACAGAATTGCCCAGAATGAAATATCAAGAGATCTCCTCCAAGTTAGGGAAGCAGGACCTACTTTCCCAATTGGAGATGATCCTCTTGAACTCAAACTATCTTTCAGAGGAAATTCCCCTTCATTTGCATTCAACAAAGTCCAAAAATGGACATGGATACATGATTAAAACAAGGAGTTTTCCTCCTGCTAAAAATACAATCC
The DNA here is from genome assembly GCA_027924645.1 of Cunninghamia lanceolata. Taxonomy (NCBI): domain Eukaryota; kingdom Viridiplantae; phylum Streptophyta; class Pinopsida; order Cupressales; family Cupressaceae; genus Cunninghamia; species Cunninghamia lanceolata. The sequence goes on from BSBN01001368.1 coordinate 2,284,205, forward strand.
AACTAACAACTTGACTATGAAAACTGGAACTAACTAAGAGAGATGAACTACTCCAATGTATACATTCAAGCTTTATTGAAAGGAAATAACTATTAGTGATCCTAACTACAGTGAACTGGGATTAAAACTAGCTGCTCATTTATTACATTAACAGTTCCACTGCGAGTTACTATAGATCAGAGATTTGTATCGACTTAGTTGTTGGTGGACTGAATGATTTCTTGGAATGGCGCGGTGCTGGTGAGAAGTGACTTCAGTTGGAATTGACGCTAATTGACAGCTACTTTAGTTAGTCACTTAAATAAAGTGACATGTAGACTTAGATCTTAACATCTACTTTTATTGAGGCGTGGGTTATATTTGTGTTGCTGGACTTCTTAAGTAGCCCTAGGATTGGCTTGTAGTAGTCATCGAATTGAGAGGAGGATGCCTCTCTTGGTGGGTAATGGAATTTGGAGCCATCTGAAGTTCAAGCTCTTCATAGGAAAGGGGCTCCAGAGGGATCCAGAGACCACTGGGAGTCTCACCATTGTAATCCTTATGCAATCATACACAACTTATCCCACAAATTCATAAGATATGCATTTTAAAATTATAATTCAAGTAAATAAGCTAAGAGATTTCATCAAAAGGAAATGAGGACTAAACATGTGCATAATCCATCCAAAAGACAAATATAATTATAATATATATATATATGCCATAAAGTTTTATCAGTCTTTTAGAACAGGAAATATATAGAAATAAATGAGTCATATATCTGACTCATCATCTCCCCCCAACTTAGATTGTGCCATGTCCTCATGGCTAAAGATGCAACCCCTCTGCTTCATCTGTGACATTCTTCTCAATAATGACACTGCAATTATGATCCTCACCCTTGTATTGAAAGAGTTGCCTGCCCTTGGGTGCGAACCCATCATTTTCCTATAGCTAGTTTAACCATTTGTTGAATTTACCTTCCCTCATAGGTTGCCCTGGAGGGTAGCTAAGGCGAGGTGCTGGCATGAGAATCGGAGGTAGCCTGAACTGCATCCCAACCCAATTTTGCTAGTTCAGTTGAATCAGGGTTATTAGTTTCCTCACCCTGGTAGTCATCCATCTTATGTTTTATGGAGAGACAGGCTCCCTTCTCTTGAAGCTGTCAAGCAAGGCTTCATACCTAAAGAGGTAGCTTGTGACATCTACACTTGGGAGATATCCTGGTATATCAAAGAAATCAAAGATGCAAGAATTCAAATTCCTCACATATTGATCTGTTATGCCCTGCATGTAAACTGTGCTTTAAAAGTGTTGGTGAACCATGTGGACTTAGGGCATTCATGTCTCATTAGCAACCCTATGGTTGCTACTACTGCATTGTATTCCTCCATGCATTCCTCCCATAGTCTATTATTTTTCAGCAGAGATAGATAGCTCTGGATTTGGAGCTCTCCCACATATAAATTTATCATAGAAGTGTTAACATGCCCCATCAGATGACCATGTTGAAAGAATTCACAAAGGAGATTTTGTTGATCCTTAGGGTTTTGCATAGAACACTCTACAAACTCTTTATCATTATCAAAATCAAAGGGGAGATTGCAATTGATTCTTAATAATTTTCATCTTAAGAATTGTTCTCTAAGAAATAGAGTATACACACCTGATGGCGGTCTTTGGGCTAACAGGGTCTCCCCTGTTTCACAGGCCAAAGCCAAAATTTTCTCCATAGCCACCTTCTCTTCTTTGAGGGCCTTGAGGTCTCTCTGAAGCTTCATGACCTCTACCCTGTGTTGTCTATTCTCTAGTATCAGTTGCAAATTTTGACCATAGACATTCAAGGACGCGGGTGCAGGATTTCACTGAGTAGTCTTTTGCCGAATTTGTGTAATTTAATGTCCCTCTAAGCAATAGTAGCTTTGTGTTTATCTATCTCCTTTTGAAAAGTTGAAATTGCTTTCTCTTTCTCCTCTTTCTCCAAAGAAGCCTTTTCCTTCTATTGCTAAAGCTCTTCATCCTTGGCTCTCAATTGATGAGCCATGGCCTCCAACTATGCTTTGCATTGCCTTAATTCACACTCTGCCTTTGATAAAGTGAGAGCATGCTGAGTTGCTTTGGTCATGGTGTCCATTGAGCTTTCTGTCAAGGGTTCTTTCCCTTCTCTGCAGCTACGTTCCAAAGTTTCTTCTTCTCTAGCCTCCTTTGTTTCCTTGTCAACAAGAGTTTCTTCATGTTGTTGTTCAGCAGGGGAGGAATGTTGCCCTGAAATGGATGCAGGGTCTGATTCTGCCTCTGCCCTATCCTCCTCATCTGATGGTATGACAAGCATCTAGGGGTGGCATTTTCTAGTAGGGGTGGAGGCTACTGCTTCCCCTGCTTGACTTTGCTACTCTGCTCCCCTCTAGAGCCATCGAAATCTTAGTTCTAGGTATCTAGAGGAGATTGCGATTAGTTCGGCTGAAATAGATACAGTGGAAGCCAGGTGCTTCTTCTTCTTCCTCCTAGGCTAAAGTTTAAGAAAATCTTCCCATTTTTGTTGGCCATTTTCTTGCTGAATGCAAGAAGGCTGGTAGATTTATTAGATACTCTAGATGGTTCGTCCCATGCCTGAGGTGAGTAATCAACCTCATTCCTAGTCCTAACACAGCACCATATTGTCCATCACATGTGAAGAACTTCATTATCCACAAGACCATAGTCTTCCATGGGTTTGCAAGGCTAGTCCTTTCAATCCCCTTGTTTGTCCCTTTACTCACAACATATATTGGTAAAGGTTCTGGGGAAACATGGAATTTCTGTACCAACTCTTCATAGGATGGTTTGCTTTGCAACAAATCAACACCTACTTCAGGAATTCTAGAAATTTGACTAATAATAGTAGGGTTAATCTAAATTCTTACCCCTTTAATGGTAGAGAAGGTGCGGTGGATTTTTGTGACAAATTCTTCAACCAACTCTACTTCAAATCCTTCAAATTTTTTTAGAAAATCTAACCATCTATCCTGTTGAAAAATTTGTGCACTTGCTTCATCGAAGATGGCATTTTCTGGCTCAGCTTTCTGCTTTTTCCCCATATTTGCAATTTGATTTTCTTTGTAAGATGTAGGAAAATGCTACAAACAGGGATCTGGTTTTCTTTGCAGATGGAAATGTGAAGTTGTGTTTGTCAATTACAGCTTGGTCAAGAAAATAAATCCATGTAAACATGGACAGGTTGGCAGCCATCCCATCCATCCTTTCAGCAATGATGGCACATATTCCAGAGCTGCAACACAGAGTGCCAGCGTGTGAAGTGGCCATTCTCAGCCACCACCTTAATTACCTTTCCTTTCAAATCTAGAGTTGACACCAGCAAAAGTAGCTCCACACTCTTGCAATCGAATTTCCCATTTATGGTCATGATTATTGGTCATCATTACTTTTCAACCAAGTACAAATTCCTTTTTATGGCATTTATTATAAATGTTGTTATCATTATGATGAAGTACTCATGCTTTATTGTGAAGTACAATCCTACTGCTGCCACCTGTCTAACTACCATCATTCATGTAACTGCCTTGGTGTGTGTGAAAATTGAGGACTGCATGTGGGTCATTTGGGGGGACACGTGGCATATATATCCATATTAAAATAATTATACAAGTTTTAAGGAAAGAATATACCTTTGTAAAGTACCCATCCCTAAGATAATTTCACCTTAACTTTTACCGAATCAATTTTCATGATGCATCATAACCTAGTGCCCAATAATACTTTGGAGAGTAACATCTGCCAATATTCATCTGGAACCATCCATAGCCATCTGGAGCTATTGGTAGCTATCTAGAGCTTTTAATATTTTCAACACAAAGACCTGGAGAAACTGCAAAAAGGACTTTTATTGAAGGAAATGGGAATTTTGAAGAAAAGACTGCCATTGCTGGTTTTCAATCTATCCTCTAGACAAAGCTGCCATTTTTGGTTTTCAACTTTGCCTAATTTTTTTAATTTTTTTTGGTAGAAAAGGCCGCCATTTCTAGTTTTCAACATTTATTGCTTTATTCATTCCACAATCATCATTTAGAGCATAAGCCCCATGGAAGAGAGATCCTCCATGGTGAAATGTTCTATCTGAGACTGAATTTCTACAGAGAATTCTTTGGAAGCTAGTTTATGATACAGCTTCAATATGTGTCCATTTACCAAAAGAACTCTTCGATCCCCATCAATGGGTACTAGTTGAACAGCACCATTGCTAAAAGTTTCTTGGATTTCATAGGGCCCCAACCATCTAGTGTGCAGTTTTCCTTTGATATCTTGATACTTTGAGTCATACAGTAGGGCCCAATCTCCTTTTTTGAATTGCTTACTGATGATGTGCCTATCATGCCATTCTTTTCTCTATTGCTGAATTAACTATTTGTGATGAAGTGCTTCCATACGCATTCCTTCCAACTTATTCAGCTACATTATTCTATATTGATGTGCCTCAATTAAATTCAGTTAAATTAATACCAACTTCAAGTGTTGTTCTTAATGTTTCCACCTCATATTCTATAGGCAACACTAGTTGCTTCCCATAAACTAATTCATATGGTGTGAAATAGGTGGTGGTCCTCCAAGTGGTGTTGTAGGTCCAAACAACTTCTGTCATTCTCTTAGCCCAATCTGTTCTTTTACGTAAAATGGTTTTTGTGAGGATGTTCTCCAGTTCTCTATTCTTCACTTCTACTTGACCATTGCTCTAAGGGTGATATGGAGAAGATTTCTTGTGACAGATTTGATATCTCTCCAGAAATGCTTTGATCATAGTAGACATGAATTGTGGTCCCTGATCAGAAACAAGGACCCTAGGGGCTCCAAACCTCTGCAAAATGTGCTTGTACAAAAATTTGCAACCTCTTCCTCCTTTGCTACTGGTAGTGCTTTTGCTTCGACCCATTTGGTGGCATAATCGGTACAAACCAAGATGTAGTGATTTCCTCTGTATGGTGGATCAATCAGTCCCACAAAATCTATTCCCCATTTTTCAAATGGCTTTAAGACCACTTGAGGATGGAGCAGCATCTCTACAGTAGGAGTTGGATGTCCCATTCATTGGCATTGATCACATTGTTTAACATACTGCTGAATATCCTTGGTCATTATTGGCCAAAAATATCCAGCTCCCAAAATTTTGTGCCCCATTCAGAGGGCCAAAAAATGTGCAGCAGAAGGTTCATGATGGCATGCTCGGATTATATCATAAACTTTTGTTTCCTGAACACATCTTCTCAACACATTGTCAGGACAATTTTCAAACAAGATACCATTTACCCATTTGTATCTGGAGCTATCTTGAATCAGTAGTCTGGCTTCCTTCTGATTGAAATGTGGTGGGGATTTTCCTAAAACTAAATAGTTAGCTAAATCTACAAACCATGGAGATTGTATGGAAATGGAAAAAAGACGTTCATCTAGAAATGTATCATCCACTGGTTCATTATTTCCCTACACAGTCAATCTTGATAAGAAATCAGCGACAACATTATCTTTCCCAGGCTTATCAACAATGGTTATATCAAATTCTTGCAACAATAGAAACCATCTAATAATTCTACCTCCTACCTCAGCTTTATTCATCAAATATCTAATAGTTGCGTGATCAGTGTGTATAAAAACTTTGTAGCATGTGATGTATTGGCGGAACTTATTAATTGCATAAACTACTGCCAAAAATTCTTTTTCTATGGTGGTATAATTTTTCTCTATAGGGTTTAAGTTTTTGCTAACATAATATATTATGTGCATACCTCCAAATTTATTCACCTACCCTAAAACTACTCCAATGGCCTGATTGGAAGCATCCATGTGAATATGGAATGGTTCACTCTAATTTGGTCCTTTGATATTTGCTGATGTCATGAAGGCACTTTTGATGGCCTCAAATGACTCCTGACATTGCAGTGTCCAATTAAATTAAGAATCATTTTTTAACAAGGTGAACAAAGGGTCAGCTTTCCCACTGAATTTTTCAATGAACCTTCGATAATACCCAGCATGTCCTAGGAAACTTCTCACTTCTGGTTGAGTTTGAGAAAGGGGTATTTGTACTATAATTTCAACCTTTTTGGGATCTACTTCCATACACTTCTGTGAGATGTGGTGACCTAGTACTATCCCTTCAGTCATCATAAGAAGACACTTCTCATGATTTAAGGACAATTGATGTTCCTTGCACCTTTCAAGCACCTTGTTTAGACTATTCAAGGCTTCATCAAAAGTTTTCCCATGCACCGTGAAATTATCCATATAGACCTCTACACGTGTATTGGATAAATCAACAAAAATTGCCAACACAGCTCTTTGAAATGTGGCTGGTGCGTTACATAATCCGAATGGCAAAACTCTGTAGGCAAATGTCCCCCATGGACATGTGAAGGTAGTCTTGTCTTGATCCTCTAGAGCTACCTAGATCTAGTTGTAGCCACTAAATCCATCCAGAAAGGAGAAGTAGCGACTACTAGCCAAATTATCTAGCACCTGGTCGATAAAGGGAAGTGGAAAATAGTTTTTCTTAGTAGCTTTGTTCAATTCTCTATAGTCAATGCAGACTCGCCATTTGCCATTTTTCTTTGGTACTATTACTAATGGCGACACCCACTGACTATCAGAAATGGGATAGATGAATCCTACAGGTAATAGTTTTTCTATTTCCTCCACTATTTCTCTCAAGGCTGGATTGATCCTCCTCTATGGTTTTCTTATAGGATGGACATCTTCAATGTAGATATGGTGTGTACATACACTGGGGTGGATTCCTCTCATGTCTTTGTATTACCATGCAAATGCTTGGGTATGATTTTGCAACAGTTTTGTCAATCAAACTTCTTTTGTTTCTATCAACCAACTACTTATAGAGATTTGTTTGTTGGTTTGGACAATGATTTGCTTTGTGCCACATTGAATAGAAAGAAGGTCTTTGTAAGGACTTAGCAGAGTATTTAATGGACAAAGATGAGGCACAATTTGATGTAAGGTTTTTGCTTGTTGATAATTTAGGTGAGAAGCAACCTTTTCAGAATATGGACAATTCCCTAAAAGATCCCTTCGGATCTCTCTGGAGCCATCCGGAGACCTCTTGATGTGCAACACTATATAGGGAGGTTTCACTGCTTGATTCCAGTTCTTTATACTCCTCATTGCATTCTTCAAAATGTTCTGCAATTGTTACCATTGCCAATGAGGAGGCATCTTCCTCATCTGAATCCATCAGATCATCTATCCATAGTTTATTCTCATACTGTAAGAATGGTTTAGCAGGGGTATAGATGGAAAGTTCCTTCAGCCTTTTTCCATTGGAAATAGTCATGTTTCCTAACCTACAATCAATAAGGGTTGTTGCGGTAGCCAGCCAAGGTCTACCCAATATTATTGGATACCCTAAGCATTTCTTTCTGTTTTGGAGGATGAGGAAATCTACTGAATAGTCCCAAGTATCAACAGTGACTATAACATCTTCCAAAATCCCTTCTAGTTTGGTGATGGATAGATCTGCTAGTTGTAACATAGTTGAGGTTGGCTAAATATGTGTTCATGTCAGAGCTTCTGTAGTATCTAATGTCATCACATTGATAGCAGCCCCCAAATCAATCAGTACATTAGAGACTGATATTCCTTTTATTTCCACTAAAATAACAGGACTTCCAGGATCCCCATATTTGAGGAATTAACTTACCTGACAGGACATCGGCAAGTTTACCTTCTACTTGAATAGTGTTGGGTCATTTTTGTTTTCTACCTAGAAGTTTCAAACATAAGCTCTTGATGGTCTGATTTATCTCAGGGATATCCTTTATTGCTTGTCACAAAGGAACTTCAATATGTAACTTTCTAAGTTTCTTGATTAATTGAGAGTCATCATGAGAAAGGTATTTTTCCTAGATTTTGGAGGAGCCTGTTTTAATTGCTCTAGAAATGGAACAGAGGTTTCTTTCATAATTTCTTCTAAGTTTTTTGTTTCAACCTTCTTATCCTTTTATTGTTTCTCAACACTAGGTATCACTTCCTCTTCTTCAGTGACTTTCTCAATAGGAATGTTTATAGGAATGTTTCAGGATCCATGTTGGATGTCATTAATTTCCACTACATTTAGGGTGGTTGTATTGGGATCAGTGTTATACACCTATTGTTGTGGTCTACTATTTTTAGGATTTGGAACTGGCTGGGCAGGCATCAGTGGTTGGTTTACCTGATCATTTGGATTTACATTTGCAGGTTGTGAGGGTCCAAGAAGTAAGGCTTGAGGTTGATTCCCAAATCGCCTCATTCCTTAGTTATATTGAGGTGCCCACTATTGTTGAAATTGTTGTTGATATTGCTGTTGATTCGTCCACTAAGGATTGCCCCAAGATTGATTCATCTAGTCTGTCTAAGGCCATGTTGGTCCCCACTGGGGTGGCATTTGAATTGGAGGAAGTGGACCTCCCCAAGGTCTATTCCAAGAGGTTGTGCCCCAATTTGATGGACCTCTTGGAGCATATTAGTTTGGAAACTAGTTAAATCCATAGTTTGATTATTTCTGGCTAATAAAATTTAACTCTTCCTCTTCCGTTGGTACTTTTTTCAACCTATTTTTTATTTCAAGAAGCATACTACACTCATTTGTGGGATGATTTTTCTCATAGATACTACAAAACTTAGTTTGGTTTAAGGGGCATTCCTTAAGTGGATGTTTTTCTATACAACGAGGACAGTAGATGGCCAAGGGTTCAATGTTCTTTTTACTAGCTTGCATACCATCCAGGGTGATATTCAAATGAAGCAGGATGTCAGTTTTTAGATTTTCTAGTTCTTCCATCTTGTGTGACATCACTGGTACCACCTTTTCCTTTCTTCAATATTCTTTTACCTACTCAAGTGAGAATAATTTCTACTAACCTCCATGATTTCTGCAAAACTTTGTTTGTTAATATCTCCCTTTCCCATTAGGTTTAAGGCTTCTCTAATCTCATCATCAATTCCTCTCAGAAAAATGGTTTTACTCAGTTCTGCGTCTAGATTATTTCCATATATCCTATGGACAAATAAGAATCTAGCCACATAATCCTCCAAATTTTCATCTTCCATCTATTCCATTTGGAAGAGTTCATCTTTCCGATCCCTGACTCTACAATAATCTTGATATTTGTCAAGGAAGGTCATTTCCATTCCATCCCATGTAGTGATAGAGTCTATTGTTAGGCCCATGAACCATCGTAGAGCTGACTCCTTAAGACTGGAAGGAAAAAAATTTAATTTTTGGTTGTCTGTGGCATAATCATAGGACCTTAAATTCAAACAGGAATTGGTCTAGGTCTTCAGAAGTTTTTCCTCGAAAGGTTGGTAGGAACATAGGAGATATATTTTTCATGGGAGGTTCATTCCTCTCAGGAGTGATGGAGATTCGATAAGAGAACGTTCTATTATTAGTTGGTTCATCATTCTCACCATTTCCAAAAATATTATCACCCATTGTAGAATTCATGTCAGAGAGAATGAGAGATTCTAATGGTATAGGAGATCCTTGATTGATCAGATGGTCTGGAAGTTCTTCTAAACTAGGTTCTAGAGATGTACTAACTATGGTTCACTTAATGAATCAACCTAAGGTGTCCCTAGGCCTACTCATAAACTAATGGATTTGGAATGAGCTCGTTCAAGAAGGCTTATCAACACCTTAACCGATAATGATTTGTAGATTATATCCTTGGCAATGGCGCCAAAAATGATGAGGTCATTGTAGTGTTTGTTACTTCATCATCATTTAATTATTAGTCCGGAGGTGTCTGGAGCAATCTACAACAAGACTCTTAATGCAGGGGGGTTTTGGAGTGGAATCCGAATCAGTTGAATGGATGGTTTGTGGATAAGGTCCAATTCACTTAACTTGTTGAAATAGACATGCGTGTAGAAAATAGAAACTACCTATTTGCTTGGAAGGAAACACACATGCTTTAAAGGAAGCTATACTTGTTGCTCAAAAATAAACACACATGCTTTGAAAGAAACTATTCTAATTGCTTGGAAATAAACACACTTGCTTGGAAAGAAACTATTCTAATTGCTAAAATAGTACTCAAAAGTAATTGCATCCATTGTTAGACTACAATAATGAGACATTCTAAATATAACAATGCTATTGGAATAACAAATCTATTTTTGGTGTTTTCAAAAATTTAGAAAACAAACTTGTAGGTAACAATTACCTAAACAATCATACAGAGAAGAAAAGACAACATAAAATTAACATGCAAAGATAACATCAATGAATAGAAAGACACAACAGAATTGCCTAGAAATGAAATACCAAGAGATCTCCAAGTTGGGGAAGCAGGCCATACTTTCCCAACTGGAGATGATCCTCTTGAACTCAAACTATCTTTCAAAAGAAATTTCCCTTCATTTGCTTTCAACAAAGTCCAAAAATGGACATGGATACATGACTGAAAACAAGGAGTTTGCCTCCTACTAAAAATACAATCTGACTAACAACTTGACTATGAAAACTAGAACTAACTAAGAGAGACAAACTACTCAAATTTATACATTCAATCTTTATTGAAAGGAAATAACTATCAGTGATCCTAACTACAGTGAATTGGGATTAAAACCAGCTGCTCATTTATTACATTAACAGTTCCACTCTGGGTTACTATAGATCAGAGATTTGTATAAACTTAGTTGTTGGCAGACTGAATGATTTCCTGGAATGGCACAATACTGGTGGGCAGTGACTTCGGTTGGAACTAATGGCAATTGATAGCTACTTTAGTTAGTCACTTAAATAAAGTGACGTGCGAACTTGAATCTTAACAACTACTTTTATTGAGGCATGGGTTATATTTGTGTTGCTAGACTTCTTAAGTAGCCTTAGGATTGGCTTGTAGTAGTCATCGACTCGAGGGGAGGATGGCTCTCTTGGTGGGTAATAGTTTCTAGAGCCATCCAGAGTTCAAGATCTTCACAGCAAAGGGGTTCCAGAGGGATCTAAAGACCACTGGGAGTCTCACCACTGTAATCCTTATGCAATCATACACAACTTATACCACAAATTCATAAGATATGGATTTTGAAAATATAATTCAAGTAAATAAGATAAGAGATTTCAAATAAAAGGAAATGAGAACTAGACATGTGCATAATCTATCCAAAAGACAAATATAATTATAATATAATATATATATGCCTTAAAGTTTTATCAGATTCTTTTAGAACAGGAAATATATAAAAATAAATGAGTCATATATCTGACTCATCAGATAGATGATGCAGAGCACCTTTCATACTACTGATAGGCTCGGTATATTTTTAGTAGGACTATATATATTATAGAGAGATATGTGCCTTAGAGGGTTCTAAGATAGTTTGGTTTACCACAGCCTGTGCTTATACAAGAGGCTATATTTTGCAAGGACCCAGAGAGAGGTTACAGATTGGAGCCCATAGATTGTAGTAGAGACAACATTGGCTAATTTTGATGCACTGGCTCTGATTCAATGGGATCTAGTAGAAGGAGGAGGAGATCTAGGGATGACACTTGAGTATGATGCATGGTGGTTATCTCACTAGCCATCACATTTGACAGCACCTGGGGAGGTGGAAGGGAGACTGAGGTCAGCTAGAGAGTTTGGTGCTAAGGGTTAGCAGTAGATTTAGGATGGGCTCGACGACAGAGGAGGAGAGTAGATGAGGTGATAGTTGGAGAGGTAGAAAAGGTGGAGGTAGCATAGATGGCAGTGGAGAATGAACCTATGGAGGAGGCTAGGGAGGAGAATATGGATGCAGGACAACAGGATGTGGAGATGGGAGTTCTAGAGATAAGAGCACAGGGAGAGGAGGAGGAGGAGGAGTAGGATATGGGCATGAGCCTCACCAGAGATTTATCAGAGTGAGATGCAACCCAGCTTGACATGGAGACATTGTAGAGTAGATTAGATTTTGAGGTATATCTAGGAAATAGCAGGCAGAGTTGGTGGCAGTGAGGCTCTGTCAAGAGTGAGATCAGGTCTGTGAAGCCTTGTAGACACAGGCACAGATACTGTAAGCACTAAAAATATGCATGGGCCTACATGGTAATCCTATGATGAGATGTGATCATAAACACATACTTGTAAGCATGTAAATATGACCTCTTAGCATGTGTTCTTCTTGGTAACACGTGGATTGGACTCTCTTTTTGCTTTCCTCCTTTGTTTTTCCCTTGCTGACTTGTGTAATCATGGTCTTTCCTCTTTCAACCTTTGTCGATTCTTTGTTTTCTCCATCTTTAGGCCTTGTTGCATGACCTATGAGTCTCTTTTCCTAATAAACCTACGTCTTGTTTACCTTTTTCATCATTTTTAGGATTTTAAAGACCTTGAACTGACTTTCTAATTTCATCTCCAACCCCAGTTTCTGTCAGCCTTTCTTTTGACCCTGGTTGCCCCTATTATTTTTGGGTCTACCCTGGGTGACCACCCTACTAAACTAGTCAACCACCCCTTCTGGTACCTTTTTGGCAAAACAAAGTTGCCAAGTGTGTTCTTATGCCCTCCAGGACCACTCTCCAGTCTTCAATTTTCACCCAAACACCCTGTAGACCTTGGTCACCCCATTTTTGACCTTGGTCACCCTGAGAAACCACCCTACAAATGTGGGTGACCCTGTCATGTTTTCTTCTGCAGTTTTACTTCAAGGTTGATCTCTAAAAAACACCATTTTTTCCTCAATTTGTATTAGATTTTTACCCTAACTGAGAGTCATCTATTCTTAACATATCAATCAATTTTTGGTGCACTCATGGGTGGAGGGTCCTAAGAAGGAAATTTCCAAACCATGCAACAAGAGTAAACACAAAAAAACCATACAATAGAGGATTCAAATGCTTAATATATCAGACATTCAAAATGCTTATATGCTGGCAACATGCGGGCTACAATCAAAGGGCTCACAGGCCTGCTTTCTGGGTTACAACATATATGCAAGATAAGACATTAAAGTCCCTCCCAAGAAGAATCTATCTTCAAATCTATCAAATGATATCATCTAAAACTACTGACTTCCTAATGCATCTAAGAGATGTATATATATCATCTTCAAGCTCACAGAATCCTCTGCGTCCGCCTTAAGAGGTTACAAACTCCAATAGATGATGTAATGTGTAGATAACATGTAGGTCATCCTGCAACATATGGTATTGCTCTACAAATGAATGAAACTTGGTGCAGACCTCAACGAAGGTCTATTTGGTCCTTATTTGTCATGTGTGATGTTCCATTAGGCTCTACAAGTCACGGAAGTACCCCGTAAACCTTCTGCTCTGAACTGACCACATGAATGCTCTGCTCTGTGAAAGTTGATGATCTTCTGATAGTGATAAATTTATGTAGACAAATCCAAATCTTTTGAAATCTAAGTATGATGTAGCTGACATGGCATAGAAGATAATTCCTACTCCATGAGATCTGATATGAAGATGCGGTAAAATGTGGTAGAAAATGTTGAACCGCAACTAAAATGAAAAGAAAAGAAAAGAATGCAAATATTTTTGGTTGATGCAAGATTGCTCTACAACCTAGGATGCTCCTGCATTAGACACTCAGGTTTGTTGAAAAAGTGAGTCCCTCACTTTGCTAGGGCTAGAGGAAAACCAATGCGGTCTACCTCAGCCTGAGTAATCCATGATGAATCTTCTTCCGGTCTTCCTTTCCACTTTACCAAATATTATTTGTACTACTTGCCTCTAGTACTACATCCAATTCTACTATCCAAGATCTGCTCTATCTGCTCTGGTTGTTGTTGTGGTAACTAATTCTTCAAATCGTCTTCAAGACTATCACTTGACTCTCCCTCATGATACTGATATAGATCTAGTACTCCTCTAGGTTTTACTCCTATCACAACTTCAAATGATGTCTTCCCTATGCTCCTATTCACTGAATTATTGTATGCAAACTCTTCTTGCGGTAGAATTCGATCCCAATTTCCTGTTTTATCTCCTACTAAGCATCTCAACAAGTTACCCAAGCTTCTATTTACCACTTCAGTTTGTCCATTTGTCTATGGGTCAAATGTTGAACTGAACTTTAGGTCTATCTTCATCTTCTTCCATAATGTCCTCCAAAACTATCCAATGAGTCTTGTATCCCTGTCTGAAACTATACTCTTAGGTAATCCATGCAATCTCACAATCTCCTTGAGAAATAGGTCAACAACATGTACAGTATCATTTGTCTTCTTACAAGGAATGAAATGTGCCATATTTAAAAATTTGTCCACTACTACAAATATAGAATCATATCCTCTCTGTGTTCTTGGCAAAACTAATATGAAATCCATGCTTATATCTTCCCAAGGTCTCTCCGATACTATCAAAGATTTGTACAAACCAGTATTCTGACTACTTCCTTTTGCAACTTGACAAACTCTGAAACTTTGAACAAACTTCCTTACATCCTTATATATCTGAGGCCAAAAATAATGTTTACTTACTAAAGCTACTGTCTTATCAATCCCTAAATGTCTTACTAATCCACCACTATGCTTTTCCTTGATCAAATTATCTCTCATTAAACTCCTAGGTATACACAACTGATTTCCTTTGAACAACATCCTCCTAAATGAAATAATCCAACCACTTACTTCTATCTGTCACAATAGGTTCCTTACATGCTTTCCATGCTTCTGCAAAATCAAGATCCTCTTCATACATATGCTAAAGTTCTTCAAATCCTAATACTTCTATCCTCATCTCTATCAACAAATTACTTCTTTTGCTCAATGCATCTACAACTTTGTTTGACTTCCCACTCCTATGCTTCAATACAAATGTGTAACTTTGCATGAACTCTACCCATCTCATATGTCTCAGATTCAACTTTCCTTGTCTATTCAAATACTGCAAAGCTTGTTGATCAGTGTACAATGCAAATTCCTTAGGCAACAAGTAATGTCTACACTTCTTCAAAGCTTGAACTATGGCATAAAACTCCTGATCATAAATTAAATATCTTCTCCTTGCACCATTCAACTTCTCACTAAAATATGTTATTGGTCTCCCTCCTTGACTTAACACTACTCCTATCACATTCCCACTGGCATCACAATCTACTTGAAATACTTTGTTAAAATCTAGTAATGCTAACACTGGTTGCTCTGTCACCTTCTGCTTCAACAATTTAAAACTCTTATTTGCTCCTGATGTCCACTTGAAATCCTTTCTGTCACCTCTCATTGCCTCTGTCATTGGTGTGCATACAGTACTAAAATTTCTGATGAACTTCAGATAGAAACTTGCTAGTCCATGAAATGAACTTACCTCTCCAATGTTCATAGGTGTTGGTCACTCAACAATTGCTCTAACTTTCTCAAGGTCCATCTTCAATCCTTCCGCAAAAATCACAAATCCCAAATATACCAAATCTTCTTTCATGAAACTACATTTCTTGATGTTTATCAACAACTTCTCTTCTCTCAACCTCTGCAATACTTGTCTAATATGTCACAAATGTTCCTCCATTGTCTTAGTAAAAATCAAAATATCATCCAAGTATACAATAACAAACTTACCCAAGAATTTCTTCAAAACCTCATTCATCAATCTCATGAAAGTAATTGGTGTATTAGTTAATCCAAAGGGCATCACTAACCACTCATACAATCCCTCATTTGTCTCAAATGCAGTCTTCCACTCATCTCCTTCTCTGATTCTAATCTGATGGTATCCACTCTTCAAGTCTATCTTTGTGAAATACTTTGCTCCACTCAAACAGTCCATGATGTCATCCATTCTTGGCAATGGAAATCTATTTTTAACTGTGATCTTGTTGATTTCTCTAGAGTCTATACACATCCTCCATTCTCCATCTTTCTTCGGTGCTAATACTATAGGTACCGCACATGGGCTTAAACTTTCTCTGATCAATCCTTTCCTTAACATCTCCTATATTTGTCTATTCAGCTCTGGATTTTCTGTTGGTGTCATCCAATGCACTGCTTTGTTAGACAAACTAGCTCCTGGTATAAGGTCCATGTGATGACTAATACTCTAGATTGGTGGCAATCCTTCAGGCACATTATCTGATATGATATCTTGGTATTCTGTCAACAATTCAATTATTTCCTCCGGTAGTGGTTCTTCTTCTTTTGTTGTGGTGTTTCTTGTACTTAGGGTTCTACACTTCTTTGGAATGAAAGAAAAACACATATTCTCATGTCTCAATCCATCTAAAAATTTCTTTTTGTCAATCAAATAGATCCTGGTACTTCCACATACTTCACTTTTAGGCTCATCTTCCAATGGTGTCAAGATATGTTTCTTCCCATTTGATGTTATAGTATAAGTATTTGTCCTTCCATCATGTATAGCCTTCCTATCATACTACCATGGTCTCCCCAATAATATATGGCATATATCCATCAGCATAATATCACACAATACCTCATCAACATAAGATCCTATATGAAATTTTACCAAACATTGTTCACTCATCAGTACCTTGTGCTCATCTTGAATCCATGCTATCTTGTAGGGCTTCAAATGTTTCAATCTCTCCACATTCAGCTTAGTCACCATCTCTTCTAAAACTAGATTATCAGTACTACAACTATCAATGATCACTTTACAACATTTACCTCCTGATTTACATCTTGTCTGGAACAAACTTTTCCTTTGCGGTGGTTCCTTAGTTGTCTCTACTTGAAATAATGCTCTCCTCATAACTAGTGATTCCCCTTTCTCCAACTTTCCCACTGAACTAGGTGATCCAACAAATTCTTCCTCCACATACACTATTCTTGCATTATTCTTTGTCCTCTTGCTTGTACTCCCTTGATGACATTCAAATGCTTTGTGTCCTCCACGCTTAAAACAAGTTCCTCTGAATGATCTTTTGTCAAACCCTCTTTCATCTCTCCGGTATCCTTCATTGCGGTAAGAGTTATGGTTCCCTCTACTATTGCGGTAGAAATTTTTGTCATCCTTCTAATAAGAATTGTTATATCTGTCTTCCTTCTTGTATGGACTACTTTCCTTATTTTTCTCTACATAAGGTCTTTCTCCTCCAGAATATGTTTTTCTGCTTTGAAATTTACCTCCTCTACTTCTCTGTCTTTTCTCATGCTTCTTATTCAACCTGTCTTCAAATTTCAATGCAAACTGATATGCTTCCTCTAATGTTGTCATCCTTACCAAATTTAGTTCTTCTTGAATGTTCATTCTCAATCCATTTAGGTATCTTTCCACTTTCTCCTTGCTTGCTTCACTATGTCCAGTCCTTATGATCATCTTATGAAATTCCTCAGTATATTCCTTCATAGATTTCTCCTTTTGTCTTAGGTTTTGTAATCTCTTCAACAATTCCAACTCATAGTCAGTAGGTATGAACTAATTTTTCAACTTTGTCACCATCCTATCCGATTTTATGATCTTCTCTTTTCCTCTCCTATATTGAACTTCTTTCCACCAAATAGCAGCATGTCCTTTTAACTTAGTTTTTGTAAATTTTACCCTCTCGAGATCTTCAATTTCCTCATATTCAAACTATTCTTCCAAGTCATTTATCCAGTCAATCAATTCCTCAGGATTCAAAATTTTGGTATAGTTTAGTACTTCCATTCTAGATCTCTTACCCATCTTAGAAATAGCCTTCAACATTTTTACCTGATTTGATTCTTCTTCTTCTTCTAGGGCTTCTTCATTTTGTTCAACAACTTGAAATTCATCATCATCACTTTCATCTTCATGTCTAGGGTTTAGTCCTCTCCTTCAATCTTCTTCTACAAAATCCAATCTAACTTTCATTTTCCTTATCATCTAGATCATCTCTTCCATTCTTCCAGCAACATTGGCCATAGCAGGCATCCTCCTTGGTGGCATCTCTTCCTAGGGTCCGCTGCAACTGCCTCAATTTGGCAATCTTACTACAAGGTAGCAACTACCTCACAATTGGTGCTCTATTGACAAACACAAGTAGAGTGCCTCAAGTTGGGGATATCTTCACCACAAGATCTTATAGAATGCCTTCACTTCCTAAAGGATTCACAACTTCACTCCCAAAGGATTCACAACCTTGCTCTGATACCACTTGGTCAGTCATGGGTGGAGGGTCCTAAGAAGGGATTGTCCAAACCATGCAGCAAGAGTAAACACAATAGAAACCATGCAATGGAAACCATGCAATGGAAGATTTAAATGCTCAATATATCAAACAATCAAAATGCTTATATGCTGGCAACATGCATGCTACAATCAAAGGGCTCATAGGTCTACTTTCTAGGTTACAACATATATGCAAGATAAGGCATTGAAGTGCCTCTCAAAAAGAATCTACCTTCAAATCTATAAAATCATATCATCTAAAACTACTGATTTCCTAATGCATCTAAGAGATGTATATATATCATCTTCAAGCTCATAAAATCATCCACGTTGGCCTTAAGAGGTTACAAACTCCAATGGATGATGTAACCTGTAGATAACATGTAGGTCGACCTACAACATATGGTATTGCTCTGTAAATGAATGAAACTTGGTGTGGACCTCAAGGAAGGTCTATCTAGTCCTTATTTGCTATGTGTGATGTTCCATTAGGCTCCACAAGTCATGAAAGTGCTCCATAAACCTTCTGCTCTCAATTGACTGCATGAATGCTCTACTTTATGAAAGTTGATGATCTTCTAATAGCAATAACTTTCTGTAGACAAATCCAAATCTCCTAAAATCTGAGTATGATGTAGCTAACATGGCATAGAAAATAATTCTTGTTCCATGAGCTTTGATATGAAGATGCGGTAAAATGTGGTAGAAAATGCTGAACTACAACTGAAAAGAAAAGAAAAGAAAAGAATATTTTTGGTTGATGCAAGATTGTTCTGCAACCTGGGATGCTCCTGCATCAATTTTAGTCATGCAAATTTAGCTCATTTGAACTATAATTAACTCATCCCTTTCTCATGCAAACTCCATTTTCTCTCTTGTGATAAGCTTTCAAGCTCACTTCACTACCCAATCAAACCAGTTCATTGAGTAATCAATACAATTAACTCTCTAATGAAAGGAGTTAACTCTTCAATCTATTCCACCTCTCATGCCTCATTCCAACCTATAAATACCCCCTCCTCGAAGAAATAGAGGAGGCAAATTCATTTTTACGGCTCATTTTTTCTTAGTTTTTTCTCTCCCTTAGCATTCTTATGCTCATTAGAGGACTCTCATGCCTTTTGATTTTATTGTTTATGCCCAAGCTTTTCAAAAAGCTTCATACAATGTTATTATGCTAGCCAATTCTCAAGCCCAAGTTCTTCATACAAGCTCTCATAACTTCATCCAATCTTTCTTAAGCTTTCATTTGATTTGTTTATCGTCCAATCCCTGTTGCCAAGAGGAGTACTCCACTATTACAGAGGAAGGGAAGGCTACTACAAGGATCTCTAAGGATACGTCAGGCTCACGTGCCTTCATAATTTTTTTAGTGGTAATTAGAAAATCAATCTTGCTCTTGGAACAGTAATATTGTATTGCAAATTCCTTGATAGGTTAATTTATATTGTTATATTAGCTTGTTTTATTGCAATTTAGATTAGTTTCATTTCAAATCATTTTTCCAATTCTTAGAGTAGCTCAAAACCAATCTTGAAAAATACAAAAAAATAGAGTAGTTGCATTACGTCATTTCATTCTGGTTTGCATCCATATTTCAATTCCTACTTTAACTTAGCTCATTTTATTTCAAAAATTGGTAAAAAAGAACAAAAAGTTGTTTGCATATATTGTAGCTTGCATTTCATACCAAAAACCCACAAAATACAAAAATAGCAGAAAATACCAAAAAGAAATCAAAATAAGTTCACAAACCCTCTATTTCATCACAAGGTCAACAAAAATCAATCAAATCAAATAAAACAAAGAAAACCTTAGGTCATCACCCTAATTCAAACACAAATCAATGGTCCAGGACCAACTGACCATTCTTCCTAAAGTCTATCTCTCAAGCGAGAAGAACCGCCCTATGTCTCACCTCTTCTCGAGTGGATTCTACCATGAGAGTGAGAGTGATGTGGAGGTTCACCCATGGGAAGGAGAAGGATGTGTATGTTCCATCAAATCTCACTTGACCACCCTGCGCCACTGAGTCATGTTTTCTAGTGTACATATTTTGGTGAACCTGATGTGAACTACAAATCCTTCTAGGACAAGTCATTTTCATTTCAACTTTAAAAATTCATTCATCATAACTCTCACACCTGATGGCTAATTCACCACATACTTTGTTGAACCCAACATGAAGAGAAAAACCATTCGATTGAGCTTTTTGTGTATCCTTGCAGGATCTCATTCAAACATTATTTCTTTCACGATGATCTTTGTCATCATTTCCATTTTCATTTTCATTCTTTCCATCTTCACCTTTGCATGTTCCATTTATTCTGTGGTGTTTACAATACCCCTGAATATGATGGAACCAAACTTAAACTTAGAGAACATTCCCTCTAGGGAGCTTGAAACTCCCTCTTTCGATAGGTATGTGCCACATCATCCAAATGTACCAGTCTCAAATTTTTATGATTATGAATACTCAGATTACGAACACAACAGAAGAGAACCTAGATGTTCTCTACAATTTAACAATCCCACATGGGAGAACAATCTCGTAGTTCCAACTACACCTCATAAAGCATGATGAATAATAGTCAGGTCAGAGATTCATCAAGGTGATCAACCTTCAACAAGCAATTCAAGCACTCACCTCGATGATGAAGTAAGATGACTTGAAAAACACCTGCAAGAGGCCAAGGAAGCCCAAGAGGCCTTACGTATTTCCCTACAAGAAGAAAAACATGAGAATGCCTTGCGAGAACAGGCAGGAACACTAAATTATGAAAACACACGAACTGAAATTCCAAGAAATGAAGAGGTCCCAAGAGGCCAAATGCTTGCAGATCTCATTGCAACACTAGTGCAATGAATCAGAACTCTTGAAGTGGATCAACCCACTCTGGAAAGATGACAAAAATTGCATGAGAACATTAGGGTTGACCAAGACCAGGGGGCATCTCAAAACCCCCCTTATTTGAACTATTACTCTCAAAATAGAAGCAACGACACATTCTCGGCTGGGAATCCACCACTGCAAAACATTCAAACAATTTAAGGTGGTCAAGTGAATCAAGCTATGGCATTAGAGTATCAAAATCCACCCATGGGGTTGATGTTATCAACCCCTTAATTGCAAAGTGTCTTTCTGGGAACGTACCTGGAATACCTGAATGAACCACTTGACTTGATCATAAGAAGTGTAGCATTACCATGACCATTGTTGGATCTCCCCAAGTTCAAAGGAGAAGGAGATCCCAACTCACACATCAAATCTTACACCACATCTACAAGAGAAATCCTTCCTTAGGATGGGGTTGTTGCAAAGCTTTTCTGATAATGTTAGAAGGGATAGCCTTGGAATGGTATTATCATTTACCAAAGTCTTAGATACATCCTTTTTTATATCTAATAGGAGAGTTCGCCATGGATTTCAACATGAATAAACTCATGAAGACAAGAATCCAAGAATTCCTCACAATAAAACAGGAATCAAATGAATCAATGGCACATTCTGTCACTCAATGGACACAAGTTCTTTACTCATCAACAAGTGCTCCAAACATGGACCACCGTGAATTGTGTGACCTTTTCTTGCATGCTTTTAATAGAGACACAAGAGAGGAAGTACAAAATTTGTCATACAAGTCATATGAGGAAGGTTTGGAAAGCACCTTAGTATCGATCAAGCAACCATCGATAGTGTCTGGAGAACTTATGGATCAAATGGTCAGTTAATAGATGATAATAACACATATACCATCAAGATCTTCAAAAATAACAAAAACGTGACAATCGATGAGGTGATGAATCAACCCCCAATCAAGAAAGTAAGGGACAACTACAATGGGAGAGACCATTATCCCACAAATATTAATGCAATAGATCATCCTTGAAATAATGTATATTATCCAAGGGTTATTTACCACTCTTGGAATTGAAACAGAATTGGAAACGATGATAGATACGAATGACCCCTTTGAATATAATCAGTTATGTTCCTTCGATAGAACTAGGGGACATAGCACAGAGTCATGTAGAGAGTATAATAGATTCATAGCAAGGTTACCAGAGGACCAACAATGCCTATTCATAGAAATGTTTCCTGAATCCACTACAAGTCGCACCATACAATAATAAAGGTTCAAAACAAACACAAGTTCCTATAGCTCCATAGATCGCAGACATGAGGATCTACCAAGATTTGTTTCCCACACACAGAAATACAAAGATGAATGACCACAACATTCCAACTAAAACTACTAATGCAAGAGTCCCTGCAAAATTGGGACCCAAAGGATAATCTAGGATGTTGTGCTTGGTTGAGATTTTGCATGAAGAAGAAAAACTTGACAATGAGCAAAAAGAAGTTCATGAAGGAGTAGTTTCATTGGTGGAACCAATACCTACATTAGTTGGACCTTACGAGTTAATTAAAGATTTGAAGAAGACTTACACACACACTTCATTTATTTATCTTCTCAAGAACTCTCCTTCACATCACTCAGCGCTTTTAAAAGAAATAGGGTTGAAATATCCAGACCAAATAACACCTCCACCAAGTGAAAAAATCAACCAAGTTGACATCGATATACATCCACCTAATGTTGAATTGAAGGATCCAAGGTTCTTCTTTGATCTAAAACAAATGCCTTCTAAGGCAAAGCTCACTAAGAAAGGAGATACTGCATTATGTTTACAAGTGTGGATTTATGACACATGTTTCAATGTTTCAATCTCTCCATATTCAGCTTAGTCACCATCTCTTCTAAAACTAGATTATCAGTACTACAACTATCAATGATCACTTTACAACATTTATCTCCTGATTTACATCTTGTCTAGAACAAACTTTTCCTTTGCGGTGGTTCCTTAGTTGTCTCTACTTGAAATAATGCTCTCCTCATAGCTAGTGATTCCCCTTTCTCCAACTTTCCCACTGAACTAGGTGATCCAACAAATTCTTCCTCCACATACACTGTTCTTGCATTATTCTTTGTCCTCTTGCTTGTACTCCCTTGATGACATTCAAATGCTTTGTGTCCTCTACACTTAAAACAAGTTCCTCTGAATGATTTTGTCAAACCCTCTTTCATCTCTCCGGTATCCTTCATTGCGGTAAGAGTTATGATTCCCTCTACTATTGCGGTAGAAATTTTTGTCATCCTTCTAATAAGAATTGTTATATCTGTCTTCCTTCTTGTATGGACTACTTTCCTTATTTTTCTCTACATAAGGTCTTTCTCCTCCAGAATATGTTTTTCCGCTTTGAAATCTACCTCCTCTACTTCTCTGTCTTTTCTCATGCTTCTTATTCAACTTGTCTTCAAATTTCAATGCAAACTGATATGCTTCCTCTAATGTTGTCATCCTTACCAAATTTAGTTCTTCTTGAATGTTCATTCTCAATCCATTTACGTATCTTTGCACTTTCTCCTTGCTTGCTTCACTATGTCCAGTCCTTATGATCATCTTATGAAATTCCTCAGAATATTCCTTCATAGATTTCTCCTTTTGTCTTAGGTTTTGTAATCTCTTCAACAATTCCAACGTATAGTCAGTAGGTATGAACTAATTTTTCAACTTTTCCACCATCCTATCCCATTTTATGATCTTCTCTTTTCCTCTCCTATATTGAACTTCTTTCCACCAAATAGCAGCATGTCCTTTTAACTTAGTTTTTGTAAATTTTACCCTCTCCGGATCTTCAATTTCCTCATATTCAAACTATTCTTCCGAGTCATTTATCCAGTCAATCAATTCCTCAGGATTCAAAATTTTGGTATAGTTTAGTAATTCCATTCTAGATCTCTTACCCATCTTAGAAATAGCCTTCAACATTTTTACCTGATTTGATTCTTCTTCTTCTTCTAGGGCTTCTTCATTTTGTTCAACAACTTCAAATTCATCATCATCACTTTCAGCTTCATGTCTAGGGTTTAGTCCTCTCCTTCGATCTTCTTCTGCAAAATCCAATCTAACTTTCATTTTCCTTATCATCTCAATTATCTCTTCCATTCTTCCAGCAACATTGGCCATAGCAAGCATCCTCCTTGGTGGCATCTCTTCCTAGGGTCTGGTGCAACTACCTCAATTTGGCAATCTTACTACAAGGTAGCAACTACCTCACAATTGGTGCTCTATTGACAAACACAAGTAGAGTGCCTCAAGTTGGGGATATCTTCACCACAAGATCTTATAGAATGCCTTCACTTCCTAAAGGATTCACAACTTCACTCCTAAAGGATTCACAACCTTTCTCTGATACCACTTGGTCAGTCATGGGTGGAGGGTCCTAAGAAGGGATTGTCCAAACCATGCAACAAGAGTAAACACAATAGAAACCATGCAATGGAAGATTTAAATGCTTAATATATCAAACAATCCAAATGCTTATATGCTGGCAACATGCATGCTACAATCAAAGGGCTCATAGGTCTGCTTTCTAGGTTACAACATATATGCAAGATAAGGCATTGAAGTGCCTCCCGAAAAGAATCTATCTTCAAAACTATAAAATCATATCATCTAAAACTATTGACTTCCTAATGCATCTAAGAGATGTATATATATCATCTTCAAGCTCATAAAATCCTCCACAATGGCCTTAAGAGGTTACAAACTCCAATGGATGATGTAACCTGTAGATAACATGTAGGTCAGCCTACAACATATCGTATTGCTCTGCAAATGAATGAAACTTGGTGTGGACCTCAAGGAAGGTCTATCTAGTCCTTATTTGCTATGTGTGATGTTCCATTAGGCTCCACAAGTCATGAAAGTGCTCCATAAACCTTCTTCTCTCAACTGACTGCATGAATGCTCTGCTTTATGAAAGTTGATGATCTTCTAATAGCAATAACTTTCTGTAGACAAATCCAAATCTCCTAAAATCTGAGTATGATGTAGATGACATGGTATAGAACATAATTCTTGCTCCATGAGCTTTGATATGAAGATGCAGTAAAATGCGGTAGAAAATGCTGAACTACAACTGAAAAGAAAAGAATATTTTTGGTTGATGCAAGATTGTTCTGCAACCTGGGATGCTCCTACATCAATTTTAGTCATGCAAATTTAGCTCATTTGAACTATAATTAACTCATCCCTTTCTCATGCACACTCCATTTTCTCTCTTGTGATAAGCTTTCAAGCTCACTTCACTACCCAATCAAACCAGTTCATTGAGTAATCAATACAATTAACTCTCTAATGAAAGGAGTTAACTCTTCAATCTATTCCACCTCTCATGCCTCATTCCAACCTATAAATACCCACTCCTCGAAGCAATAGAGGAGGCAAATTCATTTTTATAGCTCAATTTTTCTTAGTTTTTTCTCTCCCTTAGCATTCTTATGCTCATTGGAGGACTCCCATGCCTTTTGATTTTATTGTTTATGCCCAAGCTATTCAAAAAGCTTCATACAATGTTATCATGCTAGCCAATTCTCAAGCCCAAGTTCTTCATACAAGCTCTCATAGCTTCACCCAATCTTTCTTAAGCTTTCGTTTGATTTGTTTGTCATCTAATCCCTATTGCCAAGAGGAGTACTCCACTATTGCAGAGGAAGGGAAGGCTACTACAAGGACCTCTAAGGATACGTCAAGCTCACGTGCCTTCATATTCAGGTTCCTTCATAATTTTTTTAGTGGTAATTAGAAAATCAATCTTGCTCTTGGAACAATAATATTGTATTGCAAATTCCTTGATAGGTTAATTTAGATTGTTATATTAGCTTGTTTTATTGCAATTTAGATTAGTTTCATTTCAAATCATTTTTCTAATTCTTAGAGTAGCTCAAAACCAATCTTGAAAAATACAAAAAACTAGAGTAGTTGCAGTAGGTAATTTCATTCTAGTTTGCATCCATATTTCAATTCCTAGTTTAACTTAGCTCATTTTATTTCAAAAATTGGTAAAAAGAACAAAAAGTTGTTTGCATATATTGTAGCTTGCATTTCATACCAAAAACCCACAAAATACAAAAATAGCAGAAAATACCAAAAAGAAATCAAAACAAGTTCACAAACCCTCTATTTCATCACGAGGTCAACAAAAATCAATCAACTCAAATCAAACAAAGAAAACCTTAGGTCATCACCCTAATTCAAACACAAATCAATGGTCCAGGACCAACTGACCATTCTTCCTAAAGTCTAGCTCTCAAGCGAGCAGAACCACCATGTGTCTCACCTCCTCTCGATTGGATTCTACCATGAGAGCGAGAGTGATGTGGAGGTTCACCCATGGGAAGGAGAAGGATCTATATGCTCCATCAAATCTCACTTGACCACCCTGCGCCACTGAGTCATGTTTTCTAGTGTACATATTTTGGTGAACCCGATGTGAACTACAAATCCTTCTAGGACAAGTCATTTTCATTTCAACTTTAAAAATTCACTCATCATAACTCTCACACCTGATGGCTAATTCACCACATATTTTGTTGAACCCAACATGAAGAGAAAAAACATTCGATTGAGCATTTTGTGTATCCTTGCAGGATCTCATTCAAACATTATTTCTTTCACGATGATCTTTGTCATCATTGTCATTTTCATTTTCATTCTTGCCATCTTCACCTTCACACGTTCCATTTATTCTGTGGTGTTTACAATACCCCCGAATATGATGGAACCAAACTTAAACTTAGAGAACATTCCCTCTAGGCAGCTTGAAACTCCCTCTTTCAACAGGTATGTGCCACATCATCCAAATGTACCAGTCTCAAATTTTTATGATTATGAATACTCAGATTACGAACACAACAGAAGAGAACCTGGATGTTCTCTACAATTTAACAATCCCACATGGGAGAACAATCTTGTAGTTCCAACTACACCTCATAAAGCATGACGAATAATAGTCAGGTCAGAGATTCATCAAGGTGATCAACCTTCAACAAGCAATTCAAGCACTCACCTCGATGATGAAGTAAGATGACTTGAAAAACACCTGCAAGAGGCCAAGGAAGCCCAAGAGGCCTTACGTATTTCCCTACAAGAAGAAAAACATGAGAATGCCTTACGAGAACAGGTAGGAACACTAAATTATGAAAACACACGAACTGAAATTCCAAGAAATGAAGAGGTCCCAAGAGGCCAAATGCTTGCAGATCTCATTGCAACACTAGTGCAATGAATCAGAACTCTTGAAGTGGATCAACCCACTCTGGAAAGATGACAAAAATTGCATGAGAACATTAGGGTTGACCAAGACCAGGGGGCATCTCAAAACCCCCCTTATTTGAACTATTACTCTCAAAATAGAAGCAACGACACATTCTCAGCTAGGAATCCACCACTACAAAACATTCAAACAATTCAAGGTGATCAAGTGAATCAAGCTATGGCGTTAGGGTATCGAAATCCACCCATGGGGTTGATGTTATCAACCCCTCAATTGCAAAGTATCTTTCTGGGAACGTACCTAGAATACTTGAATGAACCGCTTGACTTGATCATAAGAAGTGTAGCATTACCATGACCATTGTTGGATCTCCCCAAGTTCAAAGGAGAAGGAGATCCCAACTCACACATCAAATCTTACACCACATCTACAAGAGAAATCCTCCCTTAGGATGGGGTTGTTGCAAAGATTTTTCTAATAATGTTAGAAGGGATAGCCTTGGAATGGTATTATCATTTACCAAAGTCTTAGATACATCCTTTTTTATATCTAATAGGAGAGTTCGTCATGGATTTCAACACGAACAAACTCGCGAAGACAGGAATCCAAGAATTCCTCATGATAAAATAGGAATCAAATGAATCAGTGGCACATTCCATCACTCAATGGAGACAAGCTCTTTACTCATCAACAAGTGCTCCAAACATGGACCACCGTGAATTGTGTGACCTTTTCTTGCATGCTTTTAATAGAGACACAAGAGAGGAAGTACAAAATTTGTCATACAAGTCATATGAGGAAGGTTTGGAAAGCACCTTAGTATCAATCAAGCAACCATCGATACTGTCTGGAGAACTTATGGATCAAATGGTCAGTTAATAGATGATAATAACACATATACCATCAAGATCTTGAAAAATAACAAAAATGTGACAATCGATGAGGTGACGAATCAACCCCTGATGCAGGGACTTCCGGAGGTCATAACTTTTGACTCGGATGTGGGTTTTCTACAAAATTTTACAGGTGGATGCATTATGAGGTGGCCAGTGGATGCATATTGATTTGATTCCAGGAGCAACTCTACCCAACCAAGCAGCTTATAGGATGAATCCAACACAACATGCAGAAATGAATAAGCAAGTAACATAACTCATAAGTAAAGGTGTGGTGAGAGAGAGCATGAGCCCATGTGTTGTACCTGCATTGTTAACCCCAAAAAAAGATGGAACATGGAGGATGTGCACTGATAGCAGAGGAATTAATAAGATTACCATCAAGTATCAGTTTCCTATACCTCGTATGGAGGACATGATGGATGTCCTTGCAGGGACTAAATATTTCAGCAAGATCGACCTACGAAGTGGCTACCACCAAATCCAGATTCGCGAAGGGGATGAGTGGAAGACAGCCTTTAAGACTGGAGATGGATTATATGAGTGGATGGTTATGCCATTCAGGTTATCAAATGCACCCAGCACATTTATGAGATTGATGAACACTATACTACGCCCTTACATTGGTAAGTTTGTGGTAGTTTATTTTGATGATATTTTAGTATTTAGTAACAACAAAGAAGAGCACCTACAACACTTGAGGATCATCTTTGGTGTGTTAAGGAAGGAGGAGCTCTATGCCAATTTGAAAAAGTGTAGGTTCATGCAGGACAGTTTGGTTTTTTTAGGCTTTGTCATTTCTAAAGATGTTGTCAGAATGGATCCCAAAAAGGTCAGGGCAATTCTAGAATGGCCTAGTCCAAGCAGCATCACAACGGTAAAAAGTTTTCATGGCTTGGCCACTTTCTATTGAAAGTTCATTCGAAATTTTAGTAGTATTGTAGCTCGTATAATAGATTGCACCAAAGGGAGGGAGTTTGCATGGACCAAGGATGCTGAGGAGAGCTTTAAGTACTTGAAGAAAAAGGTAACAGAAGCACCTATACTTGCATTGCCAAATTTTGATAAGGTATTTGAAGTAGAATGTGATGCCTCCCATGTGGGAATAGGTGTTGTGCTTAGCCAAGCTGGAAAACCTATAGCTTTCTTTAGTGAAAAGCTGAATGCAGTGAGAAAGAATTATTCTATTATGATTTGGAATTTTATGCAATTGTTCAAGCATTGAGGCATTGGAGACATTATCTAGTTCCCCAGGAGTTTGTATTGTTTACAGATCATATTGCACTGAGATACTTGAACACACAGAAAAAGTTGAATAGTAGGCATGCCAAGATGGTCTCTTTCTTGCAGGGTTACAACTTTGTGTTGAAGCATAAGTTTGGCAAACAAAATCAGGTTGCAGATGCGTTAAGTAGGCGTGTTGCACTTTTGACCACAATGGAAACTGAGGTGATTGGTTTTGATGCCATCAAAAATTTGTATGAGTCTGATGATGACTTTTGGGAGATTGTGGAACAATTGAAGGCACCAGTATCTGGTAACTTGGATCACTTTCAGGGTGAATATTTTATGCAAGATGGGTATTTATTTAAAGGAAAACAACTATGCATACTAGCTGGCTCTATGAGGGAAAACATTATCAAAGAATTTCATAGTAGTGGGTTAGCTAGACATTTTGGCAAGGACAATACAATAGCTTTGATAGAAGATAAATATTATTGGCCAAAGCTAAAAAAGGATATAACTAAGTATGTAACAAGGTGTAGAATCTGCCAAGTGGCTAAGGGACATTCACAGAATACAGGGTTGTATATGCCCTTACCAGTACCAGCTGCACCATGGATAGATTTGAGCATGGACTTTGTGTTGGGACTTCCACATACTCAACGAGGTAATGACTCAATTTTTGTAGTTGTTGATAGGTTCTCCAAGATGGTTCATTTTATTGCCTATAAGAAAACTAATGATGTAACGAGGGTCGCAGAGTTATTTTTTTCAGAAGCTGTTCAACTACATGGTGTTCCAAAGACTATTACCTCTGATAGGGATACCAAATTCCTTAATCATTTCTGGAGGACCTTATGGAAGAAGATGGGGACCAAGTTACAGTTTAGTAGTGCCTATCATCCTCAAACAGATGGGCAAACTGAGGTAGTCAATCGGAGTCTGGGAAATTTGCTGCGGTGTATTGTTGGAGAAAAGCCAAAACAATGGGATTTGGCATTACCCCAGGCCGAATTTGCCTATAACAGTTCTGTTAATAGATCAACGGGAAAGTCCCCTTTCTAGATTGTGTATGGCAGGAATCCTCAGGGTGTTCTAGATTTGGTACAGCTACCAATGAAAGATAGGGTCAATGATGATGGGGAAGCATTTGCAGAACACCTTCAACAGTTGCAAAAAGAAGTGAGACAAAAGTTGCAGGACAGTAATGAGAGGTACAAGAATTCAACGGATACTAGTAGGTGACATTAGACATTCAGTGAAGGTGACTTAGTGATGGTATATTTGAGAAAAGAGCGGTTTCCTACTGGAACATATCACAAGTTGAAGTATAGGAAAATTGGTCCTTGCAGAATTACAAAGAAGATCAATGATAATGCATATGAGGTCAGTTTACCAGATGATCTCGCTATTTCTCCTGTGTTTAATATTTTTGATTTGTATGCATTCCATGGTGAGGATGATGCTGAAGATAGTCAACCAGAGGTGGCATGGCACAATCACATTCCCCATAAGAAGAAGGAAAAGATTGCACAGGTTCTTGATAAGAACACTATCTACACTCGGCAAGGGCGTTACAACAAGTATTTAGTACAGTGGAAAGGCTTGCCACCAACAAATAGCACTTGGATTACAGAGTGGGAAGTGCAAAGGTTAGACCCAGTCAAATGGCAGCAGTTTGAAGACACTCACTTGTAGGAGTTGCATTCTTTTCAACCAGAGGAGAATGATGCAGGGACTTCCGAAGGTCATAATTTTTGACTCGGATGTGGGTTTTCTACGAAATTTTACAGGTGGATGCATTATGAGGTGGCCAGTGGTTTCCCAACCTACCCTAGTTAGTTGGACCTCGTCTTGGCACTTTTTCGAGGCTTGAAACTTTCATCTTGGCCCTCAAAATGGCAAATTAGTGTTTTTTTCTAGTTTTTTAAAAGTTGCTTTTTTAATAACTCGAAACTCATGTTTCAAATTTAGGATGTTAGTTGGTTTTTTGTCCTATCTTAGCTTTATGAGTTTTTTGGGAAAAAACTAGATTCTCAAGATATGATTGTAAAATTACCTAAAATGGCAAAAATCTGACAATTGTCGAAATCTACCAAAAAAGGTAATTTTTTGTTTTTTTTTGTTTTCTTAGATATAAGAGAGTTTTCTCTCATTGTAGCGGCAGAGTTGATGAATAGAAGTTTTGTTATGTTTTAGCTTCCAAATCTTTGTCTCTCATGTTTAATGGCACAATACTGTTGAGTGTATGTTGTGTGCTGCATCAACCCCCAATCAAGAAAGTAAGGGACAACTACAATGGGAGAGACCATTATCCTACAAATATTAATGGAATAGAATATCCTTGAAATAATGCATATTATCCAAGGGATATTTACCACTCTTGGAATTGAAACAGAATTGGAAACGATGATAGATACGAATGACCGCTTTGAATATAATCAGTTATGTTCCTTCGATAGAACTAGGGGACATAGCACAGAGTCATGTAGAGAGTATAATAGATTCACAGTAAGGTTACCAGAGGACCAACAATGCCTATTCATAGAAATGTTCCTAAATCCACTGCAAGTCACACCATACAATGATAAAGTTTCAAAACAAACACAAGTTCCTATAGCTCCATAGAACGCAGACATGAGGATCTACCAAGATTTGTTTCCCACACACAGAAATACAAAGATGAATGACCACAACAATCCAACTAAAACTACTGATGCAAGAATCCCTGCAAAATTGGGACCCAAAGGATAATCTAGGATGTTGCGCTTGGTTGAGATTTTGCATGAAGAAGAAAAACTTGACAATGAGCAAAAAGAAGTTCATGAAGGAGTAGTTTCATTGGTGGAACCAATACCTATATTAGTTGGATCTTACGAGTTAATTGAAGATTTGAAGAAGACTTACACACACACTTCATTTATTTATCTTCTCAAGAACTCTCCTTCATATCACTCAGCGCTTTTAAAAGAAATAGGGTTGAAATATCCAGACCAAATAACACCTCCACCAAGTGAAAAAATCAACCAAGTTAACTTCGATATACATCCACCTAATGTTGAATTGAAGGATCCAAGGTTCTTCTTTGATCTAAAACAAATGCCTTCTAAGGCAGAGCTCACTAAGAAAGGAGATACTGCATTATGTTTACAAGTGTGGATTTATGACACATGCATTAAGCAAACTTTGATTGATGATGGGGCTGCAGTGAATATAGTTCCATTTTCCCTTTTAGAAAGGATGGGTTATGGTCACACTAACATCATGACATCTAGAGATACTCTGAGAGGGTATGACCATTTAAAGGTGGCTATCATAGGTAAAATCACGTTACCCATCTCTTTAAGACCAAAGATGATTCAAATGACATTCTATGTCATCAATAAAGACACAGGGTATAATTTGTTTCTTGGGAGAGTTTGGATACACAAGATGAAAGCCATGTCATCCACTTTATTCTAAGAAGTTTGATTCTTACACCTTAGCAAAGCTTATGTTGCAAAGGGAGATTCAGAACCCTTTAGTATGATCAAAATGAATGGACCTAATAAAAAGATTGGAATCCTTATCAACTATGAGCTATCACTAAAAAAATTTCTATCTCTGAGCTGATGCCTCAATCAATTTGCATTAAGAGGACATAAACCCCCGCAAAAATAGTAAAGAGTACAGAAGTGAAAACACTAGAAAAGGAAACATCACCAAAACAAAAAGAGATAGTCCATAAGGAAATGACGATAAAGATCATGGAGTGGATAGAAAAAGACGAACCCCTTTAGTTTCCTTTAGAAGTTCTCATGATCAACGTAGAACCAACTTATAAGGTTTTCTCCTGCATAGGATAAAAAGCTCACCGAATTGAAGGGCTAGAATTTGAAATAGTTACACTAGACTTAAGAGATGTGGACCCACTATTGGCAACATGGTCAAGAGACACTGTTGTTATGATGGAGATTTGATGTTGTCATTAATGGGAACAACTAGATATGATTGGAGACATCTCTTGAGACAGATTATGCATAGTATTTCTAGTTCGGTAAGAATAACTTAGTCAAATTAACTAAGTGTTGGCTGCTCATTCAGTCAATGATAGAGAATCGATTGGTACTCCTCTACAGATGAAGACTTTGGTTTGTGGTTCTAGTATGTTACATATAATTGTTTAAAGATATTATATTCCAAGTTTCATGTCTTGACAATCTCTGGAAGTCATAATGTAAATTGCCTAAGTCTGAGTAAGTAGAGTCCAGTTATAAATAGTGCAGATCAACTGAGTATTTCAGTCCGCATTCCTCTGGTATTGATTGTTTTGATGTGTGGTTTGGAGGTGTTGTAAACACATATGAGAAGTATCTAATTCCATATTTGCAAATTCTGAAGTTCACCAGAAGATCATCTACAAGCTTCCAAGTATCGGCATTCAATTTGACAGTGTTTCACAAAGACAGAGTCATCAGTTTAGAAATCTGCATCTCGCCATATAAGAATATTATGATCTACAGTTATGAAGGTATGATTGGTGATGCCTAATGAATGTTTGATATGAATTTTAGAGTCCCATAAGATCCGCATTAGAAGTTGTGATACAACAAACAACAAGGTTAAGTGTATACTTAAGAATGAAGCCAACTCTCAGTTAGATCGTTGTGCGGTGAAGATATATTACTTAGATCATTATTCTAAGCTGTTCTAAAATAGGTCCATACCTATATGAAGATCCTTGAAGGTTTTCATTGGTCCTCATAACTTCATGTAAAGAATTCAATCTGGCAGAGTATGAGTTTTTTGTGTACACGTTTCATCACTGGCAAGCCGACCAAATTTTGGGTTAGATCTTGTTGTGGATATTAATAACTAATGGATTTCGATGCGATGAGATGTGATAGTTGTGTGCAATCCTACTCCAAATTTTTAATGCAAAAAGTACAGTAAGAGTGTAGAGTACAAAATAACAGAATATATGTGAAGTAAAACAGAAAACATAGTAGTTATGATGAAGACCTTTGAATCTGTATATTGAGCTATCAATGGAATTGTATCCCAACATTCTGTAGATGCATTTGTAGCAGTTCTTTCTTGGCATTGAGCCACCCTTTCTCTATCTTCTTTTCTTTGTGGCAGTGAGCCTATTGCAGTGAGCATTTCTTTGGGCAGTCAGTCCTTGGGTAGTGAGCCTTTTGTAATCTAGTTTTGATATCATAATATATTGTGAGCCAACACTCACCGTGGTTTTCCCTTTTTTGGTTTTCCACGTAAAAACCCTAGTGTCTATGTGTTATGACTTTGTGGTTGTTCTTCTTATGTTTATTTTTCTTTCATGTTATTGAATTTGGTAAATGGATTAAAGAACATGTGAAAGAAAGGTTTTATAGAATACTGATTCACCCCCCCCTCTCAGTATTCCTTGTGTTCAACAATTGGTATCAGAGCAAGGTTCCTTGGAAGAAGCCTAACAACTTAAGGAAGATCTAGGAAAGTGTACACATGGCATCCAAAATGTATCCTGCTCCATGCAGTGTCACAATTGATGATTTCACATATGTCAGTAATCAAGAACTGAAAACTGCTCTTGAATATCTTGATAAGTATGAAGCAGATATCTAGGATTTGAAGGAAAATGTCAAAGAAGCTAATGAATGCATCCTGAAGCTAAGAGAGCAAGTCAAGAGATCAAAGGAAAAGAGCAAAGACCTAAGTGAACAATTGAAAGCAGCAAATGAAACCCTAAGTAGTTCATTAGTTCTGGTTGAGGAGAAAGAAGAGATTGAGGAGCATTTAAATCAAGCTTTAAAAAGCAAGTCTGAAGAATGTCAAAAGTTAGAAAAAGATGTGCTTCTGAAGTATGATGTGGAAGTATCTAATAGCTATAAAGAAAAGTTCAAACTAAGTTCTATAAAGCTTGATGAGTTGATTGACAGCCAAAAAGGGCCAGATAACAATCAAGGTTTGGGTTTTGAAAAATGAGAAAGCTCTAAATCAGGACAAATTAACACTAAGATGAAGAGAGATAGAGGTAACTAGGTCTGGAATAAGAGAAACAAACCTAGAAGACCTCCAATCAGGCAACCTAATGCTCAAAGGTACCCATATTTCAATGGCTATTGTTTTAATTGCAATAATTTTGGTCATAAGGCTACTCAGTGTAGGAGCAGAATAAATCAAAATGTCCCATCATTTTCTGTTCAGTGTTTCAATTGCAAGAGAATTGGTCATAAATCAAATGAATGTAGGATTCTGATAAGGAATGGTGTTAACAATGTAAGGAATACTCAATCTTTCAATGGAAAATGCTTTGCATGCAATAGATTTGGGCATATGGCTAACCAATGTAGATTAAGAATGAATCCAATCAATGGAAGGAATCAAAGATAGAGGAAAATTATTTGCTACAATTGCAATAGACCTGGACATGTTGCAAACTTTTGCAGAATGGTGCAGGAGCACCAAGACATCAGGGTTTTGTTTGATCTTCAAGTAGTTGTTTTGTCAATAAGGTCTATGAGACCATCTACATGTTGTAATAAGGCTTGCATGCCATACTTGTAAGGGACTATGTCCAAGTGTCTAGAATCTATTATCATGTTGTAAGTCCTAATGAGGACAGTCATGTTGTAATAGGTAGTTTGCAATACTCATTTATGTAAGCCTTTGTTGAGGCATATAGGACAGTCATTAAAGGTTTCATGTTTGTAAGCCTATAAAGGCATGTCAAAGGTTAGGAGGTGGGTTAAAACCTTGTCCAAGGTTAATCAAATGTTAAACAAAACATTGTTTAGACATAAAACATCACTACAGTCCTAAAGAGGACAGTTACAAGACTGTTAACAGTTGTAGATCGGGCAGTGATGGTTTAGGGAGAAGTTCTTTTCACCCTCCATCAGTTCAACTGCCCTCCTG
Source organism: Cunninghamia lanceolata (assembly GCA_027924645.1). Lineage (NCBI taxonomy): Eukaryota > Viridiplantae > Streptophyta > Pinopsida > Cupressales > Cupressaceae > Cunninghamia > Cunninghamia lanceolata. The sequence continues at coordinate 2,320,404 of BSBN01001368.1, forward strand.
CATGTGTAAGGCATCAAGGAGGCTTCAAAAAGCCAAGAACCTTTTCATTTTGCAGTGTGTGAAGGAAGATTGAAGAAAAATGAACTAAAGAAACCATTTTCCTGTATTTCTCTGTGTTTTTCTATGTTTATTTGTTGTTATCAATCTATACCCGTGCCTGTACGGAACTGTCATAGGCCATGAATGTACTAGATAGTTAGAGGGTTGAGATAGCTTTGTTTTGAATCTTGTTTGGGCTCTTGACACTCATCTTTACTTCTTCATTTCTCTTTTCTCTGGAAGTGGGTTTGAAAACCTAAGTTAGCGCTTCTTCTGACAACCCGATGGATTTTTCCTCATTCCACTGATCTTTTCTATTTATGATCAGTGGAATGGATGGAATAATAGTTAGGGTAGAGGCTTGTGAAGGTTTTGGGAGGCAAGAGGATGGTTTGTGTTGAGTTTGTCATGTAGATGACTTTGCAGAGCTGTGTGTTGAGACTTAGAGAAGAGAACAACAGCAAATTGATGGTGACCACCGACTATGGAGGCAAAAACCCTATGAAATGTTAGTCATTACTACTAACACAAGGCATTCTAGGTCCTACAAGGATCCTGTGACAGAGGATAGAGTGAATTCCTCCATGAAATCTGTCCTCCCTGCGTAGTGTGACTCTATCAGTCTTCCTGGAGACAGTCACTACAAAGAAGGAAGACATTAGGTATGTTTAGTATGCTATTGCTTTGTCAATGAAGGAATTAGGTGATTGGTATGTTATTGATTTGGTTTGTTGTATGGCATTGAGTTGTCTTAATGGAAATCACTCCAAGGAGGACACTGTGGCTGTCTCTATAATGAAGCAGAGATATTGTGACTATCTTTAGAAGACATAGTTGAGACTGCTGTTGCAGACCCTGCACAGTGGGTTGGTTGGTATCTTAGACTGAGTTAGGAGTCTGGTGAGATGTGTCCTGAAGTCTACTCCCTCTTGTGTCATGAACATGCATAGTGTGTGATGTTAAGCCCTGCTTTATGAGAAGCCTGATTTCTGTCAGAGATAGTGAACTTTGAGAGTCTTGTTATGGGAAGGTTTGAAGTGTCCTCCTCTACCTAGATGCTCTGCATCATATTGGTATCAGAGCAAGCAAGTAGATCCTTGAGGGTGTAGTAGGGTCTTGTGAAACAGTAAGGGTTTGTGAGAGTTGTAAGGATGCCTCCTAAGAATTAGATGGCTAGGGAGAACAATGAGTTGAGAGAAGCCTTAGAGGCTAGAGAAAAAGAGTTGAGGGATAGAAGAGAGTAGGATGTTGCAAGGGAAAGAGAGTTGAGGCAAGTAAGAAGGGAGAATGCATCAATCTTGGCTAGATTGGAAGCATTGGAGAAGAATCCTAGAAGGGATGAGCAAGATGATCAAGAAGGAGATGAGGAGACAAATGAGAATCCTCCTGAGGATGAGTTGGATGCTGAAGAAAAGAAATTTGTGAGATTGTTGAAGGCAGTCCAAGGTAGCGAGACAAAGGCAAACATAGAGTTACCTACCTATCAAGGGAAGATGGATAGTGAAGAGGTATTAGGGTGGATAGATGCCCTGGAAAATTTCTTTTAGTATGAGGAGATGAGTTATGAGAAGAAGGTTAAATTTGCAAAAATAAAACTGAGAGGAACAACACTTACATGGTGGAGTAGTGTGCAAACAGAAAGAATGGCTAGAGGTGCAACAAGAATCACTTCTTGGGGTAAGATGAAGGATATGATGAAGGATCAATTCCTTCCATCTGATTACTCCATTTAAACAAAGAGGATGAGGCAAAATCTGAAACAAAAGGACATGGATGTTATGTCCTATACTGAGCAATTTCATAAGCTTAGTATTAGAGGAGGATTGGAAGATGAAGAAGAGAAAGTGGCAAGGTACCTTAATGGGCTTACATATAACTTGCAAGATGAGATTGGTTTGACAATACCAAAAACAATTGGAGAATGTTTTTAGTTAGCCATCAGGGCTAAGAGGGTGAAGAGGAAGCAAGAAAGACAAGGAGGTAATGGAAGAGGATATAGAGGTAAGGGTAGACCTACTAATGAAGTACAGAACAACAATGAGAAAGGTAAGGAGTTTTCTGCAGATCAGAGAGGTGGATATAGAGGTGGAGGTAGATTTGGATCAGGAAGAGGAGTGTTTACTAGTAGATGTTATCATTGCAATGAAGAGGGACACACATCTTTCAAATGTCCTAAGAAGGATGATGCTGATAAGAGCAAGGATAGAAGAGTTCACTTGGCACAAGAGGAGGAGAAGCCAGAAGAACTGGAAATGTTGTCAGCCTCTCCAATAATGGTTGGAGAAATGCTCATGGTGGAAAAAGGTAAAATGCAGCAAACACCACAAGTATCCATTTTCAAAACTAATTATTTAAGACATGGAAAGATATGCAAGTTGATTATAGATTTAGGTTCCCATGATAATTTAGTTTCTTGGGAAATGGTGCACAAGTTGGGATTGAAAACATTTGATCATCCTAGTCCTTACAATGTCACTTGGGTCAGTCAAGAATAGCAAGTAAGGGTTACTAAGAAGGCATATGTTGATTTTTCCATTGGTCCATATCAGGATTATGTTTTATGTGATGTCATCTCAATGACATGTGGGCATATCATTTTGGGTAGACCATGGCAACACTTGAGAAGGACAGTTCATGATGGTTATACTAATAACTATTTGGTGCATAAAGATGGTAAGAAGTTCAAATTGATGCCTTTATGTTGTGAAGACAAGAAGGAACATGTTACTATCTATTTTGGAGAGAAATTACAGTTGAATGTACAAGTTAAGGATGATGGGAAACAACAGGAACAGTTGCAGCAGAGTAAGGTGGATGACAGTCCTAAAGAACAGCAGGTTTGGGATTTGAGTTATGTCAAGATTGGGGACATTGACTGTCCTATAAGGAGGTAGAAGAAGGCAAACAGTAGATAGTACAAGGAGGAATAAATCAGAACCTCAAGTTGGGAAGAACAGAAGCATTGCAGCAGCAGGGTCCTAGGCCAGGACATCACAACAAGTTTTATGGTCCTAACATTGTTTATAGGAGCCATGCAGGTTGGAGAAGGAGGAAGATAACTCTTGGAGAGTTCATGTTTCCTGCCACTAGTTAGAGGAACATTCCAACAAGATTGAAGAATGGTTGGAGCAGATCCCATAACTCTTGGGACAAGAGTTTTCATTATGCCGGGGAGTATGGTGCAGGAGCACCAAGACATCAGGGTTTTGTTTGATCTTCAAGTAGTTGTTTTGTCAATAAGGTCTATGAGACCATCTACATGTTGTAATAAGGCTTGCATGCCATACTTGTAAGGGACTATGTCCAAGTGTCTAGAATCTATTCTCATGTTGTAAGTCCTAATGAGGACAGTCATGTTGTAATAGGTAGTTTGCAATAGTCATTTATGTAAGCCTTTGTTGAGGCATATAGGATAGTCATTAAAGTTTTCATGTTTGTAAGCCTATAAAGGCATGTCAAAGGTTAGGAGGTGGGTTAAAACCTTGTCCAAGGTTAATCAAATGTTAAACAAAACATTGTTTAGACATAAAACATCACTACAGTCCTAAAGAGGATATTTACAAGACTGTTAACAGTTGTAGATCGGGCAGTGATGGTTTGGGGAGCAGTTCTTTTCACCCTCCATTGGTTCAACTTCCCTCCTGCATGTGCAAGGCATCAAGGAGGCTTCAAAAAGCCAAGAACCTTTTCATTTTGTAGTGTGTGAAGGAAGATTGAAGAAAAATGAACTAAAGAAACCGTTTTCCTGCATTTCTCTGTGTTTTTTTGTGTTTATTTGTTGTTATCAGTCCGTACCTACACCTGTACAGAACTGTCATAGGCCATGAATGTACTAGATAGTTAGAGGGTTGAGATAGCTTTGTTTTGAATCTTGTTTGGGCTCTTGACACTCATCTTTACTTCTTCATTTCTCTTTTCTCTGGAAGTGGGTTTGAAAACCTAAGTTAGGGCTTCTTCTAACAACCCGATGGATTTTTCCTCATTCCACTAATCTTTTCTATTTATGATCAGTGGAATGGATGGAATAATAGTTAGGGCAGAGGCTTGTGAAGGTTTTGGGAGGCAGGAGGATGGTTTGTGTTGAGTTTGTCATGTAGATGACTCTGCAGAGCTGTGTGTTGAGACTTAGAGAAGAGAACAACAACAAATTGATGGTGACCACCGACTGTGGAGGTAGAAACCCTATGAAATGTTAGTCATTGCTACTAATGCAAGGCGTTCTAGGTCCTACAAGGATCTTGTGATAGAGGATAGAATGAATTCCTCCATGAAATCTGTCCTCCCTGCCTAGTGTGACTCTGTCAGTCCTCCTGGAGACAGTCACTACAAAGAAGGAAGACATTAGGTATGTTTAGTATGTTATTGCTTTGTCAATGAAGGCATTAGGTGATTGGTATGTTATTGATTTGGTTTGTTGTATGGCATTGAGTTGTCTTAATGGAAATCACTCCAAGGAGGACACTGTGGCTGTCTCTATAATGAAGTAGAGATATTGTGACTATCTTTAGAAGACATAGTTGAGACTACTGTTGCAGACCCTGTACAGTGGGTTGGTTGGTATCATAGACTGAGTTAGGAGTTTGGTGAGATGTGTCCTGAAGTCTACTCCCTCTTATGTCATGAACATGCATAGTGTGTGATGTTAAGCCCTGCTTTATGAGAAGCCTGATTTCTATCAGAGACAGTGAACTTTGAGAGTCTTTTTATGGGAAGGTTTGAAGTGTCCTCCTCTACCTAGATGCTCTGCATCACAGAAGCAAGAATGTGAAAAGAAAATATTCTATAGAAGAGAAGAAAACATAGTAGAGGGAAGATAAGGGAAAGAACAAGGTTGATCTGGCAGAAACCAAGAAGGAAATGAGCAAGATCTAGATTAAGAAGGATGTAAAAGAGGTCAAGGATGGATCTGCACTAGCTTCTGGTACAAATACTTCCTCCAGGAAGTAAATCAGGAACTCTAGCCAGGGGGAGCTTTTATTCAATATCTTGATCCCCTAGCCAGATAGTGGGTACGAAGATCCAGCACTAAGGTATGAGTTAAAGAAATATTAAATGAATCATTTGAAGAAGATACCAGCAGAAAAAGATCTAATGCAACACATTACGGAGCAATCTTAATTGACTGTGCTTATCAGTGAAGTGTTTGACATCTTTTTGGAAAACAACATTTATGGTGATTAGGTTTTGGTAAATAAAGGTTTAAAAAAAATTGCATGGGAAGGATTAATCACTTTGCATTCAAGTTTTCAAGCATCCAAGGAGATCAAAAGCAGAACCCTAAGTGACTTTAGCAATCTCCAGCGATTCTAAGTAGAGAAAACCCTAATTCAGCATTAAGAGGTATATACAGTTTGAAACCCTACTGTGAACTTGTTTGAATTATTAAAGAAATGGCAACACCTCAAGTAATCGATATCACTGAGAGACCTCGACCCAAATTCAAGAAACATCCATTCAAATCTATGGAAGTCAACCCTATTGGTGCCTTTTCAAGAGTACTGTATGGCGTAATGCATGAAGAAGATATTAGGGCATACATCCATGTTCCCCTAAAAGAACTTGGTGATAGCCAACTTATAGATTTGCACCTGAAACATCCAACTGGTGATGATTTTAATTTGAAGGAAGAATATAAGGCATTGGAGAAAAAGAAATTTATACAATATATAGACTTCCCTATGTTTGCAAAGGATGAATGCGTTCGATATATATTGAGCAAAATTCATGATGAATTCATGTGGCTTGACACACCCTTCATGATTACTAAGGAGGCTATTAGGACTGTGACAGGATTGAATTCTACAGGAAAGGTGCCTGTGCTAAAAGATGTAAAGAATAACACTATGACAAAGGCCACCGGAGCCCAATTCAACAAAAGGGCATTGATTGTTAATGACATTGAAAACCATGCAGTAAGGTTCACATCAATGGTGATTGGTTACAAGATATACTTCACAAAACAGGAGAACTCTGTCTTCGGTATAGCCATCTACACTGCTTATGAGATGGTTAAGAAGAATGTTGATTATGATCTCTGTGAGTTGCTCCATAAACAGTTGATGGAAATTTTGAAGAAGACAAAGGAGTCTAAATATCCCTTCAAGTATGGTACATTGATCATTTGCCTATTTTTCTATTTCATGAAAGAATTACTAGGAATGAAGAAATTGTTCTAGTTTGGTAATGAACCTGTTGCCGCACAAATTAGAAATCATTTGAATAGCATAGGCATTCGTGATGTGCAGAATGAAGCCCTATGGGGCTATTTCAAAAACTTCCAAAAGGCAATGCAATCAAGGGAAAGAATACCTAAGTCAGTTGTAGAAAAATACAAAAATGACATATGCTTTATTGTAAATTAGGATCAATGCATGATGGTGGCTGTGGAGCCAAGGATAGTTTGGATCCTTCCAATGGGCTATGAAGTTGTTGAAAATGTGTTGAATGGTTATTCTGAACTCATGTTGAGTAAGCCCAGAGATCCTATAGAAAAAAGATTTGGCACCTATGAAGAAATCTCTGTCAAAGTTCATGTTGAATTAAGAAAGCTTGAAAGTGTAAAGAAGGCTAGAAAAATGGCAGATGAATATGCCCAAAGCAAGGGGTTTACCAAAGAAAAAGTTGTAGAAGCAAGAGCAAAGTCTGAAGCAAAAAGGGCAGCCAGAGAAAAGAAGCAAAATGAACCAGAGAAGGCTCTGGAAGAGCCTAAGAAGAAAACAAAAGAGCCTATAGTACCAAAAAGAAGAACAAGAGGTTCAACCTCTGCTGAAGCAACATCTAAACTTCCTCTAATCCCACTCCTTCTGTGAGTGTGGAAGTACCTGCAAAGGAAACCACTCCAAAAGAGAAAAAAAGAATGAAAACCAAGGGGAAAAGAATGTATGTGAGTGTTGGAGTTGATGATGAGGAGACTAAGACAGATGACGAAGTTAAGAAAATGAAGACTAAGGCCAGTAAAGTCTCTAGAAGAAAACAAGACAAGCCCTCCACTAAGGACAAAAGTAAGAAAAAGCCTAAACAAACAGAGATTGAGAAAGTAGAGGCTACAATTAATTTGGAAGATGTCTTAAATGCTATGGCAGCACATGGTAATCTAAAGCCAATAGCACAACTATATGATGTAGACAAAGGCATCATTGAAACTACAGTAATCAGATTTTTGGAAATGTTTAACAAAGCCCTTCTTGAGGTAATCACTAATCTACCTGATAGCTTGGGCAGTATTATGTATGCCAGAAAGGAAGCAACTGTGGAAAAAGACTTAGAGATAAGAGAACATGCACTGATAGAATTATGTTTGGAGATAACTGCAGAGGAGAAATTAAAAGTCACCAAGATACTTGGAAGAAGGTTTGACATAAAAACAAGGACAAATATCTTGATGTCTGGAGACATAGAGAAGGTGGTAAAGGACAACAAATAACTCTTGGTGTCCTAAAAGAACTTAACATCCCAACTATTCATGACAAGGAAGAACAAAATGTTGGTGATGAGAGCTCTCTTCTGGAAATCAGCTCTGAGCAAGACCTAAACCAAACAAAGACTCCTCCGGCAAGCCCAAGGAAGAATGAAGAGATGAAGGAACAAGAAGAGGATAACACTTCTGAGAATGTTGAAATCCCTCCAGAGCAAAATGTAACTGGTAATCAGGAAGAACAAGAAGGAGATAAGACTCCTGAGAATACTGAAGTCCTCCTAGAGCAAACTGAAAATGTTGATCAAGGAAATCAAGAGGATGAGCATGCTAAGAAGAGTCCTCTGAAACACAAAATTGATGAACAAGAAGCTATGGAGTTAGATCCACCAGAACAAAGAAAAGAAGAAGTGGTAAGAGACACTATTTCTATTCATGATCTAGTTGACTCTGTCAGAGAATTTTTGGAGAAGCAACAAGAAGCACTAATTTTTTATTCACCTGAGTTGCTACAAGGACCAATAAACCTAGCCTCAATGTCAAATTTGCAGAAATTTAAACTAGTATCAATTGTTCAAGCCAAAGCTTAGGAAGAAATCCTAAGGTCTCATATTTTGGACAGTGAGCTTATTGGTGAGGCATCCAGTGTTTTAGAAAAATTGATGCCTGTGCTACAAAAGGACACATCTCTTGCCCCAACTAAACAGTTCAAAATGCTATTAAATTCTATAAGTTCACATTTTGAATCTTTTGAAAAAGCTGCAGATATTAAGGTTAGGGTAGAGATAAGTAATAAGAGGTTAGTTGGGTTGAAAGATAAGCTAGCTAAAGATACAATTTTGTTAGACAATAGATACAATTTTGTTAGACAATAGCATCAAGAATATAGATACTACTATTAAGGATGCTAGTGATATATACAAATTTTGTCTAAAATGGCCTGAGACAACAAAGGAAATGAAGGAGAAAATAGATGACTTGGAACTTCAATTGATAAAAATATCAGAAACACTTGATCTTGCATCTGACTCCATCAGCAACAAAAAGGCAGAAATTGAAGGCATTCATGCAAAGATAAGTAGTCTGCACAATAATAAAGAGGCCACTAAGAGTAGAGTGTGCCAAGTCAGAGAAATAATAGAATCCAAGATTGATTCCATGACTGGTCTTCTAGCAGAGGCAGCAAAAATAAAGGCAATAACCGATGTGCCTACCATAGTAGACAAAGCAGAGGAATTAGTGTTTCAATTGAATGGAAACATTTAAATTTTGAACAGTGCCAAGGCCAAATGGGATGGAGAGATAGCTCAATTGAAATTCATATACTCAGACATCCTCTCCATCTTTTAGTAAGGAAGATATATGATTGCACATGTATATATGGGGACAAGTATAACAATTTTACAATTTTGACATAATTTTATTACCTGTACATACACCTTTGCCATTGATGTCAAAGGGGGAGAAGAAGAACCAGTAAAAAATGACCAAACATCTTAAGGGAAGAAGAAAAATAGAGTGTACATAGTAAGGTGGAGCAGTGTGAGCATTTTTCACTAAGTGTTGCCATCAATGCCAAAGGGGGAGATTGTTGGCAACATGGTCAAGAGACACTTATGTTATGATGGAGATTTGATGTTGTCATTGATGGCAACAACCAGATATGATTGGAGATAGCTCTTGAGATAGGTTATGCATAGTATTTCTAGTCTGGTAAGAATAACTTAGTCAAATTAACTAAGTGTTGGCAGCTCATTCAGTCAGTGACAAAGAATCGATTGGTACTCCTCTACAGATGAAGACTTTGGTTTGCGGTTCTGGTATGTTACCTATAATTGTTTGATGATATTATATTCCAAGTTTCATGTCTTGACAATATCCAGAAGTCATAATGTAAATTGCCTAAGTCTGGGTAAGCAGAGTCTAGTTATAAACAGTGCAGATCACCTGAGTATTTCAGTCCGCATTCATCTGGTATTGATTGTTTTGATGTGTAGTTTGGAGGTGTTGTAAACACATATGAGAAGTATATAATTCCATATTTGTAGATTCTGAAGTTCACTAGAAGATCATGTACAAGCTTCCAAGTATCGACATTCAATTTGACAGTGTTTCACAAAGACAATCATCGGTTCAGAAATTTGCATCTCGCCATATAAGAATATTATGATCTGTGGTTATGAAGGTATGATTGGTGATGCCTAATGAATGTTTGATATGAATTTTGGAGTCCCATAAGATCCACATTAGAAGTTGTGATACGACAGATAGCAAGGTTAAGAGTATACTTAAGAATGAAGCCAACTCTCAATTAGATCATTGTGTGGTGAAGATATATTGCTTAAATCATTATTCTAAGTTGTTCTAAAATAGGTCCATACCTATATGAAGATCCTTGAAGGTTTTCATTGGTCTGTATAACTTCATGTAAAGAATTCAAGCCAACAGAGTATGAGCTTTTTGTGTACACATTTCATCACTGGCAAGCTGACCAAATTTTGGGTTAGATCTTGTTGCGGATATTAATAACTAATGGATTTCAATGTGATGAGATGTGATAGTTGTGTGCGATCCTACTTCAAATTTATGAGGTGAAAAGTATAGTAAGAGCGCAAAGGGCAAAAGAACAAAATATATGTGAAGCAGAACAGAAAACAGAGTAGTTATGATGAAGACCTTTGTATTCCAGCATTTTGTAGATGCATTTGTAGTAGTTCTTTCTTGGTAGTGAGGCACCCTTTCTCTATCGTCTTTTCTCTATGGCAGTGAGCCTATTGCAGTGAGCATCTCTTTGGACAATGAGTCCTTGGGCAGTGAGCCTTTTGTAATCTGGTTTTGATATCATAATATATTGTGAGCCAACACTCACCGTGGTTTTTCCCTTTTTGGGTTTTCCAAGTAAAAACCCTGGTGTCTATATGTTATGACTTTGTGGTTGTTCTTCTTATGTTTATTTTGCTTTCATGTTATTGAATTTGGTAAACAAATTAAAGAACATGTGAAAGAAAGGTTTTATAGAATACTGATTCATGCCCCCCCTCTTAGTATTCCTTGTGTTCAACACCTACATGCTTTCTCAGATCTTGAGGAAGACCCAAAGGAAAGATACACTCCTTTAACTCCACCAAGCGAATCATATGTTCCTGAAACATAAGAAGAAAGTGAATCCTATGAACCCCTCACACCTTCAAAGGATTCATACACACCAATGACACCACCAAGAAGTATTCAAGAAGTAGATTCCATAGGTAATGAATTGATGAATGTTCTAGGAAACTTACCAAGGGTGTTCATAGTTTCTCAACCCCAAGGACCATCGACCACCTCTACTTCAATGCAATCAAATGAACTTGATGAATGGGAAGCACCGCTAGTATAGATTGAGATGGTTGAGAGACTCTCAAATGAAGATGAAGAAAGTGATGGAATATTCCATAAGGAGTGGAAAATGTGAGTAATGGTTGGAATAGATGATCCTGTCATCTTTGAGTTGCCAGAAAGTTATATAGGATATTCAATGGATTTGAGGCCTGAGCCCAATGTAAAGACGAGCATAATCTTTGTTACTCCAGATGAGCAAAGGGAACCTCAAACCCCCTTTGAATTATTCCAACTTCTACATAGAATTCAAGATTGACCAGAGGTAAAGATTTGTATGCAATACAAGTTTGATGTGCTTATGGAATCAATGAGATGTGACGGAGTCTTGTATTGGACTCCCTTACACTAGTAGGCTTTTCAAGACTTATTTCATATCACTTTACCAAGTAAAGTCTCAGAACTAGGAGCAACAGAGTAGGTTAATCCTATGGGACCTTACAGGAAAGGAGAACTCATCTTGAGAAGAGGTAGCATGAAGAATAAGAAACATAGAAAGAAAAGAAAGTTTAGTGAAGACTAGATAGGACCTTACATGGTTAAGAAAGACGTCGATAACGGTGCATATCTCTTGTGAACAATGGAAGGTGAAGATTTTGGCGAAACATTCAATGCTTTTCACCTCAAAAAGTACTATCTTAAAATCCTAAAAAGCATAAAACATTAAAAAAACACAAAAAAATCAATTCCAAAAATTAAAAAAAATTATGAAACATCAAAATAAAAAAAAATAATTACTCCATTTCTGCATCTTGTTCCATCTTGCCTCACAGTGTGTGACTTGCTCTTATTTGATTTTTGATTTAGTAATGAGTCTTGGTTTATCTAGGTATGGTGTAATCCTTTTAGTTTTTCAAGATCCCTCATATTCACAATACCACTATCCCTTTTTGCATTACCAGTTATTCTCATCAAAGCCTAGCCATTATCTCTACACTAATCTCGGTCTTAATGATTCATGTTGTTAAGTCTAAGCGAAGTCAATATTCAAACCCACAATGTTCAAAGGAAGCTTGCAAGTAGACCTTGTCCATTCTTCCCTAGTAGAAAGGAAGTGCAACTAGACTATGAAAACTTTTGGTGGTGCTCAACCCCTTATATTTCCTAGCCAAAAACATCAGGAGGATCGAAACTCTGAAGGAAACAATCTAAAATATGAGCGAATAAAAAAAATGAGTGATCAAAAAATAAGAGTGATGAGAAAAATGAGAATAGAGAGACCAAAGTTGTTGCATATCCAAAATACTCAGAAAGTTTATAAGCATTCATTTCCATAAAAGTCAAAATATCAAAAAAAGAGAAAATCAAGTGATGCATTCCAATAATATAAAAAAAAGAGTTACAAAAAAAGAGTGATAGAGAGAAGATTTTTGAATGTCTGTACTCTTGGGTGGAGATAAATCTAAGATCTAAGATTCAAGGGTGACATTCTACTGGAGGAAGTGAAAGAGAAAGGTACAAAGCACACACCACAAGCTAAGAAAAGCCAAGAGTCTAATAGTCTTTAGGACCATTTTCTATCTAGGTACCCTTATTTTTCCCTATCTCCTTTACCCCAGGTCTATCTTGCTTACCATCTATGATCCAAGTCTAGTGAAAGAAAATAAAAGTTGTTGCTTGTCTAAGTTGAAGGCTTGTCAAATTATTTTATCTAGATAAGGATTAGTGTTTCGCCTCTAGTAAAGCTCAAAATTCAAAAGCATTCCGTCCCTTCCATGTTCCCACTTGAGTTCTAAAATCCTATCTCATGAAGTTAAATAGGTCTCCTATACTAGGATAAACTGTAATCCTCTAATTCAAAAATCTTGTTAAAGAGCAATCATATTGTTTGTTCCATCATGCATTCATATCAAAATCAGAAGAGTGATCTAAGGTAGTAAAATTAATGTCATAACTCATGGCATTCCTTAGAAGTAGAAGTGTAACTGCATATGTGTTCCTGCATTGCATATCATTCATTCCATTCATATATACTTTTAGAAAAAGATCAAAAACATGTCATTATGCATTCATCCTTAGAGTTAGAGATCTAAATAAACAAAATTTTGAAAACTTCCAAAGCACACAAGAGATAGGTACATATGACAGTCATGATCATAAAGGATAATTCTTCACTAATAGATAAAAGGTTCAAAGCTTATAAGCAGCTACAATAGAAAGAAGAGATAAGAGCTAGAAACAAAATACTCTCGTGAGATACAAGAGCTCCCCATGCAAGGGGGTAGGACAAGAAAAGAAATAAGAAGACTTCTAAGGTCGGCTCTGTCCATAAGAGCCATCAAGGCTCCTACTCTTAGGTCGTTGAATGGCACTTGACTCTCCATGAGATTTATGAGAATAAGGAACCCTGATTTAGGTCTAAGAATGAGAAGGACCCGCTCTATTAGATCACGAATCAAGTTGTTAGACTCCCAAGTGAGCCATCTCTCAAAGAATGGCATTCTCACCTTTAAGAGTGTGAATATTGGCTCCCAAAGTATTATTCTCCTAGAAACCATGATAGGTAGGAGTGAAGATATTAGTGTGTCAACTGGCCCTAGCAGGCAAGTGAGGATCTAAAAGAAGACGCTCCCATGAATAACCAGTAAAAGGAGCCACCAAGTCAACAGAAGTGTCACAAAAGAATGTCCACTCCTCAGTGCTACCTAAAGAAGAAAGGAAGGAAATTTAAACTTAATCCCATTAGAAAGAGCAATGGAAAGTAAGAAAGAAAGGAGAAAAGTCTTACAAGGATCACCAGTCTACCAAGTAGGATCAAGATGTTTTATGGCTTTAGCAAGATTAGCTAAGTCATGGGTTGGGGGAGTAGCCTCAAAAGCTCCTATATCATCAGAAGATACCTCAACCTCCTCCTCGACCAGTTGCTCATCATCACTATCCCTCAAGGGATCATACTCATCATCGCTTGATTCCTCGATCTCCTCTGCAATGATCAATCCATGAGATTGAGGCCCTCTCACTTATCATCATCATGGCTATGCAACTTTAAGTGGTCTAGTGATAGGGACCCCAGGAGTCAAAGGTGTCCAAATGACCATCCTCTCCTCAGTCTCCCCATCAACTAAATAGATCTATAGCAAGTAGGAACTGGGGGCAGGTCCTCTAGATAATCCTCCCCAAATTGCTAAAGAACCTGATGGGAATGATGTGCCTCAATAGAACCCAGTCTATTTTTCAGATGCATGACATCTCAGAAATAGTCTTGAATCAATCTATCTTCTGGCCATAATCCCTCCATGTCAACATAGGGATTGTAGACACCCTAAAATGACCAAGTCGTCGTACCACTTGCATTTCATCAAATCTGTGTAAACACCTACTTTTCAAACATTAATTAAATAATCTAATTATTTAATTAATTTCACCAAAATCATCAAATTCTTCCAAACCTTCTAAAAATTGACATTAATTAAATAAATTCTCTTTATTTAATTAATTAAATTAAATTCCTCTTTATTCTTCCAAAAATTAAATAATGTTTATTATTTAATTAAATCATTTTCCTCTTTCAAATTTCAAGTCCACATTAATTAAATAAATCCAATTATTTTATTAATTCAACACAAGTTCCCTCTTATCTATAATTAAATAATTCTACATTATTTAATTAAATTACTTGTTCTTCTAAATTTAAATAAATCATGCAAATTTATTTAAATTGTCTCAATCCTCTAAAAATAAATAAAATCAAATATTTTGTTTATAATCTTCTGTTCCTCAATCATGCACAAACAATTAAATAAATTTATTTATTTAATTTCAGCTATCTTCCAATTCCTCTTAAAATATCTTGTTAACTCGTGCACAATTAGTCTTATTTTTAGAACTCTAAAAAAGGCAAAATTACAAGTTGAGTTATCTATTCAATCAATCTTGTTTTCATCATATCTTAATAAAAATATCCTTATGGATTGACACATGTCGTGTGCACATTCATCATGGTTATTTGTTTATCTCCTCCTTTGATTCTTCTAAATTAGCTGGACTGTTGATTGATCTCTGTTGAAACCTATATAAACCCCCCTCATCTCCTTCACAAATCCTCTTCGATCACTTATTCTCAGGCATCCTTTAACATCGCTTTGAGCATACATCGCATCAATTGAGCAACTTTACAATCTTTTGACATTGATCCTGGAGCACTTTGAGCACTTTACTTGCTTGTTGCAAACATGGTTTCACAACACTATTGAGCAATCCACATTCATCCAAAGGGAACAATACAAATCTCAGTAAAAGCTTTCTTATTTCATTGATTTATTGATAATGGCTTTTATTTAGATTAGTTTTCTTTATGTTATGGGCTTTTGATTTAATTTGTTTTGATTTAGTCAAATTTTCCTCATACACAGGGATCAAGGATGAAGTCTGCATCAATCAAGGTGGCCACCGTGCACATGCTAGAATCAAAGTAGCCAAGACAGCTCTATCGTAAGGACCTCGGTAGCCTAGGATCAGAAGGGGGCATGCCCTTCTAGTATGGATGAATGTTCTCAAAGATCTATGTCATGATCAAAGAGGGATGACTAAAAGCAAGTGGCCCTCATCTTGCAATAGAATAGAAATCTCGATAGACCATTGCTAGGATATCAACACCCTAGTGAAGCATTATACTCTTCTTAATGCACTGAATGATGGGTGCCCAACACCACTGAATTTTTTCTAAACCCTTGTCTCTCAATAGTCTGGATGTGATCAAACCAATGAGAAACTTTCACAAGGGCGAAATCACCAAATTAGGAACCAAATTGAGTTGTACTCCCTTCTACTCTCCAGGGTTATCCACCCCCAATGATAGCAGTCTCGGCTCGTCTCTCACCCTCTAGCTCCCTCTAGGGAAAGGTAAGTTGTTGTCACCTCACAGAGACTCCAATGATGTGATACGCATCATAAAGAGTGATGGTCCACTTGTCAAAAACTTGTGGGAACTTGAAATTGTTCTTGTCTGCATCCCAGTAGGTCAAAATGTCACAACAAATGCATGAAAAAGGATGAACAATGGGAATTACTGAGACTCTGTCTAAACTAAACTTCTTCAAGAGAGCTAGGTCCCTCAACATATGCCTCCCCAAGCCACAATTGTTCATGTGCCACATTCCATCGAATTCTCATATCCTTTCACACAGAAAGAACCTAAAGTTAGATCTCGTTAAACTCAGAAAATCCCAAAAAAATCATATAACTTGCAAAACCATACAAAAAAGTGTATATTTCATGAAAAACTATAATAAAATTAAGGGTTAGTAACAAAATTAGAGAATAATGACTTCCTTAAATGAAGCAAGACAATTAGAAACTTTTGGACCCAATCCCCTACTTTACCAAGCTCAGTCTCCCCCAGGTGATCACATTGCAATAGGGTTGCCCCACGATGACCTACACATCAACAAGGCCGCCCCCCAGGCGACCAGCCCTGCTAAACTAGGCGACCAGGCAAGGTATCCCCTCATGCTAAAAAATGATGTAAAAACCTAAAAAAATCACCAATTTCAACAATTGAAAAGGCTAAAACACGCTAAAACTATGAGGATGACATTTAACAACAAGAAAATTTGACACTAACACAATTTTTTCAATAGAAATTGACAAAAACAAAAACTAGGGTTTTTAGAGAGGGTTTTTACGCGTTACACACCTCTTTCTCAGTGGATGAGTGATTTCCATACATCTTCGCAATCCCCTCGCTGACAACTTTTCGTCAACTTCCCTATTTTGTGATTTTGTCACTGTTTGGCCCCTTTCTCAGATTTTTCTACTCTCTCCTACTATCTTAGTGTCATTTGATGCATTTTTAGATTAGTTGTTAGCCTTTGTAGTGCTTTTGCACCCTCATTTTGCATGCTTGCATCTTACAGGTCCCCCATTGAAGTGAAGCAACTCAGGTATACTCACAACGCCATCAACAGTATGTTATTGTTTCAAGTTCAATATTTGTTATCAAAACAATTTAAATGTTGAACTGAATCTTTTCATTACAAGTACAATTGCAGGAAATCAACAACAGGTAAATGCCTAGTTCAGGAATGGTACCTATCTTTCATATAGAATACCATCCTTGAGGGGGAAAATATGTAAGCACTAAAAATACACATGGGCCTACATAGTAATCCTATGATGAGGCATGATCCTAAACACGTACATGTAAGCATGTAAATATGACCTCTCATCATGTGTTCTTCTTGGCGACACATGGATTGGAATCTCTTTTCACTTTCCTCCTTTGTTTTCCCCTTGCTAACTTGTGTAATCCTTGTTCCTCTTTTGACCTTTGTCAATTCTTTGTTTTCTCCATCTTCAGGCCTTGTCGCATGACCTATGAGTCTCTTTTTGTTGGGATAAGGTACCATTAACCTTGTAAATCCCATTATTGTATTATTCCATTTATTATTTGTAATTACCCATAAGGGATGTACAAGTTTCACCGGCAGTGGTAAAAATTATTTACTATCCACGGTAATTACAAAGTTAAAGCACGGTAAGTCCCGGAGTTACCGGTAGTAGTTACAAGATGTCATTTACTATAGTAAATGGTAATTGGTCAAAGTGGGGTGCACATGTGGAGGAATAATCTATTTTTAGTGTTATGACACACGTCATAGATGTTGTAAGAAGGTGTAAGAGATTCTATGACAGCTGTAAGTTGTCATAAGAATCTATGACACTTATAATAGCATATGACGTGTCATAAGATGTTGTAAGTGGCTATTTTTGGCCCCAAGGCATTCAAGCTTGCATGGGCACATTTTTCCAAGTGTAGGATGCATGTATGACAGCATTTATGACCCCGTAAGAGCCTATTCTTGGCCATGGATGCCCAAGGTTGTATTGTTGACTCTTGACAAGTGTTATGAGCTTATAAGAAGTCATTTAATGTCTTGAGGTTGTGTAAATTCTATATAAACCATAGCATAGTAGATGAGATGCATATAATAGTTTACAGGTACCCAGGTTCTGTCGGAGTGAAGGTTGGAGGACAGAGGAAGTGAATGTATTTGTAATCTTATTTTGTGAAGATAATACAGCTTGACCTCTTTTCTTGGTGGAGTTTTTTACCCGAAAGGGTTTTCTCCACGTTAAACACTTATGTTATGTGCTTCATTCTACTTCTCGTATATTTTTGTATTGTGGGTTTATGTTTTGTTACAATCTCCATTGTTAATAGCACACAGTTAAATATTGCTGAAATTTATCTCAAATCAGATTTCCATTGAAGTAGTGTTGTTTTCATTTCTAACATTTGGTATCAAAGCCTGGCTAGCTTTGACTCTTGGGCGATAGTGTGGAAGTTGTAGCTGAAGTGGGAGATTTGGTTGTGTTTATTTTTTGTAGATCTTGTGTTGTTATTATCGTTGCATCAACCTCTTGTTTGGACATTAAGAAGTTCAACAGAATGGGGTATGAGTTGTGGAAGCTGAAAATGGAAGATGTGTTGGAAGAAAGAAACCAATGGTTGTTGTTCAAAAAGAGAAGAAACCTGATGATGTCTCTCAAGATGAGTGGGATAGACTGGATAAGAAGGCACAGGGAACCATCCGGTTGTGTCTTTCAGACTATGTCCTGTTGAATGTCGCAAAGGAAGAGATTGCATACAAGTTGTGGAAACGGTTGGGTGAGATCTGTCAAGCCAAGAGTATGGTAAATAAACTTTATTTAAAAATAAAATTATTTTCCATGAAAATGCGAGAAGGTGAATCAGTTGCAGAGCATTTAAATTCTTTTAATTTGATAGTGAGTCAGCTTGATTCAGTAGATGTTGAGGTTAGTGAGGAAGATAAATGTATCTTACTTCTTTATTCTTTACCTGAGTCTTGGGAGAATGTTATCCTTGCTATCATTGATAACCTTGCGGATCTGAAGTTGGATGCTCTTGTTTCAGTGTTACTATCACAGGAATTGAGGAAGAAGAGTTCGGATAGTTTAGGGGATGCACTCAGTATCAGGGGAAGGTCTAAGGAAAGGGGACCTAAAGGAGATCAGAAAGGGGCTAAGGATAAGTCCAAGGGCTGGTCTAAGACTCATGGTAAAAAGAACAGAGTTAAGTCTTGGAACTATAGTAAAAGGGGACATGTGAAGGACTGCAAAAATCCCAAGAAACAGTCGGAGAGTGCTTCGGAAAAGTCCTCGAATGTAGGTGAAGAATTTTTACTTTCTGCATGTAATCTTGTTTCTGATGAAAACTAGTTGGTTGACTCAGGATGCTCATTTCATATGACCCCGCATAAGGAATGGTTCTCCACATATGTAGAATATGATGGAGGTAATATCTACCTTGGTGACAACTCTTCATATGTAATTGTTGGGAAAGGAAAGGTATTATTGTGTTTCAGTGATGGGAGGATAAAACCCTCCCTGGTGTTTTGCACGTTCCTAGATTATCTAGAAATCTGATTTCAATTTTGAAGTTGAATGATTTGGGAATGCATGTGACATATGACAAGCATGGCTGCAGATTGGTGAGAGGGAACTTGGTGGTAGAGAAAGGGAAGAGATTTGGGAACTTATTTAAGATTGAAGCCACTACAGTTTGTAATGCCTCCTATGTATCTGAGTCCACTACTAAAAATACATGTATGTTGTGGCACCGTAGATTGGGCCACACAAGCAATAATGTATCAAAAACTATTAAGAATAAAAATTTGTTGGATGGTTTCTCCTATTCTGATGAGCACTTTGATTTCTGTGAGCATTGTGTGTTTGGTAAACAAAACAAAAAATCATTTCCTTTAGAAAGCAATAGAGAAAAAGAGAAGTTAGAAATTATTCATACAGATGTGTTTGGACCTATGGATAATGAATCTATTGGAAACTCTCTTTATTTTGTAACCTTCATTGATGATGTATCCAGATTTACATGGATTTATTTTATGAAGCATAAATCTGAAGTTTTCACTAAGTTTAAGGAATTCAAAGTCTTAGTAGAGAACCAATCAGGTTTAAAGATAAAAATATTAAGATCTGACAATGGAGGGGAATATTTCTCTAAGGAATTTGATGAGTTTTGCAAGCATGCAGGTATAATCAGACAAAAGACAACTCCATATACACCACAGCAGAATGGTGTTGTAAAAAGGATGAACCAAACAATTATGGAAAGGGCCAAAAGCATGCTTAGTGATGCACAGTTGGATAATTGCTTTTGGGCAGAGGTTGTGTGTACTACTTTCTACTTGATAAATAGATCTCCTTGTAAGGCTCTTGATTCAACATCTTATGAAGTGTGGACAGGTAAGAAACCTTCTATTTCACATTTAAGGGTTTTTGGTTGTGAGGCTTTTGTTCATGTGCCTAAGGAAAAGAAATCTAAGTTGGATCTAAAGGCTGAAAAGTGTACATTCATTGGATATGGTGATAATGTCAAAGGTTATAAGCTTTGGAATCTACTAACCCGCAATATTATATTTTCTAGAGATGTTATTTTTAGGGAACTTAGAGCTATTTTTGAACCTGAGCAGCCAAAAGAAAAAGATGAAAAGGTAAAGAAGGTGTACTTTGTTTTAGAGCAGCAAGATGTACCTCAAGAAGAACAAAATCATGGATTGGGGATGAAGAAGAAGAAGAAGATTCAAGTAGTTCTGATGAAGATGAATCTGTTGTTACAGAAGAAGTTGGTACAGATGGTCATGCAGAAGAACGAGTAGAGTCTATTACTCCACCCTTGAGGAGATCCACAAGACAACAGAATTCAGTTGACAGGTATAGCCCACCAGATTTCTGTTGTGTATATGCTTTATTGAGTACTAAGGATGAACCTAGATCCTACAGGGAAGCTATTTCTGCAGATGATAGTGCATCTTGGCAACTAGCCATGCAGAAGGAGATGATGGCTTTAGACTCTTGTAATACCTAGGATCTTGTTTGTTTGCCCAAAGGAAGAAAGGACACAGGATGTAAGTGGGTCTTCAAGAAGAAGTTTGGAGCAGACAGGTCATTGGAGAAGTACAAGGCTAGACTGGTAGCCAAGGGCTACTCCAAGAGAGAGGGAGTTGATTTTGGTGAGATATTCTCTCCTATTGCTAAATTAACTTCTATTAGATTTCTCTTATCCATTGTTGCAACTTATGATTGGGTGATTGAGGAAATGGATGTTAAGACTGCGTTCTTGCATGGAGATCTTGAAGAAGAAATTTATATGCAATAGCCTACAAGTTTTGAGGTAAAAGGAAAAGAACATTGGGTTTGTAGGTTAAAGAGGTCTCTATATGGTTTGAAACAGTCCCCGAGAATGTTGTATCAAAAGTTTGATTCATTTATTTTGAAATTGGGTTTTGTTAGAAGTGAGGAGGATCATTGTGTTTACATTCATTGTGTCGATGATTCTATACTGGTTATTGCTTTGTATGTTGATGACATGTTATTTTTCAGCAATACTAAGGGTATGGTCAGTGAGCTTAAAGCCCAACTTTCAGGTGCATTTGAGATGAAGGATCTTGGCGCTGCAAGGTATATTTTGGGAATGGAGATCAGGAGGGATAGACCAAGCAGTGGGAGTTTAGAGCAAATTTATGTCTAACCTTGGTAGACAGCATTGGAACTATGCAAAGAGGGTGTTTAAATATCTTGCAGGTACTCCTGACCATTGTTTGGTTCATTCTAGTATTGATAGTGCTGATAAATCTTTGGACATACAGGGTTTTGTTGATGCAGATTGGGCTGGTGACTTGGATAGTCAAAGGTCCACTAGTGGCTATGTGTTTACTCTATTTGGAGGAGCAGTGAGTTGGATGAGTAAGAGGCAGCCCACAGTTGCTTTGTCCACCATAGAAGCAGAGTATATGGCTGCTACTCATGTCTCTAAGGAGGCAGTTTGGTTGAGGAGACTGTATAGGTATTAGTTTTGATTGCAGGATCATTCAGATTGGTTGTGATAGCCAAAGTACTATCTGTTTGGCCAAGAATCCCATGTATCATGCTCAGACTAAGCATATTGATGTTCAGTATCACTTTGTTTGATAGTTGGTTGTAAATGGAGAGATTGAGCTGAAGAAGATAGACACTCAGGAGAATGTTACAGATTCATTGACCAAGCCTGTGAGTACAAAGAAGTTCATATGGTATAGAGAGGCCATGGGCCTTATTTCTAGTGCTTGATTAATTTTCATTTGATTTCCTATGGGTTGATTTACAATGTATAATGTCAAGTGGGAGAATGTTGGGATAAGGTACCATTAACCTTGTAAATCCCATTATTGTATTATTCCATTTATTATTTGTAATTACCCATAAGGGATGTACAAGTTTCACCGACAGTGGTAAAAATTATTTACTGTCCACGGTAATTACGAAGTTACTGCATGGTAAGTCCCAGAGTTACCGGCGGTAGTTACGGGATGTCATTTACTATGGTAAATGTTAATTGGTCAAAGTGGAGTGCACATGTGGAGGAATAATCTATTTTTAGTGTTATGATGCACATCATAGATGTTGTAAGAAGGTGTAAGAGATTCTATGACAACTGTAAGAATCTATGACACTTATAATAGCATATGATGTGTCATAAGATGTTGTAAGTGGCTATTTTTGGCCCCAAGGTGTTCAATCTTTCATGGGCACATTTTTCCAAGTGTAGGATGCATGTATGACAGTATTTATGACCCCATAAGAGCCTATTCTTGGCCATGTATGCCCAAGGTTGTATTGTTGACTCTTGACAAGTGTTATGAGCTTCATGTCTTGAGGTTGTGTAAATTCTATATAAACCATAGCATAGTAGATGAGATGCATATAACAGTTTACAGGTACCCAGGTTCTACCAGAGTGAAGGTTGGAGGACAGAGGAAGTGAATGTATTTGTAATCTCATTTTGTGAAGATAATACAACTTGACCTCTTTTCTTGGTGGAGTTTTTTACCTGAAAGGGTTTTCTCCACATTAAACACTTGTGTTATGTGCTTCATTCTACTTCTGGTATATTTCTGTATTGTGGGTTTATGTTTTGTTACAATCTCCATTGTTAATAGCACATAGTTAAAGATTGCTGAAATTTATCTCAAATCAGATTTCCATTGAAGTAGTGTTGTTTTCATTTCTAACACTTTTCTTAAGAAACCTACGTATTGTTGACCTTTTTCATCATTTTCAATAATGTAAAGACCTCAAACTGACTTTTTGATTTCATCTCCAACCCTAGTTTCTATTAGCATTTTTTTGACCTTGGTCGCTCCTAATATTTTTGGGTCACCCCCAGGCAACCACCCTACTAAACTGTGTGACCACCCCTTCTGGAACCTTTTCAGAAAAATAATGTTGCCAGGTGTGTTCTTCTGACCACCAGGGCTAGTCTCCAGTCTTCAATTTTCACCTAGACACCCTAGAGACCCTGGTCGCCCTAGGCGACCACCCTGCGAATGTGGATGACCCTGTCATGTTTTCTTCCATAGTTTTACTTATAGTTTGAGCTTGAACAAGCACCGTTTTTGCTCCAATTTGCATGAGAATTTCACCCTAGCTGAGAGTCATCTATTCTTAACCTTCAATCAATTTTAGTCATGCAAATTTAGCTCAATTAAACTATAATTAACTCATCCCTTTCTCATGTAAATTCTATTTTCTCTCTTGTGATAAGCTTTCGAGCTCACTTCACTGCCCAATCAAACCAGTTCACTGAGCAATCAATCCGGTTAACTCTCTAATGAAAGGAGTTAACTCTTCAATCAATTCCACCTCTCATGCCTCATTCCAACCTATAAATACCCCCTCCTCCAATCAATACAAGAGGAAAATTCATTATTGCAGCTTAATTTTGCTTTGTTTTTGCTCTCCCTTAGCATTCTTATGCTCATTGTAGGACTCTCGTGCCTTTTTATTTTATTGTTTATGCCCAAGATTTTCAAAAAGTTTCATACAGTGTTGTCCAGCTACCCAATTCTCAAGCCCAAGTGCTTCATTCAAGCTCTCATAGAATCATCCAAGCTTTCTTAAGCTTTTGTCCAATTTGTTTGTCATCCAATCCCTGTTGCCAAGAGGAGTACCCCGTTGTTGTAGAGGAAGGGAAGGCTACTACAAGGATCTCTGAGGATCTTCCAAGCTCATGTGCCTTCATATTCAGGTTCCTTCATGCTTATTTTAGTAGTAATTAGAACATCAATCTTGCTCTTGGAATAGTAATCTTGTATTGCAAATTCCTTGATAGGTTAATTTATATTATTAGATTAGCTTGTCTTATTGCAATTTAGATTAGTTTCATTTCAAAGCATTTTTTCAATTCTTAGAGTAGCTCAAAATTGATCTCGAAAAATACAAAAAAAAATAGAGTAGTTGCATTAGGTAATTTCATTCTAGTTTGCATCCATATTTCAATTCCTAGTTTAACTTAGCTCATTTTATTTCAAAAATTGGTGAAAAAAAACAAAAAGTTGTTTCCATACATTGTAGCTTGCATTTCATACCAAAAACCCACAAAATACAAAAATAGTAGAAAATACCAAAAAGAAATCAAAAAAAGTTCACAAACCCTCAATTTCATCACGAGGTCAACACAAATCAATCAACTCAAATAAAACAAAGCAAACCTTAAATCATCACCCTATGTCAAACACAAATTGATGCCCTAGGACCGATCGACCATTCTCCACAAAGTCCAGCTCTTAAGCGAGCAGGACCGCCCCTATGTCTCATCTCCTCTCGACCGGCTTCTACCATGAGAGTGAGAGTGATGTGGAGGTTCTCTCATGGCAAGGAGAAGGGTTTGTGTGCTCTGTCAAAGTTGACCCGATTGCCCCATGCTACTGAGTCACATTTTTTAGTGTACAGACATAGCTACCAACATAGGTAGCTAATGATGGAGAGATGGTCAGGATCATAGCTGAGAGGGATGGAGCTGTGACCATGAGGCTAAGGGTAGAGTCTCAGCTATAGAGATATAGGTAGGAGAGAGATACTATCAGGTCAGTCATTGGGGTTGACCATCCTACTATGACTTTGCTGACAGAGCTCTCGAGGGTGCAGAGGGATGTTGTGCGACTCACCCAGGAGGTTGAGTATTAGAGGGGTTTATATCAGAGCATGGTGTCTCTCGACCAGCAACAATTGAGTTTTGTAGATCAGAGTCTATTAGGGGATTCCTCTTCTAGGAGGTCAGGGGATTTAGTTATGGGGCCACCACCACCATGACGAGTAGGGACACAACCTCCTCCCACAGGGCCATAGACATTATATATATCGATGACTTTGATGATGTATATACGTATGACACGATGATGCCTATGGGCCCTTGTATATATTTGTATATTTATGGCTCATGTAGCTCTTTGTATAGACATGTACATGACACATTGATTTTTGATATATATATATATATATATGAGATGTGACATGATTTTGGATGGTGCATATAATGTGTTTACGATGTTCATATTTTCTTTATGATGATTATGGTATGGATGACATATATTATGATTATGGATTTATGTGATGTATGCATGATGTGATGGATATTTTATGATGTTAGGAATGGATATTTTGATACAGTAGATAGATTATATATTTATTTATGTTATGGATAGATACATAATGTATGTATGATGTTATACCGGTAGACCATTCCAATGACTTACATAACCGGTAAATACCATACTGACAGATAATATAATACAGGATGAATTTAGCAATCTATTTACCGGTTATGTAAGTCATTGGAATGGCTTCTACCCACTTCGTGAAATACTCAATGGTAATGATAATGAACTTGTGTCCATTGGATACGAATGAATGGATTTTTCCTGTGAGGTTGAGCCCCCACTATGAGAATGGACAAAGAGTAGTAATAGGCTATATGCATGAATCAAATGTCCATGCTACTAACATTGAAGACATTTCTTGGAAAATTGTTGTGCCTCTTGTTCCATAGTTGGCCAATAGTACCCTGTACGCAACAACTTTTTGGCAAGTGTTGGGCCAGTATAATGTTCCCCATAGACACCTTTGTGAACCTCTCATAAAGCAGTGTTAGCCTCTTTCAAGTTGAGACATCTAAGAAGGATACCATCAAGACTTCATTGATATAAGGTGTCACCGAGAATGGTAAAATGGGAAGAATGATAGATGAAGGTTTTCTTTTGCGTGCTAGTTAGATTAGGTGGAAGGGTATTGTTATGAAGGTAATCATTATGTCTTGATACCAAGGGGAATTGGGACCAACAAGTTCTCATATAAACTCAATTTGTGGAACATCAAAAGACAGGATCAATATTTGTTCCACCAAGAACTCATAGCACTAAGTATTTGTAGGCATATCAAGAAGAGATCCAATTGTTTCCATTGCATTGAAAACTTTATTATTCAACCTAGGAATTTCTCAAAAGATATCCTAGAGAAGTACTATTTGAAATCTTCAACCATTCTTTTGTATGGTAGCAATTTATCATCCTTTGTCTGATATTCATATGTTACTTGTCTAATGACCAATTGAGAATCACCATAGACTTGTAGTTCCTTAATGTGCCATTGTACAGCCATACAAACTCCTGTAATAAGAGCTTCATTTTCAGCAATGTTGTTTGTGCAAGGAAAGGCTATCCAATATGACTTTGGAATGCAATCACCTTGAGGAGTGATAAAAAGGACTCTAGCTTCTAAACCATGTTAAGTGTAAGACCCATCAAAGTATAGTTTCCATGCAGTAGCTATGTTAACAATGAATATCTCTTCATCTGGGAAGTCTAATATCATAGGATGAGTATCAATTACAAGTGCTTTGACTAGTTGATCTGCTATTACTTGTCCTTTTTTTGTTTTCTGATCAACATATTCAATATCAAATTCACTGAGGATCATAACCCATTTTTCTAGATGTCATGTGAGAGAGGCCTTAGACAATAGATGTTTCAATGGGTCAACTTTTGAGATGAGCTTAGTTTGTTGATTAAGCATGTAATGTTATAGCTTTTGAGAGGTAAACACAACTAGACATGCTCATTCCATTGGAGTATAATTAATCCCATAGTCGACCAATGTACAACTGATATAGTAAATTAGTCTTTCTTTCCCCGACTCATCATTTTGTGCAAGTAGGGCTCCTAATGCAGCTAAAGTAGCAAAGATATATAATAACAAAGGTTTTCCCAACACTGGAGGCATCAATACTGGAGGTGTAGCTAGATAATATTTCAACTGATCAAAGTCGTGTTGATAGTTATTATCCCATATGAATGAAACATATTTTTGCAACAAGTGTAAGAATGGTTGACATTTGTCAGCAAGTTGAGAAATAAAGCACCTAATTGACTAAAGTTTTCCTTGAAGCCTTCCTAACCATTTTAGATTAGCTGGTGGAGGCATCTCAACTATAGATTTTACTTTATCCAGATCAACTTCAATACCTCTACGAGAAACTATGTAGCCCAATAGTTTTCCTGATGTGACGCTGAATACACATTTCTTTAGATTGAGCCTAACTTGGTATTGCTCTAGCCTATCAAATATCTATTCCAGAACCTATAAGTGACCTTCTCTATTGATTTGCCTAGTAGGTCATCAACATAATCCTCCATGATACTATGAAAGAGGTCATGAAATATTATTGTCATTGCTATTTGATATATAGCTCCAACATTTGTTAGACTGAAAGGCATAACTTGCCAATAATATGTACCCCAGGGACACGTAAAATTGTTTTATGCTGATCTTCGAGTGCTATAAGAATCTGATTGTAACCTAAAAAACCTTTCATTAATGAAAGCATCTCATGTCCAACCATCAGGTCTACGATGATATCTATATTAGGTAATGGGAAATCATCTTTCGGACATGCCTTGTTTAAGTCTCTAAAATCTGTGCAGATATAGATGCCCCCAGTGAGTTTTGAAACAAGTACAAGATTGGAAATCCATTCTTAATAGTCAATAGGATGAATAAATTTCATGTCTAATAACTTTTGTAGCTCTGCTTTTACCAATAATGCTATATTTGGAAGCATTTTTTAGAGTTTCTGTAGACACCCTAAAATGACCATGTCTTCAAATCACTTGCATTTCATCTAATCTGTTGCATCACCTGCATTTCAACGTTAATTAAATAATCTAATTATTTAATTAATTTCATCAAATTCTTCCAAAATTTAACATTAATTAAATAAATTCTCTTTATTTAATTAATTTCAGCAAAATCAACTTTATTCTTCCAAAATTAAATATATTATTATTTAATTAAATCATTATCCTCTTTCAAATTTTAAGTCCGCATTGATTAAATAAATCCCATTATTTAATTAATTCATCACAAATCCTTTTTTTATCTACAATTAAATAATTTACATTATTTAATTAAATCAAATTATTCTTCCAAATTTAAATAAATCATGCAAATTTATTTAAATTATCTCAATCCTCTAAAAATAAATAAAATCAAGTATTTTATTTATAATCTTTATATTCCTCTATCATGCACAAACAATTAAATAAATTTATTTATTTATTTTGCTTCAAATATCTTCCAATTCCTCTAAAAATAAATCTTCTAAAAATAAAATATAATCAAATATTTTATTTATCATTCATCATGCAAAATAAATTAAATCAATTTATTTGTTTAATTTATTTAAATCTTCAAATCTATTCTATGTCATCTAATCTTGTACAAACAATTAAATAAATTTATTTATTTAATTTGCTTTTTCTTCTAAAAATAAAATATAATCACATATTTTATTTATCCTTCATCATGCAAAATAAATTAAATCAATTTATTTGTTTAATTTATTTAAATCTTCAAATCTATTCTATGTCTTCTATCATGCACAATCAATTAAATAAACTTATTTATTTAATTTCAATTATCTTCCAATTCCACCCATCAAAAAAAAAGTTATCTTCCAGTTCCTCTAAAAATATCATGTTAACTCATGTGCACAATCAGTCTTATTTTTAGAATTCTAAAAAAGATAAATCTAAAGTTAAGTTA
The DNA here is from genome assembly GCA_027924645.1 of Cunninghamia lanceolata. NCBI lineage: Eukaryota > Viridiplantae > Streptophyta > Pinopsida > Cupressales > Cupressaceae > Cunninghamia > Cunninghamia lanceolata. The sequence continues at coordinate 2,349,130 of BSBN01001368.1, forward strand.
ATTAGCTTTAATTTATCTTATTTTCATCAACTCATGAATTAGAAGAAAAAGCATTCTAATTTATGAAATCAAATCCTATCTTTATCAAAAAAGCAATTATCTTAATCAAAAAACAATTATCTTAATAAAAATACCTTTTTGGAGTGACACATGTCATGTGCACATTTAGCATGAGTTATTTGATTTATCTCAACCATTCATTCTATGGATTTATTTCATCCATTGATCGATCATGTTTGAAACCTATATAAACCTCCCTCATCTTCATAGAAAACCCTCTTCGATCACTTATTCTCAGGCATCCTTTACAGCGCTTTGAACATACATCAAATCGTTGAGCACCTTACGATCTTTTGACATCAATCTTTTGAGCACTTTAAGCACTTACATTTGCTTGTTGCAAACATGGTTTCGCAACATTATTGAGCAATCCACATTCAACAAAAAGAACAATACAATCTTGGTAAAAGCTTTCTTCTTTTTATTTGATTTATTCATTGATATTGGTTTTTTTATTTAGATCGATCTCTTTATGTTATGGGTAATTGAGTTGTTATTATCATTACTTTGATTTTATCATTCAACCTCTCGATTTTCCTCATACACATTTTGGCACGCTTGGTGGGACCCATTGGTCCTGATCTAATATAAAATTTGTAGAATTTTTAGTTTGATTTCACAGGTTTTTAACTCTTTTTCTAAGAGAGATTCAAAGATGAATTTTTAAAGGAAGCTCGCTCGGCAAAAACGGACATCACGGTTGCGTTCGGAAGGGTCGAAGAGGCGAAGAAAAACATAAAATTTGACCTATTTCAGTGCAGGTAAAAGTGAGGCAAAAAAAATTGCCCAGGGACGCAACCCAAGGCGTACTGTACAAGTACAATCAAAAAAATATTTTTTGTTTTTTTAACAAAGCTTTTTGTTTTCAAAAAAAATCTAAAAAAAATAAAAAATAAAAAAGCAAATCATAAAATCCAAAAAAGCAAAACCAAAAACCAAAAAAAAAAACAAACAAAAGTCAAAAATAAAAAAGCAAAGGAAACGTACCTACCAGCAAGAAAAACAGGTACGCACCTTTTTGTCTTCTTGTTTTCTTTTTTAAAAAACTTCAATATGTTCTTTTAATAAAAAGTTTCATGCACTTTTTTTAAAAGGCTTAATTTATCTTTATCTCTTTAAAAGAAGGGACATTTTTTTCTTTTAAAAATAGAAGATATTTTTAGACCCTTCCAGCCCAATAGCAGGTCACATCAGTGACTAGGGGTCAGCTAGAGGGGGCTAGGATAGACCCCTCTTCATTGAGCATTTTGATCTAATAGGTGATTTGCAAACCTCATTATCTTGGTCATACGGACACATATTTCAATGCTTTTTTTTTAAATATGCTAGAATTTCGTGATCTACATCGTGGAAAAATTAGTTTTTTCTCAAGATTCTCTGTTTTTCCAGAAAATTAATTTTTTTTTACTGCTGTCTCTGTCTCGTCACAGTTTTTAGATCTTCCAAGCTTCATAACTTTCAGAAACGGACTCAGATTCGGGTTATGTTTTTTTTGAAAGTTGATTTTTTTTGTCCTCTACATAATATCAATTCAAAGATTTTTTGAGTTTTATTTTTTAAGTCCACTCATTGGCCCATCTTTAATCTATGACCTCAAACACTTGCTAACTTTTGAGTTTGTGTGGACCTAATATCACTTGTTGCAGCTTCTTATCACTCAAACAGAGCAAATTGGTTTCTCTAACATGTTCATGCAGGACAAGCTTTGAAGAAATTGCCAATTCTATCAATTTTGGTCTTAGGAACATATTGCTTTCTTAAGGGACAATTGAACAATCATCTTTGCAAATCTTAGAAAACATATTGCTTTCTTAAGGGACAAAACATATTTTTGCAATCTTATAGGAACATATTGCTTTCTTAAGGGACAATGGACATGAATGCAAAAACACTTCAATTTCTTAAGGGACAATGGACATGAATGCCAAACACTTCAATTTCATAAGGGACAATTGACAACTACAATCGTGTGTGTGCCTAATCTAGTTGCACCTTATTTTTCTTATAACGGGACAATTGAACTTTTGTTTGACGTGCTTGATCTTACATTTCAATTATTCCTTTAGAAGGGCCTGCTTTTGGATTGCGCTTCATCCAAAAGGGACGACCCTAAACAAAGTTTTCCTTTGAACCGCTATATAAGAGGGATAAGGGAAAAGCCAAGTCCTAACCAGCGTCAGTCTTACCTTGTGGTGCCAAATCGAAAAGAGGTGTACTAGCACTTTGTGGAAATGATTTTCATATTGTGCGAAGTGTTTGATACTCTTAGTAGGATTGGTCAAAGCTTTTTACTAGTAGCTTGCCACATTGCTTGTAAGGAGTTGATCCCTCAAAGTTACTAAGAACCAATCTAGATAGTGACTACCTGATCCACCTCTGAACGTTGCGGTAATCATCAGTGCAAGGGGAATCAATTTAAGCCCTCAAGATACTCACCATTGGCTCCCTTGAGAAGAGATAGTATTCCCTCAACAATAAAGCTCTTGTGACATACTTGAGCTTTCCGAGGGGAGGGTGAGATATCCCTACATATCGTCTCTCACAAAGATACAAATGTCTGACACCTTTATGGAATGACATTTGGTCGACGAAGAATTAAGTTGTGAGCTGATCTACTACAATGAAACCTTGTCTCTAGGGATAAAAAGTGCTTGATATTGTTTGCAACTGTCTAAATACCTGTAGAAACATTGGGATTTTTTGTAAGCCTCAAACATACACTATATGTTGTGTCAGTCCTTTTTTACCACTTTGTGTGATGTGCTTTCTCTTGAGAAAACAAATCTAATCAAAATCAAAACCAAAACTATCAAAATTTGCCTTATAAAACATCACAGACTCTACTTCAACGCCTTTGGTATAACAACTTGCCTTTGGTATAACAGTAGCTCACCTTTGGTATAACAATACCTCACCTTTGGAAAATCTACTTTAGCACCCTTGGTATAACAGTAGCTCACTTTTGGTATAACAGTAGCTCACTTTTGGTATAACAGTAGCTCACCTTTGGTATAACAGTACCTCACTCTGGCAGATTAGTCCAATGCCTTTGGTAATACACTAGCTCACTTTTGGTAAACACAGTCATGCGCCTTTGGTCAAATAGTACAACATTGTTGGTCTAGTAAACTGTTCATCAAAATTATCTTTTCCAAACAAACACAACAAAATCCCAGCAAGCATCTCAAACAAAGTATCCTAGTGCATCACATGGTAACCACTAGACTCCAGCAAACTATGAAGGCTAAACAAATTGTCCCAAGGAAGCGCAAATTGCCTCCTCATACACCTCAACCAAGCCAATCCAACATGACTCCAAAGGGTACTCCAAAAACACCAATGGCAACACCAACCAACTCTCAAAATAGGCCGCAACATGACCAACCAAACAATCCTCAAGAAGGTAATTTACCTTTGGTAGATGTAACTCAATTCACTATCAGCATGCCTCATGATTTTGCTACACCCGGTTATACCACGGTTCAAGTTCCATCTCAAGAAGAGTGACACTTCGAAGAAGGTCAATCCTCTCAAGCAGATAGACATGACCTTGATGAAATCATACAAGATCCTAGAGCCATGGCCGCCTTTGACAAAATCCTTATTGAAAACCAAGCTCATTTCTTCAGCTTATTAGTAGAGCAAGGAGCCAAATTACCTCAAGATTTTGATCTATCCAATCTTAAAGACACAAACAAAACCTATGACACCATACCTGCGGTCCAAACCATGTCAACTGTGACCACACCCTTGCCCGAACAAATCTCACAAGGGAGAACGATTGCACAATATGAGAATCCTCTTTATCAAAATCCAACCGTAGAAAGACCCATATCACCTCTTATGACTCCTATGGAAATCTACAAATAACAACAAGAGACTCTACATCGTCAAGTAGAACTAGCAAGGCAGGCCACTCTAGCAAAATCAAACACACAACAACCTCCCAAAATGCCCACACCAATCTCAAGTGGAACATTGGCTACCCCATCGCGAGAAGGTTTTCCACCAAATTACAATCCGGGAAACACTTATGTAGCCATGCAACAAGGGTCTCAAAAAACACCCCCACCAACATCATCAACCCTTCGTATCCTTCAACCACACAATGTCACGCAACCCCAACCATCACAAAACACATCTACCTATGTCCTTCCACCACAACGCTCATCGACACTAACCTTTTTCAACACATATCCCAATCAACCTCCACCATCACAAAACACATCTACCTATGTCCCTCCACCACAATAATCTTCCACTCTCAACCTAACCAACACGTATCTCAACCCTCAAAATTCCCAAAACCAAACTTCCCAAAGCTATGTTCCACCACCGCAACCAAACCCAACAAACTTTATCTTTCCTCCACCAAACTCTTATCAACAACCATCACAAAGCCTACATTCTTACCTAGCGCCACCCCCACCTCCCCAAAATCAAAATGCCCAATTCCAAACCAATCTACACCCAACATACAACGCATACGACCCTTATAGCACCAATGCCCATGGCGTCCACTACAATCTTCCATATGGGCAACAACAACCACTTCTAGGACAACAGGAGATGTTTCCAACCCCTCCCACAACTATGGAGCTAAAACTTGCAGAAGTTCAACAACAACTATCTGATCTTACATTTGGCCACACCAAGAAGACCTTCTCTTTGGAAAAAGTTTGTCCTTATCTATTTGATCGTTCATTACCCATGATCCCTTTTCCTCACAATTTCACTATTCCCAAATTTGATAAATATAAAGGAAAAGGCAACCCAAAAGACCATCTTAGAGAATTCTATCTCACTTGCTTCGAGGTTTCACATAATGACACATATCTTATGCGCCTCTTTCCTCGTAGTCTTGGAGGTCAAGCAATAGAATGGTTCTCTCACCTACCCACGGGTATCAAATCTTTTAATGATCTTACGGAGAAATTTGCCACCCGTTTCTCTTACAACACAGAACATGAAATCTCCATGACCGACCTATGCAACAATAAACAGAAAAATGGGGAAACTTTCATTTCCTTCCTTCAAAGATGGAGACAAATGGCTAGCAAATTCCCATTCAAGATACCCAAAAAGTAGCTTGTTAGCATATTTGTTTAGAACCTTAACCAAGAATTGGGTTTCCATTTACAAATTCTTAGTGCAACAACCTTCGATGAAATTACCTACAAGGGAATCAACATTGAAAAGGCCCTCGTCACTAAGGGCGTGGTCAAAATCTTTAAAGATAATAAAGACAATGCTCCCCAACAACAATCAAACGACAAACCAATATTTTGGAACAAAAATAAAAATGTGGTCAATGATGGTGTGGTTGATTCTAAACATTTCCAAACATTGCAACAACCCCTTCAGCTTTCCAAACCAAGTCAACCTTTGCCTCAACAAAACCAACAAAGACAATCATACCAAAACCAACGACAACAAGAGCAACCTCAACAAAATTAGCCTCCACCATGTCAATTCACTCCCTTGGGAGAGCCTATTGAGACTGTTTTACAGAAACTTATACACAATAAACTCGTCACCTTACTAGATGCTCCCCCATACGGTGAACATGTTTACAAATCCTCACGATATAGAGAAAATGAATATTGTGAATTCCATAGGAGCAAAGGACATAGAACCGCATCATGCATGAAACTCAAGCACGTCATTCAAACCTCATCGACAGAAACAAAATCACTTTTGAGGATGAACAACCAATCCAACACACCAACAATGATCTCAACATGTACAAGGAACCATTCCCTAACCATGGTCAAGGTCCTCCTCTGGATAAAGGTAAAGGTGTTAACAAAGCTTCCACTTCCTATGACTCCATTGTGGGTCGTTTTGAAGAAAGTCGTGTATCTACCCTCACTATCAAAGGCAAATCTATGGATTGCACAGTTACAACTCGTCGTGGTCGTGTCACCATTCGTGGTCCAACACCAAGTCTCCCAACTCAATCAGATTACAATCTTGTCAAACATCTAGGGAAAACCCTTGCACAGATCTCTATCTTGGACCTTCTACAGTTGTCACCTGCACATAAAGCTATGCTAGAAAAAGCCCTACAAGAGTCTTCAGTTCCTATCAACATAGCGGTCATGGATTTCCAAGCTATAATAGGTAACATTGCCTCACCCTACAATGTGGTCTTCTCTGAAAAAGACCTCCCATCTCACGATCCATGTCACAATGATGCACTTCACATTGAGGTTCTCATCCATAAACGCAAGATCAAACGTGTACTTATAGATGGTGGTGCTGGTCTCAATATATATTCTCTAAAGTTACTCAAACAATTGGGATACTCTGATGATCAAGTCAACATTGATCAAAGTATTACAATCAAGGGGTATGATGATGTTCAATGTCGGTCAGAAGGTGTTATCCACTTGCCTATACAAGTAGGCCCTATCATACTTGAAACTCGCTGCCAAGTCCTTGACATTGAGTTACCTTATAACATTATCCTAGGATGCCCATGGATCCATACCATGAAAGTTGTTCCCTCGACATGCCATCAGTCTCTCAAATTCCCATTTAATCATATGGAGATAACTATCCCAGGCAACTCTAATCCTTTCGAATTCTTTCGTGTCTTACAAGGCAGTTATAAGAATTCCAACCAAGTGCCCAATAATGACAAATCCCTTGAATCCCCATTATATGTCGATTCTAAAAATCTGACAAAAGCCCCTACAACTGAACCTAATCCTCATCCTATTCCAGAAATCAAAGCTCACATCTGTGATATAGGATTTGGAGAATATGATATTTCAAAATCTTCTTGTGTAGAGTAGATGCCCCTATCTCCTAAATCTTACAGCCAACCACCCATTGCCAAAGCAACTAAGAAAGCAACTATTCCTCCCCCAGCATCTCTCACCCAATTCTAAGAGGGAAAATTATTGGTAGAGGAAACAATTGAAGACATCTCTTCTTAGCTCTACAAGGAGAAAGAACCAATCATGATAATAGTCAAACAATATGGCAATGGCTTAAGGATAGTCAAAAACATGGACTATAAAGGCAAAGGTGGCCTTGGAAAATAGAATCAAGGAACAATGGAACCCATTATTGTGACGAAGAAACTAGACAAGAAGGGGTTAGGATTTGGTAGAAAGGTACCACACGCCTTGGACATCAAGGGTATTCTCGACAAGGCGGTAGAAACTTTTTCTGCCAATTTGACGTCTAATGAGGATATCATCGATGACTCTTCCCTCCATATGACTGACCTATTTATAGAATTTTCCATTTTCATGCTATCATCCGTATCCTTAACATCCACCACCACCACCCAGATTGTAACACTTGTCTATCCTGAACTTATCGATTGGGACCAATAAGGGGCCCCTGTACTAGATGTTTTTTAGAATGACAAAGCTATTGTTGAGTTCATGGGACTCTAAGACAGTATCCCTCTTGGTGATCACAAAGCTAGTTTTGTAATGGAACTAGAGCCAACAACTTATTTTGGTGAGAATGCCAAATCCTCCAGTCGCAAAAGTAAAAATAAAGAAAGATATCTAAGTGAAAACCACACCATGGCACCTCCCAATCACAAAATAGTAAAAACAAAGGACATATCCAAAGGTGAAAACCCAACTATGGCACCTGAGGATGGAGGATTTGACCTTCCCCTACCATCTAAGTATCAAGATAAATTAGCTCTCCTAGTGGAAGATTCTACAGAGACAAATCTTGGCACAGAGCAAAATACTAAGACAACATTCCTTGCAGCATCCTTATCAGAAATAGAGCACAAGAATCTTAACAACTTCTTCTTATAAAGAAACATCAACTTTGCATGGACCTATGTAGATATGCCAGGGTTAGACCCCAAGCTAGTAGTTCACTATCTCACAGTTGATCCAATAGTTAAACCAGTCAAGCAAAAGCTAAGGAAGATGCATCCATAGATAGCTCTCTTGGTAAAAGTGGAATTACAGAAGTTGCTAGATGTGAAGTTCATCAGGCCTATTGATTATCCAAAATGGATCTCAAACATTGTACCTATGGTTAAACCTAATGAGGGCATCCGCATGTGTACGGACTTCAGAGATCTTATCAAAGCATGTCCCAAAGATGACTTTCCATTACTGAACATTGATCTCATAGTAGACTTGACCACTGGTCATGAAATGCTTTCTCTCATGGATAGATTCTCCGACGACAATCAGATAATGATAGCAGAAGAAGATCAACATAAAACAACTTTTACTTGTCCTTGGGGTAACTATTATTGGTGTGTCATGCCATTTGGTCTAAAGAATGCAAGGGCAACTTATCAAAGAGCAATGACAGTGATATTCCATGACGTCTTTCATCACATCATGGAGGACTATGTGGATGACATACTAGCAAAATATTCTAGGGCAGATCACATACAAATTCTAGGACAAATCTTTGACAAACTAGAAAAGTATCAAGTAAGACTTAATCCAAAGAAATATGTCTTCGGGGTAACATCAGGAAAACTGTTGGGATACATTATATCTCACAGAGGCATTGAAGTAGATCCTGCAAAATTCAAAGCTATAGTGGAGATGCCTCCACCAAAGAACCTAAAAGCATTAAGGAGCCTTCAAGGAAGGTTACAGTCTATTAGGCATTTCATCTCACTGCTAGTAGATAAATGTCAACCATTTCAACACTTGCTCCAAAAGGATGTCTCATTTTGATGGGATGATAAGTGTCAAGCAACATTTGATCAGCTCAAAGAATATCTAGCTACACCTCCTGTCTTGGTACCGCCAGTCACCGATAGACCTTTGATCTTGTACATCTCAACTACAACTACAGCCCTAAGGGCTCTTCTAGCACAACATGATGAGTCAAGAAAAGAGCATGCAATCTATTATATCAGTAGAACACTGGTGCGTTATGAACTTAATTACTCTCCTATGGAAAGAGCTTGTTTAGCAGTAGTGTTTGCTTCCTAAAAGTTACGGCATTACATGCTAAACCAACACACAAATCTAATAGCCAAAATTGATCCATTAAAGTATCTACTAGCAAAAGCAGCTCTTACAGGCAAACTGGCTAAATGGGTCATGATCCTTAGTGAATTTGACATAGAGTATGTGGATTGAAAAGCAATCAAGGGACAAGCCCTAGCAGATCAATTAGCAAAAGCACCCATGATAGATATACATCCTATGGTATCTGACTTTCCCGATGAGAATCTCTTCACTCTTTCTACCTCAATAATGTGGAAATTGTACTTTGATGGTTCCTAAACACAGCATGGATCAGGGGCCAGCATCTTATTCATCACACCTCAAAATGACTATATTCCAAAGTCATATCGGCTTGCCTTCCCTTGCACTAACAACATAGCCGAGTATGAAGCACTCCTCATAGGTCTCAATACAGCAATTCAATGGGACATCACAGAACTACATGTATATGGAGACTCACAACTAGTCATTCGACAAGTCACAAATGAGTATCAAACAAAAGATAAAAAGTTGGTCCCCTACAAGCAACTAGTGGATGCCTACAAACCACACTTTTCTAGTATTTCTTTTGAGCAAATTCCAAGAGAGCATAACAAGGTTGCAGACTCTATGGCCTCTATGGGGTCACTTATAGACATGCCTGCAAACACACAGAAATGTGAGTTCTTGATCGAGCAATTGTGGATACCAGCCGTCGATGTTCCAACTACTGAAATCATCTGTGAACTTGTTGGTCCCAATTCCCCATGGTATGAAGATATCTATAAATACCTTAAACATGGTACCTTTCCCATTGACCTATCCACAAACCCATGCAAAACCTTTATCCGTTTATCCTCTCGTTACACCATTCTGGGTGATACACTATATCACCGAAGTCTTGATGGTATCCTCTTATGATGTCTTGATGCAGAAGAAGCTAAGGCTACCTTACGAGAAATACACGAAGGTGTCTATGGCGCACATTCTATCGGTCCTAATCTTGCTAAGAAGATACTCCACATAGAGTACTAATGGCCTACAATAGAACAAGATGCTTTACAGTTCGCTAAGAAGTGTCTACAATGCCAACAACATGGAGATTTAATTCACGCACCAGCTCATGAACTACAACATGTGACTACTCCATGGCCTTTTTCATAATGGGATCTCGACCTCGTAGGACAAATCCACCCATCCTCATCTAATGGCCACAAATTCATCATTACCACCACTGAGTACTTCACGAAGTGGGTCAAAGCCATTCCCATGACCTATATCACCAGCAAGCAAATAGCCAAGTTTATCCTTAACTACCTCATTTGCCGGTATGGTATCCCCCAAGCCATTGTCACTGATAATGGGAGACCATTCAAGAATCAAGATGTCCATGCCTTGTGCACACAATACAATATCCAACATCACTTTTCCACTCCCTATTATCCATAGAGTAATGGCCAAGTTGAGGCTTCCAACAAAACCATTCTCAAAATCCTCAAGAAAATGGTCAATGAAGCTGGTCGTGATTGGCACTTACAACTCAATCCTGCCCTATGGGCCTATCGCACTAGTATCAGAACACCAACTGGTGCAACACCCTATGCTTTGGTCTATGGTTCTAAATCCATCCTACCTATAGAGGTCGAGATCCCATCCCTCGGAGTATCCATGCAGAACCTAATTGATGGAGAGAAGTATCACACTTCTAGATTAGCTGAGCTAGAATTACTAGATGAGAGGTGCCTTGCCACACTTAATCATCTCCATGTCTATCAAAACTGCCTCCAATGTAATTACAACAAAAAGATCAAAGAAAGACGGTTTCAAGTTGGTGATCTAGTCTTAAAAGAAAGAAAATTAGAGAAATCAAGCAAATTGAGAAAAGAAGGGCAAGTTTGAGCCTAACTGGTTAGGCCCCTTTATTGTCATAGCAGCATATGGATCAAGAGCTTATACTTTAGCTACACCTGACGGCATTCCTCTAGATGAGCCACTTGACAGTGTTCATCTCAATAAGTTCTATGCCTAAACCTTAGAGTATCAAAAACAAAAAACAAAAAAAAAACACACAAAAATAATCCATCCTATGGTGAAAACCTAGTAAACAGGTGCCTTGGATAAGTACCATAGTGAAAACCTAGAAAAGAGGCGCTATGTGTAGAGTCAGCATCCATCATCTATCGAGTCCTATTCATTCCATGTCCATTTCACAACAAACTTCATCCATCCATCCATAATAAAAGTATTGACCTTGTTTGCATTTCGATCTCCCTATCTAGAATAGCTTGGAAATTTGTCAATGTCCATCATCGTCATCCCACGTCTTGGTCTATGTCAACAGTTATCACTATCTTGTCCTAGGTCATGCTTTCTATGTCAATCAACCATAACAACACCTCTACCAGAATGGGGGCAATTCTTTCCTTAACCTAGGTCTAGGAATGGATCCTTGTTCGTGGTTCACAGCAAAACAAACACTTCACAAAAACATAAACACTTCAATCATTCTCCTTTCAACAGATAACATCCTTTAATGGACACGCCATTCCTACAGTAAGCATTTTATCTTTCCAACACTTTTCCTACATCATCACACCAACCAAAACTACATATCATCTCGTCTCAATCTTAAGGTACCTTGATCTCATGGATATGGGTATGTAGGCAGTCTAGAACACGAAGGAAGTTTCTAGTACTCAGGCACATAAGATATCATTTTCCCTACCCAAGCTCAAACACCTTGACCCATCTCATCACTCTACCTAGAACTACATATTATCATCTTTCATCTTTCCTCGTAATGTGCCTTGATCCTGTGGACACAGGGTATGTAGGCAATCTAGAATACGAAGGATGTATCCAGTGTTGGATCTAGGGCATACAACTGAGAGGGGGGGGGTGAATCAGTTGTATAGAACTTCTTCTCATTCAAACACTTAATTCTCTGTTGTTAGTTAGCAGCATATCAAATAATCATCCATGGAAGCATAATACATAAACACAAGAGCAGATAAGCATCAACACATTGAACACCAAGATTTTGACGTGGAAAACCCGGTTAAGGGAAAAACCACAGGGTGATTAACCCAAGAATTATTCTCTGTTAGAAGAATAAAGAAAAATGAATGGCACATGCCAATAAGGGCTCACTGCCCGAGCACACTGCTCACAAAGAGGCCCACTGCCTACAAGGAGACACACTATCTACAAAGTGATGAAAATCACAGTCTTGAACTGGAGAATGACATCTCTACCATGTCCGGATCAGTTCCAATTAAGCCCAACATCTCTGCTCTGCTCTTCGCACGTTTCTTCGCTATGCCACACTCATCCACATACCACACCTTGAAATGAACTCACAAACCGTTATTTATACAAGACATCGACTTAGGAACAAACATCTAAGTCGGCAAACAACCATAGGAGTATCCGCAAGATGAATAACACATCCGGTCGGCCATCACAAGAACATTCGCAGGATGAACAACTCATCCGGTCGGCTACACAGAGCAAGAACTTCATCTGGAAGAATAACTTCAATTCCGGGCTCTACCATCAATGCGGACCAACAACACAACCTAAACATGATCCAAGAACCTTCACAAGCCTGTCTGAATGTCTGGATACATCCGCACTTCCTCTGCTTACTGGGATCTCTTGTCTTCCTCATCCGGAACTTCAAGAACACAGTCTGTCGCCACTATCATAATGCAAGAGGTACTTCCAGACCTCCAAATCATACAAAAATTAGGATGACACATCACAAGGACATCCCAAACACTCCTTCCAATCCGCAGATTAGGGTAATACAATTCCGGACCTCACCGGACCTTTTTGTGATCCTCTGTCACCTCCGGATACTTGCCGGACCCGGTTCTATACCGGCAGCCACAACTCCTTCAGATCTTCATACGGACCTCTGAAATCTTAGCTGTAGCATCTCAAGACTCATATCAACTAACCCTTTAATCCGCATCCTCCGGTTCTCATCCTATACAGTACATTTACCTTCTTCTCATCACTGTTCTTCACTGTTCCTGACTGAGGCTAATTTTCTCAATATCCTCAGCACACAGCTCATCAAATCCTTCTTGTCAATGCAATATGAGTATGTTGACATCAATGACAACACTGGATCACCTCATACTTGCAACAATCTCCCCCTTTGTCATTGATGGCAACATATGATGTGAAAAACCATTAAGACAAGAACTTCAACTTTTCATATGTCTTCTCTTCCTTTACTGCTCCCCCTTTGATCATCAACCACTTGTTTTTCACATGTCTTCTCTCCCCCTTTGACATTAATGGCAAAGGGCTCATACTTGCAATTCTCATGCATCAGAATCATACTAGCTGCTCCCCCTTAGTTGCAGCTCCCCATTAGTCCGGATCACAAGATATGACTGTGATAGCCACCGGACTGATGCACATCAGTGCATCTTAGTTCATCACCGGAGGGGCCATGACCCCTAACTTCTCCCGGAGATATTCAAAAGAGTCTTTGGGAAGAGGTTTTGTAAAGATATCTGCAATCTGATCCTTGGAGGGAACATACTCCAATCTGACTTCTTCCTTGTTTACTTGTTCTCTCAAAAAGTGAAATTTAATAGATATGTGCTTAGTCTTAGAATGCAATACCGGATTCTTGGAGATATTAATTGCACTTGAATTATCACAGAAAATTGTGATAGGCTTCTCATATTCAACTTTGATGTCTCTTAGCATCTGCTTCATCCATAAGATTTGAGTGCAACTACCTGCTGCTGCAATGTATTCTGCTTCAGTTGTAGACAGAGATATTGCATCTTGTTTCTTGCTTAGCCAAGAAACCAATCTCTTCCCCAAAAAGAATGCTCCACCACTAGTGCTCTTCCGGTCATCCACATCTCCTGCCCAATCTGCATCTGTGTAAGCATGAAGAGAGAAATCCGGATCTCTAGGATACCACAGACCATACTCAACTGTTCCTTTCAAGTATCTAAAAATTCTTTTGATTGCCATAACATGAGATTCTCTAGGATCAGCCTGGAATCTTGCCACAAGACCAACAGCCTGCATTATATCTGGTCTAGTTTGAGTGAGATACAACAATCCACCAATCATTGATCTATACTTTGTCTGATCTGCCTTTGGAGAATCATCATCTTTGCTTAACTTACATCCGGTTGCCATAGGAGTGTTCATAGGCTTTGAGTCTTCCATACCAAATTTCTTTAACAATTCTTTCACATATTTGGTCTGAGAAATGAAGATCCCTTCTTTTGTTTGAGTAATTTGCAGACCCAAGAAGAAATTCATTTCACCAAGCATAGACATTTCAAACTCACTTTTCATCTGATTTGCAAAAGTTTTGCACATACTATCTCTTCCTCCAAAAATGATATCATCCACAAACACTTCAACAATCAGAATGTTTTCATGATCAATTTTGAAATATAAGTTACTGTCAGCAGTACCTTTGTTGAATCCAATCTGCACAAGATGCTTATCCAACCTTTCATACCATGCTCTTGGGGCTTGCTTCAATCCATACAAAGCTTTCTTCAACTTGCAGACCATATCATTATTATCAGACAATTGAAATCCATCCGGTTGTTCAATGTAGACTTCTTCTTCCAGATCACCATTTAGGAAGGCAGACTTGACATCCATCTGATATACCTTGAAGTCTTTGAAGGCAGCAAATGCAAGAAGTAATCTGACTGCTTCAATTCTTGCTACCGGAGCAAAAGTCTCTTCAAAGTCAATTCCTTCTATTTGAGAGTAGCCTTTGCAGACCAATCTAGCTTTATTTCTGATTACTTCACCAGCTTCATTTAGTTTGTTCTGGAAGACCCACTTGGTTCCAATTACATTCCTGTCTCTAGGTCTGGGAACAAGATCCCAAGTATGATTTTTCTCAATTTGCATCAATTCATCTTCCATTGCTTTGGTCCAGTTTTCATCATTGCAGGCTTCATTTATTGTTTTAGGTTCAATCTTTGAAATCAAACAACATTCATTCTGATTTTGAGCAATATTCCTTCTAGTTTGTACACCTTTGCTTCTGTCACCTATGATCTGATCTTCAGAGTGATTCAGTCTTACATACCTTGGAATTTTGGGAGTATCCAGCACTGCTGTTTCTTGATCAGGCTCATTCAAACCTATCTCTTCTTCCTAATTTACCGGATCAGGCTGACTCTGTCTCACCGGAGAGGATTGAGGTCCTTGAACACTGTCTTGGTCATCTTCATCAAACTCATAAAATCTTGAAGGCTTCTCAATTCCTTCATCAACCTTTACATTGGTGCTTTCTATCATCTTCCTCAATCTCTTATTGTAACACCGGTATGCTTTGCTTTGAGTGGAGTAGCCCAAGAAAATTCCTTCATCACTTCTAGCATCAAACTTTCCTAGATCTTCATCTCTTTTAATATAACACTTGCTACCAAATACTCTGAAATATTTCACAGTAGGAGTGATGCCAAACCAGAGTTCATAGGGGGTCTTAC
This sequence comes from Cunninghamia lanceolata, assembly GCA_027924645.1. NCBI lineage: Eukaryota > Viridiplantae > Streptophyta > Pinopsida > Cupressales > Cupressaceae > Cunninghamia > Cunninghamia lanceolata. Next base: position 2,364,629 of record BSBN01001368.1, read on the forward strand.
CGGTGTTGTTTCTGATTTGAACTCGATTGAGAGTGTAGACTGCAGTGCTGATAGCTTCTTTCCAAAACATTTGAGGAACATTTGCTTCCAACATCATTGTCCTAGCAGCTTCCTGGATGGTCCGGTTCTTTCTCTCAACTACTCCATTCTGCTGTGGAGTCTTAGGAGCAGACAACTGTCTCCTTATACCCTGTTTCTCACAAAAGTCAATGAATTCACCAGATGTAAATTCACCACCTCTATCAGACCTTAGACACTTTAGTTTCAATCCAGTTTGATTCTCCACCATAGCTTTGAAAATTTTGAACTTCTCAAAAGCTTCTGATTTTTCTTTTAGAAAGGTAACCCACATCATCCGGGAATGATCATCAATTAACAACATGAAATATCTATCACCTTGTAGACTCTTGATTCTTGTCGGACCACATAGATCAGTATGTACTAATTCCAACAATCCGGTAGAAGACTGATCTTTGCTTTTAAAAGAGACTCTGCTTTGTTTGCCTAACTGACATTCTTTGCACACACTATTTGTAGGTTTCATCAACTTTGGAAGATCTCTCACAGCCTGAGTATTGCTTATTTTGATGATGTTATCAAAATTTACATGACACATTCTTCTATGCCATAACCAACTCTGATCAATTTGAACAAACAAACAACTTTTATTTGAACCAACCAGATGAAAGATGTTACCTCTTGTCTGAGTACCGGATGCAATTTCAGTTCCGGAGCTTGTAAAGATTCTGCATTTTCCATTTTTGAACCGGAGATCATAGCCTTTGTCCACTAACTGACCAACACTGAGAAGATTGTGCTTCAATCCTTCAACATACAGTACATTTCCTGTTTTGCTCTTACCATCAAAGGAAATAGTTCCCCTACCTCTGATTCTGCCAGCAGAATTGTCACCAAACTTTACCATTCCTCTTTCATATCTTTCCAAGTCTAAGAACTTATTCTTGTCACCAGTCATATGGTGAGAACATCCACTGTCAATAACCCAATCATCCTTTTCTTCCACTTGAGCAGCCAAGGCTTTTTCAACAATTTTGTGATTGACAGATTCAGAGAGCATGGAGTCTTCTTCCTTGATGGCTATAAACACCCACTCATTTCCGGATTTGCTTCCTAGTTCTGATTCATCATCTGTTACTCCTTCATTGTCATCTTCTTTATGAACATAATAGCAATTCTTTTGAAACCTTTGTCTATGAGTATTAGATCTTGCAGATCTCTCCGGACATCTTGAGGCAAAATGACCAATCTTATTGCAGTTGAAACACTTAAAGGGTAGTTTTCCTTCATACTTACCGGATCCTCTTGGCAGTCTTTTTGCAATGAGGGCTTCAAGTTGAGCTGTTTCTGCTTCTTCTTCTTCCATGTCTCTTCTTGCTTGATCATACCATGACATTTTCCTTGATGAGTTTTCACCCGGATCAAATCTCTGTTTGCCTTTCACATAGGCACTGGCTTTGAAAGCAGATTCAGTCTTGGGTGGATCATCTCCAAACTCGGTCATTTCAAATGCAGCTAGTTTGCCAGCCAGTTGTTCTCTTGTGACAGTTGTGTGGGCTCTGAATTCATCAATGGCAGCAACTTTGATTTTGTAGGCAGCAGGAAGGGATCTTAGGATTTTGCAGACAATCTCATTTTCATCTAAAGTTCCACCAGCATTTCTGATTCCACATACCAGCTCATTTACTCTTGGCATAAAGGTAGTGATGTTTTCATCATCTCTCATTTTCAATCTTTCAAATTTCCCTTTCAGACTTTGCAGCCTTGCACTTTTGACAAACTCATCTCCTTCATACAGAAGTTCCAGTTTAGTTAGGATCTCATATGCAGTGGGTAGGTCAATGACATTCGAGAGATCTGAGTCATTCAATGCGCTTAGAAGAGCTTCCTTGGTCCGCAGATTGTTTTCAGCTTCTGTGATTTCATTCAGAGTTGTCGGACCACCTTGTGGAGGTACATATGGTTTTGAAATCATACCCAGGTATGCTTTTCCCATGCATTCCAAGTGACACTTCATGCGACCTTTCCAGAGAGTGAAGTTGGTTCCATCAAACTTCGGACTATCCTTCTTGTATGACGACATCCTGGATCTCCTCAAGCGGTTAAGCTCTTGTCAGAGGAACTTGGCTCTGATACCAATTGTTGGATCTAGGGCATACAACTGAGAGGGGGGGGGTGAATCAGTTGTATAGAACTTCTTCTCATTCAAACACTTAATTCTCTGTTGTTAGTTAGCAGCATATCAAATAATCATCCATGGAAGCATAATACATAAACACAAGAGCAGATAAGCATCAACACATTGAACACCAAGATTTTGACGTGGAAAACCCGGTTAAGGGAAAAACCACGGGGTGATTAACCCAAGAATTATTCTCTGTTAGAAGAATAAAGAAAAATGAATGGCACATGCCAATAAGGGCTCACTGCCCGAGCACACTGCTCACAAAGAGGCCCACTACCTACAAGGAGACACACTGTCTACAAAGTGATGAAAATCACAGTCTTGAACTGGAGAATGACATCTCTACCATGTCCAGATCAGTTCCAATTAAGCCCAACATCTCTGCTCTGCTCTTCGCACGTTTCTTCGCTATGCCACACTCATCCACATACCACACCTTGAAATGAACTCACAAACCGTTATTTATACAAGACATCGACTTAGGAACAAACATCTAAGTCGGCAAACAACCATAGGAGTATCCGCAAGATGAATAACACATCCGGTCGGCCATCACAAGAACATTCGCAGGATGAACAACTCATCCGGTCGGCTACACAGAGCAAGAACTTCATCCGGAAGAATAACTTCAATTCCGGGCTCTACCATCAATGCGGACCAACAACACAACCTAAACATGATCCAAGAACCTTCACAAGCCTGTCTGAATGTCCGGATACATCCGCACTTCCTCTGCTTACTGGGATCTCTTGTCTTCCTCATCCGGAACTTCAAGAACACAGTCTGTCGCCACTGTCATAATGCAAGAGGTACTTCCGGACCTCCAAATCATACAAAAATCAGGATGACACATCACAAGGACATCCCAAACACTCCTTCCAATCCGCAGATTAGGGTAATACAATTCCGAACCTCACCGGACCTTTTTGTGATCCTCTGTCACCTCCGGATACTTGCCGGACCCGGTTCTATACCGGCAGCCACAACTCCTTCAGATCTTCATGCGGACCTCTAAAATCTTAGCTGTAGCATCTCAAGACTCATATCAACTAACCCTTTAATCCGCATCCTCCGGTTCTCATCCTATACAGTACATTTACCTTCTTCTCATCACTGTTCTTCACTGTTCCTGACTGAGGCTAATTTTCTCAATATCCTCAGCACACAGCTCATCAAATCCTTCTTGTCAATGCAATATGAGTATGTTGACATCAATGACAACACTGGATCACCTCATACTTGCAACATCCAGTACTCAGGCACATACGATTCATCATTCTTCACCCACCTCAATCCATTGACATGTCACATTTCTGGTCTTCTGTTTATCAAAATCCATTTCACCTCAACTTGACTAACTCAAGTAGCAAAACAACAAACAAACGCATCATTTCAAAGCAAAAGTCCTGAACAAACCTGAAGCAATGCAACTTACTTATAGAGCCATATATTGTCCTACATATCGATTGCCAACATCAGCTAAATCCATCTCAAACCATGCAACAGATCAACAAACTTGTCTTATACAGGGTGTTCCATGATCGAGAACAACACACACGTCTTATACAACATGTGGCATTTCCTGAAACCAGACATTATCTTTTTCAACAGATAACACCCTTTAATGAACACATAGCTCCTACGATAAGACTTTTATCTTTCCTATCCAATCTATCCTGAGCAACCTCTTTGGCAAGAGAATATGTTGGTTGTATGTTCACTTTGTGAGTCAGTCAATTTGCTTTATGGTTTATCTTTTGCTCCTTTGTCCATTACCTATTCAAGGCTACCTTGATTTATCTATAATCTTGGTATGTTGCGATGCAGTACGGATTGGGGGCATAGTCATTGCTTTTGTGTGCCGTGTTTGAGGAATGATCTTTAGGCATCTTTCTTAACATCATATTTATCTTGTGTGTGTTAGGACCTAGCATCTTACATATTTAATATTCTTCTTGCATTAACATGTATTGAAGTTTATTTTTATGTTCAAGACTATGGCTCATTCACATGTACAACAAGGTTATATTATGTCTAAGAGATCTAAGTTCAAACCACTTGCTTGCAGAGTCAACATCCATGCACTCAGATATCATAGCACCTTGGTCATTTATACTTTGGTGGCAAATTATCCACATGCTATATCAAAAATAAGGATTGCTCTTTATAAACATTTGTGAAATCGTTGCAACAAGCTCATCCATTTAACCATCCATTTATCCATGTCATTATATAGTTTTCAAGCAAAGATCGATCAACAATCTTTCTCTCTTTCTATCTGCTATCTCCTTTCTTCTATCTCCAACTCAATCTTCTAGTCGAGCATCAACCCAGTGTAGGAGTCCAGGATAACACTAAGAGGGGGGGGGTGAATCAGTGTTGTGTAGATTTTTGTAATTTATTAGAACTTTTTAATTTACAAGACTCAGAAAGAGAAAGTCATCAATAAACTATTACACATACATGTACAGGTTTGATAATAAAAATTATGAGCAGGACCACATAGAGATACATCTCAACATAGAAGCAGATACACACATAGAAGCATATCATTAACACAAGAATTACTGGAGTGGAAAACCCTCTCGGGGTAGAAAAACCACTCGAAACTGCCTCACTGGCTTAACTGAAAAGCATGCCTCACTGGCAATACAAAATGTATCTAGGAGCACCAACTCCTTATGGAGCACCAACTCCAATACCAAAAAGAAGCACCCACTTCCTACACTGATATACCTCACTGGCAAACAATTACGTCTCACTGACCTACAAGCCTCACTGGCTAAAATAAGGCCTCACTGGCTAAAATAAGGCCTCACTGGCAAACCAATCCCCATCATCAAAACATAAAATAAGGTGTGCAATAAATGATTGTAACACAATCTGATTTGCACCATTTCATAACATTCTTTTCTGAATTTGTATATCTCTGTTCAATTACATACAACCTGATTTACATTGCAATTGCATATTTTCTTTCTGATAATCTTGTCAATCTATGTATCTGTATTTGATACTGTTAGTTCATCATCAATCTGCACAACATCACTCACACTATATGTATTCAATCTCTCATCATCTATATATTTCATCTCTATCTTTTCAAGACCCGTCATCAATGCACCTCTTCAATCTTCAAAACCAAAAAACCATTCATATTTCCTCTTAGAGATGAAAGAAGACCTTTCAACTTCTTTCTCATAAAGAACCCTTGAATTAATAACTCTGCTTTGTCTTATGATACAAAGAGTGTCAAAGTGCCACTTCTGATCTTGTATAAGATGATGATGATGATAGACAACCTTGTCATGAATTCGATGAACAACAACCTCCTTCAAATTCACACATCTCTTGAAGACACCACACTATATAAGAAAGATATACACTAATCAAGCCAACCCAACTGACAACACTTATTCTATCCAAATGAACAACACATGTTATCAAGATAATGATAATGATCACTCCATGACCTGTAGTTCTGATGAGACCTTGTGAACTTACTTTCAACCAACCTTGCATCATGATCAACATATCAACTTCTAAGGCACCAAGAAGCCCAAACCTGTGAAGACCAAGAGTATAAGTCCATTCTCTGCATCTGCAAGACACACATTGTCTCTGTCTCTGCATTAAATCACTGCCACTTGAAGACATCCTGAATTAAAAACTACACCATCTTTGAGGATTTATCCATGAAGTATTTGCACAAGATCAAACACAAATCTATCAACCATTCTGCATCCCTGAAACATTCTTTGCAAGACCACTCATCAACCAACCTTTTTGACATCAATGACAACCAGTCACCATCACCCAGTCCTTTTGCCGCTTCCCTATCTTTCCTCTCGAGGGGGCATCCTATGCCAGCTACACAAGGGAAGCTAGTTACACTAGGGCATCAAAATTGTATCATGTCTTCAACAATCGTTTTCTTTGAAACAATGCTATAAATTGCATTGCATCAAAGAGGGGCAAAATGTAGACAACCTAAAATGACCATGTCTTCGAATCACTTACATTTCATCTAATCTGTCACATCACCTGCATTTCAATGTTAATTAAATAGTCTAATTATTTAATTAATTTCATCAAATTCTTCCAAAACTCCAAAATTCAACATTAATTAAATAAATCCTCTTTATTTAATTAATTTCAGCAAAATCAACCTTATTCTTCCAAAATTAAATAATTTTTATTATTTAATTAAATCATTATCCTCTTTCAAATTTTAAGTCCACATTAATTAAATAAATCCCATTATTTAATTAATTCATCACAAATCCTCTCTTATCTACAATTAAATAATTTACATTATTTAATTAAATCAAATTATTCTTCCAAATTTAAATAAATCATGCAAATTTATTTAAATTATCTCAATCCTCTAAAAATAAATAAAATCAAGTATTTTATTTATAATCTTTATATTCCTCTATCATGCACAAACAATTAAATAAATTTATTTATTTAATTTGCTTCAAATATCTTCCAATTCCTCTAAAAATAAATCTTCTAAAAATAAAATATAATCAAATATTGTATTTATCATTCATCATGCAAAATAAATTAAATCAATTTATTTGTTTAATTTATTTAAATCTTCAAATCTATTCTATGTCCTCTAATCTTGCACAAACAATTAAATATATTTATTTATTTAATTTGCTTTTTCCTCTAAAAATAAATCTTCTAAAAATAAAATATAATCACATATTTTATTTATCCTTCATCATGCAAAATAAATTAAATCAATTTATTTGTTTAATTTATTTAAATCTTCAAATCTATTCTATGTCTTCTATCATGCACAATCAATTAAATAAACTTATTTATTTAATTTCAATTATCTTCCAATTCCACCCATCAAAAAAAAATTATCTTCCAATTCCTCTAAAAATATCATGTTAACTCATGTGCATAATCAGTCTTATTTTTAGAATTCTAAAAAAGACAAATCTAAAGTTAAGTTAATTGGCTTTAATTTATCTTATTTTCATCAACTCATGAATTAGAAGAAAAAGCATTCTAATTTATGAAATCAAATCCTATCTTTATCAAAAAAGCAATTATCTTAATAAAAATACCTTTTTGGAGTGACACATGTTGTGTGCACATTCAGCATGAGTTACTTGATTTATCACAGCCATTCATTCTATGGATTCATTTCATCCATTGATCGATCATGTTTGAAACCTATATAAACCCCCCTCATCTTCATAGAAAACCCTCTTCGATCACTTATTCTCAGGCATCCTTTACAGTGCTTCGAGTATACATCGCATCGTTGAGCACCTTACAATCTTTTGACATCGATCTTTTGAGCACTTTGAGCACTTACATTCGCTTGTTGCAAACATGGTTTCGCAACATTATTGAGCAATCCACATTTGGCAAAGAGAACAATACAATCTTAGTAAAAGCTTTCTTGTTTTTATTTGATTTATTCATTGATATTGGCTTTTTTACTTAAATCAATCTCTTTATGTTATGGGTAATTGAGTTGTTATTATCATTACTTTGATTTTATCATTCAACCTCTCAATTTTCCTCATACACAGTTTCTACTTGACTGGTTTAGCATCTAGAAAGACTGCTAAATGATGTACTCGTAGTGAAGGATTCAATCCTTGCATGCCTGCATAAGACCAAGCAAAATTTATAGTCCTTTTCAAGAAGAAAGTTGTGAAGTCCTTTCTTTCCTATTCTGAAAGTGACACTGCTAGAAATGTGATTTTAGGGTTTTGTGTTTTACCCAAATTCATTTCCTGTGACTTCTCTACCAATAGTGGAGACCTCTCTTAATATTTATCATTCGCGAGAAGGTCAAATCCTCCATCCTCAAGTGCCTAAGAGAGGTTTTTGCCATTGCATACATCCTTTATTTTTATTATTTTTGAATCTGATAGAACCACATCATGGTTTTCACTAGGGGATTTTGTTTCGTTATTTTGTTTATTTTGTGACTAGAGGATTTGACCATCATGCCAAAATACACTACAGAATCTAGATCCATGAAAAAACCATCTTTATGGTCTAATAGTGGAATACCATCTCAAAGTCCCATGAATTCAGCAAGAGCCTCATCATTCTAAAATAAGTCAAGAACTAGAGGACCTCGTTGGTCCCAATTGATAAGGTTAGGCTAAACGAGTGTAAGGCTCTTAGGTTTTTAAGTGGATATAAAAGAGATGGAGGATATAATGCAAATGAAGGTTTCTTAGAATAGGTCTGTGATATGCATAAAGGAGTCGTTGATGGTATCCTCTTTAGAACTCTCTACTATGGGAAAAGCTTTTGCTACTTCATCAAGAATATACTCAATGTCTGAGGACTTAGGTACCTCCTTTTTGTACCCTAACCCTTGTCAATTATATCTATTTGTCACAATTATAAGCTCTAATGTTCCCTGCTCATGAAGTCCTAGGCTGCCTTGACCTTTATAGCCCATATTTTGACAATACGAAGGCCTGTAGTATATTTCTCTACTGGGAGTTTTGCTAGATCTTCCTTTTATTTGTACTACCAACAAGAGACCTCTTCTTCAATTGACTCATTGTCCAGAACCCCCCAACATGCAAATGTTGTGGGCTTGTGGTGTATAAGAATTCTAGGAACTGATTTTGCTGGATGCGGCTTACCATATGAATTTGGTGATAATGGAAGGTGTTAGCACAGTAAAATTTTCAAAATTTTACTATTTCCTTACTCCATCATATTTGAATAAACCCTGAGGAATATTCCAAAAGGACCATAATATAAAATTTTTGTATCTCATAAAATGTCTAGGGATGAGCAGTGTCAAATTTCATCAAAATCAATCCATCGGCAAGAGGTCGTGTGGCTTACACCGATACACAAGGAAATGTTTGAAAACAACCATCGGCGTGAAAATAGAGATCGGAAGAAGAATTATGGAGCTCACCGATGGAGTAAGCAACACCGATGACTTTACATCGGCAAGAAAGGCAAGTGGTCATGCCGATCGGTATGACAAATATCTATCGGATGATCTTTTAGAAACTGCCCCGACGGTATATATCATACCGATGAAGCACTTTCGGCAAAAGTTTCACCGAACAGCATGCGAGGGTAACAAAGCAATAGTCATCGGTGAGAAATGAACCATCAGAATAGAAAACAAGTAAGTCTCCGATGATCAAGAGTCTTGGCAATAAGAAAGCCATCGGCAAGACTCACAGCGATGCACCTCTATCGGGATAACTTGACATATCGGAATAAAAGAAACAAGTCTTGCCGATTCATAAGTCACGGCAATCAAAAGGTGTCGGTGACACTTTACTAAACTTTGCCCGATGAAGGATATAACAAAGGACATCGGGGAGATGATTTGGATCGGGATATATTGAGAAAGTTATCCCGATAGTGAATGTCATTCCGATAAAGATAAAAGTTCATACATGAAGAGACTATCGGTAAGACAATAAAGATCGGGAAAACATAATTTTAGTATCCCGATGGTCTCAATCTTCCCGATAAGCAAAGCATATCAGTGGGACTCGCCATATCGCAGAGAGATCTAAAACCCTTGGCGATGAAGGAAGTCATGCCGATGGTCGCACCCACTTGAAATGTGATACTACATGGCGTCGGGGATACAATTGAGGGGTCACGCCGATTGACTGTCCGCGCCATAAAAAAAAGGTTGAGGTCGCCTAGACATTTCAAAAAGCACGCCGATAAGAAGAGTTATGGCGATGTGACACTTCACAGCGATGAACATTGAATTAATCAGATAATTAATACAAAACGGCTACGAAGTTCATACGATCATTATAATTGCAAAAAACCGTCCGAGAGCAGAATACAGAAGAATTCTCAGGGCAAAAGCAAAGGCTTCCAATTCCAGCTGTCGAGCGACAGGTACACATACACAAACCACTATATTGCCTGTATTTGAATTTCCTGCCAAATTTTTCAAAAATGGAAACTCCGGGGAAAGGAAAAGGAAGAAAATCACAAGGGGAAACCAGTAAACCAAAGAAGCAAAAAACTGATCAAACCCCTGAAGAAAAAGTGAAAGACAAAAAACTAAATCAGGACTCGATTGATCAGTTGCCTGGGTCAACTCCCAAGGCCAGGAGGTCTGCCCAACTCAGGGCAGAAGTAGAAAAATTGGAAGACAAACATAAGCGCCTGGGAGATATTTGGACCCCAATTAGGGGATATGAACTCTTCAGATTCCACTACAACAGAAGATTTAGAAATGCTCCTGTGTCAAACCCATGGCACATGAATTTAGGCAAACTGGTTGTACCTAATGTATTCTTGAATGTAGAACTCCTGCAACTGTTAGCCAGGCATTACAATTCAGGCCTGAAAGCTATCTGCAACCCTCAAGGAGAACCAATTGTACACCTATCAAAAAATGCTATTTGTGAGGTGTATGATTTGGATGATTTGTGCACTGTCCCTATTGTTTATGAAGATTTGGATAAAGAATACTGGAGAATGGATACAACCTACAATGGATGGAGGTTACCCATTCATAGACCCAGAATTGAAGGAGAAGTGATACCCTTGACTGAGAATGATGGCCCTCCCTTTCATGTATCCATTTTTGAACCATACATTCAATATACTTACTATTCTGTAGGCCAAGTCCTTGGCTCAGAGGTCCCTGAGTTCATGACTATTCCTCTAATGGTCATAACCTCTGATATTCAATGTCACAATGCCAGACAATTTGATTATGCCTCCTATGTTGCTACTAGAATAGACTCTGGTCTATCTGCAATAAAAAACAATGCTCCAGCATGCTCTTTTGAGCATTACTCGATGCTCATGCATATGGTCTTATACTATGGCCAGGAAGTAGGATTGTGGCCAAATGAGTTTCAAGTTGTTGCTGCGGATAAGAAAGGGGAGAAGATACCTGTACAAATGTGGACCAGAATCTGGGATAGCAGGTATGCTAACTCCAGCTATGCTCAATTTGAAGAGCATTGTGTTAAAGTGCTATATAGGTATTTCAACCACCCCTGTGAATATTCAATTTCAAATGAAATAAAAAGATTCCTCAGACCAAAAGATTTTGGTGGCCCCCCTACTGTCACTCATAATTGGGGAGATTGGTATTGTTTTGAGGATGCTACTATGATCAGAGTGTATGGTTTTGAGGATGCTCCATTTATATTGCCTAAAACTGTCCCTGACAGAATTGCATATTTGGAAATAATTAGGCAAATGCATTGTTCAAATGTCATGCATCTAAGTTCGCATGATAAACAATCATTCATGCCTAGTACTTTGTGTTTTGGAGATTTTACTGTGGTTTCAAAAGAAGGATACAATCTCATTTTGGATAAACTAATGCATTATAACATGGTGACTGCTGAGGTGAGGAAAGGGTTTGACCCTGAGGGTTTCATTGACTATGCAAGAAGAAAACAAAATCTCAGTGGATACATGCACATACATTATCCACATGATGATGTCATTAGAAATTTGGAAGAGGCTGAAGTCGACTTGGTGGTAGAGAAATATAACAGAGATTTGAATGAAAAGAAAAAGCAGTTGGCAGAAGTTGAAGTGGTATCCTCTGAAGAGGAAGAATTGACTGAACAGCCACAAGATAAGACAATAGAAATGTCTAAAAGAAAAATGCAACAATATCAGCCTCCAGTTGTGATACATGATGAGGAGGGGTCTGCTGATGAAGATCCACGCCAAAAGGCTTATGATTCTTTTGTGTCAGATGATACATTCATTCATTCGAAGGAATTTAAATCATTCCTGTATAAATACAAGGGAAAAGAAATTAGAGAGTCAGTAGATAATGTTTCTGCTGACAATGAAAAACAGTTATTAGATATGTTAAAGGAGACAGTGGATAAGGAAATGCAGGACATGACACCAAGTAGAGGCAGACAGCTTCTCAGAGATGCAGGGGTTATGATTTTTCCCGGTTTGGATTTAAATTCTGCTCTGGTTTTTTATAGCTTTTTGAATAATGCTGATGATAAGTATAAGCTTACTCCAGAAGGAGTTAATGAAGTCTATATGGGAACGAGATACAATAATGATGAAAATTCTTTAATGATATGGGCATTGTATCCTCCCCATAAGAAGACGGCCATCATAGACACTGAAAAAACTTTTGGCCATGTTATGACTTTCAGAGCAGGTGAAATTGACCCCATAATTACTGCAGACATTGGTATCAATGTTGCAAAGTTAAATAAAGCACAAGCTCAGATGTTAATCAAGGAAAGAGATGCTTATAAGCTGAATTGTGAAAGATTAACAAAAGAGAATGACTACTTGAAGGACGCTGTTAAGAGCACCTTTGGCCAATCTACGAAGAGAATAACTCAAGGTGAGAGCTCACAAAGTAGTCAAGTGATATCCCATGATTAGGCCAAACAAATTCAAATAGATGCATTTGTTACAATACTGCAGAGCAGGTATGCAAACATGGTACGGTGGTTAAACCAGTTTTGAGATAACTACTCGGAAAATCATAAAGCAGTCAAAGAACATGAAAGGCTTGATAAGAGAATACAAGAAAAGGTGATCGAGTTGCAAAACAGAGGTGCCACTGATGGCACAGATATCTCTGATGCAAGAGCATTGCTCAAACGGCACCAGAATTATTATGATAAACTCAAAGCTGATGCTAAGGAAGGGACTGATGCCTCAGACGCAGGGGTGCCCAGGATATTCAAAGATAATGGAGAGGTAAAGAGCAAAGAAGAGTGGACTGTTGATTGTCAAGTTATATTGCACAAAGCCACAGGAGCTCTAAAAGATAAAGCCTCTGTATCTACAGAAGTTTGCAAACAACTGGAGGAAATGGTCACCCTTGATATAATCACCAGGAGTGCAGTCGAGCTTACTGATTCTCACCGTGCGCAGGAGTACTTAGATCATCTGACAAAAGTCTATTTATGGCTAAACAGAGCCTAATTAAGCTTATGTAATTATTGTTTGTATTGGTTAAAATCCCAAGAGACTTATTGAAGAGTTGTATCTCTTCATGAAAATATCTATATAAGTTCAAACAATCTATGCTGAAAAATCATCAGCAGTAGAAGATATTCATATATACATATACATAATATTCCAAAATGACCGTGTTGCATATTTTATTTTGAAGAAGAAATTTGAAGTTCTCTGATTCAGTATTTCTACTTTGGTATCAGTTATTTGTTGAAATTATTCAATCGTGTGGCTGTCTCCATTTCTGCATTTCCCTGTTATTCAGATTAAGATATCAAGTATATATTTAATCTGTCAATACACATTCGCTGTATCTGTGTGATTAATTCGGTTGGTGTCCATCCTAAGGAATTAAACCCTTCTGATTTATTCACAGTAGCCTGGAAGTAGTAAGTTGGGATTACTAAGTAGAGCCATATAATTAGGATTGACACACTGTCTCCAGTAAAATATTATCTGTTAATCTTGTCTTTTCATTTCATTTGGTTCCTTCAAGTAAGGATTAAAGTACCTTCTGGTGAATTATAAGATATCTGATTTTATTTGGTTGGATTATCAAGAAGAGTCTGTCAGTCATTTACTTGCACGTTTATACAAGCTATAAACCAGAACTGTGCCAAATATCTAGAATTATTACCATTTAGAAACTACTGTTCTTAGTCCTTCAAATTGACTCTGTTACCCAACAAGGCACTGGTCTCATTCAACTCATTAATTAAAACCTTTTTTGATATTGCTTATACAATTTCTGCCAATCACTTATTAAACATTACACATAGAATTAATTAGTCAGCTTTGTCATCTATCCTACATCCTATGCCATTGTAGATAGACCTAGTTAGTCCATTCATCCACACTCAGACTGCTTTAATATTTCAAGGTTCACCCACCTAGGTGTAGCAGGACCTAAAGTGTAGGAAATCATCAAACCTTGAAGGTTGATTTCGTCAAGTTAGTTCAAAAACGTTGCAAATCCAAATATAGAGCCTGGCATCCTCTTAGGAGTAGTAACTTGCATTTTTGAGACCTAACAGAAGGTTTCCTACATAGCAAGATTTTTGTAACTCCTATTCACTAAAACCGTTGTATTTGTATTGGACCTTGATCTCTAGGATGGGTGCATTAGGCACATAGACTTGTTTAAAGCCAAGGAATCAATATGGAAGGAAGATGGTTGAACTGCATTGTTATTTGGAATCTGGTTTGAATTGCAGTACCTTCCTTGCATTACTCTATAGAACTCAAAAGGTCTAGGATCTCCAAGGATAGTTATTTGTGTACCATTCTATGGGAATTTTAGGAATTGATGGTATGCAGAGGGTATGGCTTGTATGGTATGTATCTATGGGTGACCTAGAATGATATTATATGAGAGAACAAGGTCCAAAACTTGATAGTGAGTATCTATTATAGCAGGACCAACTTGCATAGGCAAGTGAATAACACCTTTTATTTCACGTTCGACATCATCATAGGCTTTGATAGTTATACTTTTCTTTGGATAAATGACATCCTTAGAGTATCCCAACTATGTTAGAAATTTGAGAGAATAGGTATTTAGACTAGCGCCACCATCTATAAGGACTTGTTTGAATTTACGTTGGTGGATACAAACTTCTAGATGAAGGGTGTCATTATGATATGGATTGTTGGATGGAAGATCTTCTTCCGTGAAGACTGGGTGATGGGGTGATCTAATGTGCCCTATCATGGCTTGAAACTGGTCAATATTAATGTCATTAGGGATAGATGACTCCTAAAGGGCCTTTTCAAGGATTGCTTTGTGTGCAGAAGATGCTCAGAGAAGGTCTAAAATAGAGATCTAAGCCAATTTTTTTCCTAAATGATCTAAGATATTATACTTAGATGACAAATATGTATTAGATGCTACCCCATGAAGGATGACACGACCATGATGGGTGTAACTATGCAATCCAGGGCTTTTCCCTTGATAGAAATGGTAGACACATGAGTGTGACTTTCCTCTATATGTCCCACAATGGAACATAAGAGGTGGATGCATGGCTAGCAATCTTATTGGTGTTTCCTTTATTGGTGACATTTCCTTTACCATGAAGAGGGAATGGGTCCTTGTATATATCAAGATCATTATTAGGGGAATGTTTTGGGGGGTCATCAATAGTAATGTGTCTTTGGTCAATGAGATTTTGAATGAGATTCTTTAGTTTCATACATCCAGGTGTTTTGTGTCCCTTAACTCTATGGAATTCACAATATTCATTATCTTTGTACCATGAGGGTTTAAACCAAGGTTCATTGTACTATCTTACTTTATGTAATGTGATGAGACCTTTCTGGACTAATTTTCGTAAGATGGATTCAATGGGTTCTCCTAGTGGAGTAAATATTTGTCTTGGTGTTGAATCTTGTCTAGATTGTTCTTTAGGAGTAGTTATAGTATTTTGGACAAGTTGCAGATTGACTGGTGTTTGGAAGTTTTGAATGTGTTTTGCATCGATAACACCATCATTGGTGACATTTTTTATTTTTAGACCAATGTCACATCCCAAATTTTGACTATACTTTACTTTTTACTTGCACGTAATTAGTAGTTGATTATGCATGATTTAGTGATTTGACATTTAGTGGAAATGTTAGGAAAAATCAATGATTTCATGAGTTTATTTGAGTAATTTGAGAAGGCATGTTACATATGGTATCAGATCTTGAGTTTAAATACTAGGGCCTATGAGCCTACTAAGTCTAACGCAAAAAAAAATTAGAACAAGTGAACCTAGGCAAAGCAAAGTACTCTTATTTCTCAAGAACTTAGGGATGGGAAGATCCTGGAATTGTATCGAAGACACGTAGATAAGATGGGTTCTCGTCTAATTCCTAGATGGCTTGCAATGAGCCAAGTGGAATAAAAGGATCATTAAAAGAAAGTAGTGATATGTTGGCAAAGAATGTCTAGAAAAATGGTACAGAACTTAGAAATGCATTTGTTTTCCAAGATTCATGAGAAAACCAATTGGCATATACAAAGAAATGTGCATAAGTAGAGGTGAATAAGAGTTCCCTAGTATCTCATGAAGCCTTTTAGAAAATGTGTCAATGTGTAGTAGAGGACGTAAGTAAAGAGGGTCCTCTCAAGCAATATTTGATGAATAAATATTGGGATTAATATCATTCTTTAAAACTTTTTATTAAGAATTTGCATGAAGTTTGCAAGATGATTCATAATAGTTGTAAGGAGAAGATATTAGTTCTTCTCCTAGCATTTTGGCCAAATGGTTGAGAACTATGTATTTTGCCTCTTAGTAGAGCTAGAAAGTACAACTACAATGGTGAATGTAATTATCACAGGGGTATTTAGTCAAGTTTTTTCAGTTTTGAACAAGTAACCTATTTAGTGAGGTAGGGAATAGAGGTTTGTAGATCAGAACGATGGGAAGAATCTTTTGTTCCAACTTTAATCCCTTTGTGTTGCTATAACACAATCTTATAATATCATCTAAATGATGAATGATAGTTACTCCAGGAATTAGGAGTGAATGTGATATAACATTTTGATTTGTAAAATTTTTGAGCATGATTAGAGCCTTAAAGGACTTATTTGTTTGGTGTGCTTGTAGCACAATCTCTAACTCATTGTGGGTTTTTGGAAAATCCAAGTGTAGTGCAGCAATCTACTCCCTTGTTGGTGACTCAATTAGTCATGTAGTGCATAGTAAGTGTTCCTCTAGATTTCGACGCTTCTTTGGATTTTTGGTAAAATCCTTTTAATATTTGCAAGGATTATTGTAGATGCCTGAAAATGTCCTCAGCTTGCAAACACCACTTTCCTGTTAATTAAATAATTTTAATTATTTAATTAATTCAATTTTCTCCTCTCTGACCTATGATTAAATAATTTTTATTTATTTAAATCATTTGCCTATTTTTCCCTAATTTTCCTCTATGATTAAATAATTAATTTTAATTAACTAATTATTTAATCATTCACTCTCCAATGTACCCTTCATTCAATTAATTTAAATAAATAATCATTTATTTAAATTATTCCCCTTACCTTAATTAAAATAGGTCATACCTATTTAAATTAAGGGTTCCCACTTATTCTTCCACTTCAAATAAATTAAATAAATTGATCAAATTTATTTAATTTAAAATCCCTACACCTCATCATATTTTGAATTTTAAATTCTCTTTTATCCTCTTATGAGAGGGAAACCCTAATCGATCTCCACCCTCCATTTTTCTCCAAAGTCAACATCAAATCCTAGCCATCCATTCAAACCTATTCCTCTATAAAAACAACTTCTCCAACTCATTTTCAGGTCTCTTAGCTTACAAGCCTCTAATCTGCTATATTCTCTCCAACATCTTGCTATTTTCACTCACTCAAGATTGTTGCAAATCTGTAAAATCTGAGAACATAAGGCAAGGTGGAGGAGAACAATGGAGATAAGGCAAATGTTGAGCTTAGAATCTTAGTTGTTTTGTGTTTATTTTCTTGATTTCTTAGCTTGTTTGCACTCCGTTGGGAGTTAAGGTTTGTTGTAGCTTGTTTTCTGCATTTTTGAAAATTTAAATCCTAACACATTCTGGTGAACCTGACGTGAATCTGAATGTTTTTGTCAACTTCTAAAAATCAATTTTTGTAGGTTACTCCTGGGCCTGAAATGGACCTCACCATTGAGTCCAAGAGGCCTCGTAGACAAAGATTGACATAAAACTTGCTAGGTTTTGGTCATTTCAAAAATTTTGAAAATTTTTTTAGGTAGCAAATCCGTACCGTATAGATCCACCATACGGTCTGCAGTTGCATCTGATTTTGTTGTTTCTAGCTAAACATTTGTTTGTTTCAAATTTGGTATTGGTTGCAGACTTAATATTGCCTAATGCAGGTTAATGTTAGATTGCAGGTTTTACTATTGTTGTTGCAGGTTTTGTTGGTGTTGTAGGATTTGATGTTTTGGTTACAGGTTAAATTTGTCATTGCAGGTTTAATATTTTTTGGGGAGCTACAGGTTAAGTTTGTTGTTGCAGGCTTAAAGCCCCCCGATCGCCTCTCCTCTGTGGTCAACGATCGCCACTCACCAAACTTCCCTCTGCTACTTGAAAAAAAAACCCTAGCCTATGTTTGTCCACCCATCGCCACCTCCGAGTGACCTTGTCATCACCCTCTATCACTCAGCCCTTGGCTGAAAACCCTCAGTCATCACTCATCGAAGCCTCTGGTCGACTGTTGAACAATCCACAGTCGACTGTTGAACCCTCCATCGCCACTGTCGGTGGCGACTAACTTTGCCACCACCACCATTTAAAACCCCTCTCTACATAGGCCACGCCACTGCCGACCACCACTACCTGTTTTCCTGTCACCTCCAATGTATTCAGTCGCAGCCACCTTGTAACCCGTCGTAGCCTCCTTCAAAGCTCCTCCGCCACTCTCTAAATTCACCACCGCCTAAACCCTTTTTGTCCTCCGCTCAACCCTTTCTAACCATCGCTACCCCCTTTCCCTACAAAAATTGTGCACTTCAACTTTATAGCATTGTTTGCTTTCGAACTTGCTGGCGAGGACGAATAGTAACAATAAGTCGTTCTTCGCTTCTTCTGCATAATTTCTAAAGCATTATGCTATTGTATATACTTACACTGTTGTATATCGTATGGGTGTATTTTCACTGCATACCTACACCAAAAGACCTCATCTCTAGATCATTTAGGAGACAAATTTGCTCTACTCAACTATTTCAGGTCAGTTTGAGATGACCCATGTAGTCGATTTGTGCATTTCTTTTTCAAAAACTTTGTTCTTTGTGATGGAATGTCACGACTATGCCCCAGAACTTTGTCCAAAATTTCATCCATCTACATACAATTATTGTCCCAGACATGCCCTAATTAGATTTGAATCATTGTATTTTTGGACTTAAGGTGGACGTTAAAGGGATTTTGCAAAGTATGGGGTCACATTAGTGATCGGGGGTAAGAACCATCGAGCCCTCCCTCTCGTTCTTTTTTTAATCAATTTTGCCTCCTGGTCACATGGGTGACTAGGGCTTGACTAGCTCAGGCCACCCAGATTTAACTACCATAGTCAGCTAACTGTTCCATATGACCACAACTTCCTAAAGTGCCAATAGTTAACACTGACAGCCAGATTGACCCTCTTTTCCTCCTCATGCCCTAATAGGCACTTTTTTTCAAACTTTCATAACTTTTGCATACAGTAACAAAATTGCATGAAATTTTTGGCATTGGAAAGAGGATTCAGCCAACTTTGCAGTGGCAAGGTCATTTGTAGGTAACAGTGCCATTTTATTAGGTAAATTTCTAGTCAAAGTCAACATTACTTTACAACTTCAAATGCACATATCTTTGGCATTTTTCATCAGATTTCAATGAATTTTTTTTTCAAATTGCTTAGAATTTCATCTACTATTTGATGCTACTATTTGTTTTACTATGACTAATTGATTTTATCAAATATTTTCCAGATTCAATTTCTTGGCCTTTTGGTCTTATGGCTTGCAAAGGGAGTATTTCACTTGATGTTTTTTGTTTTGCACACTTTAGTAGGTGATTTGCTAGTACTGATTTCTAATTTGTAGCATTGTGGCATCTGCTGGGAAAAGATTTCAAGTTGAAACTACTAACAAATTTGGTGCAGGGTTCCATTCTTTCATGTGTGTGTGACTTGCTATCATAGTAAACACTTTGATTTGGTGCATAAAAAGAACAATAACTTGTTTTTGCACTCATTTTTGGGCGTAAAAAGAATTATTGTCTTCTTTGTTTGGTGATTTTGTTTGTGTTTTGAAAAGTGTATGCTCTTCCCTCACACTTTAAGTGATCTTGGGAATCAAAAACTCTTCTCAACACTTTCATTATCACTCCACACATTTTGATTTCTAAAGGTTAATGAACTTTGTTTAGTGTGGCCAAGTAATATGTGTATGCTCTCTCCTCGCATCATTGTATGAACTTGGAGATAAAAAGAATTTACTTGTGTCACCTTTGTAACCCTTTAGATAGGGCCTACCTTTGAGACACATCCGCAAGGAGAACTCATTGGCAACCCTAAGCGATATTTCCCTTGAGCTGCTATATGAATAGATAAGGTGAAAGCCAAGTCTAAACTACCATTAGCCTTCACTGTACAGTGCTAATCCAAAAGTGTAAGCTACCCACGTTTACATGAGGTATTTGTTAGTACCACGAGTAGGATTGGTTAAAGCCTTAAGTGGCTTGCTAGACACTCACGAGGTGGTAAGTCCCTGAGTTGTGACTAGAAGACAAATTAGTTAGAGGCCACCCCTTTTGACCTTTATTAGCATCATTCTCGGTGCAAGGGTTCCATGCCCTGAAGTTACTCACCATATGGACTCCCTTGGGATGAGATGGAAATCCTTGGCTTAGCTTAAGCTAAAATACGTAGCTTTCCAGGGAAAGGGTGATTGTGTCATCCTTCTAGGCCAGGAGGCCCCTATCCATCCTCTCTCACAAAGACAAAAGGATACACACCCCACTCTAGGGTGTCCCTACCTTGCGTCAAAGGAGTTACCAAGTTGTGGGCCCGAGCGTTGTGCCATTGGCCAATGATCTTAGGGATAGGATTTGTCTTATGTGTGTGAACTATTTTCAAATTATGATTAAGGCCCATGGAAATTTGGGGTTGGATAGCCCTCAAACATACACATATGCTTACCAAGTCAAGAGTCACCAAAAATAGCTAATCTGATTGCCAAGTGTCTTCTATGTTTGATGTGTCTTGATTTTTCAAACAAATTACCCAAACAAACATAGAAACAATACGCCACAATCGTAGGAAAACCTTTGACCATCTACCTTCCCTATCAAACTCAAACTGCAATTGTGTTAATATACCTAAGACTTGTCAAATCCATCCACTCCTTGCAATTGCTTAGGATAGTTTGCATTAGTATTGCTCAAACTCATTACATTCACTTAGTTTATCCTTGCATTGATTTAGCCCTTTGTACTTTAGATCAACCTCAAAAAATTAAGTCACCTTTAAGACTTGGAAAATAGGAGATTTGACATACTTTGATCATACCTTAGCTACGAACTTGAAGTGTCTAATGTGAGAGTTTATGATTAACTCAAAACACTAGGATCACCTGCAAAACCTAAGATTTATCTTCCACAAGAGAAAAAAGAAAAGAGGAATAATTTGCACAATAAGGATAGAATTAATGAATTGGATTTGAGAACTTACTTTTATATTTGTAAGTTAGAGAAAAACCATAATATGACTTAAGAATAACCTAAGACTAAAATTAGCCCTAAGTAAACTTAATAAAGTGTAATTAAATATTTAATTACACCAACACCCCCCATAAGTGCAACTCATGGAGAAATGAAAAGCATGCAACTAATGCAAGAATGGGTCTCGACTACAAGGCCATGTTAAGTACCCATGAATAACAAGAATCTCTCATAAGGTGGAGAAAAAGGAGAAAAACCCAATTGAAGAAAACTCCTCTCCAAAAGAGAGAAAAATGCAAGTACATGAACATGTGATGGAAGAAGGACTGACACTAAGACCACCCAAGAACTAAATCCATCACAAAAGTTAAATCGTGAATTACCCCCCATAAGAGAGGAAGAAGAGAGAAGGTCTAATGACCCCCCCATAAATGAGAACGATGAAACCCCATGGGAGGAAATGTTCCCTCCCAAAATAGAGATGAGAAGAGAGACCATGCAGCTGCTCCTCAAGATGACTCCTGCAGTCCTGGAAGATGCTTGACACAAAATAAAGATGAAGACCCATGAATGTCGAACAACATTCCTCCCCTTGGGAAGAAATAGAACTGCAGATGTGTGCATAATGTCTTCCCATTCAGGATAGGAATATACAGGAAGAAGAATAAATATCTCTAAACTCTGCACATAATCCAAAGACAACAATGATGCTCCTGAAAACTGCTCAAATGTCTCCAATTCACTACAAAACTATGAATGAATAGGAGGATGAAGAATAATCTATGAAGAAGATGATAGTGATACAACTCCATCGAAGCTATCATCAACTAGAAGATAAATATCCTAAATGCGGTCCTCCAAATCTGTAAGATGGGACTCTACAAACAACAATGATATATCTGGTAGATATGTGTCCCAATGAGCTATCTCTAGAAGACTGATAATGTCTTGCTACAAAGAATCTAATGTAGCAACAGGTAATAAAGATGTGATCTCGATAAGAGGAGAAGGAGAAGCAAGAGAAGTCTATGTGTCATTTGAACTAGCAAGACCTTTCAAATATGCAAGCTCCTCAACTGTATCATCATCAAAAGGTATGCAATCTACATCATCAAGGGGTATGTGGCAATCCATAGCAAGATCATTTGGGAATGGAGAGATATGTGGGTCTCCATAGATCTCCCAAATGCTAGTTCAAAGAGTGCGTGGGCACTCAATATGTGAGATAGAACACATAGTGTCAAAATCAACACTAGAACCAATCAATCCTACAATATGATCAACATAATTTCCCCATGCATATTTCTTCCTAGGTGTATCTAGTTCAGGTATGAGTCCATAAAGATAAGGCAAAAGATTAAGCCACCTGAGAGATGTCAAGATGCCCTTTTGCCAAGACTCATAATTATCCTTACCCAATGTTACCACAGAAGGGTGAATAGCAAAACCCATGATATCTCCTCAAATAAATCAGATCAGAGATCAACAATCTGAATATGTATTGATGCTGATAAATGAAGCCCAACAAAATAAACAAAACTTCTCCACGTGCCAAAATGTCTAGAATATCAAACAGAAGCCATAAAACTGACAAACTAAATAGAGAACACCTAGGGCTGAATCTAGAAAAATGGATGGCTATGTAGAGCTCTCAATACCTTTCCAACGTTGTAAGAATCACGAATATTGGAGATCATGGCAAAATGATACAAGCTCGAAGGCAAAAAATGTATCTAGACTTCAAACATAAATATATTGTACCAATATTCAAAATCTAGTAAAAATACCTGCACCAATGGATTGTTCTTGGAACCATCTTTCTGACGCCTATTCATTTTTGAAAATCTGACTCCGTATGCTCAAGATATGGCTGATTTACCAAAACTGCTCCTTTAGGGCAAACAGGCAAAATTCTAGCCCCTTAAAAATCGGCCCCTGGTCCTATGGCAACCTAGTGCTGGGTGCAGGGGACTGAAGGGAACAGAAACCAAAGCTAACTCAATTACTTGTGTAGATAATATAATAGTTTTTTTTTATTTTAAGAAAAACTATATAAAAAAAATGAATTGATGTTTTTTTGTTTTATATAAAAAAGGTTTAAAAATATATATAAAAAAGGGTTCAAACCCCTTCAAAACATGCAGTGCCCTATTTAAAAGGGTTGCAGCCTTAACATAGGCCTATAGACTGCCCAAGGCGTACCACAGGGCCTGCACCTGTAGGTGCAGGTACAAGGGCCTACGCAGGTACCCTGGTACCTTTAAAAAAAAAATTCTTCAACCCCCTTTTTTTAACAGCAAAAAAACTGCCTTTGAAATATAATTTTTTCAATATAATTTTTTTGAAAAAAATTTATATGTAGAAAAAATATTTGTTTTTTTATTACCTCAATATGCATGCTAGGCAGGTCGTACGGCTTGCCTGGCAAAAAAAATTTGCCTCAAATGAGACCAAGGCCAATTTCGATGATTTGACAGTTAATCTTAAGGTTTTTGGGCCTTCTGAGAGCCATGGTGAGGTCCGTTTGGGCCTAAAATGTTTCAAAAAATAGCTTTCCTCCAGATCCCAAAAAATAGCACCCACTGAAACCCTTGCAGATCTGGCCTACGAAGCTCAAATCCAACCAAATAAAAGGCTAATCTAACTATCTTGACTACTCTAAATTCAATGGAATACTTTGTTTTACATAGAAACACACCCAGCAAATGGATCTTGCTTAAATTTTTCTTCAAATCTGAGAAGGGGCTTGCAGATCCGCTCTAATACCATGTGAGTTTATGATTAACTCAAAACACTAGGATCACCTACAAAACCTAAGATTTACCTTCCACAAGAGAAAAAAGTAAAGAGGAATAATTTGCACAATAAGGATGGAATTAATGAATTGGATTTGAGAACTTGCTTTTATATTTGCAAGTTAGAGAAAAACCCTAATATGACTTAAGAATAACCTAAGATTAAAATTAGCCCTAAGTAAACTTAATAAAGTGTAATTAAATATTTAATTACACCAACATCTAAGACCTTGCCTTTTCCCATCAATCAAATCAATTTACAAGTTGGACTTTAAACTCACAAGTCTAGTCCAGGTCCATCTCCCTCAATTTCCAAGTTGAGTCTTCAACTCATTGTCTAGTTTGGAGGCTCACTTCAATCAATCATTATTCTCCCAACACTTGCAAGGTCTTAAACAATTTCAATTAGTCACTTGGGTATACCTTAGTGTGCCTTAGCATCCTCTTTTATCAAAATCTCTTAAGGTTGCTTATCCAATTAGCTTTAGACATTGTCATAGCTTCATCCCTCATTAGTAGCCTTTATCATAGCTTCATTATCAAAAATCCCAAAACATAGCATTAGTGACATTTCATCATTACCAACATAGAATTAGCTACACTTGTCATCCTTATTTTCCAAAATTCCCACTAGTTCCATTTGTCATACCTATTGTCAAAAATTCCAAAAAAAAAAGCATTGGTTACACTTGTCATCCTCATTTTCCAAAATTCCCACTAGTTGCATTCAACATACTTATTGTTCAAAAAATCCCCAAAACATACCTTAGTCACATAGACCACGTTGCATTCTCATCCCAATAGCATCCCAAAAATTCACAGGTCTTATATGGTGGAAACATGGTTGCAAAAGAAGAGAAAGGGAGTAGATCCTCCTAGTCATCCCTATAGTGAAAACATGAACACACCATTC
Organism: Cunninghamia lanceolata; assembly: GCA_027924645.1. Lineage (NCBI taxonomy): Eukaryota > Viridiplantae > Streptophyta > Pinopsida > Cupressales > Cupressaceae > Cunninghamia > Cunninghamia lanceolata. Next base: position 2,389,704 of record BSBN01001368.1, read on the forward strand.
TAAACATTCTCACCAACATATTCATTCCAAGTCACCTTCATCCTAAAAAAACCCTAATCATCCTTGTCATCCAATTGACATCATCCTAACCATCATTCTAATCATATCCAAATCAATTTCATCCTAATCAAGCCAAGTCATCTAATCATCATCAACCTCTTTTGAATCCAAGCAATTTCATTCCACATCATCCTTGTCATATCCTAATCACATCCTAATCATATTTTCATCATTTCATCTTATCAATCCTAATCATTCCACATCATCATTCATCTAAGTCAAACACTTGTCAAAATGGTTGTAATCCTTAGCAAGCCTACGCCCAATCCAAGACCAAAGCTTATATTTCAAGGAGCCTCTCCTCCTAATCCCAATGATGTGACCAATCAAAGACTAAAGCTTATACTTTGAGGAGTCTCTTCTCCTAATCCCAATGATGAAAACAAAACTAGACCTAAACTCATACTTCGAGGAGGTCCTCCTTCATGTTCTAGTGATGAGACAAGTCCAAAATTCAATCCATCCACATATCAAATTCAACCAACACAACCACACATTCCACCTCAATCCTATGTGTCATCCCCCTCCACTTCATACCAACCTAGTCCATCCATATGCCAAGTTAATGCCACATCAACCTATCAATTCATTCCACAACAAAAACATGTGAGCCCAACTCCACCTTTGCAACAAGATCAAATGTGTTTGGGTCCTAATGCCACCTTTGACAAGGGAGACACCAACCTACCTCATGCAAGCCCTTCATTATCTTTTCCACCATCTAATCCTCCAACTCCATGCCCTAAGTTCAAACATTACAAAAGTAAACATATGGAGTTATCCAAATCCACTAATCAAAGTCAAATCCCTAAGCCTACAACAACCTCCATCCCTTTTATTCCTCCACCATGGGAACTTTCCATTCCACCTAATCCTAATCCTAAGCCTACAAATTCCACCATCATTATTCACCCATTGTATTGTTCATCCACCCATACCCTTGTGAAGGATGTGATCCATTGGCTACTAGCGAGGAATCAATCATCTCCATGTCAAACATCTATCCTTAATCCAATCAAAGAGTCTTCCAATGTCACGTCTAATCCTCCAACCCCATCATGTGGTCCACAACACATCAAGCCTATTAAAGAGTCTTCTTCCATAAGTCCAAGTCAAAGTTCATCATACCCTCATGTTGTCGACCATAAAGAGCCTATCATGCCTCTCCAAGATTCATCCACTTCCATTCAAGCAAATCAAGAGATATGTCAATGGTATAATCCTAAGAATGAAGAAACATTAGTCCCTAATCCAAATCAAGGTCAAATCCCTTCCATTAAACCTATCCATGAGAAAAATGATCGCATCCATAATACACTTAATCACATCCATGATCAAGCTCACATATATGATCAAGGTCCCCTATATGATCAAGAAGGCCATGATGATCCTCTTAGCCAACTCTATGCATTCCATGGTCAAGAGCTTATCACTCCACCCATCCATGATCCAACAACATCCACTTGTCATGATAAGACACATGCCTCCCAAGCAAACATAGAAGATCAAACCAATAGCTTGGATCTAAATGACCATAATCAAGATCCTAATGATCCTTCCACATCTAATATCAACCCCATTTCAAATCCACCATCATATCATATTGGTCTATCCACCTCCATTCATGAATGTTATTCCTTGGGACAACAACAACCTTTATCCACTTTGCCTTCTCCATCCAATAATGAACTCAAGTCTAGTTCCCAAAACATACATAGTCCCATTGTCCATCGCATCCTCCAAAAGATGAATTTTCATGGTAAAGGCTTAGGCCTTCATGAACAATGAATTTTGGAGCCCATCCATGTCAATGTTCCCCCGCGCTCATATGGCCTTGGAGATACACTCCAAGGTAAACAATCTCAATATGTTGGTACTTCCTCCATGCATCCTAAGTCCACCACTTCCTATCATAAATCCTATCATATACCCAAAACATATGTTGCCATTCCACCTCCATTATCCTACAAATCCCAAAAGCATGTGACCATACACCTTCCACCATCCACTTTACCTCTATTACTTCAAACTCCTAATATCCCTCCATCCACTTTACCACCACTTCTCCCAATGCCAAATCCATCCATTTACACATTCCCTCAAATTCCTAATCATGACCAACAAATGCACACTTCAACCAAACATGAAGCTTCCACTAACCGCATGTGATTCAAAAATAAACATTTGGATGCCTCCACTCAGAAAGTCAAAAAATCCTAAGGATCCTAATGCCTTAGGGCACAAATACAAAGAATCAAATGAAAATCCATCCAAAAGGCTACCCAAGCCCATACCTCCAAAAGAAAAGGGCAGAACTAAAAGAGTTTGGGTCCCTAAGAAAAAAGAAGTCAAGTCGAATGAGGCATCCACATCTCAAAAATTCCAATCCATCCAAAAATCCCATTCCATTCAAAAGTCTCAAATTCCTTCATCCCACAAGTCAAGCAAAAATCATAAAAATCCTAAGTCTATGTGGGTACCTAAATCATTAAATCAACCATCTCCTAAGCAAACATCTCCATTTCTTCCTACCCCTCCCCCAAATCAAAAGCTTCAATGTCTATCACGGTGTGTGCAGCCGTTGGTCATGATTCCTTTCCATACCTCCATCACCCCATCATTCAACTATTATCCTACGTATTTCACCTATCACCTTCCTATGGTCCATGCGTTTGGATAAGCCTTTCATCCATCTTTTCATAAACCTACATAATCCACATCGTAATCCACTATCTTTCCTTCCATAATCCACTATCTACCTCATCATCCCTACCAACATCTTGGGCATAATGACGTTTGACATGGTCCATGTGCGAAATTCACCTCTAATGGGACTATCACCTTCATGGAACTAGACACTTGAGTCCCTCCTATCTATATTCCCCTTCTCCCATTCAGAAAATCAAAAAAGTAAAAAAAAAATCAAAATCAAAATAGAAATCCCTTTGTCCAATGGTGAAAACCACCTTGGTGGCGCCTTGGATAAGTACCATGATGAAAACCTAGCAAATAGGTGTCATGTGTAGGTTGATCTTCTATGTCACTTACACTTGGGGGCACATTGTCTCATCCACACTATCATTTCTATCTTATCATTTTCCATATCCTATCTTACCATCCTTATCCATTCCACTCACCTATTCACTCATCCTTCCTTCTTCCTTTTGATCTTGATAAAGATATGGGGGCAAAACATTGACACATGTTTTGGATATCTCTTGATATACCTCATCCTTTCCAAATGGTCCTATCATTCCTATTGTCATAAGATTTTGTCATGTCCAATCTTAAGAATTCCACCTAGAATGGGGCATGTTATTCTTATGTGACATAGCCTTTGAGATCACATCCTTGCTCTCTTACGCATACATCCTTTCCATCCACTATCGCCTATCCTTTTATCTATCCATCTTACATTCATCCTTGCACCTAGACTTGGTTTCCCCTTGTCATTGGTATCTAGCGTAAAGGCTACCCAAATTGTCATCCAATGCCATCCTAAACATTTTCAAAAATCCAAACAAATCAAAACATTCAAAAATCCAAAAAAATCAAAACATGCAAAAAATATTAAAAAAATCAAAAACACTCAAAATGCCAAAATCAAAACATGTCAAAAATCCAAAAAAATCAAAACATTTTAAAATACAAAAAAATCATCATCATCAAATCAAAATTCCAAGCAATAAACTCAAATGCAAGCCATCCTCAATCCATACCAATCAAGCTAATCAATCTTGCCAAATTATCCAATTGCATCAATGGTCTTGATCCTAATCTTGACCTAAACCAAATCAATCAATTAATCAAATCCTGGTGTTGATTCGCATGACCAACAACACTAGTACATCAATCAGTCAATCAATTGTCTTATACAAGATGTTGCATTGTCGAAATCAGACCAGGCGTCTTATACGACATGTTTCATTTCCAGAAACTAGACACCATCATTATCATAATCAATCAATCAATCAATCACTTAATCATTGGTTTACAACTGACAGGGGCAATACCTTGTTTGTTTTTCAATCATTTGTGCATGCTTGCTTGCTTTCTTGCATGTGTTATCATTTTTTATCTTGCATTTGTATCAAATCTAAATCATCATCCAAAGGCTACCCAAAATTGCAATCCATTGACATCCCAAAACATCAAAAAACCAAAAACATCAAATATTCTCAAAAATCCAAAAACATCAAAAATATGTCAAAAATCACAAAAAATCAAATAACCAACCAAAATCCCAAGCAATAAACCATGTCCAAACCACCTTGTCAAACTACGTTGCCTCTGAGGTTTCACATAGGCAAGACCATCTCTGATGAGCCCCTGAGGCATCCCACCCTTAGGTCTTAGGTCGCAAAGAATCCACCCAGTCGAACTACATTGTCTATGTGTTCTCACATAGGCAAGGCCATCTCTAATGAGCCCCCGAGACATTAGGTCAGTCCCTTAGGGCCCGTTAAGTCAATTATCATAATAAGTCATCCTTTGATGAGATGGACACTTTGATCAGACTAAAACAATCAATCTTCCACAAGAAGAACAACCCCAAAACATCAAAAAGACAAGCTATCCAATCAACCAAACCAGTCAATCGCCTCGTGCTGATCCTACATCACTATCAACTATCCTTATCACATATCTTACACGGAATGGGGCATTGTCGAAACCAGGACTCTACGCCTTATATGACATGCATCATTTCTAAAATCAGACATTAACAACCATCACAAGCCAATCAACTCACAAGTTATGGCATCCTCGAAACTAGACCACATGTCTTATACGAAATGTCACAAGCCTATCATCTTCCTTATACAGGTGGTCGCATTGTCGAAACCAGACTCAACGTCTTATACGACATGCTTCCTATCCTAAAACCAGGCCCTCTTCAACTAATCATAATCAAACAAAACAAACACATATCACTTGGAAAAAGATCCAAATGGTTGTTGACTCTACTAAGTCTAGTCTGTCTTATTTTACTGGATTATTTTTCAGTCTCATTCTTATGCTTCTCAAGGTAGTCCCTAAGTGATGAAGAGAAGCGAGGATAGAGTGGGACCTTTTTCTTTTATTTCTGTTTGTGGTTTGTCTTAGCAAAATGACTAGGGCAACTAGGTTCCTTGCATGTGATTAGGATTCCATTAGGTGTGAATCAAAGACATCCTATGCATGGGAAAGAATAAATGTTTCCTTGCATGAGGATTTACATACTTCATAGTTATCTCATCGCATGTTTTGACAAGGTACCATGGTTACTAGTTTGAGTTAGGCATTCCTTGTCCGTCATGTGCCTGTTTCGCAAGGGATCACATTTTCACACTTTGGCCTCTGTCACGCCATTGTGTTTATTGTCCCTTGACATAATAAATTCTATGATGATAAGTAGAAACTACAAGTGAGAAGCTCAAAAATCTATCAAAGCAATATCTCATTCCCATTCTTCTTGCCAATCTTCATTCCTCCACCATCTCTCTCTCTCTCATCTTCATTCCTTCTATTCACTCTACCATGATGGCATACATTTTGGGAAATTTCCCAAAGTTTTTGAAAATTTGCCAAGGCACGCTATCCTCCTTCATCTAGGGTACATTGGGGCATGTCTGGGGCATATTTTTAATTTTTTCTTTGACACAACATCAAAATTGACATTGTATCAAAGAGGGGCAAAATGTAGACACCTAAAAATGTCTTCAACTTGCAAACGCCACTTTCATGTCAATTTTCTTCCAAATTCCATATTTAGCTATTAATTAAATAATTTTAATTATTTAATTAATTCAATTTTCTCCTCTCTGACCTATGATTAAATAAATTTTATTTATTTAAATCATTTGCCTATTTTTCCCTAATTTTTCTCTATGATTAAATAATTAATTTTAATTAACTAATTATTTAATCATTCACTCTCCAATGTACCCTTCATTCAATTAATTAAAATAAATAATCATTTATTTAAATTATTCCCCTTACCTTAATTAAAATAGGTCATACCTATTTAAATTAAGGGTTCCCACTTATTCTTCCACTTCAAATAAATTAAATAAATTGATCGAATTTATTTAATTTAAAATCCCTACACCTCATCATATTTTGAATTTTAAATTCTCTTTTATCCTCTTATGAGAGGGAAACCCTAATCAATCTCCACCCTCCATTTTGCTCCAAAGTCAACATCAAATCCCAGCCATCCATTCAAACATATTCCTCTATAAAAACAACTTCTCTAGCTCATTTTCAGGTCTCTTAGCTTACAACCCTCTAATCTGCTATATTCTCTCCAACATCTTGCTATTTTCACTCAGTCGAGCTTCTCAAGATTGTTGCAAATCTACAAAATCTAAGAACATTAAGGCAAGGTTGCGGACAACAATGGAGATAAGGCAAATGTTGAGCTTAGAATCTTAGTTTTTTTGTGTTTATTTGTTTGATTTCTTAGCTTGTTTGCACACCATTGGGAGTTAGGGTTTGTTGTAGCTTGTTTTCTGCATGTTTGAAAGTTTAAATCCTAACACAATTATCATTGTTTTATTCCTTTATCTTAGAATAGTATAGCCACTAAATTTTGAAGATTATTTATTTTATGACCAGTTGATCAAAATTTGATTTATTGTCAAAATTGAGCTCATTCTTTTGACTTATTGCTGAAAATGAAATTTTTTATACTTTGATATTGATTTAAATTATTGTGGTGGCTATACTAGAACGTTTTGGTTGTTCACTATATTTTATGCCATGTTCACCTCTATCATGTCCTAGATGGGCCTCTGATGGATTGTGTAGGGGAGTAAATTGTGGAGAATTCACTTGGTATGTCCCTAACTCTGTAGAATTAAGAAACCTTGTATGGAAGGAAGTTCATTCCACACCATATTCGGGTCTTCCAGGAGTAATTAAATTACTGATCAATGAGAAATATCTTTATTTGTGCAAAGGAATGAAGAATGGCATTGCAAGATTTATAGCAAATTTTCTAGAGTGTTAAAGAGTCAAGGCTAAGCATCAACATTTAGCAGGCCTTCTATATTCACACGATATTCTAGAGTGGAACTAGCAAGTCATTAGCATGTACTTTGTGCAAGGTCTCCCAAATGTCTCGAAATAGGCATGATGCTATTTTAGTGGTGATGGATAAACTCACCAAGGTAGCTTACTTTATACTTGGGAATCTAACGGATGGAGTACCAGCTTTAGCTCATAAGTTTGTGCAAAAAGTGTTTAGATTGCATAGAGTTCCTGAGAAGATTATCTTCGATAGAGATGCGTGTATGATGCCAAGATTTTGGCAAACTTTGTCTTTGGCACTAGGAACTCAACTCAATATAAACTTGGCATATCACTCTGAGATAGATGGTCAAACAGAGAGGGTAACTCAAGTTTTAGAAGATTTCTTGAGAATGTATTGCACGGAACATCAATACAAATGGGAAGAGTACATCTACCTCTTGTGGAGTTTTCTTATAACAACTTCTACAATTTTGCTATCAAGATGACTCTATTTGAAGCATTGGACAGAAGAGGATGTTGAACTCCTATAAGCTGGAATAAGCTAGAAGATAGGATTAGCATTGGTCCAGAAACATTATCAGAATTGGAAGAACGAATCAAGCTAATCAGAAAAAGATTGGTGGAAGCTAATGATAGGCAAAAAGGTTATGTGGATGCCAAGCATACACCAAGTTAATTCTTAGTTGGAGAAAAAGTTCTTTTGAGGGTTAAGCCTCAAAAAAGTTCCAAAGAAGTTTGGAAATTCTTCCAAACTAGCTCCTCATTATGTAAGACCCTTTGAAGTTCTCGAAATAATTAATCTGGTTGCCTTCAAAATCACTCTACCACCAGCTCTTGCCAGGATGCATAATGCTATTTATGTTTCATATTTTAAAAATATATAACAGATGATAATTGTATTCTTAGAATGCTTTACAGGTACAGGACCCAAGAGTGGACATAATTGAGCTTCTCAAAATGCTCAAAGATCACAAGCTCTGCTTGTGTAACAGAGAGGTTACTTAGTGCAAGGTCCAGTGGGACTAGTATGCAGAGGGTAATACCACATGAGAAGTTTACCATGATTTTTATCTGAGATTTGCTCATTTGTTTATGCTTTTCAAAATTGTATAAAAAATTTATCTTATTATTTTGGGTACATTGGATCATTGAGGACGACGAATCTTATGGGGGGAGATATGTCAGATCCCAATTTTTTAGTATGCTTTACTTTTTACTTGCACATATAGTAGTTGATTATGCATGATTTAGTGATTTGAAGTTTAGTGGAAATGTCAGGAAAAATCAATGATTTCATGAGTTTATTTGAGTAATTTAAGAAGGCATGTTACAACCAAAATCTATGTTTTTTCGTTGGATTGTTGGGGGTTGTTTTTGTTGTCTTTGAAGATTTTAACTAGACCCTTAGCAATAAGAGCTTTTTTAATGGTTATTCCTTTATCTATGATTTCATCAAATGAATTGGCACATTGAATTTGTAAGTGGAAACCTATCTCTTGATTTATATTTTGAATAATTATGTGAACCAATTGTTTCTCAAGGATAGGCCGGGAATTTTCTTGCCATATCCCTCCAACGTTGTAGGAAGGATATGAAGGTTTCACCATTTCGTTGTTTGTTATTGCATAAATCGGTCATGGAGATCTCATGTTCTATGTTGTAGGAAAAATGAGCTACAAACTTTTCATCTAACTCAATGAAGGACTTAATTCCTACAGGTAGGTTAGAAAACCACTCAATATCTTGTTCTCCAAGACTACGAGAGAAGAGGTGTATAAGATATGTATCATTATCAGCTACTTCTAGGCAAGCAATATAGAATTCTCTTAAGGTGTTTTTTGGACCTCCTTTTCCTTTGTATTTGTCAAATTTGGGCATTTTGAAATTATGGGGAAAAGGGATCATAGGTATAGACTTGTCAAAAGGATAAGGACATATGTTTTCTAAAGAGTAGTTTTTCTTTGTGTGTCCTAATGTGAAGTCTGTGATTTTCTTCTACATGTTCAAGAGTTTATGTTCCAAATCGGCTGTGACTTTTTGATGAGATGCAAGACCCTAATAGTTATATGATGGAGGTTGTGATGTTTGGGGTGGATTGGTTTGAGATAAAAGAGGATTGGTTATGTGAGAATAATTTAATTGATATGAGTAGGGGTTAGATGGTTTAGGTTGTGATGAAAGATATGAGTATGGGTTGGACATTGGAGGTATGTATAAAGTGATAGGTATGATAGGTTTAGCCATGGTGGATATAGATGAAAGATTTTGAGGAATAGATGATGGAATGTTTGTAGAAATATTACTAAATATTACGGGAGGTTGATATACAAGATTGACAAATTGATTAGTGAATGGTAATGAAGAAATGGGATTGGACAAAGGGACACTTATAATAGGGATGTTAGATGACAAACTTGGTAAAGTAGAAATAGGAATAGGATTTGATCCTCCCATGGCAGCAATAGCAAGGGCTATAGGGTTTTGTTCTTTAATGGCGGTAGTGTCAAAATCACTTGGTAATTTAGCTCTCTTTTTAGCAAGCAAAAGGAAAAATATATTGGGATTAGATGCGAGAAGAAGATCTAAGGCTTGTAAGGTATCAAGATCTTGAAAACTCCTCTAAGACAAGTCCCAATTCGATGGGTCTAAAGGATCATTATATGAGTGTGGACCTATATCCATGGAAGATGATTGACCTATGGTGTATCCACTTGGGACATAAATATTAGGAGGCATAACCATGGTAAAATGACTAGCATCTATGGGAGTCTTTAGGTCAATTTGATCGTTCTCCATGTTTTTCTTATATTGAGATCTAGTGACTGACATAAAAAGATTTAAAGACCTTTAGATGACAAGGATCGATAATTGATGATTTTGGACTTTGTTTTGAAAAAGTGGTGAGACTCTAAGGGTGATTGGATAGGATGATTTGGATGATTGATATTTGGATAGTTATGAAAACCAAACTAGATTGGGGTAAAATCTAGATTTTGTGATAGGATGGGATTTTGATTATCTTGCTAGAACTAGACTAATGAATTCAAGCAAGACTAGATAGGGAGTGAAGTTCATTAACTCAAGAGGAGCCAATTCTCCTAAGCTATCTAATCCACTAATGATAGCTACTAACTTGGTTCCTAACTTGAGAGAGGTGATTTCTCAATCAAGTAACAAGCTAGAGGATAAGATCTAATCTAGACTCTAACAAATCTAGTTGGGATAGTTGGATGATAAAAGATATTATTGATTGAAGATGATAATGTTTAATGATTACCTAAAGTCTCAATAAGGATAAAATCTCTAAAGTCCAAAGGATGTGATGAAAAAATTGTGATGGATAAATGACTGATAAGATCCTGGTGACTATGTTGGAAAGGTTTCAATTCTATTTTTAGGTCTAACTGATGAAAAGATGGCAAAATATAAATGTGGAAGGATTGGAAACTTGGGTTTAACTCATAAGTGCTAGACTGTTGATCAAAAGCACAGAAGGATAACTTAGAAGTGTATTCAGGATAACTCAAAGGTGCAATAGGATAAATCAAAAGTGTAACTCTGTTTGTTAGAAGTGTACAGGGGATAGCTTAGAAACGTGACCACAATAACTCAAAAGCATGACTCTGTCTATAAACTGGACAAGATATGGAATCAAAAGCGCAACTCTATAAATCAAAAGCACAAGACTCTTTATCAAAGGTGCAATATTGTCTGTCAAAAGTGTCATTTTGTCAGTCAGAAGTGCAGTTCTATCAATCAAAAATGTAGGGGTATAGGTCAAAAGTGCAATTCTGCTAGTCAAAAGCACAAATCTAGTTGGAAAGTAAAAACTCAGAAGCATGATTGAATAGTTCAAAAGCACAACACTGTAGATCAATAGCGCAATATTGTATCTCAAAAGTAGGTTTCTATAGGTTAATAGTGAAATTATATGGATCAAAAAAAGATTTTTGTATATCAATTGTTTGGACAGTTTATTTTTGGAAAAGTTTTGGCAAGAGATACAAACAAAGACACAATGGTTGTTGACTCTCAATGGTATGGGTGTGAAAGGTTGTTAACCTCTGCAGATAACAAATGGTTTGAACAAGAAAATCACATAAAAAACATGTCAAACACTCTTTTACAATCCCTAAATTTATTCAAGCAAGGAGTGTCAAATCTTATGGACTCGCCAGGTGTGGCTTCCATCTCCACTAATTAGATAATGGTGACATCCATCCCCTTGATACCATCTATTGTGTTATGAATAGATAGGAAATGCAAGGTCATGTACCACCTTACACCCCTTACCTTGAAGACAAATGCTTTTCCCAAAGTAAATTATATTTTAAACAATAGAGGTTTATTTGAGCACTTCTCCTTCTACTGCAGTGATGCACCGCAATATATGATAGTCGAAGGTCTTAAACTAGGATTAACAAAGATTCTAGGGAGTCCTTGATATACACTACGTATGATGAGGCACAAGTCTATGAACAGGATTCCAAGCGTCTCACCACAAACTCTCACTGCAAGTCTCAGTGGACTGAGGGTCTTGATGATTAGTTTGATACATGAGTCATGTTCACCATTGAGGTACAACTTTCACTCTCCTCTCTTTGATATACCCCACTAGAACACGTAGTTGAGGTCATCCTTAAGGGTGATAAAATCCCTTAATAGGCCTCCTATAGAGGATACCACATGCTTCTGATTCTCAAGATCACCTTTTGACATGAGAGAAGAGCATACACATTGATCTTGGGTCCCTGGGAATGAAATTAAATAAACTAGATAGTGCTTTTGATCTCCAAGATCACCTTGCAATGTGAGGAGAGAGCATACACACTAAATAGTTCAACAAACATGGCATACAAAGTTCATTCCCTTTAAGAAATCAAAGTGTGCAACTAGATTAGTGATAAAAAAACAAGTCTTGAATGATACGTCCTGCACCAGATAGTATTAGTAGTTTATTTTGTTGTCTTTGATCAGTGATAGGACAAGATGCACAAATCAAGCTAGCTTCCAAAGAAAACCAAATGGTTAGATTCAAAAATCAAAACTCAGAAGAAAAATCAAAAGCACAAAAATAGTGATCAAAAGTGCATTAATTATTATCAAAAGTGAACTAGCATTAATCATAAACACACTAACAGTTATCAAAAGTGAAATTATTAAAATCAAATCCACACTTCTGAACATAGATGTAAAATTATACCTATCAATTGCACATTTTTTAATTAGTTGCACAATTCTATTGATCAGATGTTGCAGGGTCATCTGTCAGATGTGTCAGGTAGTGAATTAGATACGCCAATATTTCAGGTCTGCAAAATAGAACACAAAATCAAACACAGATGATTATTCAAGTCAAAAAATCTTGTAGAGGTTAAAAAATAGTGAGGAATGTTTGTAAATAAATCATCTTGCAAATAGAAACTAATCAATAGTGATTTGCAAATAAATTAGCTTGCAAAAAGAAAGCATAGAATATTCCTACAAACAGGATCAAAACTTAGATCAAAAGCTAATAAAACCAAATCAAAAGCACATAAAGTCGAATCAAAAGTGCCAATAGTTAGATCAAAAGTGCCTTTATGTTGGTCAAAAGCACCAAACTTTATGTCAATAGTATCGTTATGTTTGTCACTAGCACCGTTCTATCTGTCAAAAGGGTCATTTCATACCTATACGCAAAAAACTAAAATTCTCAAGCAAAAATCATTAAAATCAAGGACGTGAGTCCCACCAAGCATGTCAAAATGTAAACGATGAAAGTTGGCTAGCATAAGAGAGATTAAAACAATAAAGACTCGATACCAAACTCAACCATAACCTCAAGGAATTATCAAGAGCATAAGCATAATCAAATAAATGCATAAACAATCAAAAGATGTCACCAATTGATGTATATTCCTTGGTTATATTTCTAATGTGGATTGCTCAAATATGTATCATAACCATAGCTTGAAGTGATGGATGAATGTGAATGCTCAATGGATGCGAAGTGCTCAATAAATGCTCAAAGCTCAATATGAAGATATGAATGCCAAAAGCTCAAAGATTGTGGAGTGGTTTCTAAGATGGAGAATGGGTGTATTTATAGCTTTCACAGAGTGATGATCAATGGTGGAGAAAAATAGAATGAATCGACGGATGAGATAATTTGAGAAGACATGAAGAATTGTGCACATGACATGTGCCCATGCAAAAAGATTGTTTTTAAATATTTAATTGCTTTCATGGATAATTGGATTGATTTGATTTTCATAAATAAAATGTTTTTTTCTATTTAATGAATTGATTGATAGAGATAAAGATTTGAAAGCTAAGTTAACTCAATGTTTGATTTGCTTTTTGACATGCAATTGGATTCAAAGAAAAAGAATTAAATAATAAATTATTTAATTCATGTGCATGAGTGATTTATGCGAAGAAAAAATATAATTAGAAGATAAGAAGATTTTATTAGAATTAAATAAATAAATTTATTTAATTCATGTCACTGATAGAAGAAAGCAAATAAATAAAAGATTTTATTTTATTTACTATCGAGAGAGGAAAAATAGAAAAGTCAACTAAATAAATTATTTTAATTTATTTAGTTGTAGAGGAATTATTAGCTAATTAAATAATTAAGAATTATTTAATTATTGTGGATAAGAGTAATAAAAGTGATGAATTAGTTAAATAATAGAAATTATTTAATTAATGTGAGATGGAGGATTGAAATGGATAATTTTAATTAAATAATTAAAACTATTTAATTAAAGTGGATTAGAAGAATAAAATTGATGAGATTTTAGATTTAATTAAATAATTAGAAAATATTTAATAAATGTTGGAAGGGGAATTAAAGAAGAAAATGATGTAAATGACCAGATAATAATGCATTAGTCATTTTTAGGTGTCTACAGAAATATTTAATTTTAAATTTATTTTCTCAAGTTGGACATGGGAATTTAGGCTCCAAACCTCTATTAATATGTGGGTTCTTTCATACAAAAGAAGTTTTTGATCAATTTATCTCTCAACATTCTTGTATGAGCACTTGTGTTCTTACAAAATCTTCTACGAACGAAAACCCATTGGAGATTGAGATCAGTGGATGAAAGCACATTGGTTTCTTGGATCATAGGATGAAACAAACCCCTTTGATTAAGTGGGAAAATCTCACTAAAAGACCTTGTGAATGTGCTTCTAGAGTTGCAGGTTTTAGCTTGTTCTAGTTTGTGTGTGTTTGTAGGTTTTTGGTAGTAGTTCTATGAAGATTTGGATTTTAGTTTGTTGTTGTGTGTTGTGGTTGATATTGTGGCTATGTATCAGTCTATTTTTGATCCTATGCTCATATAGATTAGCTATAGAAATTATGGAACTCATATTTCTTTCTAGAGCAGTATATTGTCATTATTGTGGTGTAATTTGCAAGGTTTTATATGGACAAGTTTAGAGATTATTTCAATTTATTTTTGTAGTTTTATGTTCTATTGTGTTAGTTGTTATAATAGAAAATATTAGTGTAAAAATTAGATTATTATCAATGGAGAAGATTTCTTGAGTTTCTGAGTTAAATTGTCAAAGTTTAGGTTGCATAGTTTCTTGAAAATTGTGTTGTAATTTAGTAATATTACAAGATCTGATCTAAGTATTTCAAATATGAAAATTATTTACTAATTTATTTTGTGGATGACATTATAGTGGTATCAAAGTTAATATCTTTCCATCCTATAGGGTATTTCAATGATTAATGCTTCCCAGTGATAAAGAAATTAGATATCTTAGATGAGAGCAAAGGAAATTGTAGAAAGAAGGACCAAGCTCAGAGATCTTTGACAAAGAAAAATAAAGAATAGTAGATAGAGATAAGAGAAATAATAAAGAGGAATCATCTGAAAAAAAGTTTCATAAAATGATACAAGGTCAAGACTGCTTAGTAGACATGTTCAGCCAAATGTTTCAATTGATGCAAAATAATATGAATATGTCCAAAAATCAAAATGGTGAAGTAAGTTCTTTAGGGATCCATAATATCAACAACAAAAATAATAAGGGTAAAGGCATTGAAAACTATACTTAGAGAACAGTGGTTGGATCAGCTGATAAACCTCCCTGACCCACCTTCCTATGCAAAGATGTTCCTGAGGTTGAGACTCAAATGTCATTACAAAAGGATATCAATACCACTTATGTTGAATATAGAGAACTCCTAGCAAAGATCCAAGAGGCAATGTCACTTATAAATTACATGAATATGAAAAAAGATAAAGGTGAAACAAAAAAGAGCTTAGAACCCAATCGAAGAAAAAGGATCTTGAGTATATATTGGGAAAGTTAACAACTTCCATTTTTTATGCATCTGATAAAAGTGCTGCATGGGCATGGATACAAAAGTTGGATACTTACCTATCTCTCAAACCTATGGCGGAAGATGAAGATATCAAATTTTCCACTCTCCATCTTGAGGGCATAGCTCATGAGTGGTGGTACCATGGGTTGGTTACCCAGGGTCATGGTCTTATTGACACATGAATAATTCAATAAAAGACTGATTGAGAGATTTGATAGAAAGGATCCTAAGGTTCATTTCAGGGAGTTAGCTCAACTTAAATAGGAAGGCTCTGTGGATAATTATGTAGAAACTTTTTAGAAGTTATCAATGAGGGTTTCTAACATTTCTGAGAGGAGGCTTGTTGTGCTCTTCATGGAAGGATTATCTGACCATCTCAGGCGTTTAGTTAAAGATTTTTATCCTTCATTCTTGCAAGAGGCTATCAAGAAGGATTTTGATTTGGAATTTACAATTCCACAATAGAAATCTTTTTCAAAGACAACATTCTAGAACAAATCCAAGGAAATTTCACAAAAAAAGGATATCTTGCACCAACACAGAAGACTACACCTCCATTTGCAACAAAGAAGATTGAAGAGGAAATTAAGAATGAACTTAGAAGAAAGAAAATTTTTCTTGTAGAGAACCATAGACTCCAAGACATAGGTGCCTTGGTAAGGGACAAGTTCACTACATTGAGGTTGTTTCAGATAAGGATTCAGATTCAGATGAGCCCAAAGTATTTTTGGATTTAGAAGATCATATTCATGAGGAGGAAGAAAAGGAGGAAGATAATGGAGGCATGATTGTAGTTCTTTTAGGAGCACCTAGATATCATCCTTTCAAAGTCTAAGGAGAGCTTGTTGGAAAGAGAATCACTATGCTTATTGATAGTGGATCTACCCGCAACTTCCTAGATGAAGGCATGATTAAAAGAAGAAGATTGAAGGCAAAAGAATTTGAAGGTTTCAATGTCATTTTTGCTAATGGATATACCATCCCTTGTTCCAAGATGATTTAAAATATTGACATAACTTTTGGAGATCATAAGGATTTTGATGATTTGATGTTGTTGACCTTTAAGATAAATTGACATGGTTTTGGGTGTGCAGTGGTTGCACTCTTTGGGAGAATGTTTGTACAATTAAATTACCAAACTATGGATCTCAAGTTCAAATCTGATGGGAGAGATGTAGTTTTAAAAGGAATTTCTAATGAACCACCTAAAGTAGTCACAAGAAGAAGAATGGAAGGAATTTGTTCAAAGAGGCTAAGTTGCATGGGTTGCTAGTTATTTGGTCATTTCAAAAGAATCATCCAAGGGTAAGAAGGGTTCATATCTTGTTGACATTCAAAAGATTCTGGAGAAACATAGTGGGGTTTTAAAAGATTTTCCTCCAGGATTACCACTATAAAGAGGATTTCAACATATTATAGAGTTGGAACATGGATCAAAACCTATCATGACCACTCCATATTGCCATCCTAGGATGTACAAAGAGGAGATTGAGAAAGCAATAAGAGAACTTTTGGAGATAAGGTACATCAGGCCTAGCTCTAGTCCATTTGCATCATTTGTGCTATTGGTTGAAAAGAAGGATGGTACTATGCATATGTGTATAGATTATAGAGATCTAAATAAGAGGACTATCAAAAATAAATATCCAATACCCAAGATTGATGAGCTAATAGATGAGCTTCATGAAGAAATACTTTTCTAAGATTGATTTGAGATTTGGATATCATTAGATTTGTGTGAGAGAAGAAGATGCACATAAGACTGCATTCAAATGTCATTTTGGGCATTTTGAGTTCTTGGTCATGCCCTTTGGCCTTACCAATGCTCTAGCTACTTTTTAACCATGCATGAATCAAGTATTTGGTAATCAATTGAGAATGTTTTGGTTTTCTTTTATGATATTTTGATTTATAGTAAATCTTAGGAAGATCATTTGAAGCATTTTGATACAGTTTTGAGAATTATTGAACACAAAGCACTTTTTTCTAAGGAGTCCAAATGTGAATTCAAAGTTACTAAAGTATTGTACTTGGGCCACATCATCAAATCACAAGGGGTCCAAGTGGATCAATAGAAGATCCAATCCATTTTGGATTTACCACCTCCTACTACTTTAACTTGGCTAAGAGGTTTATTTGGTTTATGTAGATATTATAGGAGGTTTGTTAAGGGGTTTTCACATATTGCAATACCTTTAACAGATTTGACAAAGAAGGGAGCATTTGAATGGATAGGAAATGCACAAGCAATTTTTGATAAGCTAAAAGAGGTAATAAGTTCTTATCTTGTACTTGCAATTCTAGATTTATCACTCCCATTTATTGTAGAGTGTGATGATTTAGGTGAAGGAATTGGAGCTATCCTATCTCAAAGAGGACACACCATATCTTTTGAAAGTAGAAAATTGAAAGAGATTGAAAGAGGATTATCTAGTTATGATAAAGAAATGTTGGCTATAATGCATGCATTGGAAAAATTTAGATAGTATTTGGTTTATGAAAGATTTGTTGTCAAAACATACCTTAACAGTTTAAAGTTCTTTCTTGGCCAATGGGATTTGAATGATTGTCAGCAAAAGTGGGTAAGTAAGCTACAAGCATATGATTTTGAAATAAAGTATGTAAAGGGAAAGAAGAATATAGTAGTTGATGCTCTTTCTATAATGCCCACTTTATGTTCTTTTTCTACTATATCTACTAATTGGAAGATTTCTATTATGGTAAAGTATGCTAAGAATTTATTTTATACTAATCTTCTTGATAAAGTGGAGAAGGATGACAAGTATACAATAGTATATGGTCTTATTTTATACAAGAACAAAGTCTTCTTAGTGCCAAAATCCAAAATGAAGAAGATTTTGGAAGCTTTTCATGATGTACATTTAGCAAGACATCTAAGATTCTACAAAACATACAAAAAAAATTAGAGAGAAGTTCATATGGAAGGCTCTCAAGCAATATGTACTCAAATATATAACGGAATGCATGATTTTTCAATAGAACAAAGAGGAACATGTTTTTCCTATAGGTTTGCTACAACCTCTACCAATTATTGATCAAAAGTGGAAGAGCATATCCATGGATTTCATCACTCATCTTCTTAAGGTACATGGAAAATATTGCATATATGGTGGATAAGATAAATAAATATGCACATTTCTTTGTCGTTTATTCATATTTTAAAGCTCCACAGTTGGTTGAACTATTTTTTAAAGAAGTGTTTAAGTTGCATGGGTTGCCTAAGAATATTGTTAATGATAGAGATAGTAGATTTCTCAGTTCTTTTTGGAAAGAATTATTTCACTTGATGGGTACCTAAATCACACCAAGCACAAGCTATCATCCCCAAACAGATGGACAAACAAAGATAGTAAACAACTGGGTTGAGAGGCATTTGAGAAATTATATTTCAAGTCACATTCAACTTGGATCAAGTGGCTACATTTGGGAGAATATTGCTACAACACATCTCACCATATGTCTATTGGTATGTCTCCATTCAAAGAATTATGTGGATATGATGCATTAACATTTTTTGATCTCATATTTACAAATAGTAGAGTTCCTGCAACAATTGATTTGGTAAATCAAAGTAAAGAAATATTGAGTACTTAAAGATCATCTGCAACAAGCCCAAAATCAAAAAAAATATTATGTAGATAGGAACCATATAGAAAGGTCATTTGAGGTGGGAGATATGGTTTTTCTATGATTGCATCCATATAGGCAATCTTCCATCAAAATAAGTGGAGCTGAAAAGCTCAAACCATGATTCTATGGGCCTTATAAGATCCTAAGAAGAATTGGCAAAGTAGCTTATGAGCTGGAGCTACCAGAGAATAGTAAAATCCATAATGTGTTTTATGTTTCTTTCTTGAAGAAGGCTCTTGGACAGGATGTAGTACCTTCTATGGAACTACCACCTTGGATGAAGAAGGAATATTGATTTTTATTCCAAAAGTAGTTATTGATACCAGGGTGAATAATTTAAGAAAAAGAAGTGTTACAAAATATCTAGTTCGTTAGAAAAATTTATCAAAAGAGGATGCTCCTTGGGAGGGTCCAAAAATTTTGAATCATCCAAATTTACATTGCTTGAGGGAAAGAAATTTCTAGAAGGGGAAACTTTTCATATCTCCTTTCTAATTAATTTCATCCATAGGATTTATTAGCCTGTTCCTATAATTCCCATAGGCTAATGAAAGAAAATAGGGAAATGGTTTATTTAATATTTATTTAGGTCCTATGAGAATTCCTATTTTTGAGATATTTGGGAGAAATTAAATATTAAATTATAATATTTGTAGCACCAAATGGGGTGTGGGATTTCATGGGAAGATATTGTAACTCCCAAGGCTAAAAATAGGAGATTCTATGATAGTTATGACAAGTTGTCACTGCATAAGTGATAGGCTATTTTAGCTAGTAGTTATGGACATAAAGTGGAAATATTTAATTTGTTAATTTATATTCCAAGTTGGACATGGGAATTTAGGCTCCAAACCTCAATTAATATGCAGGGTCTTTCATACAAAAGAAACTTTTGATCGTTTTATCTCTCAACTTTCTTGTATGAACACTTGTGTTCTTACAAAATCTTTTGCAGATGAAACCCATTGGAGATTGAGATCAGTGGATAAAAACCCATTGGTTTCTTGGATCAAAAGATGAAACCCCTTTGTTTTAGTAGGAAAATCTCACTCAGAGGTTGTGAATGTGCTTCCAAAGTTATAGATTTTAGTGTGTTCTAGTTTTGTGTGTTTGTAGGATTTTGGTAGTAGTTGTGTGAAGATTTAGATTTTAGTTTGTTGTTGTGTGTTGTGGTTACTATTGTGGTTGTGTATTACTCTATTACTTCTTTATGCTCATCTAGATCAACTACAGAAATTATGGAACTCATATTACTTTTTAGAGTTGAATATTGTCATTGTTGTGGTGTAATTTGTAGGGTTTTGTGTGGATTAGTTTAGAGAGTATTTATTTTGTTGTTTATATTGTACTTGCTATTTTGTTAGTTGTTATGACAACAAATATTAGTGTAAAAATTATATTATTATAAATGGAGAAGATTTCTTGAGTTTCTAAGTTAAATTGTCAAAGTTTGGGTTGCATAGTTTCTTGAAAATTGTATTTTAATTTGGTAATTTTGCAAGATCTAATCTAAGTATTTCAAATATGAAAATTATTTGTTAATTTATTTTGTGGAGGACATTACATAGATGATGATGAATCATATCTATTTAATGAAGTAGAAGAATGGTTTGGTTTTTCACTTTTGTGGGTGGATGTTTTATCTAGAATTGTACCATCAGCTTTACCTTTATCATTTTCAAAATCTATAATGTGGGCTTTGTCAAATTTCTATAATTGAACCCAACATTTATAGCTCATGGATAAAGTCAATGTCACAGTGGGTATCAATGTATTTTTAGCCGATAGGCTATTTAGTACGAAGAAATTATTGGCCAATATTTTTTTGTGCTTGAAAGTTGTCTCATAACACGACAACTTTCTTTTCCCGACCTACTTTTATTTAGATAGTTTAGATGACATGCTAGAGTGCATGCAGAGGCTATGCAATGGTTCTCCCAAAATTCTACTATGCTTTACTCAATCAGAGGGAGCCCCTCCACCCTCACTAGTTGCACGGCTTCATTTAATCTCTAGCAAGAATTATTTTTCTCTTTCTGCCCAACAAAACATTGAATAAATTTCAAAATTAAGAATTCCCAGTTCTAAGATCATACAATCTATATATTTGCTTTAAGAATTTTGTCTGTAGTTTTTTATTTCCATTTAGTGTCTACAGATTTTTCAAGGAGGAAGCAACAAAGTTGGGGACAATATAACATCTAGGTTATCACCAAGCTCGTCATCAGACGTCTCACTAGGAGAGGGGGTGTTAAGCATATCAGTGGCCTCATTTATGAGGAGACTAGGGGTGTCCTTAAAATATTTCTATAAAATGTGATAAGGGATATGAACACATACACTTAGCACCAAGCATTAAAGTGTTTAATAGAATAAGTGATTCTAACGAAACTATCTTTAATTAGAACAACTTCTTATTACACATTAGGACACTAGCCACCAAAGATGTTTATCTTACCACTATCCAATCTAAAAGAGTAAGATTATTCAGGTTATGTCCCTTTGTTGCAATTAAAATTGAATGATTAAACAATATTAACTAAAACTAACTAAAACTAAAGAAAACAGAGGAAATACAGAGATAGAACAGTAATTCACATAAACAAATATAGAAATGAAAACTACATATTACGAGGAACCCAGCACCAGACAGGTAGCCTCACTTCCCAGGATGACAATGTGTGGTGTGGATGTCTGTGCTTGGCGCTATAGTCTGTACGACATCAAAAACTAGAAACCCTGATCTATATGGTTCTGTACAAATTTTGATGAATTCACTCATGCATTCGAAGTATTTTCTCACGCAACCTGTAATCACAAATAGGAGAGAAGGGTTGGGTTGTATAGAGGTTTGCCTCAGTCAAACCCCATTTTTGGTGTTTCTACCTCAAAGACAACTAGATATTGATGCGTTGATAAAAGAGTGTGTGTTGCAAATTCTAAGTGAGTTTAGAATTGTGGTGAGTAGTGACAAAATGATTTTGCAATATAGATAAATGAATAAACAAAGAAATGACAAGATAAATGTTAATCTAATTGATTTGAAAAAATAGTTTAGAAAGAGATTACAAGGATCTCACTGGAAGACTATCACATAGGAGAACAAAAAGAGCTTTTTTCCAAAATATAGCAATCTCGAATGAGAGACTCTTAGATAACACAGAGTACACAAGTAAATCACATCAATAAATTGTCCTCCAAGACCTGCAATGAAAAAGGAGCATGCAATAACAATGATACAAGCAAGATGATAGTTCAATGATGATTTCAACAGAACTTCGTTATGGAAAAGAATCTCGATCATTTGAATGGCAAAGTGGCAAGCTTTTATAGAAGAGGTGAGAGGTCAAAAACCTAGGAAAGGGGTCATTTAGGTGCATATAGTCATTAGAAAAAGCTTAGAGTGCCACACAAGTAAAAATGCTCCTTCTAAAAATGGTTGATGAAATGAAAGACACAATCAAAACACCAATGTGTGGTGTAGATGTTTGTGCTTAGCACTTTTGTCCTTGCAACTTCAATTTTTAAAAGGTTTAGATTACTTAGGGAACTACCAAGGCTAGACATTTCTACAATTTTTGGTTAGGACAAGCAGAAAGGGTCAAAGCAGAGTTTAGAAAGCACACTAAGGGAGTAATTCATCTTCACAAGAACAACTACACACTAAAGTGCGTATCAAATAGAGCGTGAAATTGTGAGTGAGCATAATTTACGATGCTACATTTAGCCCCCACTTTAGCGGGAGTAGGGCTCTACGGACATATGCAAGTTAAAGTATAGAAAGTAAATAACATAAAAAGCAAACTTTTTACCCAAGTACTCTAGAGGATGCATAATATTTCCAAGTGAGAGAGACAAAGCCCCCAGCTTACGATTCTGCAAAACCATAATGTTAGGCCAAAAAATATGCACATGAAACAAATATCAGATGCACATGTATATATATAAAGCTAATAAAAAGGAGGATTAGACCAAATACTGTTTGTCGAAACCATTACGGATAGCAAGCAATATGGTCTAATGCACATTAATCTAATGTAAACACACAGATAAGGAAGGAAGGGTATGGTTCTCAAGCTAGGAAATTCTATTGTTTGCTAGGAACCATACTGGAAGGCTTCCATAAGTCACTAGAGCTAACAAAATCATTATTTTCTAGGTGGCTTATGGGAAGTGTTGATACCAAACGAAGCATCACAGACTAGCATTAATTTTCTAGGTGAGATACATGTCAACAGTATCAGAGATTACATGACTAGAAAAATATGTTGTTTTCTAGGTAATTCTAATAAAGTTGGTCAGTCTAAATAAGTGCATCTACTTAGGACCATGAATGCTACGAAAAGTGATCAAGTGTGAGATCAAGTGTGAGAGATAGAAAATGTATTCCCCCACCTTAAATAATTGCTTACATCATGGAGGAGCAATTGATTTTAAGGTAAAAGAGGGAAAAAGACATGAGAGCATATGCCTAGAGGATATGTCCTAGAGAGCTACGTCGTGAAGGGGTTGGCCAAGTAGGACAACCAAGGTGATGATGTAGGTATGATACACAATGGCTTGTGTAAGCATGGCATGATGTTGAGCAATGCAACAAGGTGTCACATAAAATAGGCAACATCGTAAAACACAAATGGATCTACATGCTTTGGAGTCGGTACAATATATTGCATGATCTGTGTGGGACAATTTTTGTAATTGGTTTTGTTAATTATTTTAATTGATTTTTGTAATTATCATCATCCTCCTAGGCACGTATAACTATTAATACAAAGGAAGAATGTCACAAGAAGACAAATAAAAATTTTGGGTCAACATGGAAGGATGCTAAGTCATCCAACACTTTGCATCAACCCCAAAATGTGGAAAATTTCAAGTACAACATAGAGAAGAATGTAGAAACATATAGAGGAATGTCATGACATTTTCATTCTTCCTGTATCCATGTGACTACAAGGGAGTCAAGGGTCCTTCGGGGAGAGATAACAAATAATCAATCACACCATACTCAGATGTAGGGATTATGAAACATACAGGCAAACCACAATAAAAAATAAATGACATGAAGAGACTACACTCAAGGATCGCTCCTCTAATAGGTCATCTTCCTCCCAATCTTGCTCATCATACAAGGATGGAGGATAGGCCACTAGAGGGACCACATTAAGGGTAATATTGGGCATAGTTCCTCGCTCATGACATGAAGGATCAGCATCCAGAGGAGGATCTTGGTGCAATTCACTAAAGGCGATGTCCATTAATCATGTGAAAATCGAGGACAGACATTGTATCTTTTCTAAGGACTCAAATACATCTTCCTTGGGGGAAGTTTGATCTAGGTCACTATTGAAATAGATGACAATCAGTGGTCACCCAATGCTAACAAAAGGATCACGAGCATTGGTGGCCACTAGTGGAGCAAAGTTATTCACAACCTGAATAGATGAAGTGGAAGGACTCAACAGCAATGAGGGTGGCATATGCTTGGGCTTGCAAAAGGGTGGGGTGGGATAATGCTCGCACTTGCGTTTAGATAGCGGTGATGGAATTTCAATGTCTATGGTAGCGGGATGCTAAACATCCAAGAACACCTAGTGTCGGGTATGCTATAGTGGGATTGACTCTGAGATAGTGGTACTAGGTGCAATGTTGATGTTTGGTTGAATTGACAAAGAGATAGGAGTGGGTGATGGGAGAGAATCACGTTGAGGAGAAGGTTTAAAAAGCTAAGGTGATGGGGCCAAGTCTGGGGTCAGCTACATGAGAGAGGGAAGGAGTTCCTCCCTGGCTACATGCTCATGAACTACAACACAAAGGTGACGCTTTCAATCTCTCGCAAGTTGGTTACGCCTAGAGTGACTCAAAGAATCCGTAGGAGGAACTAGGGAGTCTCCCAACACAGGCTCCTTGTCTTCCATCACTCTGGGAGTAGGCAGAGGAATAGGAGTCACCAAAGGCTAGGATACTACCAAAGGAGGGTCTCTCAATATGTGTTGCCTTCCTCTAGCCATTGAAGGGGCTAGAGGAATAGAGACAGCCACAAAATATTGAGGGACTGAAGGGGAAGGGTCCCACACTATGTGTTGCTTTCCTCTAGACTTTGAAGAGGCAAGAGGAAAAGGAGCAACCACTAAAGGTCGGGAAGTCCTGGATTGTGGGGGTCATGTGCCTCCAGGTCTTGGTTAAGACGCTAGAGGTGGGACCTCTGCATAAATTCCAAGTTCTCAGGGTTCGGGGAGGTCAATTGATTCAGGTTGCTTTCCCTTCTCTACCTATGGGGTAAGAGGGGGGATAGAAGCGGCCGGCAGAGATCGAGGGACCGCAAGGGTAGCAGTCGGTTGGGTTTATGAGGAGGCACCGATAGATAGCTAAGTAATTTGGTTTGCTTTGAATTTTTGATATTGATAAAAATATCAAATCATTCCGAGGATGCAATGGCTCAGTTAGTGTCAGCCAAAAATAATCTAAGGAGAAGTTTCTTCTAAATGTGAGAGGCTTGAACCCACTATGGTAAAAAGTGTGCACCTGTCTACCATGGGAAAATTTTAGACACTTGTGGATTATGAAGGGGACCGCTCTCATGGAAGAAAGCCAAGGATGGCCCAACTTCACATGAAATTGGTCAGAAGTGGGGATGACAAAGAATGGAATGTCTGGGAATTTTGGTCCTACCTAGACAGGAAGGGTAATCAAACCCAAGGTACAATGAGAAGACCCATCATGCGCTCGTATTGAGACTTCTAATTGCTTGTACTTGTCTTGATAGAGTTTATGTACTTACAAAAATTCCTCTGTGACTATATTTATCATACACACTGGATCAATTAGTATGCCCTTGGTGGGATTTTCATTAACAAGTGCATAAATGTACAAAGGTCCATCATATATGTGCATGGGTGCATCGATGGGAGTGAAGGAGATGATCAGCTCAGGAATGAGTTGTGCTCAACTAGGGTGAGGGCGATTATCCACCATGTTAATCATCTTGGCTAGAGAGCTGATAGGGTCATCATCAAGCACAATATTAGCCATGGGGTCAGAGGGAAGCTCAATTAGGTTTGTGAAATGGTGAGGTATTGGGTTTATGTAGATTTGGAGGTTTTAGTTAGGTGGAGAGACAGATTTATTCCCTTTTTCATTCACGTCAGAGACCTAGATGATGTTTTGATCAATGAGGTCTTGCACTTGGTGCTTAAGATACATGCATCTTTTAGCATCATGTCCTGGTACTCCATGGAATTGACAAAAGGTCTTTAGGTGAAAAGAAGGTGCCAAGGGTTTAGTTGCGTCTATAGGCAGAATCAATGGAAGTTGAATTAGGTTATTATTTAGCAGTTGTTGCATGATGACATAAATGGATTCAGAGAGTGGGGTAAATTGTTGAGTCCTTTGCTTACTTTGTGATGAGAGGGCCATAGCACTTTAGGTTGGTGTCATGGCTACTACTTGTTGAACATTATTGGAAGAATTTATTTTGATGAAGTTTTTGTTTTTCTTGTAGTTTTGGAATGAAAAAGGGGCATCAAACTCCCCAATGGGAGTCTGTGATGAGGATCCCTCATATTGAATAACTAACTACCGGTAATCATGAAGTGTCATGCATAGATGCATAAATGAGGAAAAGTGCATCAGTAGAATCTTATCTCTTATCTAAGGCTACAGGTTTCCTATGAAAACCCACTGCACATCATAATCTATGAGTGAATAAGGTATCTATGAGAAAAGGGCCTGATAGTGGCCAATAAAGTTAGTCACTTTCTCTTGTGCTCCTTGGCGACAATGGACAAGATCAATCAATGTGACCTATGGTCCAATATTCACTTGGATGTGTTGGAAAAATTGGTTGACAAGTTGTTGAAAATAAGTAATTGAGTGATCAGGAAGTGAGCAGAACCAGTCCAACACGATATCTTTTAGAGACCATGGGAAGAGCTTTGCTAGCTCTGGAGCATCCTAAAATATGAAATCGCTACACAATGCTATGAATGCTGACATGTAGCTTTGCAGATCTCCTTTACAATTGTACTTTTCAAAGCGTGGAGCTTCAAAGTTCTGTGGAAGGGGAGAGGAAAGAATCGATAGGGTTAATGGATTCCTTGTGTAATATGATGGGATGGTTGGCTGAGAGGAACTTGTGGACATGGTAGCTATCTACTATTATAAGGAGTTCACATTCTGAAGGAGTTGGGTAATAACGGGATCTATGGTATGTGTGGATTGAGTTTGGGTAATAGGTGGGATGGTGTTGTTAGGTGGTTGAGAAGCTCTGGGGGTTAGCTCCAGGAAAAGTAAACTATAATAAGGAGGTCAGGGGAATAAACCCATATTGATTAATAGGATTCCCTCCCATTATAATAGAAGTTGTGTTGGCATTGACCAATTGAGCAACATTTATAAAGAGATGAGAAGAAGTGAATGTTGAGATAGAAGTCAGTATTGACACCGATAATTGACCTTGTGTTGTTTTTTAATGTGATTCATTAATAGCTTCTGTGCAACTAGCTAGCAAAGGAACATTGTTATTCATAATGTGAGCTAAGCTACAAAGAAGATCCACCCCATGCAGATCACTATTTAACAACTTTTAGAGGTTCTCCATGAGTGGGAAAGCCTTGGAAGCTTGGTGCTCCATACCCAAAAATTCCTAAAAGTCAGCCAGATAATTGTCCAACATTTGGATTTGGGCCTGGGGTACACTAGCTATGGGCATGTCTATATCGAGAGTCCCTCTAAAAGATTATTGTCTCGAGATCGCAGGGGTGTTAGAGAGTGAGAAGAGAGGTTGTTGCACTCTAGAGTTTCCCATTGAGAAGTTGAAGATGTATGTTTCCGATTGCATGGAGCTAGAGCTACGAGGAGCATGGGAAGCCATGAACAATCTTATGCTTCTGCAAATAGTAAATTCTGAGTCAGAGCATTAGGTCATGAAGCTCACAAATCACTAAGAGCTCCATAACACACAAGTACTCTAAAATTTAAAGATTCTAGAAGAAAATAAATTGTTTCGAGAGAGGAAGTTTTGGTTTTAGAAGGAAAGAAAGAATTTTTAGTTCTTCTATTTTAAGTGTTTTAAGCACATTGGGTTCACCAAAATGTTTAATAGAAAAAGTGATTCTAACTAAACTATCTTTAATCAGAACAACTTCCTATTACACATTAGGACACTAGCCACCGAAGATGTTTATCTTACTACTATCCAATCTAGAAGAGTAAGATTATCCAGGCTATGTCCCTTTGTTGCAATTGAAATTGAATGATTAAACAATACTAACTAAAACTAAAGAAAACAAAGGAAATACAGAGATAGAAGCAATAATTCAAAAAAATAAATACAAAAATGGAAACTACAAATTGCGAGGAACCTGGCACCAGATGGGAAGCCTCATTGCCCAAGACAACAGCATGTGGCATAGACACCTACGCTTGGCACTGTAGTTTGTATGGTGTCAAAAACCAGAAACCCTGATCTCTACGGTTATGTACAGATTTTGATGAATTCACTCATGCATTCGAAGCCTTATCTCATGCAACTTGCAATCACAAATAGGAGAGAAGGGTTGGAATGTATAGAGGTTTACCTTAGTCAAACCCCGTTTTTGGTGTTTCCACCTCAACGACAGCCAGATATTGATACGTTGATAAAAGAGTGTGTGCTCTGAATTCTAAGTGTGTCTATAATTGTGGCAAGTATTGATAAAAAAATTTTGCAATATAGATAAATGAATAAATAGAGAAATGACAAGATAAATATTAATCTAATTGATTTGACAAAAGAGTTGAGAAAGATATTACAAGGGTCTCACTGGAAGACTATTGTGTAGGAGAACAAAATGATCTTTGTTCCAAAGGATAGAAATCTCAAATGAGAGCCTCTCAAATAACACAAAGTACACAAGTAAATGGCATCAATTAATTGACCTCAAAGGCCTACAATTAAAAAGGAGCATGTAATAACAATGATACAAGCAAGATGATAGTTTACTGATGATTTTAGCAGAGCTTTGTTATGGAAAAGAATCAATCATTTGAGTGGCAAAGCGACCAGGTTTTATAGAAGAGGCGAGAGGTTGAAAAGCTAGGAATGGAGTCGTTTGGTCATGGATAGACATTAGAAAAAGCTTGGAGTGCCGCGCAAGGAAAAATGTACCTTCTAAAATGGTTGATGAACTGAAAAACACTATCGAGACACCAACATGTGGTGCAAATGTCCACGCTTAGTGCTTTGTTCCTTGCAACTTCAATTTTAAAAAGGTTTAGATTACTCAAGGCACTACCAAGGCTAAGGCATATTTATAGTTTTTCGTTAGGACAAGTAGAAAGGGTCAAAGTAGCATTTGGAAAGAACACTAAGGGAGTAGGCACTAAAGTGATTGCCAAATAGAGTGTGAAATTGTGAGCAAGAACAATGTACGACACTACATGGAGTAGTTATAGAAATTCTTAGTTCAATTATGGAAAATAATTACAGGCAGGTAGTTCTGAAGGCATTTGCTATAGATTCATGGGGGATTGGGAATGGGTTTTGTCATTCTTAGTTATTTAATGTATTACTTAGGATATTGTTATATAATTATTTTCTTTTCATTGTTATCCAATGGCAAAGGTTTCTTTAATCAATTTTATAGGTCATTTCGATTTCTATTAGATCGAATAGTGGATGATCGAAGCCGATGCTTAGTTTTGATGATTTTTGAAACTGCCTATAATAACCATGCATGTAAATTTTTTATGGATTGAAATGGTTTGGACTTGATGCCCATAGGAGTATGCATGTGAAGCCCAAAGACAAAAGTGGCTTTTTCCTCTTCGATACATTAACATGGACAAGTAATTTTTGATATACATGGCTGAAGTTAGCAAATCACATAATTTATTATTATTTGAAAAGTTTGAACACAAAATACTTATTACAACTAGAAATATAGAAATTTTGCAATACAAGAGAAGGTATTTTTAATCTTGAAATTGTTTTAAGGTGAGGAATAACCAGTTGGTAGTGGCAATGGCTTGTATATTTGATTGCAAGAACAAAGATAAGGGATATAATTTCTAATTGTTCTTTGCTATCAATTTTTTCCATTTCACTTTTTAGTTGGAATTCCATCCAGCCACTCCATCTATAATGGCATTCATTTGTCCATCTGCAATTGAGGACATTTTGCAAGTCTTCAACAACTCAGCAGAAATCTAGGTATGATTTTTTAATCTTTTATCATTCTTGTTTTCTTTCCAATTTTCGCACTTGAGATAATAAATTGTTTTTTTTTTTTAATTTTGAATCCACTATACCAAAGCCTGTATAAATAGTTTGTCCATCATATAAATTACTTGTGGTTTTAACAAAACTATGGGCTATACGGATGAATTTTTTTTTTTATAATTTGTGTTTTTATTCTAAATTTAAATGTTTGTTTCTATTTTAAGTTTTTTTATTCTATATTAAAATTTACTAAATAATGTTGGTGGGTGGTTGGGAGGGAGCCTTGCCACCTCATCATGGTGGCAAGGCTGAGACACATCAGGAGGATATGATGGTGCATAAAGGCTGAGAATTGGCACGAGCGGCTAGGTGGCACATTCATTAAGGTTCGTGATAGTCTTGGAAAGAGTTGGGCGGTGAGATGGATATCAAGAAGCTTCGGCAGGCTTTGTGATAAGTAGCCAACAGAGGTAGCAATCCTTACAAGCTTTCTTCATCCGTCTACAGTCTAATGCCTTCGTATTTTGTTGTGATCATTTCTGTAGAAGCCATCCGGTGTGGGGGAATGGACACCCCGATTAGGCTAACTAGCAAGAAAAGGCAGATGGCCTTTCTGGGGGCTGTTATGGATTTAAGACTACAGCGAATGCTTCGTCGCTCAGATGAGCTGATGGTCAGGGCGGTGAAAATGCTGCTCAAAAAAAACTTCATGAATAACAGTGAAAGATACAAAGTGGATACCAATATTTCCTCTCGGGTGTTGGCCATGCTCATGGAAATTGAAACGGAGAAAGCAGAGGCAGCGACGATCATGAAAGGACTCTTCAATTCTGAGCATCTAGGAGACCTGGACTTTGCCCTTCAAGTTGCTAGGCCAGGGGTTGGGATTCCACGGCCAAGGGACTGGCCTTTGCTTGTAGATTCAAGGGAGGTTATCAAATTGTTCCCCTTCATTCTGGATACCAGAGGCTTCGAGTTTGTGCTGATAAAGGAGTAGGCAGAGGTTGCAGCAGATTACATAAAAAGAACACTTGGGATAACGTCGGTGGATGGGCTCGACTGGATTGAAGGCTTCAGTAGGAAGCTCTCTGACTATAGTAACTAGAGGTAATTGGTGTATGTGCTTCATTTTGTATAGATGAAGCAAGGTTTATACAGGCTGGCAGTGATAAGTTTGATAGTAGTCATAGTTTATAGTTAGCGGGAAATCCTGTGGGGTTGAAATAATTGTTCCCAAGTTTTGATGGTCTCTTGTATGGTCCTCTTATCCAGCCATGATTTGGCTGTAATCTATGTAATTTTCTACCAGTTACTTTAATATAAATCAGTATTACGAATTAAAAAAAAATTTACTAAATAATGTTAAAATTTAAAATTAAATTTTAATATTAGATAGAATTTAAATTATAAATTTTAAAGTGTTGTCTAGAGAATTCTTTTTTTTCTCCACAGTCTATTATAAATGAGTTTGGTTGCAATTCTTCTCCAGCCACTCCATCTACAATCAAGGCCATTCAAAAATCATGAGCATTTTGTAAGTATTCAGTGACAACAGAAATTTAGGTAAGGTTTTTTAATCTTTTATTATTCTTGTTTTCTTTCCAATTTTCGTACTCGAGATAATAAATTTTTTTTAACTTTTGGATCCTAGGTTAAAAGGGAATAGAGTTAGATTTCTAACTAATTTTTAAACTACGTATGTATTTTTATTTTTAAAAAATGGAGTTAATTTTTTCTTTTAGATGTAATAATAAATTTTATATTTTCCTCTAGGAGCATTATGCAGAACTCGACCATTGATAGTTCTCCAAGGGGCCCGTCAGATACTAAACTCAAAAAACAAAAATAGAATGAGGCACATCTTTTATACTATAGCTGACACAAGGATCAAATATGTGCCCATCATCGCATCCAGCATTTATAGAAAAATTTGCAAGGATCGATAAATCCATCGTCAACATCTAATGATGAAATCATGCTTGTCAATGATTCAAAAAATGTAATGGCTAAACAACAAAGAGGAAATTACTCCACATCTAATACAATAGCCATAACACTTAGTCAGGAAGCACAATACTTACTCACTGAAACTACAATGCATATGGATAGAACAAAAAACTTAGTAAACGAAAAAATAAGTGCCACAAATTCCTTACGAGCAATGCAATGTTTCTACAATAGAATAGATGCGTTGTCTAACTTGTAGACATGTACAATATGTAAAGAATGTTATCCTAGTATACAAATTCATTCATCTAATGCTGATCATGTTTTTATTAGATGCTTCAATGAGAAAGGGGTCCATTGATTCTTGGCATCTACCAATTTAGACCCAGGTGAACAACCCATAATCCTTAAAGTTCTTACTCAAGTGGAGGAGATGCTTATAGCACGAGTGAGCCTGATACTACAAGTTACACAAGAGCATGGAGGGAAATACAAATATAGTGGCCACACAAGAAGTTTTTCCCAAGATATTACAACAATAGCAAAATCCCTCCCATGTAGACTGGAGGACCTTGAAGTTCTCATAGTTATACGACTCTGCACTAAAGGAAAGCATTATGATTGTTATGTAAGTAGATCCTAGGTCATGAATGCCCTTGAATATAAGATAAAAAATGATCCATAATACAAGGATGTTGAAATTGATATTGACTTGCTAGCCTTGTTCCCTGAAACTAGCATAGATGTTTCAAACATGTTGTGAAGTTTTAGAACAGATAATGAAGAAATGATGGTGCAAGAAGTAGAAAGTCATGCCCAAGAATATGATCCATCTAATGAATTTGAGTATTCATCATCATTTATTCCAAGATTACTAAATAGATAGCTAGAGATAGAAGCCATGAAAGAAACCTTACAACTACATCTTAGCAATGTTAGCATCGTCCCCTGGCCTGAAATTAGCCCTTCCCCGATAAATGAGTACAATACTAAGGGGCTACTAGACATGGATTTCCCCATGCTCTTCCCAAATGGGGTTGCACCTCCCCTATGATGCAGAGTAGGGTATGGTTTCACTGTTTATTTGACTATTGTCTTGACTGATTCTACATGGTATGGACTGTCTTCTTACTTTCATACCAGTTTCAAGGCTTGGAAAGGGGTAACCAATATGATTTGAACGCATGAGATACTTACTAAACCTTTCAAGTAAATTGAGATCTCCTTAAAAGTGACTAATTACACCTCTCAAAGGCAGACAAGAAGAATTCACAAGACCCACTAATTGACTGTCCCCACATGACAGTTTTCCTCTACATTGAACATAGTTATCAAAAGATGAAATATGCATAAATGAAGGTAAATGAATTAGCCAATCTCTTCCACCCCTATGACCCCTTGAATAACTCTATATTGGTAGACTAAAACCCCTAAAGACTTCCAAGAACTTTAACTCTATAACCTTTTAGTCGTTCCTTTGTAACAGTCCTATCTTGCTACTAGCCCTAGAAATGAGGTTTTTTGTGCATCACTTGAAGGATCCATGAGATACCCATGAAAAAACTAGGTTTTTGAATACCCATTAGGGAGTTACACAACATATTAAACATGCAATAGGGGTTGTTTTGTAACATGACTCTCAAAAACTAGTTGTCTCTGTTGTTATAGGCCTAATTAGGCCTCCTGTCACAAGGCAAATGACTATGAAACTTGCTCTAGGCTTCCAAGACTCACTGTATGCAATCATTTAGGTTAAATATGGTCTAAATATGTTGTTTTTAAGGTTCTTGTATCATTCCAAGTTAGATTTCCAACAACTCACTAGTCTACTAATGTAAGAAAGACCTAATACATGATGATATTAGGTTCAAATGACCAAACAGTCCTCCCACACCAATCCCCTACACTTGCAACATAGTAAACAAGGAAAAAACAACCTATTTAAATCCATTCCACCTATTATAGGTCTATGACACAGGTGGAATGGAGTAGAAACTCAATGTTTTCCTCAAAACCCTCAAAACTAGGGTTTTTGAGCAGTTTCAGGAAATCCGATTATAAAATCCTTCAAGAGAAATGAAAATACCTATATCCTAACTCAAAAGGAAGATAACAATATGCATCAAATGATTTCAAATGTTTTTCACCATGACAGTACCGTACGGTCCTGTACTAGGCGTTAGAACAGTAAGTATACAGAAAAAATGTAGGAAAACTGTTAAAAACTTTGTTATTTTTCCTCCAAAACTTACATGTTACCTCCTCCTCAATGAAACAAACGTATATATTAAGAGTTTACAATGATAATCCATGTTTCTTTCCACTCCTGTCATGGAAAAGCCATCATAAAGGCAAAAATCAGACTTTTAACCAAGAAAAGATGACTGTCCACTAAGAGACTAAAATTAGACAGTCATAAAATAGGAAATTACTAAAGTTCCTACACCTACATGACCTCCACTTTATGAAAATGCCTCTAGGAGGCTTATTACAATATTTAAAATCTAAAATTCCACTTAGTCTCTCATTAATGAGACCACTCAAAACAAAAATGCAAAAATAATTGACTTGAAAACAGTCTAGGTGCCCTACA
This sequence comes from Cunninghamia lanceolata, assembly GCA_027924645.1. Classification (NCBI taxonomy): domain Eukaryota; kingdom Viridiplantae; phylum Streptophyta; class Pinopsida; order Cupressales; family Cupressaceae; genus Cunninghamia; species Cunninghamia lanceolata. Next base: position 2,424,501 of record BSBN01001368.1, read on the forward strand.
CCATACACCCATGGAGATTGGATTTCAGGCACCTCCTAAAATTAGATTAGTTACTATAGTGCCATGTTTTTAAATGTCTTCACCTTTCATCCAAGTGGCATCCTCATGAGGGAGACCCTGCCACTTCACAAGGTATTCATTGTAAACTTTGTGTCTTATGCTCTTGCCCTCCTTGGTGTCTAGAATGGCTTCAAGCTTGACTGGTGCAGTAGGAGGAAGATGCTTGATCCAATCAACATCCACACCTTCATGAACATTTGTACCTACATCCACAGACTCCTTGAAAGGATATATGTCAGCAATTTTAAAGATTGGTGAGATAGCAACTCTAGGAGGGAGTTCTATCTCATATGCATTTTCACCAAATTTATGGACCACCTTGCATGGCCCAATCTTCTTCATCAGCAACTTAGTGTATTTGCCCTTAGGTAAACTCTCTTTTCTGAGATATGCAAGTACTAGATCTCCAACTTTGAATTGAACATTCCTCCTCTTCAAGTTAGCATGCTTCTTGTAAGTTTCTACACTCTTCTTGAGTTACTCTCTAACTTGATCATGGATGTCTTTCATGGCCATAGAAAACTCCTCTCCTTTAGCACTTCTCTTCTCTACTCCTCTCAAATCTCTTAATTCAAAGATACCTCTTGGGTTCAATCCATACACTACCTCAAAAGGGCTCTTACCTATGCTCCTGTTAATGGAGTCATTATAAGCATACTCTGCCTGTGGGATAACAAGATCCCATTGTTGTCCATGTTCTTTTGTAAGACATCTAAGTAGATTCCCCAATGATCTATTGACTACTTCAGTCTACCCATCTGTTTGTGGGTGATAGGCAGAGCTGAAAGTCAAGTTGGTTCCAAGTTTTCTCCATAAGGCTCTCCAAAAGTGGCCTATAAAATTTGAATCTCTATCTGAAACAATGGAGAGGGGCAGTCCATGTATTCTAACTATCTCTTTGAAGAATAGACTTGCAATGTTAGATGCATCACTTATGCACTTGCAAGGAATAAAGTGTGCCATCTTGCTAAATTTGTCCGCAACTACAAAAACACTATCAACTCCCCTCTGAGTTTTGGGTAGGCCTAACACAAAATTCATGCTAAGATGCTCCCAAGGTCTGCTAGGAATTGGAAGAGGCGGATATAGGCCTGTATTGGAACTAGAGCCTTTGGCTCTCTGGCAAACTCCACAAGACTCAACAAATTTTCTGATATTAGCATGCATCTTAGGCCAAAAATAAAACCTTCTTACCTGATCAAGTGTCTTGTCTATCCTAAAGTGTCCTCCAAGACTTCCACAGTGCTTCTCCCTTATGAGATTTGTCCTCATAGAGCATCTAGGGATGCATAACTGAGCTCCCTTGAATAACAATCCATCTTGCAGCAAGAAATCAAAAAATGGGTCATGGAAAGTACCCTGAAATTATTGGCAAAAGGAATAGGCATCCTTGAAATCTATATCAATAGCATGCATGTCCTTTAGTGCTTCCAAAGCAACACTCTGAAGTTGTATTTCATTCACTAGGAGTGATCTCCTATTCAATGCATCAGCTACCTTGTTAGCTTGGCCCTTATGCTTAATTGTGAAGGTATAACTCTATAAATACTCCACCCACTTGATGTGCCTATGACTCAACTTGTCTTGGTTGTTCAAGAAACTCAATGCATGATTGTCTTTGAAGACTACAAAATCTTTGGGTAAGAGGTAATGTCTCCACTTCCTCAGGAATTGCACTAATGCATAAAGCTCCAAATCATATGAAGAGTGCCTCCTCTTGGCCTCTTTGAGCTTTCCACTAAAGAAAGCTACTAGCCTGCCTTCTTGGCTAAGGACTGCACCTATGGCTACTCCACTGGCATCACATTCTACTACAGAGACTTTGTCAAAGTTAGGCAAAGCAAGTATGGGTTGTTGTGCCACTCTCTTCTTCAGGTATTCAAAGCTTTTTGCTGCCTCTTCAGTCCATTGAAACTTTCTTTTCTTATCTCCCTTAATGGTGTCAAGAATAGGGAAACAAATATGACTGAAATTTTTTATGAACTTCCTATAAAATGTAGCCAAACCATGAAAACTTCTTACCTCTCCTACTGATTTTGGGGTTGGCCAGCTAAGAATAGCTTCAACTTTAGAAGGATCCATCTTCAATGTGCCTTTAGAGATGACAAAACCAAGGTAGACTAGCTCTTCATTCATAAACTCACACTTCTTGAGGTTTATCATCAACTTCTCCTCGTTCAACCTCTGCAAAACCATGTCCAGGTGCTGCAAGTGCTCCTCTTTTGTTTTGTTGAACACAAGAATATCATCTAGATAGACAACTACAAACTTCCCAATAAAAGGTTTCAGGACCTCATTCATTAACCTCATGAATGTATTAGGAGCATTTAAGAGTCCAAAAGGCATTACCATCCATTCATAGAGTCCCTCATTAGTTTTGAAGGCAGTCTTCCTTTCATCTCCTTCCCTTATCCTGATTTGGTGATATCCACTCTTGAGATCAATCTTGGAAAAGTAGCATGCACCTCCTAAGCAATCCATTAGGTCCTCCATTCTTGGGATTGGGAACCTATATCTGATTGTGATCTTGTTTATGGCCTTGAGTCAGTACACATCCTCCACTCTTCACCTTTCTTGGGTGCTAAGACAATAGGAATAGCACAGGGACTTAAGCTCTCTCTGATGAGTCCTTTATCTAACAATTCTTGGACTTGTGTTTTGATCTCTTCATTCTTCTGTGGGGTCAGCTTGTATGCAACCTTATTGGGCAAATTAGCTCCAAAGATTAGGTCTATATGATGATTGTCATCTCTCATGGGTGGTAATGAACTTGGCATCTCATCTACTACTATGTCCTTATATTTATCCAACAAAGACTGAACTTCAATAGGTATGTCTTCCACCTTATTTGTTGTTGTATCAAACTTAGTTTTAGGTCTGATCACTACTTTAAATCCTTGTCCTCCATCTTTCATTGTTTGTAAAAACTCCTTCTCTCCTACCACCATAATACTAGACCCAATCTGCTTACCAGATTCTTCTTCAAGAAGGGGTGTTAATGAGAATGAGACTCCATCCTTCTCTATCACATAAATGTTCTTCTGACCATCATGTTTGCTCTTTCCACCATGTTTCCAGGGTCTTCCTAGCAGTAGGTGACAAACATCCATAGGGATGATGTCACAAAGGATCTTATCCTTGTAACCACCAATGTTGAACTCCGCCCATGCCTGTTCATTCACTAAGACTTGCTGCCCCTTATTCAACCATGACACCTTGTAGGGTGTGGGGTGAGGAATCTTCTTCAAATTCATCTTTTATACCATTTCCAAAGAAACTAGGTTAAATCAATTGATCTTGAATCAACAACTACCTTGCATACTTTGCCATGTGATTTGCATGTTGTTTGAAACAACGACTTCCTCTGTGAAGGCTCCTTGGCTACAGGCACCTTGAGGAGTGTCCTTCTTAACATCAATGCATCACCTCTCTCAGGAGCAGCAGGTTGAAGTGGTGAATTGACACTTTCACTATCTTCCTTATGTACTATTTGGGTTCTTCGTTCACCTCCTTGAGAACTTGATGCTTGCTTCTCTGGGAATTTGAATGCAGGATGTCCAAACTGATGACAGTTGTAACATTTTCTTGAGAAAGTATTTGATCCTCTACCTTGGCCACCAAACCTTGCTCTACTATTTGATCTTCTTCCTCTAAAGTTGCCTCTTTCACTTGATTCACCCCTTTGTTCTTGATTCTCCTTATTGTTGCCACTTGATTCTCCTTGTTGTTTATGTGACTGTCCTCTTGCACCAAAGTTCCCTCTACCTCTGAAATTCCTTCCTCTGCCCCTAGTCTGTTGTTCTTGTCTCCTTTTTATCTTTTCTTCTACCCTCACTGCCAATTGGAAGCATTCTTCCACATTTCTAGGGGTGGAAAGACTGATTTCATCCTAAATATTGAGCCTAAGCCCATTGATATACCTAGCAATTTTCTCAACTTCATCTTTAGTGTACCCTATCCTCATGATCAACTTGTGGAATTCTTCAGTATAAGCTATAACATCCATGTCTTTCTGTTTTAAATTCTGCAATCTCCTAAAGGTTTGAATTGCATAATCCTTACGAAGAAATTGACTCTTCACTTTGGACACCATCTGGTCCCATGAACTAATTTTTGCTTTTCCTTGCCTTAACCTTTCTGATTGAACATAGTTCCACCATGTCAATGCTGGCCCCTTCAACTTGGTCTTAGCCAATTTGACCTTTTGCTCTTTTGGCATCTCCTTGTACTCAAAGTAGTTATCCAAGGCATCAATCCAATCTAATACTTCCTCACTGTTCATTTTTCCTTCATACATGGGCAACTCCATTTTGACATCAATACCTTCTCCTTTCACAGTTTGTAGCATCTTCATAAACCTTCTATCATCTGGTCCATCTCTTCCACATTGGACCCCTCTTGAGGGCTTGCATTCTCACCCTCATTCTCTTGGTCACTATCTTCCTCAATAACCCCACCTCTTCTCAGGTTTTCTTCAATGGCTGCAAATTTGGCTAGGACTCCTTGAGATTCCTTCATTATTCTCACTTCTCTAGTGAGGATTGGACTGGCTCTTGGGGGCATCTTGCACTATTCCTCCTTCACACTTCAACTTCCTTCTTTCTTCCCAAATAGAACCTGACCTAGGCTCTGATACCACTTGATGCAGAGCAGGGTATAGTTTCACTATTCATTTGACTGTTGTCTTGATTGATTTTGCATGGTATGGACTGTCTTCTTACTTTCATACCAGTTTCAAGGCTTGAAAAGGGGTAACCAATATGATTTGAATGCATGAGAGACTTACTAAACCTTTCAAGGCAATTAAGATATCCTTAAAAGTGACTAATTACACCTCTCAAAGGCAGACAAGAAGAATTCACAAGACCCACTAATTGATTATCCCCACATGACAGTTTTTCTCTACAATGAACATAGTTATCAAAAGATGAAATATGCATAAATGAAGGTAAATGAATTAACCAATCTCTTCTACCCCTATGACCCCTTGAATCACTCTGTCTTGGTAGACTGAAACCCCTGAAGACTTCCAAGAACTTTGACTCTATAACCTTTTAGCCGTTCCTTTGTAACAGTCCTATCTTGCTACTAGCCCTAGAAATGAGGTTTTTTATGCGTAACTTGAAGGATCCATGAGATACCCATGAACAAATTAGGTTTTTTAATACCCATTAGGGAGTTACACAACATATTAAGCATGCAATAGGGGTTGTTTTGTAACATGACTCTCAAAAATTGACTGTCTCTGATGTTATATGCCTAATTAGGCCTCTTGTCACAAGGCAAATGACTATGAAACTTGCTCTAGGCTTCCAAGACTCACTCCAGGGTATCAGCCAGGTTAAATATGGTCTGAATATATTGTTTTTAGGGTTCTTCTATCATTCCAAGTTAGATTTCCAACAACTCACTAGTCTACTAATGTAAGAAAGACCTAATACATGATGATATTAGGTTCAAATGACCAAACAGTCCTCCCACACCAGTCCCCTGCACCTACAACATAGTAAACAAGGAAAAAACAACCTATTTAAATCCATTCCACCTATTATAGGTCTATGACACAGGTGGAATGGAGTAGAAACTCATTGTTTTCCTCAAAACCCTCAAAACTAGGTTTTTTGAGCAGTTTCAGAAAATCTAATTATAAAATCCTTCAAGAGAAATGACAATACCTCTATCCTAACTCAAAAGAAAGCTAACAATATGCATCAAATGATTTTAGAGGTTTTTCACCATGACAGTACCATATGATCCTGTATTAGGCGTTAGAATAGTAAGTATACAGAAAAATGCAGGAAAACTATTAAAAACTTTGTTATTTCTCCTCCAAACCTTACATGCTACCTCCTCCTCAATGAAAGAAAGGTATGTATAAAGAGTTTACAATGAGAATCCACATTTATTTCCACTCCCATCATGGAAAAGCCATCATAAAGGCAAAAATCAGACTTTTAACCAAGAAAAGCTGACTGTCCACTAAGAGACTAAAATTAGACGATCATATAACAGGAAATTACTAAAGTTCCTACACCTACATGACCTCCACTATATGAAAATGCCTCTAGTAGGCTTATCACAATATTTAAAATCTAAAATTCCACTTAGTCTCTCATTAATGAGACCACTCAAAACAAAAATTCAAAAATAATTGACTTGAAAACAGTCTAGGTGCCCTGCACCACCCTACAAGCCAGAATTAGGGAAATGCAAATGCATGAATATGATTTACACCGTATGATATATCATGACAACAGATTTGGAAGACATGTAAGATTTCACTACTTCCTCTACAATCTCATAATGCATCATTGCAGCCAACAACTTGCTTAAGTTTTTGTGAACAGAAATATGGAAGGCAACATACCAACTACCATACAAGACCTCTGCCAAAACTTACACAATGTCCCTAATAGTCAATTAGTTAAGAAACTCTTGTGTTTTGACACTTCTCTATGAAGAATGTGATCATATTGGAGAAAGTGTTGTTCTAAACTGACAAATATGTTCAACCAGTTAGGATCTCCCACAATATTCTTCACATTGAGTGCCACTTATATAAAATGGCCCAACCTCGATGTATTATTTAGTAGGAACAACCTGGCACCAATACACTACTTGAGAAAATAGTTCACAAAAAATGTAATTCAAAACCCACACGCAACATCCTTGTACCTAGACCAACAATTTACGATATTCCGTGAAGAATTCATAGAGAAATTGGTCAAGACAAAAGATTATTAGTACAAATATGAGTGGAAACACCGAGGATTTGCTCATGTACATAGGTTCTTGTGGTTTCCAAATGCACCATATATGGACAAACTTGATTGGAATAATGGTGTTGAACTAGAGAGAGCTAGAGAATTCTTTGACAAATATGTTAGTGCATGGAATCCTCATAATGCAACCCAAAAAGCAATGTAACATATCAATCTGCTCTAGATGATCCGTGCTTACTAAACACAACAAAGATATTATCTGCTAACCCCATGAAAGATTATGAGGAGTTAGTCAATTGTGAATAGTGGCACACCAAATGTAGAGAGGGAACTTGTTTACATAAGAAAGGGTAGAATGTTGAATGTCATTATAAAGCTCCATGGACAGAACGCATGGATTCTACCTTAATATGTGATGAAGAAGGCAAAAAGCTTATGAACCAGCTGGAAATGATGATAGATTAAACATCCACAACCTAAATATGCTTAAAATATGGTGAGCTAACACAGATTGTCAACTTGTAATTTCACCAAGACTTGTTCTCAAATATATTGCCAAGTATGCCTCAAAAGATGAGAGGAGGCCAGAAAGTTGTTGAAAGCAAGCAATGTACGTGGAATAGCTTCCTACACTAAACTATGAGGGGAATGTTATGCAAATTTTTAAATCCTTTATAGTTATAGATATGTGATACATATAACAGAGAGATTAAACAACATACAAGAACAAGTAGAATGTGAGTGACACAAGATATACGTGGGGAAAACCCTTTCAGGTGAAAAACCCCACACTCTAAAACCTGTACAATGTATTATCAAATCTAATGGTGATTACATAACACTTGCAATGCAAGTTCTTTCAGGAGTCTTCAAGATGTCAGTTCTAGATCAATTCTGGCAGCATAACAGTACCTATAAATCAACTATACAACTCCAACTCCAAGCACCTATATAAATAGAGAAGTACTATGAATGGAGGAAGCTTCTAGAGCAAGTCAACACAAGAATCTCATCCAAATCCATATGGCCCAATTTACAAGGTCATAAAACATGTGTATGACACTTGTAAGAGATTCCCTTTCATCCCTTACAACCCCCAAACTTGGGCACCCCAAATTTGCCCAATATAGGTATGACATATGCTCTTACAATGTCATAAAATCCATCACATATGACAACACTTATAACTATAAGAGAATTTGTCATAGCTAACTATTAATAGCGGATCCTCTTACAACTTGTCATAGTCAAACTTGGGTGCCTACCTTCTCCATGCAAAGATGCTTCCTGACACTTGTCACACCTATCATAGGATCTTCTATTTTTGGCTCTTACATGTCATAGATTCTATCGTAGGAATCTGTCATAACTCTTATGTGTCATAGACCTCTTACAACACCAGAAAGATGCCAACACATGGCAAAAGTCTTCTACCACAAAGTGGGATGCCTATCTCCTCATATAAGGACAAAAATACATCTAGTCACCTTCCATGTAGGGTGACACATCACCATGCCAACTCCCACAAAGTGACAAAATAAGATTTGCATAGAGATTACAATAATAGGGAAAAAATAAATATACAATTAAATAATAAATGCTAGAAACTTGCAAAGGTTGAGACAACTTAATTCCCAACATTCTCCCACTTGTTGAACACCTTTCAAGAGCCAATAAAATGACAACATTTTAACTGCTAGGGGCCAACAAGCCCATAGACTCCGAACACCATCTGAACTTCTCTGTGCTCATAGGTTTTGTCAAGGAATTTGCATCATTCACCAAAGTGTCTACTTTCTCCAAATTCACCTTCCCATCCTCTACCATGTCATGAACAAAATGGTACTAGACATCAATATGCTTAGTCCTCGTGTGGAAAGTGGGATTCTTCGCCAAACATATGGAACTTTGGCTATCACAACAAATGGTAATCTTCCTTGCATCAAACCCAATGTCAGAACACAATCTCTTAAGCCAAATGGATTCCTTACAAGCATGAGTAGCTTCCATGTACTCTACTTCTATCATGGACAAAGAGACCACAGGTTGTTGCTTACTCATCCAACTAATAGCACCACCAAACATAGTGAACACATAAGGACTAGTGGATCTCTTGCTATCAATGTCACCTGCCCAATCAGAATCCACATATCCACGAATACTCACAGAACGTTGCGGTCTTGTAGGATAACCATGATAACACATGGAATACTTGGAAGTGCCCCAAAAATATCTGAACACTCTCTTCACTGCATTCTAATGTACGCATACAGGATTAGCCATAAATTGACTAAGGACTCCCACTGCTTGGGCAATGTCTAGTCTTGTACAGACCATAGCATACATCAAACTGCCAACCACACTAGCATAAGGAACTCTGCTCATATCCTTCATCTTAGAAGGAGACTTTAGAAAATATGCAATAGATAACTTTGTCCCCATCATAATAGGAACAGTCAAAGGTCTGCAATCTACCATGATGAATCTCTCCAACACAGTATTAACATACTTACTCTGGCCTAACCAAAGTTTTCTGTTTGCTCTGTCTCTTCTGATCTATATCCCCAGATTGTACCTGGCTACTCCTAGATTTTTCATTTCAAATTGTGTTGACAACTAAGACTTCAAATCAAAAATCAAACTTTTACCATTCCCAATTAGTAACATATCATCAACATACAGTGTACTAATGAGAATGTGATCATTGTCAACTTTGAAATAAACACAATGATCTGATTTTGATCTCAGAAATCTAATACCCAACACAAAGGCATCAAACTTCTGGTACCACATCCTAGGAGACTAGTTCAAACCATACAAAGAATTTTTTAACTTGCAAACCAAATTTTCTTTACCTTTCACTAGGTAGTGCTCTAGCTGTGACATATATATTTCCTCCTCCAAGTCACCATGAAGGAAAGTTGTCTTCACGTCCATCTGTTCCACTTCTAAATCATACGATGTTGCAAGAGATAACAAGAACTGAATAGATGTCATCTTCGCAATGGGAGAGAAAATCTCACCATAGTCAATTCCCTCCACCTGAGAATACCCCTTCACAACCAATCTAGCCTTATATTTCTCAACATTGCCATCTGCATCAAATTTCTTTTTGAAAACACATTTGCAGCCAATAGGTTTTCATCCTTCAGGCAAAGGCACCAAGTTCCAAATTTTATTCTTTTCCAAAGAAGCCATCTCCTCTTCCATGGCCTCCTTCTAAGAACATGCATCTTTCATACCCATAGCCTCTTTCATAGTTCTAGGCTCATCAGTGTTAGAAATCAAGGCAAAAACACAACTAAAATCAAGCAATGAATAACCAAACCTCTCGGGTTGCTTCCTAATCTATGTAGACCTCCTCAAAAGTTGAGGTGGAGGTTCTTCTTCTTCTTATGAACTTTCAGAGCTTCTAGAGTTCTCCTCATCATTAGGTCCAATAGGATCTTTTGGTTCAGTCTTCTCAGAGGTAGTAGGAAATTGAACCACATCCTCTTTCATTTCTTTTTCTTCTGTTGTAGAACAACGGGAGGAGTTAACTCTTTGAAAATAACACTTCTTCTATACAAGACTTTATCAGCCATAGGATCCCAAATCTTATACCCTTTCACACTGACACAATAGCCAATGAAGATACACTTAACTGCCTTGTTCTCTAGTTCTGACCTCTTCTCCTTAGGCACGTGTGCATATGCCTTACAACCAAAAACATGAAGATGTCTCAAACAAGGCTTCTTATCAGACCACACCTCCATAGGTGTCTTTTCAACAAGCGCTAAAGTAGGAGACCTGTTAATCAGGTAGCAGGTAGTGGCTACAACAAAACTTATGTTCGAGGCTAGCTCCACTAAGCATACTCCTAGCCCTCTCCATCAATGTCTTGTTCGTCCTCTCTGCAACTCCATTTTGCTGAGGCGTGTATGGAGTTGTCTTATGTCTTTCAATCCCATGTTCTTTACAAAACTTTTCAAAATATACTAAACAAAACTCACCATTGTTGTCAATTCTCAAACACTTAATCTTTTTAACAGTCTGATTCTGTACAAAATCTTTAAACTCTTTGAACTAACTAAAGACTTTAGATTTGCTTCTAAGGAAATAAACTCATATCCTTGTACTGTAATCATCAATGAATGATACAAAATATAAAGATTTAGAAATCAAAGGAACATTTACAAGACCAAACACATTAGAAGGAATCAGATCCAACACCCTAGAAGACTTGTGAGAAGTAGAGTAAAACGAAACATGGATTTACTTTCCATATATGCAATGTTCGCATAAATCAAACTCAAGATTATAATCATTTAACAGCTTGATGAGGTTTTTGTTTTTCAGGGCTCTAAGACCCTTCTTGCCAATGTGACCAAGTCTCTCATGCCAAAACATTATCTTCTCAGCGGGAAGTTTCATTTCCAAAGCATTAGCACCCTTAGGTACCTAGAAAGCACGATGATCGGAAGTTGATTCAACACACTTCTTCGCTACTGGTTCCAGTGGTGAGGATGAAGAATCTAAATCTCTTTTCTTTGAAATGGAAGAACTATTGCACTAAACAGTGCATGCATCCAACTAAAATAGAGTACCTCTCTGAGTACCCTTAAGAAGCACCATAGCTCCTCTCGTCATCTTGCATCCTCAATTTGAGAAGACAACCTGCACACCTACATCATTCAACTTACTTATAGAATGAAGGTTCTGTGCTAAACCAGGGATATGCAGAATGCCATTGATCCCCTTCACTCATCCATCAAGGAATCGGATCAAGACTCTTCCATGACCAACAATCTTCAAGTGAGAGTCATCACCCAAGTACACCTCCCCACCATCAAATTCTTCATACTTTGTAAACCAACCTTGATGTGAGGTCATGTGGAAAGATGCACCATAGTCTATCAACCACACATCTTCCTATGCATGGGTGGCCAAGGTAGTAACAAAAGCATCACCATCATCTTAAGATTTTTTAGAATCTGAATCAGAGAAGTTCTTCTTCTTTTTCTTCTTCTCCTCCTTACACTCCTTTTGGAAGTGCCTAGGTTTGCCACATTTCCAACATAGTGCCTTGGAATTTCCAGGATACTTAGATCTCCCATAGGATTTGGTTCTACCATTTTCTTCTTTCTTGTCCTTCTTCCCTTTATCTTTGGATCTACCACGAACTGTAAGAGCCTCCTTAGCCGACGCGAAAGATTTTCTCCGCATCTCTTCAGACAATAGTGAAGAAACCACTTCATCTATCTTGAAGGTGGTAGTAGTGCTCCCAATGGCCATTACAAGGTGGTCCCATGAGTCTGGCAAAGAACAAAGCAATGTTATGCAATGATCCTCCTCCATCTTCACACCAACAGAGTTCAACTGAGCAACTACATGTTAAAGGCATTCAAATGATCTGTAATAGATCCTCCATCTTCCATCCTTAGAGAATACAACTTCTTCCACAGGAATAACTTGTTCACCAGGGATTTAGCCTGATACACATCTCCAAGCTTCTTCCAAAGGTCTTTCACAGTCTTCTCTTCATGGATAATTAACAAGACAGAGTCTTACAAGACCCTTGGCTTTTCGATCGTTGAGATCCTAGTCTGCTTGAGACATTCCCATTAGTTTTGAGCCAGATATAGCTTCCCATAGATCTCAATCCACAAGCATCTCCTCCATTTTGAGTTTCCACAATTCAAAATTGTTGCCATTAAACTTCTCCAAGTTTATCCTTTCAAATGTGCCTGCCATCTCATTCATGCAACAAGATCACAAAATACTCTGCACAAGCTCCCACTCAATTGAAGATCAGTACAAAAAACCCCTACCCAACAACTAGGACCAAATGTGATTAAGCTCTGATACCAACTGAAAGGAAGCAAGGTACGTGGAATAGCTTCCTACACTGAACTAATGAAGGGAATGTTATGCAATTTTTATATCCTTTATAGTTACAGATATGTGATACACACAACAGAGAGATTAAACAACAAGCAAGAACAAGTAGAATGAAAGTGACACAATATATACGTGGGGAAAACCCTTTCGGGTGAAAAACCCCACACTTCAAAACTTGCACAATGTATTATCAAATCTAATGGTGATTACAATGCACTTGCAATGCAAGTTCTTTCAGAAGTCTTCAAAATGTCAGTTCTGGAGCAATTCCAGCAGCATAACAGTACCTGTAAATCAACTATACAACTCCAACTCCAAGCACCTGTGTAAATACATAAGTACTATGAATGGAGGAAGCTTCTAGAGCAAGTCAACAAAAGAATCTCGTCCAAATCTATATGGCCTAATTTCCAAGGCCATAAAACATGTGTACGACACTTGTAAGAGATTCCCTTTCATCCCTTACAACCCCCAAACTTGGGTGCCCCAAAATTTCCCAATATAGGTATATGATAGATGCTCTTACAATGCCATAAAATCTATCATATATGACAGCTCTTACAGCTGTAAGAGAATCTATCATAACTGACTATTAATAGCAGATTCTCTTACAACTTATCATAGTCAAACTTGGGTGCCTACCTTCTCCATGCAAAGATACTTCCTGACACTTGTCACACCTTTCATAGGATCTTCTATTTCTGGCTCTTACATGTCATAGATTCTATCATAGGAATCTGTCATAACTCTTACACGTCATAGACCTTAGATTACAAGTACACCCAAAAGATGTTGACACATGGAAAAAGTCTTCTACCACAAAGAGGGATGCCTATCTCCTCATATGAGGACAAAAATGCATCTAGTCACCTTCCATGTAGAATGACACATCACCGTGCCAACTCCCACAAAGTGACAAAATAAGATTTGCATAGAAATTACAATAATAGGCAAAAATAAATATACAATTAAATAATAAATGCTAGGAACTTGCAAAGGTTGAGGCACCTTAATTCCCAACAGTTGTGTCGAAATGTTGACAAGAATATCAAATTTGGAAAAAAAGTGACGATGAAGCTTTGATAGCATATTGCAAGTTCATGACAGAGATTATTGTAGATAGTGATATAGGAGCACAAGAAACATGCCATATATTGCAAACATTACCTCTTGTCACTTCCATTTGAACCTCTATATCATCAAATGTTGTCAAGAAAGTACTATAACGTATAACAAAAAAGATGGATGAATTTGAATTGCCAACTAATTATGTAAACTCCTATACAAAAAAAACTCTTGAGTTAGAGAGTATTTTCCTGATAGAATCGACACAAATGTTCTCATTTTGTTCTCATCACAAAGGAATCCAATGGAAGAAGAGGAAACAAAATGCAATTGTCAATGTATTCCCTTGCTTCTATAGTATTCCAATAGAAGACTCGGATCATTTTGAAACCATTTGTTGGAGTGAGCTCCTCTTATACAAGCCTTTCTAACATATAGAGACAGATATAGGCCTTTCAATAAAAAACTATAGAAAATTAGAGACACATGGATGCAAACAAATACTATCCTTGGCATGTTGACCGCATAACACAAGTGGAGGATGTCAATGAAGAAAATGATGATGATGTTGATGAAACATTGACCCAAGAAACCACCATCCTATATGAGTGGGAATTACTATCACAAATGGGTCTAAACACTAATGTCAGCATAAATGAGCTAGAAATACTTGGTAGATGAGACTTTGACATCAACAATGTATAGAATGAACACAATGTGCCCTCGAATTTACATGATAGTACCCTTCAATTCATAACCACGAGTCATGCATGCAACATGCCTATTGTTCCTCGTCATTCACTAAACTAAGCTACCAAGTGGCACCAAAGAAAGAAATTTCACTAAGCACCATTATGCAACACCATAGGGATCCATGCTTGAAACAACCTTTACGTATGATCATTCAAGGAACAACAGGCACTGGAAAATCATACTTAATTGATTGCATCAAGGACATGCTGAACAAATTTAATCTGAACAAGCAAAGTCCACTGCTCATGCTTGCCCCTATATGAGTGGCTACTTACAACATATGTGCCAACGCAATCCATGCAGGTCTTAGGATTTCAATAAGAGAAAGGTGACCATTACAAGGAAAGGCTCTTACACTATTCCAAGAAGAGATGTGTAGCATTGAATACATCCTCATAGATGAGATGAGATTCATAGGCCCAAAGTTGTTACTAAAAATAGACAATCATCTACGCAAGGCATTTCCTCACCAGCAATACCAATGCTTTGGTGGTGTATTCATTATCCTTATTGGTGGCCTTGCACAACTACCGCCTATAATGTATAAATTGATTTATGCATCAAACTCAACTGCAAGGATGTTATGGGAAACATTTACCACAATTGTCACATTGGAAACAATATTTCATCAAGGAGGTGATAGTCAAGCCCAAAAAGATTTACATGCCATATTACAAAACATACGTGAAGCAAAACCATTTGACAGGGAGACACTAATGAACCACACAAATAAATCACTAACTCAAATAGAACAAGAAGAATTTAACCTCTCCATGCATTTATTTTCCACTTATAACTTTGTCATGCTACATAATAAAAAGATGTTGAAGCTACTAAATCTTTCTGTGGCACTTAGTGTAGCATTGAATACACATCAAAAAGCAAACAACGATACTAATGATGACCATCTCCAGCAAGAGGTGTTCCTATGCATAGGTGAAAGGGTGATGCTAACATCAAACTTATGGATTGAAGCAGGACTCGTAAATGGATCATTGGGAGAAGTCAAAGCTATTGTTTGCAGTATCAACTCAAAACCCCCAAACTTGCCAATATATGTCGTGGTTCAATTTGATACCTACAATGTCCCAACATGGGACATGGAAAGACCAAAAAACATACCTTTGACACCTATAACACGTGGTGATCGTAGACAAATATCCCTGACCATGGCTTGGGCAATATCAATCCATAAATCTCAAGGCCTCACATTAAACAAGGCTATAATAAGCATAAGTGAAATTAAAAGACAAGGCCTAACATTTACAATTATATCTAGAGTCAAATCCATAGAAAGTCTTTGCATAGAACCTATATTCATTTTTTAATGATACTCTAAAATGTAGAACGATACTTACATCATCATCAAGAAGAAAGAAGAGGCTCGCATACAACTATTGTCCTCTTAACACATTCAAGTACATGAATTTGCTTTTGTTTTCCTTACAAATTCAACTTGACATCCTCACAACAATGTTACCTAAACTCATATTTTTGTGTAGGTGAAACACATAACATACATAAAACACCATTTGGAAAGAGGAGGCTCACCTACAATTGTCCTCTTAACACATTCAAGTATCACACGTTTGTTTTTGTTTTCCTTACGAATTCAACTTGACTTCCTCACAACAATGTTACATAGACTCATAATTTCTTTTGTAGGTGAATACAAAACACAGAGCAAACGCCATTTGGAAAGGAGGGAAAAGAAGCTCTTTTATCTTTACAATCATAGCACCATTTCATTCCTCAACCATCATTGTAAAAATTACATGAAATCATATAACTACACCTTTATTCAAGTAGTTTTGTGATAAATTTATATTCCAAAATTTGTATTTTACATTTACTAAATTACACATGTACCTGCCTATTTTGACTTCGAGTTATGAGCATTACTTAACTACTTATTTGATGTGAAATTTGCCTTATTTTAATAAATATCAATCATATTATCAATATTAGGTAAAGTGGACCTTCTTAAAAAAGAATATACTTGCTTAGAAGTAAACATTATTGTTGAATCTTGTTCTTTCCAACATGTTCTTTCCTTTTAACCGGTTTCACACCATTGTCATTTGCCCATTGCCTAGTTTAATGTTATTTAGCATGAGGGAAGGTGATCTAATTTTTTGAATTACGATAGTTGAAATTGATTAATGTTATAATGTAAACAAAACAAAGAAAAAAATTCTTTTTCTTAATAATATTGCACCCTCATCCTATCAGCCGATTCATTGCGCGTAAACATTGTGCAACTGCTACTAATAAAATTGGTACTTCATTATCATGAAACACCCCCAAGGGTTGTGATGATGGTGCAAATGGTAAGAGATTGATTAATTCAGTGAAAGTTGCTCTTTAATGTGTGAATCTACTTAGGCTAATGAGAAGGTGCAGTTTGAATTTTGATAATAAATTGAAGTGAACTTTACGAGCAGTGCACATGGGAACCAAAGATGAGTGAGACTATTTGTCTTTTGTTAGTGTATCCTCATGACTAGGCTGGTAAAGTTATTTTGGAGAAAGTTTAGTGGACTATAATTCCCTTGCTTGAGCCAAACTTCTATATCGTCAAGTGTTGAAGTTATGTTGATGCCAATAAAAGTGTTTGACCACATGAAAGAATGGGACAACATCTTATGAAATTTGATTATTGCATCATAAAAAAGATTTAGGTTTCCTTGCGAGACATTGCATTTTGAGTGGTTGTCACAACCTCCTTCAACACTGAAATAAGTTCTCCAAACCATGAAGATCATCGAATGTGGAAACATAAACAAGGCTTGTGAATCGTTTGACCGATCGCTGACAGAGATGTCATTATGTGGAATGCAACGGTTGCAGGGTATAAGCAAGATGGATTGGCTGAAAAGACTTTAAAAACTTTCAAACAAATATAGCTCATGGGTATAAATTAGAATTCCATGCCTTTGCTAGCATCCCCATTTACTGGTGCCAGGATTGAGAGCGTAGAGAAAAGGGGGTATATTTTTACCAGAGGTTATATCTATGACTGCCCTAATAGACATGTATGTGATATGAAATATAGTCAAAGCACATAAACTGTTCAATAAAATGCTTCAAAGAAATTCCATCTGATCACAGCTTGGGGAAGATAAACCCAATCCAACCATTGCTTAATTTAAAAGTGATTTCAAACCAATATGATACGTATTTTAGATGAACAAAAATGCTTGCATTTATCCAATGAGGATAAGTTGGAAATCACAAAAAATATTTATATGCTACCACAGTGCTAGTTACTTTCGTGTCACTTTGATCATAGAGGATATGATGGCTTTTGATTCTAACCTAGCTTTTGATTCAGTTTTACCAATTGGCATTGTCACCCTATGCAATCACACAAAATTTCCCCCTCCAAAGTTCCTAGTGTTGATGATATCATGGGGGAGTCATTAACTCAATGGAAGGATGATAATGCAGTTCTCAAGTTAAAGCTCGAAGCATCTCATAGACAAACACAGCCTGTTATTGATCATTATGTGCAACTTTGGACCTGTAGCATCAGTCTAATCATTTGAAATCTCTCATGATTTTACTGCAATGTGTTATTCCTTGCTCATAAGTTTAATGAGCATCATTGTTTGCTTAATCATAATGTTATTTACTATAGGAATAGTGTTCAGTCATTGTGGTGGGGAAGGTATATCCTCTAATTCAATACTTTGTTTTGTTAAAGAGTTAAGGGGGTGTCTAAAATAATGGTTCCAACAACAAAATGATTGTATTGAATATTTGATTAAAGAGGAGGATAAGGAGCATTTAGAGGTAGAAGCAGTTATATGACGAGAGACAAACTATATGGCAAAAATTTATATGGATGACTATTGCTAATTTTCAAGATAAAATTGGGTTGTTTTTAATTATATTAAGTGATAGAACTAAGGTGCCGAACCCATTACAAAATAGCCACAAGGGCACACAAGCAGATAAAATTGGGTTGTTTTAGACAAAGATTAAATATAGTTTATTTCCTCTTTCGCTTCAACTGTTTGAACCAAATAATCTTTTAAACCAAATAGACAAAGACTATTTGAATTCCTTGGGAATAGCGAAAGTGCAGAACATGTATATCAAGATCAAGAGGAGGTTTAGGTTTATTCCTCTCAAAGTGGTGATTCGCTATCACCATCCCACCAAACATGACTTACCTTTCACAAAGGCAAGAAAGTTAGTTGCCCCTCCCAACTCACTAGAAGAACTCCTAACAATGAATGAAGTTTGGTTATTATCCAACCAAAGTGTTGAATAAATATAGTGTCAGGATTGTAAATGTTGATGTCATAAGAGACAATGATAATCTCTTTCTTGTGGAGAAACTAGTTATTTAGATGGCTTACTATTGGTAGAGGATGCAACCATTCATGGATCCAAAGACCCTCATTTGGAGGATGTTTTAATATATTTGGATATGAATCCTTAGTGAATAAATATTATCAAAGTGAGCTATCCACCTAACAATCAAGAGCTAGGTAAAAGTATCAAAGTTGATGTGAGTCCTACTACAGAATAGTGAAGGAGGCAAATTGGCCCAAAAATCATCATTTATGATATTAGCTCATTCAGTGTTTGAAAAAATGTTCTAAAAATTAACACTTATGAGTAAGTCATGCAATTAATTTGACATAATGCTACAATAGTCATCCAACCATCAAATTTATGCAGAGATTAAATATTTAATCATAAATTCAGTACTATTGATGTTCAAAAAATATTTGTTTTGACTAGATATTATAAGGTCAATTAAAGGCTTTAAATATATCATTTAAATGTTTTATAAAGTCTTTAAAGAGGTGGTTATAAAATGGTTATAGGTTAGTTACCAGGAGAAGGGCTATAAATGCAATCATTTTCAATGTAATTCTTCTAGAAGACTTTTTGGATTTGTCATATTGTATAGGGACATAAGAGACTTTGGGCTCTTGTTTTAGGGAGATAATAAAGAAACATTTTTGGTCTATGAGTCATTGCACTTTATTTATACTATTTATTTTTCTTACATTAAATTTATAGTACTTCTAAAATATTTTCTATTCATTCAGTCATCATTCCTTATTTTAATATGTAATTTTAGGTTAGAAAAGTGGCAATTTCTTATCTGTGTTTGAAATTCCTTCTTGAATATTATTTTTCTTAAGCCAAGTGATATTCTTCCTTTTCAACCTAGTTGCATTATCTTTCTATGTAAATTTAATAAATGAAGCATAAATCTTTGTTTTTATCCTTTCATTCAAAAACCCCTTTGTTTTCCCAAGAAACTAGACTTCAAGCTTCATATTAGCCTATTTAGGGTTTCTTGGTTTTTATTCTACATTTAAGTTTACTTTCACCTTTCCTGCTTTGTGGTTAAAAGCATACCTTGAAAAATATAAAACTTATCATATAAGGGAGCTACCCCTCTTAAATGTAGAGGAAAATCATTAATTCAATAGTAATTTCTCTAACTGTTGTGAAATTTGACACTACCCATTGGGTGAGTTGAGCTACACTTTAGCAAAATATCATAGTGGCAAATTTGTTTGCCAACAATATGCAATATATGATATGTATGTATGGATGCAATAGATGCTTTATGGACATAACACAATGGATTCACATGATTTTTCTTTTATAGATGTCATTTTTATATGACATTTATTTTTTACATGATATACATATGGTACTAACAATGTGATTGTTCTTTATAGGATTTTTAACTTAATGGATTGCAGGTTCACTAGTATATGATTATTCACTAAGGTTTCAAGATAGAGAATTTTAGGGAATTAAGTGAGAATGAGGAATGTGAGGGGAATAATTTATTATAAATTTTTGTACAAGGCTAAAGACTGATCCTGGTCTAGATTGACTACTTAGACTAGTTTTAGATATTAACAAGCAGCAAATTTTATTAGTAACTTCTAGACTTAGACCAAAGATGGCCAATAGGTCAAACCTAGGGTAAGGAAAGCATTCTTAGCAAGTATGACCTTTAAAAAATAGGCAAGACTCTTGGTTGTTTCACCAAGTTTGTGTGGGTGTGTTTTTCTTATTAACTCCTTTTCTTATCAATGTCACGCTCATAGCTTTGATTTTAGGTCTCCACCCAAGAGTATGAATATTATGCAATATTTTCAATTTTCGGGTTTGATTATTTTTTCTTTAGTTTTGGCTAATCTTTTGACTTTGCAAAATTAGAGTTTGGACCCCCTTAACCTAACTCAAAGCTACTAGTAAGAAGCAAGGGCTTGTCATCAAAGGTTAGGTAAGAAAATTAAGGCACTAGATGCAACCAAATGGGTACTAGCATCTCTAAGACTTCCCCCTTGTTAAGGAGAATTAGGGAGAATTTCCTATTAGCTTCTATAGGGTACAGTAGGCCTGAAAAATTGATTCATGTTGGACTAGATTCAATGAAAGGTAAGACTATGATTAGTTTAAAGCTTTAAGTATATTCATTTGAATTGTGGGAGTGTAAGGGATAAATGGTAGAGATGATTTGGGGAATCTATGGTTTAGTAAAGGCAACCTATACAAATTAAGACTCCTACTAAGATGAAAATTGGAAAAGAGCAAACCACTAATAGATGGAATGATGGAGTGGAATAGAATGCAATGCATGTTTTTTCTTTTTGAATAGATATATAATGTTTTTTTTTTTCATTTTGAATATATATATATATTTTCTACTTTTTTATATTTTCAAATATTATACTATTCAATATGGAAAGCATTAATAGTTTTGCCAAATTCTTCACCTTCCATAATGCACAAGAGGTAAACATCATTGTTGATGTCTTCCTTAACTAAATATGGACCTTTCCAATCTTCTTGGAATTTTCTCTTATTTTTGTGTCTCTTGTTCTTTACACTTCCTCTCTTAGTACAATTTCTCCCACCCTATATGTGTTAGTTGGGATTTCCTCCCCAACCCTACCCGTGTTTGCTTCTAAGCGATAAGATCTCACAAGTTGTGATAGAACATGGAATTATTTTTAATGGGATGGAGTCCAACAAAAGGTTCCTTCGTAGGACAAAAGTTTAGTTAACAAGTCAAGTTCATTCTGTAGATAAAACTAAACTTCATCACATTCTTAAAGTGATTGAGAAAATTAAAATAGGTCATATGGAGTGTGGGGTTCCTCTAGTTCTCATGGGAGAGTGAAGGTTATAATCATCTTTCCATTTGGCTCTTGCCACAAATCCATGGAATAGTCAGCATATCTTTCTAGCAACTCCAGGATAGTTAGGTTTTTAGTCTTAATAGTTATACTTATCTTCTTTTCTCATATAAATTCCCCTACATTTACCTTGTCCTCATTGAGAAATATTTAAATTATCTCAACTTGGACTTGGGAAGCTTCCCACATATCATTAGATTGAATAGACGTAGTGGGTGAGGGTTGGTTGTTCAAATTATCACTTATGAAGGCTCTTGAGGGAACATTAGGGTCAATTTTTGACTCATTGTCAATCAAGTAAGTGTAAGTGTGGTCTTTAGGACTCATAGGTATTTGGTCCATTAGTGGTGTTAACAGTGTGTAAGGCTCACTTATTAGTGTTAAGGGACTATACAAGTCACTTGGGGCATTAGGGGAATATAAACCTCACTCGATGACATGCCCCATCATGGATCTACAAGAGTATACCCTTCTATTTCTAATGATTCTCTATTAGCATCTATAAAGATGCCAAGATTCATTCCCTAGATAGCATTAGCTATGTTTATCATATTTATTTGAATTTGTTGTATAGGGGTGACCTATTTCTTAAAGGATGGTTGAGGGATTTCATTTGTTCGTAGGTGTGCTAAAGTAGGCCTACTCAGTTCAACCAACTCGTTGTCCTCTACATCTATAAAAATGTCTACCTCTAAGACTACATTGACCATGATGATTTCTCTAAAAGGAAATTGGTTCATCATTTTCCAATAGTTACATTATCTTTGCAGTGGTTTTAAGCGAGACAATCAAACCTTACTAAAAGGTTTATTTATTTTTGAAAGTTCTTATTTCATTCTCATTGGTGGGTTCTATTTAGGAGTTGTTTTTGTTGTGATTGTTGAGATCTAAATAAGATCTTGGTCCATCTTTTTTAATCAAGTATTCTAGGGCATTGGTTCCAACATGATGATTTTATTAGCATTGAGCTCATAATTAATTGGTATGCCTACTTTCTTTAAATAGTAGCATCCACTTTGAGCATGTTAAAGGGATCTAGGTCTCCTTTGGTGACATAAAATTTTTCTAAGTGGAGGAACCTAATTTCTTGAAAGAGTGTGGAAGGAATCACCTTCATTTTATGGATTTAGGATCTTCTTAGTAGTAGGTTGTAACTTATATCCAAATCAAGACCATTTTAGGTCTAAGAGAAACTAGGAGTGTGATTTTTTTGATAGTTGTCACCTTAAGGTTATCATAACCTCACAAAGTATCCCTACAAGCTATGATATTTGCACACATGTATCACATTCTCTCCAAGAGGGAGAAAGGGATGATGTTGTCTATTGCTCCATTATCAACAAGAGTTTTCTTGATGCACATGTCATAGATCCACACTTGTAAATATAAGGCAGTATCACCTCTCTCATTAGCCAGCATCCATAGGCATTTGTTTGAGATTGAAAAAGAAACCAAGATCATGTAATTCTACATTACATGGGCTCATATCAAGGTCCACTTAATTTATTTTCTCTTTAGGAGGTAGGGTTATGTTATTCAGATACTTTAACTTGATTGCCTCTCAAAGTGTTGTGTACTGAGAGGGAGAGTTCCTCATAAGATCTATAAAAGAATCTTTCAAAAATTCTTCTTAAGGTCCTCAACTAAGTCATAACTACCCATTCAAGTTGGCATAGGATTTATCATTGAGATCATGTGTCCATGGTTTTTATCTTTGGGATCACAAGGTTTTCTTAGAAGTTTTTGTTTTAGACAAGCTTCATTAGGCCAAGCATATTTTTTTTTACCTTTAATGCCCAATTACATTGGGTTGTTGATTCTTCAAAATGAGCAATAACATTTTTTTGTACCCAATTTGGTTAGAACTATTACCTTGTTGATTCTTAAGAAAAGGATCTTGGTAAATCCTTAAATTAGAGTTTTGAGGGGCAACTAGCCCCTATTAGTTATGATTCAAATTTCCTAGTAAGAGGAGGAACATATCTACAACTATACATCCTGGTTCCTCTAGGAGGTCTGCTTTGAATCATTGGTACTCTTGGTATGATGCAGTCTCATGCCCCCTTCTCTTGTGAGATGAGCAATACTTATCAAGGTTTAAGTCCTGATGTTTTTGATATGTATGATATCTATTGTTGTTGTATGATTGTTCATTTTGTCTATTTAGTTGCTCATAGTTATTTATTGGGGGATAGTTAACAATGCTAACATTTTGATTCCTTGAGTTTGCATATTTATAACATCCACCAAGTAGTTATTGTGATTACTATTTTTGAGTGGTAGGATATTTGTAACCCTATCAGTGGTAGTGTTGAGATTGTTATTCAAAATCTTTAATGATGAGGAATTATTTTTGTTGTCATGGGTAACCAACCTTCCATTTGCATCGTACTCCTTTTTTCCACTATCAATAGCAACCTAGTCTATTCTAAGGGCATTGTCAATAGCCTATTTATATGATTTATAAAGATGTTTTTTAACCTCTTCCTATGTATGCTTATTGAGGGCATGCAAGAAGAGATCACATAGCTCCCTATGGTCCATATTCAATACACTGGTTGATGAATAAAGGACTTGCCTCCATCATGTGATGAAATGTGCAACTAACCCATCTGATTCTTGTTTAACACTCAAGAATTCTTGAATTCATATTTTCACTAGCTTGTTCATATCAACTCAGAGATAAACCCATAGATGAGCTATTGAAAGAAATGGATGGATGCCTCTAGAAGCCCATAATACCAATCCAATGCTATTCCATCCAAGGTCTTCAAAAAAATTCTTACAACAACCCCATCCTAGGGAAAGAATTCTCAAATTGTTGTAGTGTATGCCTTGATATGAGAGTTGGGATCTATTGCTCCTTTGAACTTAGGTAGTTCAAGAAATGTTTGAGGCAACATCACATTATAAATCACATGGTCTAAGAGGTTCTTGAGATATTCAAGCTATGTCCCCAGAAAGGGGTCATGTGTAGGAGTGGTCCCTCCAAACATGAGCATTATGGGTGGCGCTTGTTGTGCAGGTGATGTTTGGAAAGGAATGGTTGATTTTTGACATTCAGAGAAAACTAGATAATTTAGTAGAGGTGTGCTTAGAGGTTAAAAACCAAGTGAGATTGTTTGATTCTTACTCTCTATTATATGCATCCCACTCGACTAGTTTAATCTCACCATGTTAAATGACAAGGGAAAAGGAGGAACAAAAGCCTCACTACTCATGTTACACAAGTAAAAGTTGACGTAAGGGGGTATCTAAGATACCCTTTGGATTTTTATTTATTCACTAGTAGAAAAAGGATTAAAGTATGAGGTTGGCACCTCAAAGACCTTGATCTTTCATTCATCTAAGGTAGATTATGCAATGACTGCTCAGTGGCCCCAACCTCAAGAGTCTTGATGTTTTGGACTAGGGTATCTATAAGTGCTTTTGGGGTTTCCTCTCTTGTATTTCATGTCTCTCCACCATGAGGTGGATTTTGTTTTCCAAAATGAGGGGGTTGAGTAGCCATTATTTTTTAATGTTTCAAGTTGAGTTTCTAGTCTCCCCCTTGGGTAGAGACTTGGTCATTTTGGAAAACTATGTTGAGGGTCATTCATGATACTCAAGATTTTATTAGATTTATTTCAAGGATATCAACCTCATTGTCAATTTGTATAGATGTGTCCATGTAGGCAACCAAGCTAGGCTCCTATCTCCTGATATTTGATGAGACTAGGACATGACATGCTCTTGGTTGGCCCAAGTTCAGTTATAAAATGGATCCCTGATGATCTCCTCATACATGTGGTTTTAAAAGTCATGAATTCTTGGTGGATTTGGGTGTTGATATAATGATTTAACTGCATACCATCTGAGTTAGTATCTTCATAATCTTACTTATTCAAGATAGGTGTCATGGGATTAGTGGGGATGTACTGGATGAATGAAGAAGCGATAACTTCATTGAAGGGACTCTCTCCCTAAGGTGTTATTGGTCCCAACATATTTGGGGCTATGTGGGTACTACAGAATGAATGTGATGATAAAGGAGAAAAAGGCAAGAGGCAATGAAAAAGATGGAAAATGATAG
The DNA here is from genome assembly GCA_027924645.1 of Cunninghamia lanceolata. NCBI lineage: Eukaryota > Viridiplantae > Streptophyta > Pinopsida > Cupressales > Cupressaceae > Cunninghamia > Cunninghamia lanceolata. The sequence goes on from BSBN01001368.1 coordinate 2,450,240, forward strand.
ATTTTCTAGAAGGATTTTCCCTTTGCATCAGGTACACCAAAATATTTGATACTCTAACTCAACTCACCATAAAATTGTATAATATGGACTCGAGATAACACATGCACTACACCCTTACTACATGAGTGGAGCAAATCACTCCTACTCTCATGGAAAAAGCTAGTTAATTGGGGAAGAATCTAATGGACTACCCTCTTTATGAAGAAGGAGAGTCCTATGGGTGATAATGATATTGTTATGTTGAGTGGGGCTCACACCAATCAGTTCACTCACTTCATGAGGAAGGAATCCCTAATGGTGGACTATGGTGTTCAAGCAAGGAATTAGAGAGGAATGGTCATAGTGATTCTAATTTGGCTAGGTGGGTCACTAGTTTGTATTTTGTTGAGCTTGTTCTGGGTGAAGATATAAAAGGTGTTAAGCCTATGTTATTCTAGTTTGATTATCTCTTCCAAGAGGGCTAGCTCTCTTCCATGGAATTCCTCTCTCACATGCCTCCTTTTGTTTGTCTCCTAGATTTGTCTAAGGATAGTTATTTGTTCTTGATCTTGTTCTTCGTTGGGTGTTTCTTATATTGGTTGATTTTCTCTTATCTCACTTAAAACTACCTCAATATAATTTTCTCTAACTCTAGAACAAATTGGGCATGAAAATTCAAATGATAGAGGAATAAAAACTTAAAAGATTAGATTTGGTGAGTTTGTTTATCTTTCCTTCATTGAATAATAGTTGATGTTTGATTTGCTTAGCTCATTGAATTTGCTTAATTTGTTTTTATGTTGACTTGTTTACTATAAGAGGTTTTTGAAACATTTGAATGAGCTTACCAATTATGGTTTATTTTTTATGAATGCAAAACAAATAGGCATGCAAGCAAATAACTATCTTCTGTTCTTTTTTGAAAATAAATATTTTGAGAGTAATAATTAGCTAATAAATGAAAGAAGTTTCTTTTTTACATTTTTCAATAGATGAAACTAAACGAATTGAACTTTCCTAAATGCAATATCTATAGACTATTTTGTGACTTTGGTTTTCATTTGATGAAAGAATTTTGTTGTTGTTTTGATCGTTCAAGATAAATGAATCTTGTTTTAGAAAAGATAACACTTGTTTTTGTAGATATTTTGAATCGACAAAGTACTTTAAAGAAAAATAAATGAAAGTAAATAAAAGAAGATTCTAAATCTAAACTAATCTAAAGAAGCAATTTTAAATCTAATCTAATCTAATAAAGCAATAATAGAATCTAAATCTAACCAAGAAAATGTTTTAGTTCTTGGGAAAATTGGTGATCTACTTTTTGAAAGAAAGCTTTATATAAATAAATAAAACTCGGGAACCTATATGAAGCTTCAATGGAGCTTCTTTGAAGTTATCATGACCCTTTTACTCCTCTCTAGATTTTGTGTTGTGTTTTCCTCTATAGATTCAAGGTACTCCTCTTGATGGAAGTAGGGAAGGGAAGATAAAATGCTACAAAGAGATTGAAGATTGATTAGAAGATGGTATGGAAGCTCCAGAAGCTTCAATTGCTATACAAGAAACCTTAGAGCCTAGAAGGATGTTATGATGAATCTTGGATTTGTCTTAGCAAGAGGCTTGAAGACTTATAAAGTTGGGGTCCTATTCCTACTTAGAGAGGAAAATATATAGAGCTTATTTACAAAAGCATGCAAAGGCAACCAAATGTAGGCAAGCCTACCACCCAAATTCAAGAGGCATGGGGTGTATAATAGGAAAAGGAATAATAAATCAAAGTGATATGAAAATCACTCAAGGAGAGAAGAAAATTAGTTAGGGGAGTGATTCAAATCATCAAAACTCAATAATACTATCAATAAAATGCCAAACTAGAAGAGAAACTATTGAAATTGGAAGATTCAAACACCAATCAAACACGATAGGGTCACCTCTTTTGGCAAGGTGGGTTACTCATTTTACTAGGGTAGGTCACCTAGGTGACCCTACAACTTAACCTAGGTCATCAAGGTGACCCTAGGGTATCCTAGACACCCTTGTAATTGAAGGTGTGAAAACTCAATTTCTAAAGAAGGAAAGAATGTGTGAGTTGAGAATGTAATTTGTAAGGTGATAGACATGAGGGAGGGTCCTCAAGATGCAAGGGGAATTCCATCAAGGTGGAAACGCTATTAGGAGATGTAATTCACACCATGTGGGTTGTGATTTGGACTTCCAAATCATCATTGGACTATCATGTAGGCTTGTAAAATTTTGGTTACTTATAGGATCATCTTAAGGGGTCTTTATCTCTTCAACTGCTTCTATACTTATCATCATTTACATGAACTTATTCATTTTAGGGCATTAATATCTATCATGATTTGTAGCTATGTGGAATTCACACATTTAATTTGTGGTGTGGCTACCAGAAGGTGATACTTCAATATCCAACCAATGTGTGGGAGGTGGTAACCTTGTAGGTGTGTTATTGTTGAAGGGAACAAAATTCCTTCTTGGAAGTCTTGATGCAAAGGTTGTTGTCATTGCATGTGATGGATTTGATTTTTAAGTGTTATTTTTACAAGGTTTGTGCCCTTGGTCTCCTTGTGTTGTGCAATGCAGCGTTTGGGTTTGCAACAAGGCTTAACTGCCTCCTGTGGATTCATTAACTCTGGCGGATGTATTAGGCATTAATAGGTCGATCTTTTGGTGCAATGACAATCATCTTGCTAACAATTGGTATCAAAGCCTGGGTCACAGGTTCAAACCCCTTACTTGTGCTGGGGGGGTTGTTGAAAGGTGTGCACCCTTGGTCTCCTTGTGTTGTGTAGCATAACGCTTGGGTTCACGACAAGGCTTAACTGCCTCCATGGATTCATTAACTCTAGCGGTTGTATCGGGCATCAACAGGTCGATCTTTTAGTGCAATGACAACCGTCTTGCTAATAGTTATTAGATCATTGGATAACTTCTATACAAGAGGATTAGTTGAAGAAGGAGAAGATCCTGATGTTTTACCTTTTTGAAGTTCTCTTTTCAACTTTCTATCTATAAGTAAAACATTCTCAATTTTAATGGCCATTGTTTGGGCACTGTCAAGTTTATCAATTCTATCTCTTCTAAAATAGAAGTTGATATCTGGAGGTTGTGCTTTGATGAAAAAGCACTTCTAATTTTCGAGGGTTGGCCTCTTTTCTTGTTCAATCTTATTTACATTTTTGTTAATCCTAGCATTGAATTCCCTCATAGGTTCATGCATCTCCTTCTTCATTTGGGTTAGTTGAGACAAAAGTGAATGATTTTCCTCAACACTCTTGAATCTTTCTTCAAATATCCTTTTCATGTCATCTCAACTAGGTATAGAGCTTAGTTGTAGGTGATAAAACCATTCTACTATAACATCTACTAAAGACTTAATGAATAATCTCATTACCATATCCTCACGCTTAACTCCCAAAACACCACATGAAACTACAAATGTAGATATATGTTCATTATACTAACTTTGCCATCCCTTTAGAATATTTTTATGAGATCCATGAAACAAATCATGAAGTTGATTCCCTAAGGTAAGGGGGTCCATTTTTTCACCCCAAGGGACTACTATTTGAGAAACCATTTATTATGAATGTGAGGTTCTTGAAGATTAATGACAATTAGTGTAGTAGTACTATGTAAGACAAGGTCTTGGCTCAAGGATGAACTCTCCACAATTGATTTAGCAGTGAGTTTAGTTGGGGATGAAGGGAGACTTACTGATTGAGAATTTTTGCAAACACTTGGTGGAGGTAAGGCATGTTGCTACCAATTTTGGTACCCCTCAAAAACTTTTTTCAATAATATTTTAAGAAAATTTTAGGTCATTCTTGTCACATCATTGTCAACTATGTTATATCTTTGTATCAAAATTGTTAAGTCCTTAGGTGTTGGTATGTCTTGGTCTACTAACAATGTATGCAAGTTGCTGATCACAAATACTATCAAGCTATTAATCCTGAAGGAGGCTTCAACACCAGCACCAATAGAGGAAAGACGGGGTGAAGTTTAGAGAAAGACTATGATGGAAGATACCAACATAGGCAAGAAGGATTTGGGCTAAGATAAATCTTCTCTAACACATTGAGACAAAATCATATATATGAATCATCTTTCAAGCATAAATTTGTCACTTAAAAGGGTTAAATATTCAAGACAAGAAGATTTAGTGAAGTCCAAAGATCAAACTTTCTATTTTAGAAAAAGCTATTTTTTGCTTTTTATTTTTTCATTATGTCTCAGGTTGAGGAGATAAGCACAAAAATCACAATTTTCTATTATTCAGAAAGTTATTTTTTGTTTTTTCTTCCTTTTTTAGTGAAAAGAAGTAGATGGTAATGGTAGAAGGTAAATAGTATAAATTCAATCTTCATCAAGCAAAAATGGTTTCATGAGGTAGTAAAATGATGAAAAACTCATTGAAGTTAGAGGTTTTATGACACAGTGTTCAAGAATAAAAAATAAAGCAATTTTAATAAAAGATTGAAAGTTTCTATGAAATCATTTGAAAACTCATCAAAAAGCACTCTAAGCACCCATGCCTTGTTCATTTTGGCATCTAAGTCATCAATTTCCTATTTTTGGCATCCATTAGGAAAAATCCCTGATGAGCGCCAACTTTTGTTTTTGGTGTTCAAGACATGGAACTCTCAATTTGGATTAGGGAAAATCCTTGATGAGTGCCAATTTTTGAGGAATAAAATTCCTAAATTGGTATCCATTAGGGAAAATCCTTGATGAGTACCAACTTTTACTTTTGGTATTCAAAGCATGAAATTCTTGATTTAGCATCTATAAGGCTCACCTAGTAGCAAAAGGATTCTCACAGGTAGAGGGAATTGATATTGGTGAAATTTTTCTCTAGTTGCTAAACTACCCTCAATCAAAATTTTATTGGATATTGCTACTAATCTTGACATTGAAATAGAATAGATGAATATAAAAACAATATTTTTGCATGGTGATATTGAGGAAGAAATGTACATGGAAAAACCAGAATGTTTTAAGATGAAAGGTAAGGAGGACTTAGTCTATAGGTTGAAAAGTCCCTTTATAGTTTGAAGTAATCACCAAGGATGTGGAATCAAAAATTTGACAAGTATGTTGTGGGACTTGGGCTTAACCATAGTAAAGTTGATCCCTACATGTATTTCAAATAGAAAGATGATATTTTGGTTATCATTTTGTTGTATGTGGATGACATGCTATTAATTAGTAACAATAAGGAATGATTAGTTTAGTCAAGTCTCAATTATCATCTTAGGTTGACATGAATGATCTTGGTTTAGTAAAAAAAAAATTGGGTATAGAAATTAAAGAGATCATGTAAATAGGAAATTGTGGTTACATCAAAAGAAATATGTTGAGATGATATTGCAAAGATTTATAATGCAAGAGAACAAACCTATGAGTAAGTTCCCTTTCTAGTTAATTAGAAATCATCCACCAAACAATGTCTGAAGATAGACGAGGAAATTGAAGAAATATATTAAGTTTCATATGCTAGCACTATTGGCAATCTTATGTATGTCGTGGTTTGTCCTAGACTTGACATTGCACATGTAGTGGAAGTTGTGAGTAGATACATGTATAAACCAATAAAGGACCATTGGGCTACTATGAAAAGAATTTTTAGATATATATTTGGCACCTCGAATTGTGCAATTTATTTCCAAGAGCTAATAAAAATAAAACTTTTAATTTGCATGAATTTGTGGATTCTCAATGGGCTAAAGATCTTGATTGTCAAAGATCTACTAGCGAATATCCATTCAATCTTTTTGGAGGAATGATGAGATAGATGAGTAAAAGGTAGTCAATGGTTACATCATCTACAATAGAGGTAGAGTACATGATAGTGAATCGTATGTATAAGGAAGCAGTGTGGTTATAGAGGTTGTGCTCGACTGCTAGTTTATTACAAAAGTGGTAAGGATTGACTATGATAATCAAAGTGCAAAATGTTTGGCCAAAAATCCTAGTTATCATGCTTGGTCAAGGCATATTGTTGTACAATATCATTTTGTGAGAGAAATGGTTGAAGGAAAGTGGGTACAGTTAGAAAAAGTTGATACATAAGAGAATGTTGTTGATTCATTGATAAAAGTTGTGAGTATTGAGAAATTTTCTTAGTGCAAAAATCAATGCACATAGTTTCCCTCAACAATTGACACTACAAATGTGTGGCCCCCTATGGAAAGTATTCAACAAGTGGAAGGATGTTGGAAGCATGTTGTATAATTTTCATGTTTTATAGTTGAGTGGGGCTATAAAGACTAGTGATTGGAATTTTTTTGGGTGCTTTATTGGGTTTGCTATTTTCACCCGTGGTTTTAAAACATTCATGAAAATTGTAAAGTTGTTTTTTGATGTGCCTATTAATATTTGCACATGTATAAGGGTTGAGTGGGATCTTTATTATTGTATTATGAATGGTTGAGTTATTATACAATCATGAAGAAGGAACTATTGTGTTGAGTCTTTTACCCATAAAGATTTTTCCTATATACAAATATTGTGTATTGTGTGTTTGCTTTCTTTTTCATTCTATTATTGTTTTAGATTTTGTATGCACTACTTCTATTCTACAATTTTATCATGCTTTCTTTTCTGACACCACAGAGGTGGTAATTCATGGGTTTTAAAAGAGATAGATTTCTCGTGTAGATCATACCCCAAATGTGCATTCCTAGGTGAAGGATTCGTTTGTGGTGTAGCTAAGGAATGAACATTAGGAACATGACTAGGCTCAATATGTGATGAGAAACATGAAGAATCATAATCCATATGATGTACCTCCAACATAAGATGTATCATCCATAGTAATAGAAGATACAAGTATATCATACATATTTGTCATAATAGATGTGTCATAAGATGAAGCAGATAAAGGAGATGTTCTTAAAGGGCAAGTATCCATAAAATTAACATGTGACATAGAAGAATGAGAATCATGTGTCACATCATCATGTATGGGAGTGGATATGTTATCTAAAAAACATAACCCTATGGATGTAAGATCATAATGACATGTGGAAGAAAGATCATTATAAGATGTAATAGTGTTTAATTGGACAAAGGAGTTAAAACTATATCATCCATGACTATCCTACGAGGTGTATCCTCAATAGGTGTGTACTCATTACTATCATCATCCATATGATCATCATGAAGCTCATCTATAAATGACATAAGTATATCTATTTGGTGTTAATGAGCACCAACCAACTCCATGAAGAAAAGGAAATATGAAACATGATTGAACAAACCCTCCATAGAAAACACATCCTTCTCCTTATAAAAATGTGTCTTTATAATAGCAATGATGGGGGGATGTTGTGTAATAAAGGTTAAGAATGTCTCAAAATTTAAGATGTATTCATGAATATTAGTCAACAAGAAAGACCTAAGAGGATCTATAAGCTAGAATATCTTAGGGTTAGAAAATGGGATAAAAGATAACTCACTATGTATACCTAAACTCTAGTCCAAAAATATAAGCAAATGAAGATCAAATCCTAGGTGAGTATAAGGTTTGGCTATGGAGATAACCAATCAAGATCAAGAAGGCCTAATGGAAAGCAAAAATAACTTAGAAGATTAATATGATTAAATAAATTGTTTCTAGTCAATGATGCAATATAATAGTATGTGAAACAAGAGTACATAAGGTGGGTATATATAGGATACACCATGAAGAGATGTGAATGTACAACCAATCTAGGATAAAGGAGATGTAGTTGCATGTATGCACAACATCTTCACCAAACTAGGTAAGTAAGAGTCACATGATGCAAGTACAACCTACCAAAGTAGATACCCGCCTAAGTAAGTTTATCCTAACCTGGGTGCATATAATGAAATAAAGTAAATAAACTAAATGTAAGAAAATAAAATAATGTAACAATTCTTCCCCACAAGTGCAACTTAGGTGGGTACGTAGAGATGGATAAATGGGTCCCAACAAATGTGTAGCAATGTTTGGTACCTATGCACAAATTATCCCCCATAAAAAAGGAGAAGGAGAAAACTCATACAAAAAAATCCCCCCACAAGAAATAGTGTCTTGAACCCCCAAGAGTGCTCACAAATGGAGTTTGCCCTTAGTGAAGGGTTTGGTGAAGATGTCTGCAACCTACTCCATTGTAGGACAATATTGGAAATCAATGACCTCCTCCTATATAAGCTCCCTAATGTAGTGCATATGGATCTCGATGTGTTTGGTCTACCGATGGTGAATTAGGTTATTCAAGATTTGAATGGTACTTTGGTTATCATAGAAGATGATTGATGGTCTCTAAAAAGGAATATCAAACTTAGTACGGATATTATGAAGCTAAAGAGCCTTAGTGGTGGAATTAATAACCCCTCGATACTCATCCTTAGTTGAAGAGAGAGCAATAACATGTTACTTCTTGCTTTGCCAACAATTGGGGCTACAACCAAAGTGAAATTTGTGGCCACATGCAAAATTCTGTTCATCAAGGTCGCCATCCCAATCCAAATCCATGTATCCAACCAAGTTTGAACCTATACCCATTACATAGTGAATTCCATAGCTATGGGTGCCCTAAATATAGTGCAAAATATATTTGGCATCTTTTTAATAAAGCTCATGTAGTTCTTGCATAAAGTGTGAAACCATGCCAACCACATATGAGATGTTTGGGAAAGTGTGACTCAGATAAATGAAACTACCAACAAGTTGATGATACAATGTGGCATTAAAAAGTGGAGTGGAACACTTCACCTTAATCTCAACTCCTAATAGAAAGGGATTCAGTGTGGGCTTATAATCAAACATGTGAAACCAAGCTAAAAGATCAAGAGTATACTTGGGTTGAGTATGAGTAATCCTGGAATAAGACTAAGTGATCTTGATCATAAGAAAGTAGTGTAATAAACCCAAGTTTGTCATGGAAAACTTATGACAAAGTAGATTTGACTCTACCAATGATGGATGATGAGCTCCTAATAATGATCAAGTCATTCATAAAGAACTAGAAACAAATGAGAGTCATCCTATCTCAAGATGTAGATATTCAAATCAGAGTGACATCTCAAGAATTTGATTAAGAGAAGAAAGAAATCCATCTCAACATACCAAGCCTGAGGGGGCTATTTGAGGCCATAGATAGACTTTCTTAATTTGCAAACCAATAAAGAATCTTGTATGAGCCCTTATGGCTGCTCCATGTAAATTTGAAGATCCTTGTGAAGAAATGCACTCTTCTCATCCATATGAAGTACAACTGTACTATGATTTGTAGTTATAGCAAGAGTCAAGCGAATAGAGTTCATCTTTACTACAGGGGCAAAGGTCTCAATGTAGTCAACACCACAAAGTTGTGAGAAACATTTGGCCACAAGTAATTCTTTAAACTTATCAATAGTTCCATCCACTTCATATTTGGTTTGATAGATCCATTTACATGAAACCATTTTTCTTCCCTTAGGACATAGGGAAAAGGTCAAATGTGTGGTGCCTCATCAAGGAAATATACTCTTCCTCTATTGTTGAATCCGACTCGACAATACCTGATACTTCACAGAAATACTATGGATCTAAAGAAAACGTAACATATACACATAGAAGATCTTTGTGCTATCACCAAATCCTTTGAGTGTTTGAAAGATTCTCAACAAAAATGCTTCATGAAGTTGTAGAGTCTATCAATCCCAATGAGGCAATATAGGAGAGGTAGGATGAGAGTCCTTAGGCTCTGAATGTGAACCTTCTGAAGGTGGGGTGAAACCTTGTGATCAAAATTATGAGTTTGAGGCAAAGGAGAATCCTCTAAGTCACTATCATTTGAGATCACTATGGAGGAAGAATGAGGAGTGTGAGAGGACAAGCTAGGAGAGCTTTCCTCAAAGTGAACACTCCTCTTAATGAAAAAATCACGTGTCTTAGGATTCAGGATCCAATACCCTTTGACATCATCAGGATATCCAACAAAGATGCAAGGCTAGCTTTGAGTTTCCAAAGCCTTACATTTATATGAAGGAATGTGTGCCCATACAAGGGAGCCAAAAACTTAGAAATGTTGCACAACTAATTTTTTACCACACCAAGCATCAAAAGGAGTCATAAATTTCAAGGAATTATGGGGAACTTGATTCGAAATGTGAGAATCATAGTTAATGGCTTGAGTCCAAAACTTTAGAGCAAGAGAACAAGTATGAATCATGCAACTAGCCATCTCCTTCAAGGACATGCTCTTCCATATTGCAACACCATTTTTCTTTCATGCGTATGCCACTATATCCTAAAAATCAATCCCCTAAGGAGTAAATAATTGCTCAAATATATGGTTCACATATTCTTAGCCATTGTTTGTATGGACAATCTTGACATACTTCCTATATTGCTTCCTAGTAAGAGCCTTAAAGTCCTAAAACCTATCAAAAACTTCACCCTTTTGTTAAAGGAAGTAGACCCATGTGTATCTAGAAAAGTCATCAATGAATGTGAGTACATGGAAAACCTTTCTAAAAGAAAAGGATGAAAAGGGTTCCACTATATTACTATGAACCAATTCAAAGACTTATGAAGTCCTCCAAGACTTCCCTTTGTCAAATTTCTCCTCTAGATGCTTGCCCATGGCACAAATTGAAAAGATGATGCAAGGAAGACTCATAACTATATAATATGAGTTGAGTTGTTGAAGATAACAGTAGTTGATATGGACAAACTACTCATTCCATAGTTTTCTCACCATTTTTGAATGAGTGACAAAAGTTGTAGGTATTTTACACACAAAGTATGTGTATAGCCAAGAGTGATGGTCAACATTTCCCATTGCAATCAAGGCATTATCCTCAAGATTCTAAAACATCATTGAATCTAGAGTATACTCAACCTTCTCACCTTTCCTAAAATGAGTGATCTAATAGATATAAATAAGGTTGGTAGAAAAATCATGTACATAAAGGACATCTTGAAATGAACCTTCATTTGTGTCAACTGAACCTTTCCCAACAACATTCACTATTGTGTAATCACCTATGAGAATATGTAACACAAAATAAGGCTCCCACAAAGAAAATTGTTTCCTATTAGAACCCATATAGTGCGTAGGCCCTAAGTCAATTATCCACTAGTGTGAAGAATCTACCAATACAAAAAGTGTTTGTACTTTTCCTTTCCTTGATTTAGATGAAGTAGAAGGAGATGCTCCATGTGTGTAGGAAAATGGAAAATTGACATGATTCTCTTGAAAAAGATGTGTCAACCCACCAATTTGCTTAGCATGACAATGATGCTCATCTTGACTGTAAGCACAAAAATCAAGCACAACCTTGTCACATACATGTCTTTTATTTCGTCTTATGTTGTTTTCTCTTTTTCGTTTTCTCTCTCTATCGTCGACACTTTTGCGACACTTGTCGATTTGCATTTTTTGAGCTTACGACCCTGTTCCTAAGCCTTGTAAGCATCTTGTAGGTGAGTTTTCACCTTTCCCCAATGTTTTTCATCTTCTCCACCCCGTAGAAGCCTTCTAGAGGTCCCCCTAGTCATCTCCCACTTTTAGTTTTTAGTTTCACTCAACCAATCCAAATCTCCCCCTATTATTTCCAGATCTCTCACTAGAAGATCCTACTTTGCAAGTAGAGATTTGGATTTTTGCATGTCACATACCTATTACCAGAGTCAAGTCCATTCTCCTCCCTTTCCTCTACCATCTCACACTATTAGCTCCTACACAGGTGCCCTCTAGCCAGGGTCGCCCATGGGTAGCCCCCCGGGCGACCCTACTGGTGAAAGGGGTGACCCCTGGGCGACCCTGTCACGTTTCCTGCCGCAGAAAAACTCAAGTTTCTAACTCGAAAAAGCTCTGTTTCCACCCATTTTTCTTCCAGTTTGCATGATTTTTGATCCCTAATATGGAGTTGACTATTTCATGCACCCACACATGCATAATTAGCTCTATTTGATCTAAAATTAACAACTCATCCACTCCCATGCATCTCTTCTTCTTCACTTCTTCTTGAGTGATAAGCTTTTACTGGGTAGATCACTCCAATTTTAGCCCAGATCACTCTTGAATCCTCTATGTTAACTCTCCAATCTAATTGAGTTAATTCTTTCTCTTTCTCACCTCTCATCTCTTCTTCTAACCTATAAATACACCCCTCAATCAAGCACAAAGGGAGGCAATTGCATTGTGCACATAGCTCTTGCAAGTTATTGCTCTCCACATTTGGCATTCTCATGCTCATACAGGATGAAGGTGCCTTTTGTTTTGTTCATTGTTCATCAAGCTTTCACATAAAGCTCATCGTGCGTCCATACGCTGCTCAAATCAAGCCATCATGCTCATCAATAGATCTCATTGAGCTCTCTTTGCAAAGCTTCAAAAACTTCTTTCACTTCTTTTGTCATCTTGTCACCAAGAGGATTACCCGTTGCTTCAAGAGAATATAAGGTTGCCACACAAGGAAATCTGAGGGTAGTGGAGGCTCACAAGTCTTCTTTATTTTAGGTTCCTCTATGCTTTCTGTCAATTGGTAGTAATTAGATAACTAAAATTGCTCTTGGGATCAGTAATCTTATTGCGTTTTCCTTGATAGGATAGTTAGATCTTGCATTCTTAGAGTAATTTGCTTTCATAGTTTAATTCATTTAAATGCAATTTCCTTTCATAGATTAAATCATTCTAAATATTTAAAAAAAAAAACCCCAAACACATAGTTAAATTGCATTAGGTAAATTCATTGTAGATTGCATTCATTCTTTGATTCCTAGATTAAAAAGCATCTTTATTTCCAAAATATCAAAAAAGCACAAAATAAATTTTGCATTTCATATAGTTGCATTCATAAAAATATAAAAAAGAACAGAAACATTAGACACTTAGGTAAATTTTAAACCCTTGATTCTATCACAAGGTCAGCCATAGTCAACCATTTGGTTAAAACCCTTGATTCCATCACAAGGTCAAACAAGGTCAACATACAATCAAACCTTAGGTCAATCAAACCCTAAGTCAAACCCTAGGTCTAGTCAAGGTTAGCTCACATACGCCTATCTCTTGTCTCGGCTCACGAATGTACCTAGAATTAAGAGGTGAGTGAGGGTAATCCTTGACAAGATAGAGGAAATCCATCCGAGACCACAACAGGACCCACTTGTCTATAACAACAAGAAGAACATAGGCAATTCCTAGTACAACAAGCATCCATCCAATACTTTGAAAGACAACAATCCATCAACGAAAACAATAGCTTACCCACACAAAGGTGGAATACTAGAAACCCTAACAGGAGAAGAGTGACTAGTGACCCTTTGGATCATACGATTATCTCTACAACAATGATCATTGAACGACACATCTACATTAGCACACAACAATGTAGGCCTCAAGACATGTCGACCCCTCCGTGAAGTCCAGCTCTCCAACGAGCCAGACCACCCCCGTGTCTCACCTCCTCTCGACTGGCTACTTCCACGAGAGCGAGAGTGATGTGGCAGTTTGCCCCATGGCAAGGAGGGAAGGGTCCATGTGCGTGCCAAAATCTAACTCGACAGCCCCAGGTAACTGAGGTCGCGATTTTGAGAGTACATACTTTGGTGAACCCGACGTGAACAACAAAAACTTTTGTTTGTGTTGTTTGCATTCCAAAAATCTTAGATCCTTGCAAAATAGTAGAAAGCGTTAAGCATTTTCACTTTATTCTTCATAGCCACTTCCACTACTTCATCTTCTATCGCCTTCACCATCATCCATTCCATTTATTTTGTGGTGTCTACGGCACCCCCGAATATGACATAACTTGATCTAAACCAAGGGAACATTCCCTCAAGAGAACCAGAAACTCCTTCTTTCGATAGGTATGTGCCACCGCATCTGAATGCACCAATCACAAACTGTTATGATAATGAAGACTCTGACTATGAACAAGACCAAAGAGAACCTAGGTATTCTCTATCATTTAACAACCCAACTTGGGAACACAATCTGGCCATACCAAATGTGCCACATAAAGCTAGGAGGGTAAGGTCAGAAATACATCGACCTGATCAACCTTCCATAAGCACATCAAGTACTCATCTCGATGCAGAAGTGAAATAGTTAGAAAGACACCTGCAAGAGGCAAGAGACACTCAAGAAGCATTAAGAGTTGTCTTGTGAGAAGAACAAAGAGATAATGTTGTTTAAGAAGAAGCATACCATCATGACAATATGCAAAGAGAAAATGCTAGAAATGAGGAAACACCTAGAGCTACCACTCCTGCAGACTTAATCACAACTCTAGTGCAAAGGATTAGAACCTTGGAAGCAGAACAAGCTGCTACTGAAAGAAGGAAGAAATCCCATGATAACTTTTGAAATGAACAAGACCAGGGGGCATCACAGAATCCCCCTATCTCAACTATTATTCATGAAATGCAAGTAATGACAAGTGTCTAAATGTGAACCCTCATATTCAGAACAATCCAACAGTGTTGGCAAATCAAACAAATCAGATAATGGGTTATTAAAACCCTCCTACAGGGTGGTTGTTATCAACCCCTTAATCGCAAAGTGCCTTCCTTGGGATATATCTTGAGTACTTGAAAGAAGCCCTTGATCTAAACACAATGAACATGCAGTTACCTCGGCTATTGCCTGATCTCCCAAAGTTTAAAGGAGAAGGAGATTCAAATTCACATATCAAATCTTATACCATTGCGATAAGAGAACTCCTCCCTTGGGATGGGGTTGTTGCCATGATCTTTCCAAAGACTCTTGAAGGAATAGCTCTGGATTAGTACTATTGTTTGCTAGAGGCTTCAGTTCACTCGTTCAAACAACTAATTAGAGAGTTTCTCATGGCATTTGACATGAACAAACTCATCAAAATAGGAATCAAAGAGTTCCTAACCATGAAACAAGAGCTGAATGAATCTATAGCTCACTTTGTTACCAGATGGAGGCAAGTCCTCTACTCCTCAACTAGCGCCCCAAACATGGATCACCGTGAATTATGCGATCTTTTCTTACAGGCCTTGAACAAGGACATGAGAGAAGACATTCAAAAATTACCATACAGATCCTATGAAGAAGCATTGGAAAGTGCTTTGAGGATAGATCAAGCCACCATTGACAGTGGTAGAAAGGTCTATGGGTCAAACAGAAATTTAACAAGTGAAGACATAGGGAACAATGCTCATGTCATCAAGATTATTAAGAACAACATAAATTCAACCAAAGATGGGGTGACAGATCAATCCCCAGTAAAAAAGACAAGAGACAATTACAACAGGAGAGACTATTGTCCTAATGTCAATGGGATTGACCAGCCCATAAATAATGGATACTACCCTAGAGACAACTATCAGGGCTGGAATTGTAACAGAAATAGAAATGATGAAAGGTACAAAAGACCTCCATATGAGTACAACCAGTTTTGTTCTCTTCATAAAATAAGGGGGAATAACACCGAATCTTGTAGAGAATATAACAGATTCATAGCGAGATTATCGGAAGACCAACAATGGTTGTTCATTAAAATGTTCTTGAACCCACATGAAGTCATGCCATATAACAAGGGCACAAGACAAACCCAAGCCCCAATAGCTCCGTAGAACGCCAACATGAGAATAGATCAAGATCCATTTCCCGTACATTAGGATACGAAAACATTAAACCAAAATGAAGTAGCCCAAGGTAGCAACACATGCATCCCACCACAACTAGGGTAGAAAGGAGAAGCTAGGATGATGGGATTGGTTGAAATACTCCACAATGAAGAAGAAGAGGAAGACCTTGAAAATGAACCAAAGGGAGTATATGAGGGTGCCGTTTCGGTAGTGGAACCAATACCAACTCTGGTCAGACCTTATGAACTTATCGAAGACTTAAAAAAGACATGCTCACATATCATTTATTGACCTACTCAGGAACTTCCCTTCACATCACTCAACAATACTAAAGGCAATAGGGCTGAAGTATCTCGATCAAATTACTCCACCTAGCGAGCAGATCAACCATGTGGACTATGACATCATCCCACCGAATTTAGAACTCAAGGATCTAGGGTTCTTCTTTGACTTAAAGCAAATGCCTTCCAAGGCCGAGCTAACCAAGAAAGGATACTCTGCATTGTACTTACAAGTTTGGATCTATGACACTTGCATCAAAGGAACCTTAATTGATGATGGGGCAATAGTGAACATAGTTCCATTCTCCCTCCTAAAGAGAATGGGTTATGGACACACTAATATCACCACTTCACGAGACACCTTGAGTGGGTATGATAATCTAAAAGCCTTTACAATAGGGAAAATCACGCTTCCCATGACTCTAGGGCCCAAGACTATCCCAACCAAATTTTACATCATCGATAAGGACACAGGATATAATTTACTCCTTGGCAAACCATGGATCCATGGGATGAAAGTCGTGCCATCAACATTGTTCCAAGAGGCCTGATTCCTACATCTGGGGAAGGTGTACATTACAAAAGGGGATCCAGAGCCTTTCAGCATGTTGAAATCAAACACATCAAACAAGCATATAGGTATCCCCATAGATTATGAACTTCCCACCAACAAACTGACTGCCCCTAGTCCTACACCTCAATCAATATGTATCAAGCGAATAGAAACTCTGGAGAAGACCATAAACACTATAGAGATGAAAACCTTAAAAAATGAGGTACCATCAAAACAAAAAGAAATTGTTCCCAAGGAAAAGACAGTTAAGATCATGGAATGGATAGAGCAGGATGGACCTCTCCAATTCCCTCTAGAAGTGCTCATGATCAATATTCAACTTGCCTACAAGTTGTTCCCTTGCATAGGGGAGAAACCTCATAGAACTGAAGGTCCAGTGTTCGAAACCACTATGTTGGACTTGAGGAATACAGATCCACATGCTTTCTCAGATCCTAAGGAAGATATGATAGAGAGTTACACTCCTTTGTCACACTTAAGTGAATCACGTGTCCCAGACACACCAGAGGAAACAAATTCATACGAGCCTCTCACACCATTAGAGGATTCATATAGACCATTGACACCCATGGAGGAGGTGCATTCTATTGACAATGAATCAACCAATGCAATAGGAATGCTACCTAGGATGTTCATGGTGTCTCAACCACAAGAGTAGCCGACCACCTCTGCCTCGGTGCAATCAAATGAACTTGGTGAGTGGGAAGCACCTTTAGTACAAATTGAAATGGTTGAAAGACTTCAAATGAAGATGAAGAAAGTGAGGGTACATTTCACAAAGAATGGAAAATGAGAGTGTCAGTCGACACTAATGATCCTATCATTTTTGAGTTTCCAGGAAGTTACATCAGGTATTCCATGGATTTAAGACCAAAACCCAATGGGAGGACAAGTATAAGCTTTGTCCCTCCTAATGAACAAAGGTAGCCACAAACTCCCTTCGAATTGTTTCAATTCTTGCAAAGTATTCAAGACAAACAAGATGTGAAAATCTACATGCAGAAGCAGTTCAACCTATTAGCAGAGTTATTAAGATGCGACGGAGTCTTGTACTAGACCCCTTCCCATCAACAAGCCTTCTAAGACTTGATTCATCTCACATTACCAAGGGAAACCACCGAGTTGGATATAATAGAATCAAATGACAAACCCTACAGAATAGAACTTGTCCTAAGAAGAGGTAGCACGAAAAATAAGAAAAGAAGACGAAAAAGAGCTTTCACAGAAGACTGGAAAGGTCCTTACATGGTTAAAGAAGACGTTGGAAATGGTGCCCATCTCTTGTGCACAATGGAGGGAGAGAAATTTGGCAAAATAGTCAATGCCTTTCACCTCAAGAAATACTGTCTAAAAACCAAAAAAATCATAAAAACATAAAAATACAAACAAAATTGTAAAAATCAAAATGTCAAAAAGAATTTGTTTTTTGCATTTTAGTATCATTCTATTCATCTTGCATTACAACCAATGACTTGCTCTTATATCATTTTCATTTCAGTAAGGAGTCTAAGGTTGCCTAGGTATATGTGATCCTTTTAGGACCTAGAGATTCCCCATTTTTCACAATCACCATATCCCCCTTCATTCCCAGTGATTCTAATCAAAGCCTATCTCTTAGCTTTACATTGATCCCAGTCTTAATGATCCAAGATGTTAGGTCTAAAAAAAGTTAGTATTCAAACCTACAATGTTCAAAGGAAGCTTGCAAGAAGACCTTCCCAATTCTTCCCTTGTAGAAGAGAAGTCCAACTAGATTACAAAAACTTTAGGTGGCACTCGGCCCCTTATCTTTCTTGGCCAAAAACGTCAAGAGGATCAAAACTCTAATGGAAGTAATCTAAAATCTGAGTGATTAAAAAAAATGAGTGATCAAAATAAGAGTGAGTATTGAGAGATCAAACTATTACATATCAAAAGTTCCAAAAGCATTCATTTCTTGAAAATTTAAAAATCCAAAAAAATGAGAAAATCAAGTGAGGAAATACAAAAAAAGAAAAAAAAAAGAGATACAAAAAAAAGAATGAAAGAGAGAAGATTGTTGAATGTCCATACTCTTGGGTGGAGATCAGTCTAAGCTCGAAGCCTCAAGGGTGACATTCTAACAAAGGAAATTAAAAAAAAAGGTACAAAGCACACACATGCACTAGCTGAGCAAAGACAAGAGTCTAGTAGTCTTTAGGATCATATTCTATCTAGGGAACCTTGTTCTTTCCTATTTATCCTTTACCACAGGTCTATCTTGCTTGCCATCTATGATCTAAGTCTAGCGAACATCAATAAATTTGTTACTTGTATAAGTTGAAAGCTTGTCAAATTGTCTTATCTAGATAAGGAGATTAATGTTTCGCCTTTAGCAAAGCCCAAATTTAGAAGCATTCCATTTCATTCCTACTCCCCACTTGAGTTCTAAAGTCCTATCTCATAGCCTTGAATAGGTCTCATATATCAGGACAACTTGCAATCCCCTCAATTGAAAATCATATTAAAGAGAAATTATATTGTTTGTTCCACATTGCATTCATATCAAAATCAGAAAAAGAGTCTCAAAGCAATAAAATCAATGTCATAACTCATGACATTCAGTAGAAGTAAAAGTTTCTTTTCAAGCATCCCTTGTGTTCTTGCATCTGCATATCATAACTTTGCATCTCATATATATGCCAAAAAAATTACAAAAACATGTCATCGTCATCATATTTGCATGGTTAGAGTTGAAGGTCAAAAACATAATCAAAAAGTTCTTAAACTTCCATAATGCACAAGAGATGAGTACCCATTCGATAGCCAAAACCATAAAAAGATAAACTTTCATTGATATATCTGAAGTTTACACATATGAGAGTACCAAAGAGCTAAGACAAAATTCTCTCAAGGAAATTCAGGGCTCCCCATACAAGGGGGCATGATTTCAAAGGAAAAGCAAAGTAAAATCAAGGATGGTTCCCCTCGATGGAACCCTCAGGACTCTTGCTCCTCTACCTATGTGTTCCACTAGTTGTTCCATGAGACCTATGGGAGAGAGGTGTCCTACTATGAGCATGTGATTGTGAAGGCCCCACTGCACTAGCATCTCGCCATCTAAATTCAAGACAATCCATCTTACGAAGCACCTGATTCTCACCCTTAAGGATGAGATTTTTGGTCTTCAAATCTGCACTCGCTTGACATCCATGATAGGCAGGAGAAAAAATGTTAGTGTGTCACCCAACATCAGGGGGCACACTAGGATCGGTCAAAAGTCTCTCTTGAGTTAACCTAGTGAAGGGAGAAACCAAGCCAATATTAACCTCACGAATGAAAGCCCTCCACTCCTCAACATTTCCTGCGAAGTGAACTAAAGAAGAAAGGTGTGTTAGTTCTTCACGAAAAGAAAGAAAAGAGAAAGGACAAAGTGTGAAAATGATAAAACAAATGTAGACTCACGTGGATCATCAGGCTACCAGGCAAGGTCAAACTGCTACATCACCTCATCAGAATGAGGAGGTCTAGGAACTATAGGCTGACCCTCTGGGATATCATGAGCATCATCGACACCATCAAGACCCTCGTCCTGTGCATCCTCTAGCAGGCTAAGTCGTCTGACGAATCATCCTCATTAGGAACATAGTCCTCGTCAGTAAAATATGAGTCCTCGACTACAATGAGTGCTTGGGAAGGAGTCCCTCTCCGTCCCCTCTGTCCTCCTCTCAAAGATCTAGGAACTCTAGTAATGAAGACTTCGGGAGTCAAGGGAGTCCAAGTAACTATCCTTTGATTAACTTCACCCATCTTCTGAATAGATCTATACCAGGTAGACACTGGGGGTAACTCCTCAGAAAAGTCCTTGCCAAATTGCTGCAAGACGCGCTCAACGCGATGAGCCTTGACCAGACCATTATGGTCTGAAAACTCTGATACCCCACGACAGTCCTCTCTGATCTCACCATCATGAGCCCATGATCCCTCCAAGTCCACATAAGGATCAAAAATCATATCCTCATCTGTAAGAGTAGCTATAGTGCTCATAGAAGTGTCAAAGTGACCCATCTGAATCCTTCTAGCTGCTCTCGGTAACCGTTTATCAGGAATCAAAACTAGCTTCTGATAAGGCTTGATGTGCTCAAAGATCCAAGTCATAATCAAAGAGGAGTGGCTGAAAGCAAGAGCCCCTCATCATGTAATGTAGTTAAAATATCTGTATACCATGGCTAAAATGTCTGGCCCCCAAGCGTAGACTCTGCCTTGCTCAAGACCGCATATGATTGTGTGCCCAGAACCATCTCAAGTGAGCTGAGGCCTTGTCTCTAGACAACCTCGATGCGATCAAGCCAATCAAGAACTTCATCAAGCAGTGAATGCAAAGTTGTGGCATAGAGGTAAGGTGAACTCCTATCTGATCCTCAGGGCAATTAACCCCCATGAACTGTGCCCAATAAACCTTGTCCTCAAAGGACTCGCTAGTAGGCAGGACGAGAGGATGTCCTCTCATAGGAACTCCAAGAATGCAGAAAACATTAAAGAGAGTGATATTCCACTCTCCAGAAACCTATGGAGACTTGAAGGTGTTCCTATCTGCATCCCAATACGTCAGGATATCATAGTAGATGCATGCCACAGGATGAATAACTGGCACATGACAGACTCTAGCTAAGCCCGTTCTCCTCAAAATGGTATGGTCATCATCACTCAGTGAAGCAAACATCTCTGAGAGCCACAACTACTCTTTGCAAGCATTCCATCGAATGCACATGTCCTGCAAATTAGAAAAGAACTTTAGATTAGATCTCGTCAACTACCAAAAATCCTAAAAATCGTAAAACTTGGAGAAAATCACCTAAAAAAGCATATAAACCATCAAAATTGCAATAAATAGGTGAATACAATAGTCAAATTAGGTCGAAATAGAGCGAAATGAACGTTAGAAAATATCAAATTTTGGACAAAATTCACCCACCAGGGTCACCCCCCCGGGCGACCTAGATGTCAACGAGATCTCCCCCCATGCAACCTTGTTGTCAGCAGGATCTCCCCTCAAGCAACCTTGTTGTTAGCCAGATCTCCCCCCAAGTGACTTGCCCGGCAAAAGGGGCAACCCTATGTGGAGATCCCCCAAACGGAAAGTGCTCTAAAATCTCCATTTCTCAACCGATTTCAGTAAACGAAAGACTGATCCTACTCTAAACGATGAAAAGAAGACAATGCAACAGAGAAAATCACCAAAAACAAACAATCTTAAGAGATTTTTCATAAAATTTAACCTAAGGTTTAGAGAAGGGTTTTTCACTATTTACGTACCCGATTCTCAGCGGCTCAAGGAGAGGCGGCCATCTTCACGATCTCCCCGATGATATCTACCCAATGATTGTTCACATGATCGATTATGTCTCTGAATCACTCTAATCTCACTAATTTTCTTGCTTAGTTTACCCTTAGCTTAGTTTCTTTATGCATTCTTAGATTAGTTTTCTTTGCTTTTATGCGTCTTCCGTGCATCATTTTGCATGCATTCATTCATACAGGTCTCACCGACAAAAGGCAAACAACTAGTCGAACTCTCACGATCTATGGTAAATTCATCATTTTAGTTTTCAATATTCATTTTGATATATTTAGATACTGGACTAATACTAGTTATTGTAGGTACCATTGCAGAAATCGGCAACAGATAAGGCCTAGTTTGGGAACGGTACCTACCTTTCATGTAGACTACTGTCCCTGAGGGGGCAAATATGTAAGCACAAAAATCATGCACAACCTTCATGAGGACCCCTATGATGATTTTAATCCTTGTCATGTACATGTAAGCATGAAATAACGTCCTCTCAGTAGTAAACCTCTTGGTGATGTGTCTTTTCTTTTGTCTTGTGTTGTTTCCTCTTTGTCATTTTCTCTCTCTGTCGTTGACGCTTTTTGACACTTTTGCGACACTTGTTGATTTGCATTTTTTGAGCTTACGACCTTGTTCCTAAGCCTTGTAAGCATCTTGTAGGTGAGTTTTCACCTTTCCCCGATGTTTTTCATCTTCTTTACCCCCTAGAAGCCTTCTAGAGGTCCCCCCTAGTCATCTCCCACTTTCAGTTTTTAGTTTCACTCAACCAATCCAAATCTCCCCTATTATTTCTAGATCTCTCGTCAGGAGATCCTAATTTGTAAGTGGAGATTTGGATTTTTGCATGTGACATACCTATTTTCAGAGGTAGGTCCATTCTCTTCCCTTTCCTCTACCATCTCCCACTGTCAGCTCCTACCTAGGTGCCCTCTAGCTAGGGTTGCCCGGGGGTCACCCCCAGGCGACCCTACTAGTGAAAGGGGTGACCCCTGGGCGACCCTGTCGCATTTCTAGCCACGAAAAAACTTGAGTTTCTAACTCGAAAAAGCTCTATTTTTGCCTATTTTTCTTCCAGTTTGCATGATTTTTGATCCCTAATATGGAGTTGACTATTTCATGCACCCGCAAATGCATAATCAGCTCCATTTGAATCAAAATTAACAAATCATGTACTCCCATGCATCTCTTCTTGTTCACTTCTTCTTCAGTGATAAGCTTTTACTAGGCATATCACTCTAATTTTGGCCCAGATCACTCTTGAATCCTCTGTGTTAACTCTCCAATCTAATTGAGTTAACTCTTTCTCTTCATCACCTCTCATCCCTTCTTCTAACCTATAAATACCCCCCTCCCTGAAGCACAAAGGGAGGCAATTTCATTGTGCACACAACACTTGCAAGTTATTGCTCTCCACATTCAACATTCTCATGCTCATACAAGACGAATATGCCTTTTGTTTTGTTCGTTGTTCATCAAGCTTTCACATAAAGCTCATCATGCGTCCATACACTGCTCAAATTAAGCCATCATGCTCATCAATAGCTCTCATTAAGATATCTTTGCAAAGCTTCAAAAGCTTATTTTGCTTCTTTTGTCATCTTGTCGCCAAGAGGATTCCCCACTGCTTCAAGAGGATACGAGGTTACCACACAAGGAAATCTGAGGGTAGTGGAGGCTCACAAATCTTCTTTATTTCAGGTTCATCTATGCTTTCTATCAATTGGTAGTAATTAGATAACTAAAATTGCTCTTGGGATCAGTAATCTTATTGCTTTTTCCTTTATAGGATAGTTAGATCTTGCATTCTTAGAGTAATTTGCTTTCATAGTTTAATTCATTTACATGCAATTTCCTTTCATAGATTAAATCATTTGAAATATTTGAAAAACCCCCCAAAACATAGTTAAATTGCATTATAGCTTGCATTCATTCTTTAATTCCTAGATTAAAAAGCATCTTTATTTCCAAAATATCAAAAAACACAAAAATAAGTTTTGCATTTCATATAGTTGCATTCATAAAAATATAAAAAAGAACAAAAAAATTAGACACTTAGGTAAATTGTAAACCCTTGATTCTATCACAAGGTCAGCCATAGTCAACCATTTGGTTAAAACCCTTGATTCCATCACAAGGTCAAACAAGGTCAACACACAATCAAACCTTAGGTCAATCAAACCCTAAGTCAAACCCTAGGTCTAGTCAAGGTTAGCTCACATATGCCTATCTTGTCTTAGCTCACGAATGTGCCCAGGATTAAGAGGTGAGTGGGTGAGGGCAATCCTCGATGAGATAGAGGAAATCCACCCGAGACCACAATAGGACCCACTTGTCTTACAACAACAAGAAGAACATAGGTAGTTCCTAGTACAACAAGCATTCATCCAATGCTTTGAAAGACAACAAGCCATCAATGAAAACAACTTACTCACACAAAGGTGGAATATCAGAAACCCTAACAGGAGAAGAGTGACTAGTGACCCTTCGGGTCATACGGTTATATCTACAACAATGATCATTGAATGAAACATCTACATTAGGACACAACAACATAGGCCTCAGGACGTGTTGACCCCTCTCCTCGAAGTCCAGCTCTCCAATGAGCCTGACCACCCCCGTGTCTCACCTCCTCAAGACTAGCTACTTCCACGAGAGCGAGAGTGACGTGGCAGTTCACCCCATGGCAAGGAGGGAAGGGTCCGTGTGCATGTCAAAATCTGACTCGATAGCCCCAGGCAAATGAGGTCGCAATTTTGAGCATACAGTGACCAACTTTCTTGTAGGAACAAGTTGGTCTCTCCTAAATATCCCCTTTCTTGGAAGAGGATTGAGATTCTTTTTGTAAAGTAGAAGATGATTGTGCTATGCCATTTTGTGGCTTGTGCTTATATTACTTCTATTTCTTGTTAGAGTTACTATATTATTTTTTACTCTATGGTTGGCTAGCCACCAAAGCTTGTGACTTGGATGGCTTGAGAAGACCCATTATGATTAACCTTGCATGTTCATGCATTAACATTTATAAGAATTAGTCAAATGTAGGCATAGTGTATGCTTGTTTCATTGTCAATCGATGAGTTTAAAAACTAGAAACAAATGCAACATATTTAGAAGAAAGTTTGCCTGGAAAATTAAAAAATAATTGTACATCCTTCTTATCAATATTGTAGTCTTTGAGTTGTGCTCTTAGATCATTGACCTTAGTTACACAATCTTGAATATTGTCAAAACATTTAGGATCGAGTTTCATGAGATCATTATCTATTGATATTCCCTAACCTCATCATTTTGACCATACAATTTTGCAAGTTTGTTCCATGCCTCCTTAGTTGTATTACACTTGTTAATTTGATAAAGAAGATCAAGAGAAGGAAATGTACATAAATATCCAAGTGCCTTAGTATTTTTAATGAGCCATGCCATCTTTTCTTTAGGATTCTGTGGTTTTGGAATAACTTCTTAGATGTAAGGGGTATACCCCACACTCATTAAAGCATTTCATATGTTTTTCTTCAAATTTAAATAGTTGTATGGAGTTAAGTGACAAAACTTAAGATGACCCATTAGAAGAGCACAAATGAGAACTCAAAGTAGAATAATGAGCACAATCCCCTCAAAAAATACTAAATCAAATTACCCCCAAACAAATGTGATTGTGATATTTTATACTCAGTGTGGTTACACTTGTCACTTGCTACAAATGCAAAGTGGATTTGATTTCAATCTTTTATGATTGCCAAAAATATGCTATAATGTTGAAAGTATAACTTTCGATCACAATGAGTATAAACCAATAGCACCACTATGAAGTACACAAAAATGCACTTTAAAAAAAACACTTAAAAAGGATCTATATTAGCTCAAGTGGAGCCTCAAAAGGTTCCAAGATGGGGATTATGCAACATCACTTATGATAAATTACAAATTTTAGAAAATCCTTGCATCAAAATATGAAACTATCTACACCACTTTGTGGAGCACAAAAAAATAGTCTAATTAAAAAGATATCTGAAAAGGATCTCATATGGTTGAGAACAAAGCATTCAAAGTCTAAGTGTAGAAATAAAAACTCCAATCGAGAGGGGGGTCAAAGTTGGGCGAAGAACTGATGACATCAACTTACGTCACTAACAAAAAATTGCCAAATTGACAAAATATTCCATTTAATTTCAAATACATTATTATGTTCACAGAAAATCACTTCCATACGTAAAAACTATTTTTGTTTGGTAGAAAAACATTTAAGTGGGCACGTAGGTGGTTTTAAGGGCGGCACCATAGCAACATAGTTGACAGAGCAGGTGTGCTAGCAATTTGAATGTGGTTGGTTGCTTGGGCAACAATGTGGTGGTGGGATGATGGCGGAAGCTACATAGGGGAGAGGACCCAGTAGTGGTGCACCCTAACTTCACGCCTCTCAAAATCATATGTGGCAATTTTGAATCACTCCAAAATTTTTATAGTAGCTTACTTGGCAACGCCCCTGTTTATAACTAAGGTTTTAGGGCCACATCATCAAATATGATGCCACATCAACATGCTTTTTGTTGAGGTGTCAAATAGTTCCCAAAAAAAAGGGTGGACCAATAGGTGTGCATTAAGTCATGTTTTGTTGGTGGGCTGATGTGGCATCATATGATTGGTTGCTTTTTAAATTTAAAGGGCACATTTCATTCAATTATTAGTACTTATAATAACACTAACAACCTTAAAGTCACAACTACTGGTACTAAACTTTAAAAATATTAGGTCTTAAATGTACATATACTAGTACTAAACTTAAAAAATATTGGCCCTTAAATGCACATATACTATCTCAGCCATTGGAACTATCCCACCTATTGGGTCTTTTCCCCTAGGGGTGGCATAGAGGTAATAGTTATGGGAGGCATTGTGAGAGTGCCATGTGGTGGCTTCATACTCGCTGTTGGGTGTAGAGTACCATGCAGGTATAGTGTAGGCATTAACATTTGCAATAAACTTAAAAAATGAAGTACAATTTAACATAATTAAACTCGAAATTAAAAAAAATACCTACAATACTATCTACATCAACACTTGCATAGGGTAATGAATATTTTGCATAGGGAATATTGTATTTGTGTAATAAAGAATATTCTACCGACTGCATGATGAGGGAGCAGCAAATTTTTCTCTAAGAGCCTAGAGTAAAGTGCTCTGATTTAGATGATTTAACAGTCAATCTATAGGTTTTCGAGTCTTTTGGATGCAATGGTAGGGTTGGAGTCACCTAAAATGCTCTAAAATAATGGTTACCTTCCCAATCTAGCAACCACCTCCCAAATACAAACTCTTACAAATTTGGCCTCTAATATCCAACTAGGACACAACAAAAGATAATTTTGATTTTCTTGGACAATTTGGATGCAATGGTGAGCTCATATGTGGTCCACCAATCTCTCAAATGCACCTATAATACAAAGCCACAAAGAGGAACCCCCTAGAATTTAGTATTTCTATCACAATTTTCTAATTCTCCAACCATCTAAGAATGCAAGAGAAGAGCATACTCAATGTTTCAAGACACCACAAGATTTGTGATCCTAGACCTCCTAAGAGACTAGCCAAAGGCTCTCAACCACTTTGATACCATGTAAGATTTGGCTATGGAGATAGCCACCCAGGATTAAGAAGGCCTAATGGAAAGCACAAAGAACTCAAATGATCAATATGATAGAATAAATTGAATTCTAATTAAGGATGCAATATAATAGTATGTGATACAAGAGTACATAAGGTGGGTATATATAGGATACACCACTAAGAGATGTGAATGTACAACCAATATGAGATAAAGGAGATGTAGTCACATGCATGTGCACAACATCTCCACCAAACTAGGAAAGTACAAGTTACATTATGAAAGTACAACCTACTCAAGTTGATACCTACCTAAGTAAGTTTATCCCATCTTAGGTGCATATAATGCAATACAATAAATAAACTAAATGTAGGAAAATAAAATAATACACTAACAATAAGCTTGAAAATATGTGAAAAATTAGAATAATATTAGATCTAAAAATGTAAATTAGAAACCTTAGAAGAAGGTTGGGATGTGTAGGATCATATAGGTTCACCAAAATGTAAAGGAGAATAAATATTCCATAAGGTTAGTCTAGGTAAATCAAATAAAATACATACACATAAGCACAATTAACCTAGACTAATTAATTACGGATTATTTAGTTCAGAATTGGAAATATCAAGTCTAGTAAGTGAAATGTGTAGTACAATGTAAATAGAAAATAAATGTACTTAGCTCTATAACTAATTAATGCACAAAGACTAATGAAGATTTGAATTTAGTATGTCCCAAGATTAGGAACAATGGATGATAAATTGACAATTGCTCTGGAATCACAATACTCTATGGAATTCGTGCAGGGACGAATTTGGGGATTAGGTGCAAATTTGTGGTTGTGAACTTGTCCCGTGCCTATAAACTTGCCTTGTGTGATTTGCATATTGCTTTTCTTCACTTCACATAAGGTATCTTGTCTTCTTTTGTGCTTCTTAATATCCATGGATTGGTAGTATTTATAAATGCCTTTGCGGGGTTGCCGGTATGTCACAAGGCGACATGTTCTCCTAGGTCAACCCTCATAAATGTGTACAGATAGTAAAAAAATATCAATCTTCAGTAATACAAATGCCTTTGGAGTGATTGTGCAAAGCTAGATTTGTTTTAGAGCACTAATTAAAGTGTGTAGATGTGAATAATATTCAAATTATTTGCTCGAATCCTAGATGTTTAGAATGAATGCATCGAATGCTTTAACTACAAGGACATAACAATGTATATCACAAACCTGTGTGTTTATTTAGCCCTAAGCAAGAAGGCTAAAGACGAGAAGTTAGTTAAATTTGAATTTAAAAATTTAAATCAGGGTAGGATGAGTCTATGACTACGAATTAGTCTTGGGATAGAAAAGGGGTTAGATTATAATAGATAGAATGTGCATGAGAATAAGTGCGAGCATGGGAGTAATAAATAAGTGGATAGAGTGAATGTATAAGGGCATATGAACATGTGAAAGGGGATAAATGATAGGTGTATAGAAAAATGTGTAATAAGGTAGCTAGATGACATAAGACAAGGCATTTGACATTGTTACATCGTTTGTCAATATATCTACATATCAAAACATTCCCCTCAAAATAGACACAAAACTAGATGAGAAATGATATGGATATACAAATTTCATCGGTACAATCCATAAACACCTTTAAATACCTATAGCATGATTCCATTTGGATGCTAACTAGATTTTTTAAAGTTTAAATGGTAATATATAATTTTTTAAATTACACATAACATTATTCATAATATTTTCTTAAAATAATGAAACAATTATAATTCAAGATTTGAAAATTTAGTTATAAATAAAAGGACAGGCTGAAAGCAGGTCAGCCACTCTTTAACTACAAATTTACTATATGACTACGTACCCTCTCTTTTTATTATATTTCTTTTTAAAAGTTTCCTCCAAAATTTATTAATTAATTATAAAAGATCAAAATTAGTTGAAGTGAGAAGGAAAACAATTTAACAAATTTGAGTAGTGCCTGGTTTAAAAAGTTGAAGTTTGGTGTATGGTGAGGGGAGGAAGAGCAATGGCCGTCGGTAGATTGATGAGCTCTAGAGTTTTCCTTGGCATTCGTCTTGGCGTGGGAGCTTTTCGACCCTTTGTTCCTGCTCCTGGTCATGCTCCTGCTCCTGGTCATGCTCCAATTTTGCCCAATCTTCCATCTTGGACACGCAATCCCATCAATGCTTTCTCTCTCTTCCATACAAACAGCGCCAAAGGTTTCTGCGTACGTCTTAATTTAACTCTCCTTGTTTAATCCGAATGGAGTGCAGTGCAATGCAGATAGTAAAAGATCCTTACGTTTGCGTTTGTGTGCAGGCGCAGGATGATGCTAAGCTTCATAGAGGAAATAAAAATAAGAAGGTGAACTTATGCAGAATAGGAATATGTCGTCGTGTTCTGCAGGGGGTTCAAAGTTCTAACCGTAATAGCTACTAGCCCATTCAGGTTACCATAGATTAAAAATACCCATTTTATTGGAAGTTGCAGGTTCATAGTAAATTGAAGGCTTCCGCCAGACATTAGCTCACCTTCACTGGCTAGTCTATACCTCATTCAAACTACAAGGGGCTTACTCAGCTCTGAATTCAACTGAAAATTCTACATATTCTATGTCAAATCTATAGATTTTATAAGTAGAACTGCTTTGTTCAAAGTGCCCCTAATTTTGTAAGTTATCTTAGTCAGATTATTCCAAACTTCAATTCTGTCGTCTTAAGTGCAATAATTCATGACGGTAAAATGAAAATGCATTACCCAATTGGTTTATTAGAACAACTGTTCCTAAATTGTCTGTTTGATTATATCAGCGATTGGTAGCTTCTGAGGTTCTTATAGAACATGTTCTGTTCTTCCAATGTGTTTTGCAGGATAGATCTAAAGTTTATATCCCCAGTGCTAGTAAAATTGATGCTCAACAGCACAAGTCTGAGACAAAGGTTGCTTTGTTTATTAGATCAATGCAAGAGAAGATGAAGTCAGAGGAATTACCTTCTACCGCTCTAGGTCTTGGGTTGGCTGGTGCCATACCGTTCGTCCTCTTGACTCCTCCACTGTGTTCAGTTTTACCGGTGAGTATACTGTGTTTTGAGGTTTTAATCTTTCAGGTTAGGTTTTTTGACCAATTCATTTTCAGAGAGCATGTTATGATTCAAACTAAATACTGAAATTCACTGTCTTGGAAATGAAAATACGCCTAAAAATATGAAACTTAATTCTTGAGAATTCAGAAAAAGTTCCGTTTTATGGCAGAATGAAGCCACAGAAACCCTGATCTGATTACAACCAATATTCAAAACAGCCGAAGCTTGCAGATTAGACACTAATTTTGAATACATCAATCTTCAATTAAGTGCATTTCACATAATTTCATTCCAAATAATCACCCCCTTATTATAAAATGTCTTGCCAGATTTATAGGCAAGGAAATCTTCTCTAAAAGTAACTAAACTTTGCGACTTAACAAAGCAATGCAAAACTAAACAGAAATCAATCTAAATAATCAATCTTTGCTTAATCACTAAGCAATCTAAAAATTCCTATAACAAATATCTATAGCCTTTGCATGGCTTTATTTGTTCTAACTCCCTAAAATTAACTAAACCTTGTCTCTTAAGAATGCAACTAACTTAATTACAACATTTTCTCGCTTTGTCTTTTATTGCTTATATTTGACTCACATTTCTGCACTTGCATATCTTATGTTTGAGCTCATCTGAGAATGTATTGTGGACATAAAAGTAATGCAGCACAATTGCATAACAATAATGTAATGTCCCCTTCTAGCAAGTCAAATTTTTCACAATCTTGCACACAAATTCAACTTGTAAAAGAGAACATTAGTATTCAAATCGGCTTATCATATCATAACTATGATTAATAACAAATATCAAATTCATATACTTTCCACATTTACACTTATAATCATGATTCATATTATGTTCATACATTTCATATTCACATTCTTTCTCTCATAGTTCCCTATGATCTATCTCAAGGGAGTCCTTGCGTAGCCCTATCATTAATCAACCCTGTTGCCGTATGAGCATGGTTTGTTAAGGCATTGGTATATCCATCCCATTCAGAGGCCCAAGGGTTTCAGACTACACGCGGTGTTCCTCACCATTTGGCTCAAGAAGCTTCATGCTACACGTGGCATTCCTCACTTACTTGAGAGTCACCATCCGTATGGCACATTATAATAATTATGAGCTCATATTACCTTAGGCCCAAGAGCTTCACACTACACGCGGTGTTCCTCGTCTCTTGGCTCAAGGGACTTCACACAACATGCGGTGTTCTTCATCCACTTGAGGGTCACCTAGGTCCAATTTTTGCCCTTAACTTAACCCCATACTCATAGGTTGATAAGGTGATTAAGGATGAGGCTTGAACATCCCTTTGAGTATACCACGGGTTCATGAGCCATAAATCACTATTCGTTATTATTCTCTTGTGATCCTTTCCTGGATCATAATATGGTATCATTATCCTTGTTCCTTCTTGGGAACCTCATTGTATTATCCAGTTCTAGCCTTATAGTTGGCTTATTTTTCAATTCATTTTTCATGCTTATTCATATACTTGAACATTTGTCATATAGCCATTCTACTAATGATGATCTCATTTTCTTTCTATTTGATTTAAACATAATTTAATCATTCTAAACTTAATAATTTATTCTTTTTCTAATCATAATTCATTTTATCCATATTCTAGTTAAATGCATTCCTAACACCTTACATTCTATATCCTGATTAATAATGACATTTTTATATTCTATTCATCATTCTATGTTCGATCTCTATAATTCCATAATCTTAATTCTATATTCTAATTCAATAATTGTCATCTTCATCCTACATTCTATGTTAGTACTGCATATTTGATTATGACGGCATTATCAATCTATTATGTAATTAAATGCATTCCTTTAACATGATCGATTAATGAGATATTCTAGCTGGAGTAGGATTTCATACGGCATTATTGACTTATAATGAGATCAAATGCATTCTTTTGGCATGTTCGAATATCATACCTGGCTATTGACCTTTGTTATAGCAGAGTCTGGATTATGATAAAAAATATGGTGCTTCTAGTGATGATTAATCTCCAAAGTTGGCGGCTGCTCACTGTGGATTGATTGATTGTCTGGGTATAAACTGGCGCTTATATAAAATCTGTGATTGACTCCCTGACTTCTTAACGACTACTTATTGATTGCTGGGTAATGAAGGATGTAATTCGCTGTTTATTGCTTCAATGCTGATTGATATTGTGATGTTCGTTGAATGCTGAATGATTCAGATAGATGCCTCCTCCACGATGCCAAGGCGCTCTTTTATAATTCTTCATGGATCGCGACTTACCAAGAGTCGCTTCTCTTGGTTATCATGCCTTATTGTTAATTATTACTTATTTTATCCTTAATCGATGATAATTGTTGGTGTTATAATATATCTCCTCTCCTTGGATTGTATGCTTAATCTTTGTCTTTTATACTAATCCATATCGGGGATGCCTTGGTATTAACCGTTGCCCTTTACTTCATATAACAAAGACCTTTGTCTTATTATGGAGAGCGCCTTTGTGCACATTATTATTTTATTTTAAGGTTCCTATAAACTGTGATTGCTGCCTATAATATTGATGAGTCGATGATTCCATGGTCTTCCTTGGTAGGAAAGATGCAAATCGGACCAGACATCATCAATGAGTCTTTCCAATCTTTAATTGGAAAGCATCGATACATCACAAATAATCACCCTGTCATAGATCAGATTACTCACAGTAAGATCAACATAGCAATACATCTCATTCTATGAGTGAGGATATACCAGTAAATGCAACAACGTTTCCAATTTTGAGCAATCTACATAGACTGACTTGCTGACAGGGCCTATTTAAAAAGGAGTGAAACAAAGATGCAACGATATATCTTTATATCTGCAAGTAAGAGTCATCGAGCTTATATGCAACATTAGGAACATTTGATTACTAAAATTTTGCTATTATGTGTATTGAATCATATCAAAGGGCAATATTTGAGGGCTTGCATATCAACTAACCTGTAAATTACATTAATTGGTACATGTTTTTGTCAAATATGTGCCTAAGAAGCTTGGATAATTTAACATTTCCCAGACATTAAATGTTTCTCATTCATGAAGAAGAGTTTAGATATTAAAATATTTTGTTCCTTGCATATGCATAAAATAACACAAATCTATAATAATTCATCGCTAAAAGTAAAATCCTTTGCAATGGTAATGAACAAGAAGCTATTTTCATGAACAAAGAAATAAAATATTTTTAGATGACTGGAACCTCCCTACAATGGTGGTTTATAGTGAGTGAAGAAATCCTTGAAATGTCTTAACTTTTAAGTAATGAGTATAGACCAGGGCACCTAAAAAAATCCCAAGGACATCCAAAAACATGCCAGCATGCAGGGCATCGAGCATATATATGATGAAAATGAAGCAAAGTAGGGGATTGAGCAGACAAAATCAAGCAGGGGGTTCAGCTCAATAATGATGAAAATAAGCAATTTTAATTGGCAAATATGCCTAGTGTCAGGCATTTTAAAATCAGTGATTATGAAATTTTTTGAGTATAGTTTTAAGTTTTCTGAAAGTGGCACCTAAGGCTGCAAGGGACACAGTTTGAATCTTTTCCTGATTCTGATTCTTGCATGGATGCTTTCTTCCTCTATTTCTGCTGCCTCATCATGATCACTTTTGGTCATCTCCTCATGATCTTCATCTAGTAAGTCAATGCCATGAATCCTTTGTGTGCCTTGGGCCAAACCTCTTTACAACTAAAAACAAAGCTCCTTTGCATGCAATTCTGCAACAGTAGCTGGGTCTACTATTCTTCCTTTGGACCGTTCAGCAGTAGAAGTAAGAGATAAGGTCAATTTGTTTTTGCCTTCTTTTTTTCCTTTCGCTCTAGGATTAGTTTTAGAGGGCAATCTTTTTGTAAAATGACTTCGAACAACCTCAAAATATCCTTAGTAGGTTTCCAGTTCATTGATGCACAATGCTGGCTTGGTGAAATTGCTTTATATAATTGGCGACTCTGCCGTTCTTGTTACATGTTCTTCAGGGCTGAGAAGTTGTCTTCTTGGGTATAACCCTTAAATTTATGATAGAAGGCAGTGGCAAATTAGCTGCAGGTGGCTATTTCTGGTTAGTTCTCCTGCCATTGTCATAAAGTCATTTGCCACCAATGAAATGCTGGCCTTTAAGGATGCAAAGTCAAAAACTGTTTTTCTGGTCATCCTCCACAGGGTTTTACTGGAAATGAATGGGTTATCATGCCTAATAGCTGCGCTGCAATCGTCAAAGTTGGGACTGAGAGAATATTTTCTGTTAGCCTTGGGTTTATGTATTCCCCTCCCCAACTCACATGGTTACCAACTTACCATGATTAAATAAATGATGCCTAAACAAAACATCAATTGAAACAACAATATCACTATATACAGTGTGCAGAAATAATCAGTTATGCACAAATATATTTGTTATGCAAAAATATGTCAGTTGTGCAATAACAATTAATCTCCTGTCAGTTATGTAAGAACGAATTAATACAATAGTTATGTGGCCAGCAGTTATATGTTGTTTTGTGAACAATAATTTCTCCTAGAATTTGCCTTGTTGGATATTAACTCTTAAATGAAACATGATGTTTCTACTTGAAATAGCTTCAAATGGCATTAAATTAGAGTGAATGAATTGTTGTTGAGCAATAGACAATGATACGCAGTGATTTACAAGAAGCAAGGCACATATAATACAGAGTTTTACTCCTGTGTGAGGAAAACCTGCTTGGTAATATCAATTGATCACCACCTTTAGCAATAGGACATGCAAAGAGCTTTATGGAGCATTAATCCCTCAAATCTTTGTGACCTCTTTCTCTTCCTACTGCTGCTTATTGACATCCTAAAGAGCACCATATGGAATTCGAATCAACACTATACTACTGTTCACACCGCTCAACCTCTCTGTTGAATATCACTCTCTCGTACACTCCTATACTTTCACTTTTCTTAATCCATAGCTCTTGCCTTTAGCTTATCCATTGCTGGAGATGTCCCTTCATATGCCAAAGGTTCCTTAATTGTCAGGAATTGGAAGAGACAATGCTTTTAGGTGGTTACTTGGCCTTCACTCCATTTTCAGGCCTCTTTTTGCTGGTCAGTTGTCATTTAATCCTTGAGTTTGCATTAGATTCAAGTTAACTATTGTCCTTCTAGTTAGTTCACATCAAAGTTTGTTCTGTCATGGCCCTGTTTACTAACAAATTTTGAAAGGTAAAGATATGATTTCAACAAAGTTTGTCCATGTAAGCTGCTACCCCAAAATTTTTTCAAAATGACATACAATGATATGGCAGTGTTAGCATAAATTGCATAAACCAACTAACTGCCTCACACTTTCTGATCACCCAAATCCCAGGATGGGCAAGGTGAGAGCATACAGTGATTGGCTTACAATGAGCAACTATGAAGTTGTGGGGATTCACCACTTTCAGTGGGTAAAGAACAAGAAATAAAGATTACAAAGCCATCCACTTGTTTAGTAGGAATACTCCACTTGTTCAGTGGGTGAAAACAAAATAAGAAAGGTTCTTTCTCCACACTGGCGGTAAACCATCCAGGGGTCTTTAATGTATTGCATGAATGATCAAAATGCTTAGGAAATGTAATACCAGATTCAGAAATAGAGATAGAGTTATGATCAAGTGCCAAGAGGAAGATAAGGATCACCAAGTTCACCTACAACTTATCCAAATCAATCCATTCTTATTATTTCTGATATCATTAAGAGCTGAGACATGAAGATTGCTGATGCTTTATAA
Source organism: Cunninghamia lanceolata (assembly GCA_027924645.1). NCBI lineage: Eukaryota > Viridiplantae > Streptophyta > Pinopsida > Cupressales > Cupressaceae > Cunninghamia > Cunninghamia lanceolata. The sequence goes on from BSBN01001368.1 coordinate 2,486,472, forward strand.
CTCTGAATTTTCTGCCTTTTGTCTCTGATACGGTTGACCCTGTCATATATCTCAACTACAAAAACTAGGAAACACATAACAATCCCATAAACTGTTATTGCTGCCGAATCACCACAGTAACAAGCCCAACACTGCCATTATCATAAATACCAGTCAGAGTAACACTTATCAGAGACTGTAGTACTGGCTGTACGGCATCATGGAAGTCCCAAACAGATAATTCCAAGTCACAATCTACATAATCTCATAGCAAACTCTTTACATCCATCTTCTATATATCAGAACACCTCTAATATAATTCAAAACAAACCGAGTGCATAAAGATTTCATTTTGGAACTGACACTAAAGCAGCTACAGGTATGTACGGCCAGGATGGTATGAACTCCTTACAGCAATCTCAACTCTACACCAAAGTCATTGAAAATAGACTTAAATGAGGCACCTCTAACATACAAAGACATCCCATACATCTTGATTTCAGAAATCATCAACAATTTTTTACTGATTCCAATTGATCCTTCCAGCATGTACGGACATGGAAGTACGGACTTCCTCAAAGCAAACTCATTAATGCACTAAAACCCCTGAGATTTGACTTAAAAGAAGCGTTTATTGCCAACAAAAACAAAGCAATTGAGTTTGGTTTGCATAACATCTATTTTTTTTGCATGATCATCCGTACCTTTAGCATGTACGGCTCTTCAAGGAGTACGGATATCATCTAAAAATCATACTTTGCTTTAAATCTCCTCAAATTGGTATAGAAATAGTCAATTTTCTCAAACAAAGATATCATCAATAGCAAAGTAGTAAACAAACTTTATTTTCTTTGCATTCACCAAAAAGCGATTACAGTGTACGGCCATGAAGTGTACGGCCAGTCTGAGTAATAATGCAAACATCAAAGAAACTCCAGAAAGATCCACAAAATTGCATTACAATCTCATTACAATCAATTCTAACTGAAAAGCAAATAAAAAACTCATAGTAATAAGTCATCACCATAGAGCTCCATGTGATTCCCTGAAATAGAAACCACCATCATCAGCTAGGGTAGATATCACACTACCGAACCCAATCTTCTTCGAGTGGGTTTTCGTCCACAAGAAGGTAGAAAATGGAAGAACACGTAGGTTCAATCCAACAGAATAACAATACAATATCCAAGCATGTCCCCAAATAAGCACTCACTCCCCTTTTAAAAGCCTCTGGGAGTTACCAAATGATCTTTCTTGAAAATAGAACCTTTTTCTCCTCCAACTTATAAAATATTTCTATTTCCAAGTTATGTGCACACTTTAAAGTGACTAGGGAATAATAATAAAAACATTTCCATTTTTCCCGTCAAGACATAACATTAAGTCACTTTAAATAATTCCACCTTATATTTTAGTGCACAATAAATAATTAAAATGACCTGTTTAATTACCAAATTAAATAAACTCCTTATAACTCCAAATTTGATAATTAAACCGGACCAATATCTTCTGACAAATAACTTCAACCATCCCTGACGAAATTGTAGACTGGAGATACCCACAACTGCTCTGCAGATAGAATTATGATCACTCCAAGAAGTTTGGAAATCATTCAAACATGTCAGATAGCCTTCGTGGGATTAGGAACAAGCATAATGCGCACAAAATACAGTGCGCCAAAAAAGGGACATTACAGTCCAGTCATGATTCTGTTTGGGCAAATTCAATGATAGCAAGTTCAACCTAAAAATGCACCACAAGAGCAAAAGAGCAAATTGACTAGTAGGTGGAAGTTTTGAGTGGCTTTGCCATAGCAAAAAACATGCTTCAAAAAGTGGTAAACTCATTGGAAAACTATGCCTAGACAAGAAAAGACTAAATCAACAAACTGGGCGCAACTCCCAAGTGGCTGTGTAATATGCTAACCTGTTCTGCTGTAATTTTTTTTTAATCTTTTAAATGTGTTTTTGTAATTTTTTTTATTAATGTGGTCTTTCAGACTAGACATAAGTTGCAGAAGGGGTTTCAGTTTTGGAATTGCATGTGTGTTTTTGAGAGATTGCCATAAAAACATGAAATAAATGATGAACAATCAACTAGAAATAAAAATGAACACATTGCAAACTTGGAAACACATACCCAAATGAATATTTTGCATCTTTTTCCATTTTTGAGTTTGTTGCTACAAAGTTTGAATTGACAAGAGAGGAAGATCGATAATTTCTAGAATCATACAGAGAAATGAAGAATACCCAGAAGTGCATATGTTATTCCAACCTCATGGCAGCGATTTTGCATCAATATCCATATGCTAAAATTGATTTCTGCGAACACCCAAGTCAAATCCTAGCTGGAATTGAAAATTGCAGCAACACCCAATAGCTCAAATCTATAAAACTCAACTACCCAGATGGATTATTTTCATCAGTTAACCCAAATCCATCACTCCTCAAACATGCACACCAAAATACCAACATGCAAGCTAAATCTCCAATACCCAGATGGATCATTTGCATCACAACATCAAAATCCATCACTCCTCAAACATGCATACCAAAATACCAACATGCAAGCCAAAATCTCCAATAAAACCTTGCTATCATAAACTTGCAAATTGAACATTGCAAACCCTAGCAACATCAAACTCAATCTTTGAAGCTCTATGACGAAATCTGCTTGACTTCATCCATCTATATGGCGTGGGAGCATCACCACAACCTGTAATCCCAAGGGAGCATCACCCTGGAAGTTTGGAATAAGCATTTCCAGAGAAAAGAGTTCACTCTCAGCATATATCAGCAAAATAGAGAATAGCATAAACCTCCAAATGAAGCTCCAAATGCAATATATATTCCTCAAACATGGCGCCCAAAACAAGAGAGGATAATACTTTGAAGTCCATCACTGAAAACAAGAAGAAATCAATTTTATTTTATTGATTTTAAATCTCCAACAAGGCTGCCACGAATACCCAAATCATTGCCCTCTTGAGCGCCCCACAAAGCATATAAAAATAACTTTTATTTTTTATGTTTGGCTTTAAAAAGGGGAACGCCACTTCCAAGAAAGGGACCCACCACTTCCTAGGTGCACAACTCCATGATGCATAGACCCTTCGTGGTCACTTTTTAAGTTACAACTTTCAATAATAAAATATAACATTGAGGCACAACTCCCAAGGTAAAGTAATTTTACTAGGACTTTAATAATAAAAAATGTAGTAAAAGATTACATTTTAATCCAACGCCAGTGCCTAGTAAAATATAATAAGTAGAAATAAATTGAGCCATAGAAATAAGTCCAACTCCTCACTAGGCTCAACTCAATGTCATTCCCTAATCACCTGAATTAGCCTACGTGAATGATGAATAGGCTAATCTGCAACACTCCTGAAGATCACTCAAGAAGTGGGGACATGACACTGTGATGTGCCACTACACCAGAAGACTGGTCTTCTGGTGTAGTGGCACATCACAATGGTATCAGAGCTTTGATCCTGCCAGCTTGCAGGGTAAAGCTATCTCTTTGGATGCATTCCAATCAAAGAGGCTTGAAGGTCTACGAAAGGAAGAGGACATGGACCTTATTTAAGAGTTATTGTACAAACTTGAGGCCGCTAAAATTGTTGACTAGTACCAAAGGTTGTTAGATCATGAAAAAGCTTGTGTTTCCCTTGACAAGTACTTGGAGGTACTCGGGTACGAGTGTCCCAGCAAAAGAGGTCTATATGAATACATAAGCAAAATGGCTAAGGAGGAGATCAAGGAGCAGGATCCAAAAGAATCATTAATGATAGCAAAAGAGAAGTCAAAATTAGAATCACAAGAAGTTGCTAAACCCAAGGAAGGAGAAGAGCCAATATTGTGTGTTGAAGATGTGTCAGTAATTGCAAATGACGTTCAAGAAACATCTATCAAATTTTTCAGGTATGGAAGTAATTGAAATGATTTGCAATGTATGGAAATGATTGGACCATGTGATGATGACATGCAAGATATTAGTTATGCTATCATGAAGAATGATTCGACTATGATTAAGGAGGATTTGCAAGTTTATCAAGAAAACTCCATGATGGTAAACACCAACTACATCCAGAGGTTGACCAAGAAACATTCAAACTCCTCTGCTCCAAGATCAATGAGTTCATTAATGGGCTAGTTTGTAGTCATGTGAAGGAGACTTTTGAGTTGCACATGATAGGTTTAGGAGAGACCAACATGTACATTGAAGGATAATGGATACATTCACCAAGTTGTCACTTCACCACACTTGAAGAACAAACGGAGATAGTCACCTTGATGCTAGGTGGAGGTAAGCAAAATGGGTGTCATTTTGGTATTCAAGATTTTGTAACTAAGAGTGGTAGGGTATTGTGGATATCAAGCTACAAACAAGTTGGAAGGTTTATGAAAGAGGAGGCACTACACACTCTTAGCACCGTGAAGACACGACTACTTACTCTCACATTGAAAGGACACAAGGTTTGTGAAGATTTTTATATCACGGATCTAGAGAGAATCAGAAAAAAATGGTCTTGCAAGGCCTACATCCTATTGAAGAGTTAATTATGGAAACCAAGGGATTATCCTTAGGTAAGATACTCCCCTACGATAATGTTTGGTCCATTTTGGATATGTTCATGGGAGCACGCCAAAGATGGCCACCATATGAGGTATTAGAGGAAAAGGAACCCTTGAGGAAGAAATATCATCCTAGCATGGTTGTTTGGAATTTGGGAGGTAAGAACCATAATACATGGATCCTTATGTGTGCTGTTCTCTATCTCAGCACTGCTGTTTCCTACATTTTCAGTTTGCTCTACCCCTTTTTGACAGCCTCCGAGCAGAGGTTGATTGCATGGAAGGTATGTTTCCCACCCGTGGTCTTCAAAAAGGCATTTGAAATTTATTCCTGAGAAAAGGGAGGCATGGAGACAATCATGATAAGGTGTTTCAGCTGATTGGAACACCGTTGGACAGCCTTGATACAAGGGAAATTTCCAAATCTAATGAGGTGGGTAAGTGGTCCCACATGTGGAGAGCACTAAGAACTTGCGTACCAGCATTGTTAGCAGTGTTAGGGATGAAATTTGGGGTATTACACGACTTTTGCAATCACTTATCTGCACTCTTACAGTCTGATCTAAGCCATTTCGTAGAGGGGACAACATGGGATGTCATAATCAACAAATGTAAAGGTGAAGAGATAGTGGTTCATGAAGCTGAAGCTTACACCTATGATGATGAAGTCATTAAGAAAGCAAAATCCAAAGGGAAGTCAGGATTGGTGAGTATTACTTCTAAAGAAGATGGTTTATTTGTTACAGTGCCCAGGATCGACAAGTCTGAATATGTAGTTTTGGCTTGAAGAGAATGAAGTTTCAGGAGTTGTCATTGCTTGATGACAAGCAATATTTGGGGTGGGAGGACTGTCATGTTCCATTCCTTAAAGGGAATTAATTTAGTTATTTTTAATTTAATAAAGTGTTTCTAAACACTAAATAAATAATAATAATAATAGTAATAATCATAATCATAATCATTTTAATGATAATAATAATAAGTTTATTTGTGGCTAACCCATTTATGGGATCTTTTGGGGCCAAATGGAAATTCAAATAATAGGCTGACTCAAATCAAGGAGGACAGGTATTAATGCAAGTTGGATTCACAAGTGAAGGTATTAGATTAACATCTATTTTTGTATCTGCTTTCACTGAGTTTGCTTTGCAAATTTAGGCATAGATATGGACGAAAACCCAAATTTGCAAGATCATGTAGAACGGAAACCTTACCTGGGTGTTACTATTGAGATCAATTTATGCTTTGAAGGTGGCATGAACATTAATATAGGTGATTGCTCTTTGTCAGGAATTAGCGAAGGTAATCAAGAATCAGGGTTGAGTTACAAAGGTATCAAAGACCAAAAGAAGAAGTAAATTGGGCGCGACAGGTTTGTAGATCTCGTGGAAGGAAAGTCGACAGAAATCTTAGTATTGCATCCGTTGGATCAACCACACCCCAATTGGCAAGACCAGATTACCCTAGGCGCATTAGGAGTTGAGAGGAACGTGATAGGAGTGATCAAGGGATCGTGAGGCATCTGACAGGGGCGTTGAAGTTACGCTCTGGGGGAATCAATTAAGGTGTCTGTGACACCGATACCATTTTAAAATTACCTTTTTAATATACCTTCAGCACAATATAAAGTGACTTTAAAATATTTTACTTTTTGGTTCCAGCTTAAGTCACTTTATAATAACATTATTAATTAAATACAAGTTTTCCGTAAAATTATAATTTGAGACAACTTTATTTAAATAAATGGATTATTCCCTCTCTGAAACTCTGAATTAGCCTACAAGAATAAAATAGGCTAAAAGGTCATCTCTGACGGCTAGGCCGAAGAAGGGGACATTATAGTCCTCCCTTCCCAGAATTGCTTGCCCTTAAGCAATTGCAGATTTCAATGCTGAAGAATCTGCTCTCCCTCCCAAGTGGCATCCTCTAGGGGCAAGTCTTTCCATCTAATCAAATACTCCTTGATCAATCTGCTCCTCAATCTCCTCTCTCTGACATCCAAGACAACATCAGGAACTAAGATCCATTTGCCTTCCTCGTCCAAAGGTGGGAGCTTAGGAGATGATGTAACATGTTGCCCAAGTGCCCTTTTGAGGCATGAAACATGAAACACATTGTGGATTTTGTTGTTCTCAGGCAACTCCAATTCATAAGCAACTTCTTCTACTCTCCAAGGGCCATAGAAACGAGGCTTAAGTTTTTTTGCACTGCTCTTTTTCAATGTAGATTGTGTATGACGCTGTAGGTGCAAGAAAACCAAGCCCCTTATGTCAAAAGTTCTCTCAATCCTGTGGTAATCTGCATAAATCTTCTGCTGATTTTGAGCATGATGAAGATTATCCTTAAGAGACTTAAGGATATCCTGACTCTCTTGGATCCAATCCTTAGCTTTAGGAGGCTTGTTGTCATCAAATGCAAAGTCTACAAAAGACATAGCATCATAACCATATAGTGCCCGGAAATGAGTCATACCAATCGACATATGATAGGTGGTATTATAGCAATGCTCTCCCAAATATAACCACCTGATCCAAGCTTTCTGTTGCCCCGAAACATAGTTATGCAAGTAAGTTTCCACCCATTTATTTACAATCTCTATCTGCTCGTTAGTTTGCGGGTGATAACTAGTGCTCGGGGTCAAATCTGTACCAACTAATCTGAATAGCTCTTGCAAAATATGCTAAGAAATCTGCTAGCTCGATCATTGACAATGTTCTTGAGAAGTCCATTGAGTCTGAACACCTCTCTAAAGAACAACTCCACAACCTGAGGTGCCTTATACTTAGAAGATATGCTGAAGAAATGTGCATATTTGGTCAATCTGTCAACTACTACAAAGATGCAATCTTTGCCTTGCACTCGAGGAAGACCAGTAATGAAATCCATGGATATACTTGCCCACTTCTGCTCAGCAATAGGCAATGGCTGCAACAACACTGCTAGGAAAGTATGCTCTGACTTGTTTAGCTAACAAGTCATATACTCTCTAACATGATGTAAGACATCATCCTTGAGACCCTTCCAAGAGAATCTCTCTCTGATTTGCATGTATTTTTCAAAGTAACCTGGATGTCTTGTTAGAGGTGTATCATGAATAGCTCTCAAGATTTTCTCCTTTATTTTTGATTCAGGAACCAAATAAATTCTGGCCTTGTAGTAGATAACATCTACCACCTTGTACTTGTCATCCTGGATTTTACCATCCATGAGCTCGCATGCAAAAGTATTTTTGGAATACTCAACCAAACGGTTAGCTTTACAATTAGTTGAAATCTCTTTCATGGAGCATAAAGTGGGTTTCTTGGACAGAGCATCTACTACTACATTCCTTTTCCCTTTCACATATTCAATATCAAAATCATATGCCTGAATTTTGCTTACCTATTTTTGTTGCCATTCATTCAAATCCTTTTGCGCCAAGAAGTATTTCAAACTATTGTGATTTGTTTTAAAAACAAATTTTCCACCCATAAATATTGTTTGAATTTTGCCAATGCATGCATGATGGCAAGCATCTCCTTATCATAGGTGGAATACAATCTCTCCACATCTTTGAGCTTCTTGCTTTCGTAAGCTATCAGATGCTTATTTTGCATAAGCACAACTCCTATCCTCTCACTTGATGCATCTGTAATGTCCCCATTTTGAGCCAAGTCATGATTGTGGTTTGAGCTTGGTTCTAGATGATGGAAAACTATAATGTTGGCCCAACAAGTGATTTTTGGCTAAGTGTTGCTAAGTGGTATGTTTATCTAGCCAAAATATCAAAGTTCCTCTAGAGGATAGAGAATGGGAAAATGGGAAATGCAATATTCAAATTGTATTTTCATCATTTCATTGGTTGATTGTGATTGATGCCAAGTGGACGCCAAAGGAAAATGTCAATCTTCAATTGCATTTTCAAAATATCTATTTTCTCTATAAGTTCAACGCTCATATGAAGGATTGGTTATGGGATTTTGTGCCAACGCATGAGGAGAAGGCAATTTTTATGGAGTTGTGTGCCATTGCTCAAAGGGAAAATGATTTTAATTGTTCCATTGGATCATGTGCTAAACATCTTGGAAGGAGACTTGCAAAAATAATAAAATATTGCTCATCCTTGGATCATTTGTCCAAACGCCTAGGAGTTGTCAAATATCAATAAAATATGGCCATTGCTTTGGATCATGAGCCAACGGCTAGGTGGAGGATGGATAAAAATGTATAAAATAATGATTCCAATGCCCAAGGTGACATCGCTCAAGGAGGAGGATTTTATTTAATAAAATAATATTTTATTTGTTGATGTGAATCACCGCCCAAAACAAGGAAAAGATTTTTAAATGATAAAATATCATTTCATCATGGATCGCCACTCAAGGGAGAGATCATTTAAAATTGCAAAGAAAATTGTTATTGCTCAAGGCGTTGGAATTGGAGGTGAAATCATTTAATAAAATCAAGGAATGATTTTAAATGTTGTATTTCATTGATCCAATGCATTTAAAATTGTTCAAGAGAAAGGCATTTCATTGGTGGACTTCAAACACTTGCAAAATTGGAGCTAATTGGATCGACCAGCCAAGAGGAGAATAAATAGAGCCTTTCACCATCAATTTGCAACTTTTGATCCCTTGGTAAGTTTTCATACTTTTGTGCTTTTGGCTAGAAATTGCATTTTTCAGTGTTTTGTCAAGGAGATGATCCCTTGATGTGGTATGGAGATGATCCCATATCTTGTTGTGAGGTGATATCATGAAGATTTCATCATGTTATGGAATTGCAGGTTTACTTTGAGGAGTTTGAAAGATATTTGCATTGCATTTGAAACTCTTGTTCATCATTGAAGACTACCAAGGGTTTTTAGGCATCATTTCATTGAAGGTTTTGAGAGTTTGAAGCATTTGGAGCATCATCACATCAAATCGTGGCCCTTGGAAACCCATCGCTGGCCTTTGAATTGCATATTTTGGTCTTCAAGTGAAATTTGGGTTTGCATATCAGCATTTCAGGTCTGATACAGATCATATAACATCAGAATTTGAAGTATTTCCGAGGCGTATATCATTGGTGGACACTTCTAGCCTAGTCGCTCTACTCCTAGAGCCTATCACTAGCCATTCGAGGTTCATTTTGGCATTGATTTGGCATTTTGTTGAAATCTGGGTTGTATTAAGTTGTTGCAGCAGTCTGATCATTTGTTACAGCAGTGTTTACATGCATATCAGACATTTATTTGTGTACATACAAGGTCATATCAATGATAGGTTATCATCTTGATCATTCTGCATTGTATTGACATTGATTGGCTAGGGTTTGAAAGTACATTGCTATTCATTTTGCTTTGTATTAAGGTCTGATATAAATCAGTCCCAGACTGATATAGGGAACAACCAATGACTATTTGTAATCATCATCATTGAAGTCAATAATAAAGCATTGGAGTTTCGGCACTCACTTGTTCTTGTGTTCATTGATATTGTTATGTATTTGGAATTGATTGTTTTGAAAGAAAATTGAGGCAAAAATTTCAGTCATATCTAGTAGGGTATTTTCCTGTGGTATCAGAGCTCATTTTTGCATAGTTAATTTAGAGAATATCCTATTTGGGATATTACAACATCACACTCTAAAACAAATGGCTGAGAGAAATCAGGAAGTGCTAAAACATGACAAGTACTCATTTCCTCCTTGAGTCTGTCAAATGTGTACTGAGCCTCATTCGTCCATTTGAAAGCACCCTTCTTAGTGAGATCTGTAAGAGGTATCGCCAGTTGAGAAAACCCCTTAACAAATCTTTTGTAATAACTGCATAGGCCGAAGAATCCCCTCAAATCTGATAGTGTCTTTGGCGGTGGCCAATCCAAAATGGCTTGAATTTTCTCTTGATGGACCTTCACTCCATCGGCACTAATCACATGCCCCAACTATAAAATCTCTGTCATCCCAAACTTACACTTGGAAGCTTTAGTAAATAAAGACTGCACTTCCATAATGCCCAACACCTCATCAATATGCCTGAGGTGGTCCACCCAAGTCTTGTTGTAAATCAAGATGTCATCAAAGAACACAAGCAAAAATTTTCGCAACTGTTTATTAAAAATATGGTTCATGCAAGACTGGAAAGTAGTAGGAGCATTGGTCAAACCGAAGGGCATGACCAAAAACTCATAGTGGCCAGGCCATAACGGCATCTGAAAGCTATCTTGTGAATGTCCTCACAGACCCTAATCTAATGGTATCTAGAATGAAGATCAATCTTCAAGAAGTAAACTGCACCATGCAACTCATCTAGCAGCTCATTAATCCTAGGTATCAAATACCTGTTCTTGATAGTCTTTTTGTTTAGTGCACGATAGTCAATGCACATCCTCATGGTCCCATCTTTCTTCACTAGAACAACTAAAGAAGCAAAGGGACTTGAGCTAGGTCTGATATGTCCCATGTCTAACAACTCCTTAATTGCTTTCTCTATCTCCTCCTTGAATCTTTTCGGATGCCGGTAAGGAGTAGTAATGACGGGCTTAGAGCCGTCCTCTAGCTCGATCACATGCTCAAAACCCCTGTCAGGTGGCATACCAGGAGTAATCTCACTGAAAACCACACTGTGCTTATCCAATATGGATTGGATAGCCACATGATACTGTCCATCATTATTAGAAGGGGTTTTGGATGAAATCAAACATTGGGCTGCCCATGCAACCTCACCATGTCAGAATAATGCCTCCACCCTCTTCGCAGTGACCACTCTAGGTGCTGCATTCGACATCGCTCGAAGAACTATCTTTTTGCCCTCATGTCTGAACTTGAGCTCCATGGTCTGAAAGTTTTGCGAATACTTCCCAGGAGAGTGCAACCATTGGATACCTAGGACCACATCCGTCTCACCAATTCCGACCACATAGAAATCGTCTGTAACTTGATGATTACCCATAGTAATGCTCAACCGAGAAATCTTCTTAGTGCAACTCATAGTGAAACCATCTGCAACCATCATGTTAAACCCAGGGAAATCCTCCACTTGAAGACCTCTTTTCATCACTAGGCCTTCATCAATAAAGTTGTGGGTTGCCTCACTATCAATCAAGACCATAACACGTTGACCCTACAAAACTCCTCTCACCCTGAAAAGATGATATCTAGGAGTACCTGAAAGAGAAGCAATAGTACCTCTTGAATGGTCAACTGAAGTTCTCTCCCCATGCTCAACTTTCTTCTCTTCTCGTTCACTCATGTTAGAAGTAACCTCAATATAGTGAACCTTGCTTTTCCCAAGGCATCTATGTCTAGGCTCCCAAAGTTCCTTGCATGAGAAACAAAGCTTCTTCCTTCTAAGCTCATTTTTGTCCTCCATATCAAGGTTTGCTTCTTAGACACTCCTGAAAAGTTTTTTTTGCTGTCCTTAGAAGAAAATGATTTGTTTTGAAATTTATTTTTGGAAGGAACAAAAAATTCCATATTTCTAGCTCTTTTGATCGCTTCCTGCAAAGAAGGTGGGTCTAAAGCCTTAACCCAACCTCGAAGTGGCTCCTCTAAACCCTCAACGAAGAGATAAGTCAATCTCCCCTCTGAAGCATCAGGTACCATCATTGCAAGTCTTTGAAAATCGGATACATATGTATCCACTGAATCCTTATGTCTAAGTCGGGCCAACTCTTTGAAATGATGTTCTAGATCCTTCTTATCGAATCTGTCAAAAGCCTCTACCTGAAATCATAATAGGAAGTGATAAGGCTATGTCCTTGTGTAACCATTCCGGTGATACCACCTCTCACGTGCATCTCCCTCCAAATGCAAAGTAGCAAATTGGATGGCCTCCCTTTCAAACATGGGGTTCAAGCAAAGATAGTTATCCGATTTTTGAATCCATGCACGTGCAGTGCATTTACCCGAATCATCAAAAGAAGGAAGAGACACCTAACCCAACTTTCGCTGCAACTCCCGATTTTGTCCTCTATCACCTTTAGGCCCGTTTCTATATGTTTCAACTGGCAAAAGCCCTGTAGAGACATCGTAGCCTGAAACTCATCACCAAGTGACTGCCATTCACGCATATAATGTGTAAAGCTCTCACCTGAAACCTGTTGTCCCCTACCCTGTGTCCTTTGCTGATCCAAGAAATTAGGCATTAGAGGCCTAATTGTAGAAGCCTGATTGGTTCTAGTGTTGTTATTAGGAATGATTGCATTGTTTGCAGAGTTGCTTGTTTCTCCATTATTCCCATTGTTTCCTCCATTGTGCTGATTACCTCTGTTATTATTCTGATTAACATTATTATTCTACATGAATCGAGTCAAAAGCTGCACCAAATCTCGCTGTCCCCAGAATGTCATTAAGGATATCTCTAGTTCTAGGATCCTTACGATCTCTATCACCCATGATGTTCTCTTCCTCAGATTTAGAACTTACAAACTGCTGCCTTATTTGTAATGTCCTCATGTTGAGTTAGACATGATTTTTGGTTTGAGCTTGGTTTTAGAGGATGGAAATCTATAAAGTTGGCTCAACAAGTGATTTTCTAGCCAAGGATTGGAGAAGTGAATGTGGTCAAATGGAAAATGCAATATTTAAATTGTATTTTCATTATTTTATTGATTGTTCAAGGGAATTGATGCCAAGTGGAAAAAAGAGATCAAATAAAATAAAATATTGGAGCTTGTGCCAACGCCATGTAATATCCTGGACTAGGGAAAATGCTTCAAATCTAATCTGGGTTTTAGTTTTTACTCATGTTTCGTTTCATCATAATGTAAAATTGCAACATGCAAACATGCAGATTGAACATGCAATTTAAACGATATAGATTTCCAAGGAAATGGAACCGATACATAAGAAAATCTATTAAAGCCAATGATATTATTTTGATATGAGTTTCTGGTTGTTTACAAGACACATATGCTGCTGTTACAAATCATATACATGCATAAATCCAACATGCAACATATACTTGGAAATCAAATACATATATCTTCAAAATCCTTGTGAAATATGGATGATATATGCAACATGAAAGTGGCCGATCTGCATAGGGAATGTCTCCAAGAAGAATAGATGAAGCGCTGCTATGAAGAGAGCCATCCCACAAGAAAACTTAGCGAATAATGGGTGCACTAATACACTAGAATCGCTGCTGTGAAGAGAGGAGGAATCGCTGGAAACAAAGCCTCTTGCAATCAATATTTTGAAATCATACAAATTTGCAAAGAAACCCTCATGCAACCAATATTCTGAAATCTGCAAAGATATAGATCTGAATCACCACAAATACTAAACAATTTAATGCAACTGTGAATCTTGAGATGAATTCACCAAGTGGGCTGATCTGGGTTTTCGTCCAAATAGCCAAAACCTCTAGGGTTTTTGTCCTAGGGTTTACTGAACCTGCAAGCCAAAGCTCTCAAGCTCTCAAGGAAAAGTTTCTTTCAAAATAATATATCAAGAATGAATCCTCCATTTGCTTTTTCACATACTTTTATACCCTCTCTAATATGGCACAATTTCCCATGAGGCATTTAATCATTTAAAAATGTATTTCATGTTTGCCTTTCACTTTAATAAATGGGCGCTCAAATAATAATAATATTTAATGTACTTTAAGTGACCTTTTTGAGGGTCATGGCCTCATTGGACATAAAGTGAACTTAAAACTTTATAATTGCACTTTATAAATAATTATTAATAAAGTAATTACTTTATTAATAATTAAAATAACATAACTCCACAAATAATCATTATTTCTCAATTCCGTCTGAACCTGGGAGTTAACCATTGTATCCAGTGTCCACTGTGCACCCAACTGCCTTACTAAAAATAGTAAGGGTCCTTCTCTAACATCCACTGACTTACTATAAATAGTAAGTCCCTCAAAACAGAACTAGAAACCTCTGAGTATCAATGCCTCAGAACATATGAAGGATCTGGAGAGATAAACACTAACAACTGCCACCTGAAGAGCTCCATAACGCCCAAACTGGACCCTCTAATCCACCACACTAGCCTACGAGGGTCAAATGATAGGCTAACCCTTCGAACTCTGATGCTCACGAAAAAGGGGACATTACACGCCACTTTGGAGGGAAAAATAAAAATAATAAAATATTATTTTTATTAGTTGGGACCTATTTGGATGCCTAGAGGAAAGGACCTAAAATAAAATAATATTTTTTATTATTTTATTGGATCATGTGCCAATGTCCAAGGAGAAGGATTTCAAATAATAATAAAATATTGTTTTCTTGGATCATGTGCCCAATGCCAAGGAAGAGAGGAAATAAAAATAATAAATATTATTTTTATTGTTTCATGTGCCAACCGCAGCCCAAGGAGAAGATATTTTAAAATAATAAAATATTATTTGTTGACAAGGATCACCGCCCAAGGGAGAAGGAAAGATTGATAAAAACATTTGTTTATTGCCCAAGGAAATCGATGCTTGAGGAGGAAAGCAATTATTTAATAAAATAATATTTTATTTTTCAATGTTGGTGCCCAAGGAGATATCTAGAAAATAATAAAATATTATTATTTTTAAATATTGGTGGTTGTACAAATACATTTCATTTAAAATTGTCATTTGACAATTGTGTTTCATTGGTGGATTCCAAATTCTTGCAAAATTGGGCAAATTGGGACGCCAAGGCCAAGAGGAGGATAAATAGGCTTGTTTGCCTTCAATTTGCAATTATTGATCACTTTGTAAGTTTTTCACATTCATATGTTTTGGCTGGAAAATTGCATTTTTCAGTTTGTCAAGGAGATGATCCCTTGATTTTGGTGGCATGGAGATGATCCCATCCACATTGTGAGGTGTTATCATATGGATTTCATCATGATGTTTTATTTGCAGGTTTTACATGTGTTTGGTAATGCAGATTTGGTTGGATATTGAAGGTATTTTCATCTACTATTGATACTGGATGCATGTTGAGTTGATCACTTGGCATAAGGAGTGATTATTTGTCATTCTTAGTCGCATACATATTCAGATTTTGGTAACAACCATGGACAGCAGTGTTAGAATGGCAGATCTGAGTATTATTTGAGGTTGTTTGAAGAGTTTGAGCATATTGAAGACACCTAAACCCTAATTGCCCTCTTCCTAGAGACTATCGCTAGCATTTGGGCTTGGTTTTGGCATTGTTTGGCACCTTTTGGTAAATCTGGATTGTAACTAGACATTTCAGCAGGGATATCAGTCACATCAGACCTTCATTGTGTTTCTACAAGGGCTGCAACTAAGTTTCAACATCAGCTATTTCATTGTACCTTGGTTTGGCATCATTGGACATCTTTTGGCTAGGGTTAGGAGCTTCATTTGATCACTATTACAAATTGTATGAAGTCTGATTTGTAAATCAGTCATGACTGATGTAATGGACAGCCAATGACATTTGTCATCTGCTCTTGAAATCAATAAAGAAGCGAAGCATTGTTTCTGGGTATGATATCTTTATGTTTCATTGATATGGTTATGTGTCTAACTTGATCATTTGATGTTTGTTTGGTGTGATATTCGAATCTTTCCATGTTCATGATATTTTGAGTGCATTGAAGAAAGTGAGTATTGAAAATATTGATTGCATTAAGAGAAATTCAAATCAGAAATTCATATCAGCAAGGCAAAAATTTCAGTTAGAACTAGTAGGGTTCTTTACATTCTCCTGTAAGTAATGTATTCTCTATCTTCCGGATTCGTAAAACCAACATGCAATCAATAAATCTAACATGCAAACCCTCCAGGCTGGCAAGATCACTTGCTCTGATACCACTGTAAAATCCTTCACTTGGATTTTATTTCAGATTTACAAATTTTCTGATATTTATCACATTGGCATTTCATCAGACAGTTCACAGTTTGCTTATTCAACAATAATTTCAAAGTGCCTTGTTTTGGAACCACTTATCATGAAGTTTGGACCATAAACCATTCAACATTTCATAGCAAATTACAACGATGATAAAGAGGTATTTTGTCAAACAGTTAGCAGCATTAACATATGGATACAAATGAGATACAAGGATGCCCAGAAAGTTGTTTTAACTTAGAATTTCCAGAATTTTATATAGTTCATTATGAACTTCATACATACCAAGTTAATGCATTGTCTTCCTCCACTCAAAACCCTAGCTGAGCGGTTATCCTTTCAAATATGATATTCACCATAATAGCTGTGCTAACTCCAAAAGAAGTCACACCATGTCCAAACCCTTCAATGCCTGTGCTGAGTCTAATCACAACTGCGGCGCCTATGGAATAGGGGCTGCTACTTCATAAAATGGCAGCGGCTAAGTGTCTTGTGATCCCTTCTTTGGTGCGGCTAGCTCCTTATGATTGCTGCGCTAAAATTGAAGTGGCTGCATCCAATACAAGCTGTGCCTAATAATGTAAGATGGCACCTCAACTTGCTAGCAATGATATTCTTCAAAGTTCAAACCCTTATGAATGTCCAAACATTCAACATGAACCAGTGAAATGTCCCTTATAGGAACAATACTAATTTTACCTTAAATTATCAATTTCCAAGCAATCAAAGATTTAGAGTGTACCTAGACTTGATTTAATACCTGCAAACAAGTTAGAAAATACTTACAATAATATTTCTCACAATCAAGTTAACATGATTAACAAACTCATAATGGCATCACTAATCCAACTAAACCTAAC
This sequence comes from Cunninghamia lanceolata, assembly GCA_027924645.1. NCBI lineage: Eukaryota > Viridiplantae > Streptophyta > Pinopsida > Cupressales > Cupressaceae > Cunninghamia > Cunninghamia lanceolata. Next base: position 2,503,677 of record BSBN01001368.1, read on the forward strand.
CATCTAGGAGACTCCATAAGAGAGTTGAGGAACGTGACTTCGATGGGGTGTCCCGGATACCCTAGGCCCAAGAGTGGATATACCATCCCCCTTGACCTCATCTGGGCCATGCCATCCATATGAGGTGGTCTACCTAGTGAGGTATCCGTTATCCCGTTATCCCCTCATCTTATCATTTCCTTTCCCTTTCTCTATGATTGGTTCCTTTGAATTTAAATGTCTATGATAGGAGAATGAGATTACAAAAGGGTGCCCAGGCAGTCATCTCTTCGAAGCCCAAGGGCAGTACCCCTTGTACCCCCTTGGCCCCAGTGGGACTATTCAATCCCCCCTAGAAGGGTGGCGTACCTAGAAGAGTGCACCATCACCGTACCCCCTCTTGCACCACATTTCCTCTATCATAGTCACCATAACACTCATGCAATAATCCACATTAATCAAACTCATAGTTGCAAACAATCATATCAGCAATGCATAATGAAGGTGACATATAAATGATAATGTGCATGAATTATTGATGATGATATGCACAAACTATTAATCAGATTTAGACAACATCCTATATAAACACTCTACCACAATTATATGAATTCACAATCCTCTTTTAGATCTGCTCTCAAATATACTCCTATCCTTTATATCTCTGCATCTAAGTCTGCTTTTCATCAGTTCTAAATCTGCTTCTTAAATCCATATTTCTATAAATATGTCTTTCGATATATCCTATATGTCCCTCCCTTGAACTACTATATCTACCCCTTTATTTCTACCAAAGGTTATGTCTTTTACCAAGAGGAAATATCTCTTAAAAGAGAGCAAAATTAATCGCTGTCTTAATAGTAATCGCAGCCTTGTTTTAATTGCACTATTAACTTTGATCGGTGCTGATATCCTTTCAGTTACTAAGGGCTGCTTCATATTAATAATCACTGCCCTTGGTCCTCTATTAGAGCGCAGCCCTTACTAAGCGCTGCCTTTGGATGGTGATTGGCATGTTTTATCCTTCATATATCCACTGCCTCTCTTCTTTATAATGATCGGTCCTCCCTTTGTGTTATTGGTCATAAAGTATTTTGTTTTATTTACATGTCAGCACTCTTAACAAGTCATCGCTGCCTTTATCAATTCATATTATATGAAATTTATACGAATAGTTTGGATAAGACTCTTTTGTCTTATTTTGTCTTATTATAATTTATATTCATTTTCATATATTATAATATAAATATATTATATTATAATAACTATAATTATGATAATATTTAACTTGTTAATATTAATATTTATTGTTTTTATATTTATATTTGTATTTGTATTTGTTATTTATAAATATAATAATATTATTTAATGTTATTTATTAAATATTATATATTACACAATTATCATTTAAATTGATGATGGAAGGGATACTATAAACACCATATTTTAAGAAAGCAATTTCATCGCTTATCATGATTGTTTAAATCTTTAATTTAAACAAGGCCTTAACATCGGGACATCACAACCAGAATAGAGGTGTCTCAATCCATGGGTTTACAAACCCTTGCAACACAAAAATGATATTTGATATTTGCTTGCAAATTCTTCAAATATTCAATATTGCTCAACTCTTGCGAAACTATATCAATCTGCACACTTGTGAACCTTGAATAGATTCACCTCTAGATTGATTAGGGAAGATCTTTCACTTCCAAAATCAATATTTTGAAGGGATTTCATTCTAGGGTTTTGCTAAACAAAGCTCTAGCTCTCAAAAAGATTCCAAAATAATAAGATGTCAAGAAGAAGCAAAAATGAGTCTCCAACCTCCTTTTATACTTTCCCTTGGAACTTTCTCGAAGATATAATTAAAAATTACCTTTTTAATATACCTTCAACACAATATAAAGTGACTTTATAATAATTTACTTTTTGGCTCCATCTTAAGTCACTTTATAATAACATTATTCATTAAATACAAGTTATCCGTAAAATTATAATTTGAGACAACTTTATTTAATTAAATGGATTATTCCCTCTCTGAAACTCCGAAGCTTACAGGAATAAAATAGGCTAAATAGTCATCTTCGATGGCTAGGCTAAAGAAGGGGACATTACAACAATGGTCCCAAGTTTTGTAGCTCCTCTCCTATAACAAGTTGTGACTGATATGACAAATATGAAGAGGTAATTTCAGCAGAATGGTTTTACACAACAATATCAAGGACATTTTCAAAGGAACAACAACCTCCTCCACTAGAAAAGCTTGCCTTGGAGGCACCTCCTGATGATAACACAAATAATTTTTGCTCTTTCCATAAGATAAGCGACCACGATGATCAACATTGTTTGGAGATGTATCACATGATGTAGCTCATGGCCGCTTCCAGGTCAAATTCTCAAAGGTTTTCAGGTAACCTTCAACATCTTTGAGATAAGCTTGATGGCGACTTTATGATAGGATATATTCAAAATGGACTAGTTTGTGCTAGAAAGGTAAATACATTCAAAGATTCCACATGTTCATGGAATCAAATAGTTGTGGAAGAACAAAGACTTGAAAAGAGGAGAGTACATGAGGAATACTCGTGGGAAAAGTCACCAATGGTTCCTTGTTTCCAACAACCTACATTTGTTCCTTTGTTACTAAATCAAGAGCAAGTGTTAGATTTCCTGTTCACCTCTCAAGCATTGCTTATTTTCTATGGAGCACAATCTTTTGTGTTGGAAGAAACTGCATATCATTTGTTTGCTGAAGAAGATAAGTCTCCTAAGTGTCCACAAAACAAAGTGATGATTCACTTGTTTCCATTGATCAAGAAGGCATCGATTGCACAATAGAGGAAGATGCATTAGGTGAATTCTTATTTGCATTTGAGGGATTATTTGAAGAACCTACACAAGACAAAATTGAAGAACTGGGAATTGAGCATTCAATTGTAGTTAATGAGCTAATGCTAGGTTTGGATATGCCTGAAGAAGAAAAATTGTCGATCAGTGAGGATAGTAGCTTTGAAATTAATGTTGAAGAGTTTAATTGTCTCCTCCCTCTTAGGAACATTCTTTGAAGCCGATTGCACTGATAAAACTGAAGAGACCCAGTTTGCCCAAGGGTTGTCACTATGGAATGATGGATGGCAAAGTTTGTCAGTAGAGAATTGTCTTCTTCAACATGTATACGTTGATAATGATCTAATGCCTGAAGATTTATACCTGGATGGATTATTTGCTGGAGATTCTATTGATGAAGAAGATGAAAAAAATTGCAAGCACAAGGTTTGTCACTAATACCAATTATGGACTTGGAAAGTCAAGAGCAGGGGATAGAGATATTTCTCCAACATATTCAGTCTTTTCCAGAGAGTGATGCTTTGATCGAGTTTAGAGTTGAGTATGATGAAGTGACGAGTGAAGAGGATCAAATCAGATATGTAAAGATCATAATTCCTATAGCTGTGCTGCAACCATAATATCTTGTTAGATACCTTGAAAAGGAGGTACAATATCTTCACCTGCTTGAAAGTTTTTTCCTAAAGGTTTTTCTTTTTAGAAGAAGACCATTTAGAATTGATGCTTACAAATCAGTTTGTGCTAAATTTTTTGCTGCATGATGGCTTTAACCGAACCTTGGTTCTTTATGAAAAATTGAAGAGGTTTTCAAGATATGAATTGACATGGTTAGAACCTCAACTCAAATGGAGGGGTTGTTACTTTTCCCAGCTTGTTAACGGCTTCATCTAGTTAGTATGTTTCGTTTCTGTCCATAGGTAGGTAAGTAGTGTTGTTTCCTACATTCATCATGTTATGATTTTTCCTTTCACGTAATGTGTTTGCTCATTGTTAGGTGTCACATAATAGGCTTGACTCAATTGCCTGTAAATAAGACATTGGTCATTTGTTTTTCCATAAATTTCTCTCTTATGACTCGAGTTTGTCCCATGGTCCCTAGAAAGAGCCAATGTTGGTACCCCTACAAAACTTCGTTTTTAGGCCTCTTTGTGCTGGTTCTTTGTCAGCTAATCCTCGAGTTTGCATTAGATTCAAGTCAACTATTGTCCTTCTAGTTAGTTTGCATAAAAGTTTGTCTCATCATGGTCCTATTTACTAACAAATTTTGCAGGGTGAAAATATGATTTCAACAAAGCTCTAAACTATGAAAACAATGGAGAAGATAGAGATGAAGCTGGCATGTATGCAGCAGTTCCTTTAGCTGTGCTCAAGGAGAAATGGTGGGAAAAGTTTCAGCCAATAGAGAGAGAAAAATTGTCAGCGTAGTGTTAGCACAAGGCAAATGGAGATGAGAAAGAGCAGCATATTTTTCAAGTGGCTTAGCCACTTCAAAGTTCCATGTGGGCACATTCAATGATGGTGAGTTCAACCCAAAAGTGCACCACGAGAGCAAGAGAGTAAATTGCCAAGTAGGCGAAAATTTTGAGTGGCTTTTCCATAGCAAAAAACATGCTTCAAAGGTGCCAAACTTACTGGAAAATTGTGCCTAAACAAGGGGAAGACTAAATCAGCAAATTGACACAACTTCCAAGTGGTTCAACCAAAACAAAATCATGCAGTGCCCGGGGTCAAAAAATGGCAAATACAAGCCTAAATTCTGTCCAACAAGAAATTTTAAGTGAAACAATGATAGGCATGCTTTTACAATGGTCTAACCATTATGAAATGGCACCCAAATGATGGCAAGTGATGCAGCAGCATCGTCCTCGTGAAGTTTTTGGTGTGCATTGTTTCGTCTTGTTCTTGTTTTCGGGTCTTTGTACTAATTTTGGTTTGATATAGGTGTTTTGGAGATCTTTTGGTTTGTTTTGTTGCAGTTTGTCACTTGTGGTTGGGTTTCTCGCCAAGACCAGCTATGCAAATTTGAAAACATAGAATGAAACTTTCATTTTGAAACCATCTCATGTAAAGTTTAAAGGTGTTCACCAAGGCAAGAGATTGGGCAGGGTAAGATTGGGCAAGATGTGTAATGTCCCCATTTTTGAGTTCTCTTGCAGCATAGTTAGAGCTGACTTTTTGGGTTTGTGACAGCCTGATCAGAGGAGTATTTTGATGTCACCAGTGTGCTCAGGTGATCTAGTGGAGCTGTATGACACTTTTCAGAGGGATTTTAGTTAACTTATCCATACTTACTATTTATAGTAAGTGCTTGCATGGCAACAATCTTTCTGGGTTTTTCTAGGCTTGTTTTCTTTGGTCCTTGGAGAACACTGCTATTTATATTAAGTGTCAGTCTAGACACTGTTTTGGTGGCATGGCAGTTCGGCCGTCTTGAGGCCTTTCTAGGTGTTGCATTGAGCCCAGTAATGTCAGGAGGTTCGCGGTGATGTCTTTCCAAGCGTTTTGAAATGACCCACCCCTTGTGTTTTCTGACGTTTAGTTAAAACCTGGTGTGTTTTTGGTTTTTTGCATTTTTTGACAAACACACATGCAAGTATATATTTTCAAAAACACAACAAAATGGAGATACCCATATGCTTTATTTCATTGCAAATACATTACAAAGCACATAGAAGCAATACCCACAAAAATATGCTCAAATAAACTAGGATTTCAACATACCCTTTTTGTTGTCCATGAAAGTTCAAGCTGGAAATTGATAGTACAGCAGCATATAGGCAGAAAACTTTTGTATATTTCCCTTTCACTTTGATCTTCTGTTTCCATTACAATTCATAGGCCAAATCAACAAGTTAGGCGCTCCATAGAGCCACCAACATACATAGCAAAAACCAAATAGATGCTCACGTCCCTGGCTGTATGGTACGGCCAGCAGCACAAAGGAAATCAGAAATAAGTCTGCTCCAACAAAATCTGTAACAGCTGCAGCAATAGGCACCTCCAAATGCATGAAGAAACCTTGAATGAAGATCAACTAAAATGCCAATCTGCTATAGGAGGTACGACCTGTCATGGCTGAATTGTACGGCTGGTATGGGAGCCCAAATCACTTCAAACAAACACAAACTTCCAATCCCAAATCTGCAATATGTTCTTTGATCCCTTCTAAGAATTATGGGGGCAATAAACTGAAGATATGACAGAAAACTCCTCCGCAACAATGTCGGTTCATTCAATAAAGCACAAATACAACCACTGAATATGGATGCTTAGAAGCACCCTTGGGTGGTCTCTCACACCCGCGGAATGCTGCCACTAATGGAGGATTTCGTCTCCAAAAGCCATGGATGGTTTTCCTCAAACCCTTGTTCTCTTTGTAGAGCAAATATCATAAAATGTAAGTGTCCAGAATGAATGTTTTCTTTTCCTTTTGAATTTTATAACTCCCTTCAAGAGGGTTGACCCACAAAAAGGAGAAATATAACATTACAAATTCACTTTATTTCCCCTAGAGGCATCCAAGTTCCAAAAAGTGACTTTTATTTGCATTTTACATTTTTCACTTAGTCACCGACATTAGCATTATAAAGTCTCAATATTAAATATGCAATATTAAATTACGGACTTTAAAATAAATGGCCAAATGAACTCGGAATCCAATGAGCTATAGACCGTTGGAAAGGTTTCTCTGAAACGCTCCACCTCCCATCTTGAATTTCCCCAAACGGTCAAAACCTTAACTTACTAAAAAATAGTAGTTCTAGCCAAGATATCCAAAACCATCCAACGAACACCCCAAGAGTTCCCTAACCATGTTGGTTAGTCTACGGGAACCAAGTATAGACTAACACCGCCTAGGAAAAGGGACATTACACGTTTTCAGACCTTTTGAGCCTTTTTTACCATTTTTAGCAATGGTCCTGGATTTGATGCGACTCGGTGTGACAGACTTGGATTTCACTTGATCTTCATTGGCCTTCTTGTCGGTGCTTCGAAATCCATGTTCGAAGTCCGTTTGAGCTATTATTTTAATGGCGCGATATTTTCTTAAGTTAAATTAAATATTTAACTTAGTAGAATAGTTTATAAAATGACTTTATTAAAAGGATGGAAATATTTCAAAAAAAAAAGTCAAATATGTATTTAATGTTGGGCGCCCACTTTATGGAGTCATAAGGGATTAAAATAAAAGAATTAAAATATTGGATTTTGTAATGTCCCCTTCTCAAGCCTAGTCACTTGTGAGTCCTATAGCCTATTTCTAGAATCTCGATAGGCTATGAGGTATGGTAAGGGGTTCCCCTTTATGAAGATCTTTTGGTGCAGTGATTCTTGTCGTTTTCTGATGTTGGATTTGAGCTCAGTGATGTTTCAGGATGTCTATGCAACTTTCAGAAGTTGGTTCGGCTTCCTGGATAGCTCTCCAAAATTCTTGGAGGAGCCATCTATTTTTAGAAAGTCATCCAGAAGGCATCATTATTCATCCCAAACCTTGTGGAGTATCTTGGTACAACTTATTTGGCAGTTTGGTGAAGTTGGGATTTTTCGCAAAAAGTTTGTATTTTAAGGAGCTATCAGTTAGTATTGTGCACTTGGTCTTATAAGTTGGAAAATAATAATAAAGTGCAAAGGTATAATAGCTCATTGGAAAGAGGAAAAGTTAATCTTTTATTTAGGCACATAAAAGTTTGAGCAAAAGTGGAGAAATATTGGAGTTTGTGGGAAAAAGTATATTTCTCTATTTTATAATTCATTTTATGGTGCAAATCCCTAAAAAGTGCCTATAAAAGGGGGTTGAGAGCTCTGTTTATTTTTATGCTGCAGGAAGGAATCTGTGAGACCATCTTTCTTGAGAACGAAAACTCTTATGAAGAAGTCTAGTTTCGGTGGTGAGATACCCACCCTAGTTGGAAGAGGCAGCTTCACTAGCAGGATTTGCACTGAGCAAACATGAATTTTGATGTATTTTGATTTGTTTGGTTTGAGAGGAGTTTTAGATTGCTGTGTGAGTTTATAGTGTTGATTTGGAGTGATTTATTAGTTTCCTTTTGATGTTCCTGGAGTCTTATTGCTGGGTCATACTGATAGGCCGTATCTGTGCATGGAAGTTTGATATTTGTTGTGGATGAACAGTTCTATTTGGTTTGCTATGAAGACTGCACACTTGAAAGGTAGCTGAGGTTCAACTTTGAGCAGTTTAAAGAGTTTTTTGAGCTGTTATAACTTTTATATTACCTACTGTACTGTACCATGGCGCCGTACTACCTACAACAAACGTGAGTTTCCAGTTTGGGCCGCTTTGAATATAAGTTGACTATAATATGCATGCTGGGGCTGTTGGTGTTTCAATTCGTACCTCTAGAATGCGAGTTGGAAATGGACAGCTATGCACAGATAAACTGCTCTCCTATTGGAAGGGGGAGTTCCCTTTTCGCTGATGTTTGCTGAAAAGATAAATTAAACTTCGCCTATCTTCTTTTTGATTCTTAGCTGCGAGCACAAGGTTATAAAACTTAAATGCTGCAGAAGAGGTTTTTTCCTTTTTAAAACTTATACTACAACTAGGCTTAAACTAATGACGCTTTTAATCTCCTAAGTAAATTCAGAGCAAAGGGATTAAAAGTGGACAAGGAATGATTGTTTTAACACAAAAACTTAAGTAAATTTCTCCCAGATTTACATCACAAGACTCATTGTACTTTAATGATGAAAGATGAAATAAAAGTTACAGAAGCCACACATCTGACAACAAAACTTGATGATCTGAGATAGAATATCGGAGTAAAGGTAGGCATGAGATTTCTATTCCAATATCACAAAGTCGATACAACTCCAGGACAACAATACTGTAGCAAAAGACAGGCATACAACAAGTGATCAAACACTGGAAACAGATTACACAGAGTGAACAAGCACTTTGAACAACAATTTTGCAGGCTAGAATAGGCACAACAAAATATGTTATCTCCAACACCGTTCCTTTACAATGAACACAGAGTGAACAAACACTTGGAATAACAAGATCTGCAGGCTAGAATAGGCACAACAAATTTGCTATCACAAAAGTAGCTTTCTTACAATGGGCAAGGCTGCCCTTATTTATACTAAAATCAAAGGAGCAGGGAACCCTAAAATCTCCTTAATTTACCCTAACTTGCCAACTTGCAAGCTTTATTTCTATTCTAAGACAAAGATTACAACTAACAAACGCTTTAAAGCAATCTGCTTTAAAGCAAAAAAAACTCTAACTAATACAAAGTAATTTCTTTCTAAATAAAGAATGGATGAGCTTTGGATGAAAGCAAATGCTTTAAAACAAAAAGCATCTGATTTAAAGCTGCTTTCTTTTGAGTCACATCCTCATCTATATTCTTGCTTTATGGTGATGTCATCCATTGATATAAATATATTGCCGCAGCTGCCTATTTTCAGCGTTGAGGGTTGCTTCATCTTCTCCATCATTCAACACTCTCTCTTTCAGATTATCTGTTGCAACTTCAAGAGATTCACATCTGTGTCGGGTACTTCTACCAAGATTGGCTCTGAAAACCTTGAAGACATCCACGTCCAATGTTCTTTGGCAAAACATTCTACTTTTCTTTCAACCACTTTTGAGCAACCTTTTCTGATATTTTTCTTTATCATTGTGCCACACCCTCTTGCATTCTTCAATTGAAACAACCAAGTTCTCCCTCCATATTGGTATTGAAAAACACTTTTCAATGTCGTTTGGCCTGAGGCTGCAGAGCACATTTCCATCTGCTGATTCGATTTCTCTTGTGATTGAATTGCAATGCTTCATACAAGCAATTACGAATTCGATACTTTGCACTAAAATGGGAAATGAAGTTGTTGCAAGCAACCCGGAGTGACCCAAATTCCTGATAGTACTGTTTCCTGCATCTTCCAAAGGATGTAAATTGAACACTAGAAAAACTTTATGCAAGTCTGTCTTGAAAGTTCTGAGGTAATCGTGAACCAACACCGTTTTAGGCGTGATCTCAACTGGAGTGTACTGCATACTGAAAGATTTGAAAAATGACTGTGAACATGCCTATGTCGGAAAAATCTTGGACAAAAGGATGAAAATTACTTGCTGATTTCTTCTAAAAAGCAGATAGTGAGCGAAAAAGCTAGCACATGGGTTTTGTAGGTAATTCCGTTTTCAAGCAACCCAGATCATCGGATTTTGAAAAAGTGGAGGATTTCCCGAAAAAACAGCAAAAAAACAGATTTCTGGAAAAATAAAATTTCCCAATCTTCAAGAGGATGAAATTCTGGATGGACCCATCTCGATGAAAATTGAAAAAACTTCGGTCCTGTTTCTGAAAAACGATCCCCTAGAAAGCGTGCCTCCCTGCTTCCTCATCCTGAAACTATGAAGAACGCTAAAAAAACACTTCGTTTGAACCTTCGAATCTTCGTGAGAAGAAAAATATGCTTTCTTCCTTTGGATGCAACCTGCAAAAATAATGAATAAAAGCGGCCAAAAGCTTGTCTTTATAAAATTTTAGGGCGAAAAAACAGCTTTCTTTGTGAGAGCATAAAACTTGAAACTTATCCATGAAGAAAGCATCTTTTAAAGCACAAATCCAAGTTGATATACTCGAATAGGAAGAATCCCTATTTTATAGCTGCCTATGGCTTCATGTGTGAGACGATAAAAAATATCGTCTTTGATGATGTCATCAAACACACGAGGTTGCAAAAGTGTTAGCCAAATTTTCATTTGTTTTGAAACTTTTGCACTCGTTCTGACTCTAGTATGGCTTGCCTCTGATTCCAACAAGATGGCAAACTGTCACCGTTGACTGAAAAAGATGACGAATCATGGCACCTTGAAGATTTATCAACCGTGATTCCATCCCTAGCCTCAGACTGATGATCTGACGACGATCAACTGCAAATCTGACCTTTAAAACCTGTTGTCGGACGAAGTTTTGGAAGCGGCTGCGAGAAAAATACTGTTGAACATGAAAATTTTCTAAGTCATGAAATCTTGGGAGCCCCCAGCCTCCAGGGGCTCTTGGATTTTCATGCCTTAACCATTTTTTGGAAAATTTCAACTTTTTCAATTTCTTGTCTTCTACACGCGTGGTGACTGTAAACCCCTGTTTGGCTGTCGATTTCTGCCTGTCGGAACAAAATTGAGTCTGATGATCTGGTATACAGGCAAGCCTGATGAAAACTGAGTTGATTGTACCTTGTACCTGCCTCGAAAATCGAGCCAAACTGATTATCTATGAATATGACCGGGCTAACAGAAGAAGATTTGTCGTTTTTTGGAAAAAACATGGAAAATATTCTAAGGCATGAAAAGATGGGAGCCCCCAGCCTCCGAGGGCTCCTAGAAAATTGTGCCTTAGAATATTTTTGAGATTTTCAATTTTTCTTTCCATTTCTGCATTTTGCGTGCTGCAGGTCCTGTTCGATCTTAGTGTCAGGTTGTCCGGTTGACTGTTGGAGCAGGATGGGAGGTGATCTGAGTAGCCTGAACCTGCCTGAGATGAATTTCCAACTTTTACTAGCATTTCGATTGAGTTTTGATTGATTTTGACCACTCGGAAGTGGGCTAATGGAGGCTTTTTGACATTTTTTGGAAAGACGCGAAAAAAAATCTAAGGCATGAAAAGATGGGCGCCCTTTTCCTCTAGGGGCGCCTTGAATTTTGTACCTTAGAAAATTTTTGGAATTTTTTAACTTTTGCCGCAAATCTTGAATTCCGCCAGATTTCGAAGGTCCTGCCTGACGTATAAAAATATATTCAAGTATATGTTTAGATATTGAATTTCCTATACTTTAAATATTTTGAAATATACTTTCAGGATGTTTGAGATAGGTCTCAGATCCATGGGATTTGACATGCAGATTCTAGATTTTTGAGGATCCACCAGATTTCAGACTTAGTCAAATTTTCAGGACTTCAGGACATTAGACTTAGTCAATTTTAGGATTCCAGGGACAGGCATCAGGATGAGGGTAGACTGGATAGCCTGAGCATATTTGAGATGAATCCCGAGCCTTTTGAAAAAGTAGAATTGACTCAGTAGAGAAAACTCGATCTTTTGCAGATTCCGTTTGGACCACTTTAATCGTGAAGCAAAAACAACCAATCAGAACCAAACACAACACCTGAATCGGAGATTCTAGTTTTAGAAACTTTCTATTTTTAAAAGATTTTGTCAGCATCCGTATCTCAAGAAACCCAAAAAACCTGATTTGACATCTATTTTTAGAAACGTTCTAAAAATAGAAATTTCTATTTTTAGAAACGTTCTAAAACTAGAAATTTCTATTTTTAGAAATTGATTTTTGACTTTTTTTGATGAAAAAATTTCTAGATTTTCTCAAAACGCCTTAATGAAGCAAAAAATTTGATTGGGTACAACAGGGGCGTAATGACTGAAGGTGAATATTGAGTTGGGTTTGAAGAATCATCTCCATGGCTATGCATGCCGACTAGCTACTTGTCCTAGCTCCCCTGCCGCCGTACAGTAGCTGTGAGGTTTCTGAGTGCTGATGGCCTAACAACAGTATCTTCATATGGTATAATTCATTTAGTATGCTTTTCATTGTACTGAAGTTTGGTTGTTAACTGCAAGTGCATTATGGTTATTATCAAACATTCTTGTGCGTCGAGTTATATGAAGCTAATCCTGTGCATCTCAGCTTGAGTCACTTCTTTGTATTAATCTGATGCAATATTGTAATGGCTTCCCACTGAATAAGTGGATGTGTCAATTAGATTAGCTTTCTATTTTGCATTGTAATGGCTTCCCATTGAATAAGTGTATGTGCCTTTCCTTTCAGTACTTTAGAGCTTAGGTTCTCGCTGAATAAGTGGATGCACCTGGATTTACTTTTCATGCATAGCTCACTTTCCCACTGAACAAGTCGATGCACCTGGTTTACTTTCCTTGTACTGGATGCCCACTGAATAAGTGGAAAATTGTTACTTCAATTTGATTATGATTTGAATGCTAACTTTGAAGCACTTGTATGCTCTCACCTTGCCCACATCAGGGTCTGGGTGATCAAAAAGGTGTGGAAGAACCTTGCTCATGACATTCAGTGTTGTCGTCTTGTGATTTGAAAAAAAAAAACAGGGTAGCATATTACATATTTAATCCCCAACTTGAGCGTAGGGTTTGGAAGGAAAATAAAAAGTGTGTTGAACACTCATTTTTGTATGCTAAAATATTTTCTTCTACAGGTTGGAGACTGAACTTGGTTCTTGGCTTTTTAAGGACATAAACCCTCAAGAGGAACAATATTTGCAGGTGTGAGAGATCACCCAAGAATACTTTGCTGATAATTCTATTCAAGGGTTATGCTGGAGCTTTCAATGTTGCATATTTTGATTATTTTGAGCAGGGATTTATGGCAAATAATTGTTGTGATTGTGAAAGGGAGATTTGAGGTGTTTAAACTTTGAGTTTGGAGGGTTTTTTAAAGGTTATTGAAATCTGGTTTTTATTTGCTGTTGGTCGTACCATTTCAAGGGCAGACCGTACCATTTTATATTGTTGGTTTGAGTGTTTTGGAATGTCATCTTTCTTCCTTTTTTGGGCGTGGAGTGGAAGGATCAGTTTGCAGATGTTTTTGGAGAAGTTTTGGAGTAGAGATAGAAGATATTTAAGTGTTGTTTGCTGCTGCACATTTCCCATAATAGGTCGTACAACCCTAGAGGGAAGGTGTCAGGATTCTAGGTTAAAACGCCTAGCTTTCACTTTTGGGGGTTCATTTGAGGTGTCTTGGTCTCCTATGCTACTGTTTATCATTTGCAAGGTGGAAGAAAGAGTACTCACTGACATTGAAGGTGAATTGATAGCTACAACTTGTTGTTTTCACTATTTTAGACTTACAAAAAATTAACCAGCAAATGGGTATGTAAGAAAATTGCTTGTAATACCAAACCTTCGTCTGGGTATTTGATATTTCTAGTTGTATGGTTGATTCCCACATAAATAAGCATTTGGGTAGTTTTAGAATGCTTTATTTCTGAATTTATGTATGCATTGCAAAAACAAATGTTATCTTCAAACACATAAACGCACCAGGTTCAACTAAACATCAGGAAAAAATTAAGGGTGGGATACTACAAGATGCTACCCAGAAGAATGCCAAGAGAAGGTGCTAGAGGAGGTGCCAAAAGAGGCATAGATGAAGGGGTTCTTGAATTGTCGCAAAACCTAACAGCAAGAATGGATGCCATGGAGCAGGCACAGAGGAGAGGAATACCTACTGGAGATGTGTTGTACCCAACCAAAATTTTTGCTTCATTAAGGCATTTTGAACAAGTCTAGAAAATTTTTCGTCAAAAAGTCAAAAAAACAAAATTTCTAAAAATAGAAATTTCTATTTTTAGAAAGTTTCTAAAAATAGACGTCAAATTAGGTTTTCTGAGATATGGATGCTGGCAAAACTTTCTAAAAATAGAATCTCCGACTCAGGTGTCATGCTTGATTGTCATTGGTCGATTTTGCCTCATGATCAGCGTGGTCCAGACGGAATCTGCGAAAGATCAAGTTTTCTTTACTGGGTCATTTCTGCTTTTTCGGAAGGCGAAGCATGAGCTTTGAAGTTGTCAATGGAGGAGGTTCATCTGCCAGAGCTCATTTTCAGGTTTTCAATGTTGTTCCAACGACGCAGAACCGACAAACAGTCTTCGATTCGACGAAGCATGCAAAACGAAGCAAGATGGATACAAGGTGAGAAAAATCTGGAAATCATGAAATTTGGCTAAGTCTGAAGATTTCAGGCGCCCCAGGAGGCTTGGGGCGCCCAGTCCCACCAGTTTCAGATTTTTTTTGCGTTTTTCGAGAAAATGCGAGAAGTCTGTCGGTCAGTTCCGGTGGGCATAAAAGCAGTCATTTTGATCATCAGGTCTTGAAAAGCTGGAAAACTCGTCAGATGTACCTAGGCCATCAAGTTCATTCACCATCCAGTGGCAGTTGACTGACGAAATCGTTGAAATCAACATCAAGAAACAGCTATCGGCACGTAAAACGGAGCAAGTTACAAATGAAAGTTGGAAATCAAGAAAATGGTTAAGGCATTGGATTTTAGGTGCCCCTGGAGGCTAGGGGCGCCCAACTTCTTAGGTGTTAGATTTTTTTCACGTTTTTCGAGAAACATCAAAAATGCCTCCGTCAGCTCGTTCCTGATTGCTCAAACTTGGTCAAACTCAGTCAAACGTCAGTAAAAGAGGTTGTTGGCACGGAAAACGAGAAATGACATGAAAATTGAAATTTTTAGAAATTTTGCTAAGGCATTGAAAGCCAGGCGCCCCTGGAGGCTAGGGGCGCCCAAACCCACTAGAGTTAGATTATTTTTTGAGTTTTTTCCAGAAAACGTTAATCTCTCTCCGTCAACCCAGTTCGGTTCAAAGCAGATCAGTTTGGCGCGTTTCCCGAGGTAGACAGAGAGTACATTTAGCTCAGTTTTCATCAAGCCTGCCTATCTACTAGATCATTAGACTCAGTTTTGTCCCAGCAGATAGAAATCGACAACCAAACAAGGGTCCACAGCCATTGAAACGCGCACGCAAATCGAAAAGTTGAAAAAATTAAATTTTTTGAAAAAATGGTTAAGGTTGGAGAATCTAGGCGCCCCTGGAGGCAAGGGGCGCCCAAGTTCACCAGAGAGAATTTTTCATGGTCTGCAGTGTTTTCTGATAGCCATTTTTCCATAACTTCGCCCAGTGGCCGTTTTTAGAAGTTGGATTCGCAGTTGGACGATGCCAGATCGTCAGTTGGAGGCTAGGGATCGAATCTCAGTTGATAGGTCTCCAAAATGTCAGTATCAGTCAGCTTTTTCAATCAACGGTGACATTTCGCCATCTTGTTGAAGTTTGAGATAGGCCATACTAGTCAAAACGAGTACAGAAGTGTTGAAAATGAAGAAAAAATGACTAACACTTCTGTCAACTCGCGTGTTCGATGACATCATCAAAAGAAGATATTTTTTGTCATCTTACACATGAAGCCATAGGCAGCTACAAAATAGGGATTCTTCCTATTCGAAGACATCCACTTGGATTTGTGCTTTAAAAGTTGCTTTCTTCATGGATAAGATCCAAGTTTTATTCTTTCACAAAGAAAGTTGCTTTTTCGCCCTAAAGTTTTATAAAGACAAGCTTTTGGTCTCCATCATTCATTACTTTTATAGGTTGCATCTAGAGGAAGAAGACATATTTTTCTTTCCACGAAAATTCGAAGGCTCAAATGAAGTGCTTTTTCAGCGTTCTTCATAGTTTCGAGATGAGGAAGCAGGGGAGCATGCTTTTTCAGGGTCCTTTTTTCTAGGGGATCGTTTTTTAGAAATAGGGCCAAAGCTTTTTCAAATTTCATCGAGATGGGTCCATCCAGAATTTCATTCTCTTGAAGATTGGGAAATTTGCTTTTTTCAGGAATCTGCTTTTTGCTGCTTTTTCGAGAAATCCTCCACTTTTTTAGAATCCGACAAACTGGGTTGCTTCAAAACAAAATTATCTACAAAACCCATGTGCCAGCTTTTTTTCGCTCAGAATCTGCTTTTTAGAAGAAATCAGCAAAAAAAAATATAGATGACATCACCATAAAGCAAGAATGTAGATGAGAATGTGACTCAAAAGAAAGCAGCTTTAAATCAGATGCTTTTTGTTTTAAAGCATTTGCTTTCATCCTAAGCTCATCCATTATATATTTAGAAAAAGAAATCACTTTGTAATAGTTGGAATTTTTTTTGCTTTAAAGCGTTTGTTTATTGTAATCTTTGTCTTAGAATAGAAATAAAGTTTGCGAGTTGGCAAGGTAGTTAGGGTTAATTAAGGAGATTTTAGGGTTCCCTACTCCTTTGATTTTGTATAAATAAGGGTAGCCTTGCCCATTGTAAGGAGTTACTTTTGTGATAGCAAATTTGCTGTGCCTATTCTAGCCTGAATATTTTGTTATTTCAAGTGTTTGTTCACTCTGTGTAACCTGTTCTCCGGTGTTTGATCGCTTGTTGTATGCCTGCCTTTTGCTACAGTATTGCTGTCCCAGAGTTGTATCAACTTTGTGATGTTGGAATAGAAATCTCATGCCTATTTTGCTTTGATATTCTATCTCGGATCATCAAGTTTCGTCGTCAGATGTGTGGCTTCTGTAACTTTTATTTCAGCTTTCATCATTAAAGTACTGAGTCTTGTGATGTAAATCTGAGAGAAATTTACTTAAGTTTTTGTGTTAAAACAATCATTCCTTGTCCACTTTTAATTCCCTTTGCTCTGAATTTACTTAGGAGATTAAAAGCGTCATTAGTTTAAGCCTAGTTGTAGTAGAAGTTTTAAAAAAAGGAAAAAAGCTCTTTTGCAACGTTTAGAGTTTTATAACCTTGTGCTCGCAGCTGAGAATCAAAAAGAAGATAGGCAAAATTTGTTTTATTTATCTTTTTAGCGAACATCAGCAAAAAAGAACTCCCCCTTCCAATAGGAGAGCAATTTATCTGTGCATAGCTGTCCGTTTCCAACTCGCATTCCAGAGGTGCGAATTGAAACACCAACAAGATGTAAGTGATAATGAAGAAGAGGATCAACAAGCCAGGGAAGAGATGGTTCAAGAAAAACAACCTGATGGAGTAGAAATGAGATTGCTGAGAGCAGTCATGGGGGTGGGAGCCAAGTCAAAGATAGAGGTTCCCACCTACTTAGGAAGTCTCAATGGAGAGGAATTCATTGATTGGATCAATGAGCTTGATAAGTACTTTGAGTACGAAGAAGTGTTAGAGGAGAAAAGAGTCAAGTTTGCCTGTACAAGACTCAAAGGCCACGCTGCTATGTGGTGGGATTACATTCAGTTGGAAAGAAGAAAGAACAAGGAGAAGATAACTTCTTGGGATAGAATGGTTGTCAAGATGAAAGCTAAATTTCTTCCAAGAGACTATCAAACTAACCTATTCAAAAGGCTGCAAAATCTCAAGCAAAAGGAGATGACTGTGAAGGAATATACAGAGGAGTTCTATAAACTGGTAATCCGATCAGGCCATAGTGAAGAGGATATGGAGAAGGTAGCCAGGTACCTTAATGGATTGAGATACAGTTTGCAAGATGAATTGAGTCTTTTATCCCCTAGATCTCTTGAGGAGGCCTATCAGTTTGCCATTAAGGCATACGAGAAGCTTATGAAAAGGGAAAACCAACAAGGAAGAGGATCTAGAGGAAGAGGACAACATTCTAATAGAGGACAGCAGCACCATCAAGGTGGAGAGGCAAGCACTTCTAGTGGACAAGCCAATCCGGAGAGAGGAGGTTTCCAAAACAGAGGTGGGAGACCATTTGAAAGAGGAGGTTACCAAGGAAGAGGAAGAAGTTTCTCTGGAAAGTGTTTTAGGTGTAACAAGTATGCAGACCACAAAGGTTGGGAGTGTCTTGAATTCCCACAAGAAGGTTACACAAGGCTTGAGAGAAGTAATTGGATTGTGCAAGCAGACCAAGAGAGTGTGGGATCACCTTCTCATCACTTAGAAGAACTCGAGACAGGAGAGTCTTTGATGTTCACGAGAGTACTGTTGAAGCCACCAAAGGAGAGTCAAGAACCTGTGCAAAGGAGAGCTTTATTCAAAACAAATTGCAAGGCAAAAGATAAGTGCTGCAAACTTATTATTGACAGCGGTAGTACGGATAATCTTGTGGCTATTGAAATGGTAGACAAACTAGGCCTTACTAGGATTAAACATCCTAATCCTTATCAAGTTTCTTGGTTGCAAAAGGGGCACTCATTATTGGTAGATGAGCAGGCCTTAGTGAGTTTCAAATAGGTAGTTATAAGGAAACTGCCATGTGTGATATTATGCCTATGGATGTGTGTCATGTGCTTCTTGGTAGACCTTGGCAATATGATAGGAAAGCTATACATGAAGGTCAAAGCAACACTTACACTCTACAGAAGGATGGCCAAAAACACACACTACTACTTTTGCAAGGAGAAGAAGTGGACCATAAGAGTAGCAACAGCAGCAAGGTATTGTTGATGAGTGGCAAATAATTTCTACATGATATGAAGAAGAAAGAAGTGTATGACTTGCTGAGAAATGAGAAAGAGAAGAGTGAAGTTGCAGGAGCAGCTGAGTGTCCTTTGGAGGACGTAAAGGCATTAG
Source organism: Cunninghamia lanceolata (assembly GCA_027924645.1). Classification (NCBI taxonomy): domain Eukaryota; kingdom Viridiplantae; phylum Streptophyta; class Pinopsida; order Cupressales; family Cupressaceae; genus Cunninghamia; species Cunninghamia lanceolata. The sequence continues at coordinate 2,522,622 of BSBN01001368.1, forward strand.
CAAATGAGAGTACAGTTGTGAGAGAATGTGAAAAGGATGGAAAGGTAGAAGCGAATAAGAGGTTGCAACTGAAGTTAAAGATGAAGTGATTGCAGGAGTGATCGAGGAAGTCAAAGAAGTGGACATCGATGATGAAGGAGAAAAGAGTGTAGAAGAGGTAACTGAAATTGCAATTGAGATGGCAGCGATAGAGCTTGAGAATAGTGCAATGAATGGTGAAAACAAGGATGATTTAATGTTGTAGATTTTGGTAGTAGAAGCAGAGTGGTTTGAGAAGCTTGCGGGTGGAGGTATAGAGATGAACGGTGCAACGAATAGTGAAGAAGATGTTGGAGCAGCAAAGGAAAATGAGGTAGATTATGAACATTTTGATTTTGGTTTACCTTTATTTGCAAGGATGAATGTAATGTCCCCTTCCTAGCCAGTTTGATAGGTGGGAGCAGTTAGCCTATTGTAGGGTTCCCGTAGGCTAATGGTTGTTGGTTAGGGACTTCAGTGGGGATTTCCAACAGCTTTGACACATTTGGATGATTGATTGAGTTCATCTTCCCTTTCTGAGGGTGTCTTGGACACATTTTCTACGACTTACTATTTTTAGTAAGTCAGGCAGGGTCACCAGTGGAGTTGGTTTCGACATTTCTATTTTAAGTAGCATCAGTGGAGCGGTTTGAATGGGTTACACGACAATTGAGGAGATTGAATAATATTATTTTTAATTGTCGATATATTTAAGTTAAATTGAATATTTAACTTATAATGTTTTTTAATATAAGTTACTTTATATTATAAAGTGACTTATAAAAGGGAGTTATAAGTTGTTTTAAAAGGTGGATGTGCTAGGTGTTTAGGGGCGTCCAACTCATGGGGTCATAAGGAGTTTCAAATGAAATTAAAATATCAAAAAATAAAATACTCATCTTGGGTGTTGGAATGAGAGGAATAAAAGAAAAGAAATGAACTCATTTTCATTATCTATTGTTGTGCATTTGATTTTTATGGAGCTTGGTTTTGAGAAGAAGCTGAATCTTCAAGGGTTTGTAGGGATGAAAACCTCTGCAAATACCACTTCCTACGTAGTTGAAAGACACCATCTGGGAGGTTTGCTGGTAGTCTCATTTAGGGATTACGCTGGTGCTTCAAATGAGAGATTTATGGAGTTCATTGCATATATATATTTTGATTACGCTGGTGCTTCAAATGAGAGATTTATGGAGTTCATTTCATATATATATTTTGATGGTTTGAGTTCCATTTTATATTAGATTTTTTGAGTATTATGACAGCAAGCATTTGTGAGTTGTGCGTAGATTTCAGGGTCTGTGCTGGCCGTACCATCTTCTGAAACAGGTCATACCAATTGCATTGGCATTCTTGATATCTTTCATGGTTCACTTCCTTCATCCTAGGTGTAGCTATTGCAGTGTTTTTGTGTGCATTTGATGAATGTGAGGGATAGTTTGAAGGGGTTTGTGGAAGAGTTTAGTTGTTGCTGTCACATTGTCATGTCCCCATTTCCGGAGTGATCTGACATGGAGATGATGATTAGCCTATTCACCATTCCCGTAGGCTAATTTACATGGTAAGGGAATGATTTTGAGTTTGAGCTTGGTTTTTGAAGATCAAAATAATAATTTTGGCTCAACTAGTGATTTTTATGATATTTTGGCTAAGTGTTGCTAAGAGATATTGTTTATTTAGCCAAATTATCAAAGTTCCTCTAGAGGATAGAGAAAGGGAAAAATAGAGAATGCAATATTTAAATTGTATTTTCATTATTGGATCGATTCATGCCATGTGGACAAGGAGAAATGAAATCTTTAATTACATTTCTCAATGATCTATTTGTTCTAACGCGAAGGATGAGGTTTGCATTGTTTTATGTGTCAATGCATGGATAAGGAATTGCATTGAAATGGATTCTAAGGATCACTCGCCCAATGAAGATAAAGCCAAGTGATTGAATAAGGTTTGTTAAATGAACCAAGCGGTTGCAAAGATAGGTCCAAGCTAAATCGGCTAAGGATTAAGTGTACACGGTGGAGAGCATGGCATTGGAGTTATAAAAGTGTACATGGTGGGAGTTAAAATCATAGAATCACGACCCAACGATTTAAAAAAAAAGGCATGTTTTCATTGCTAAAAGAGCCAACGGCCATTAGGAGGATCGACGCCCATGGAAGAAGGTAAATTTGAAATAAAATTTGTATTTTTGTTCATGGAAATCGGCGCACAAGGAAGAAGAGCATTTGAAATGCAAGTTATTGATTTTTAAATGCCAAACATTGTCTCTATATGGCCGCCACCGCCCAAGAAGAAGACATTTAAAATTGCATTGGAGGTTTTTTAAATGCAAGTTGTGAGTTGTTAGTATTCACCCAGCCATGAAGGAGATTTTATTAAATAAAAATAATGCAATTGCTAGCCGCCGCCTATGGGAGATGTAATCAAAATTGCAAGGCGTGAGTTTTAGAGGTGTCAAGCATTCAATAAAACAAGAATGATTTTTAAATGATTGTGATCATTGATCCAATGCATTTAAAATACTTCAAGGAGATAGATTATCATTGGTGGACTTCAAGCAAGTGGTGAAATCAATCTAATTGGGACGCCTAGCCAAGCTCAACGATAAATAGCACCATTTGTCTTCATTTTGCAACTTTTGATCATATGGTAAGCTTTCATTCTTTGTGTCTATTAGCTGGAAATTGCATTTTCTAGTGATTTATCAAGGTGATGCTCCCTTGATTGATGTGGTGATGATCCGATGCCATTGTAGGAGATGATATCATGCAGATTTCATCATTGTTCTTGAATTGCAGGTTGAATTTGAAGTGTTTGGAGAGAGTTTATATTGCATTTGAAGCCCTTGGTCATTGTTGAAGACTACCAAGGTAGTCGATTTGGCTAAAAGAGTCATTTTGTGAGGATTAACTATCATTTTGAAGTTCTGATTTTTATAACAGCCAGTTGGGTATTTCATTACAGGGTTCATAGACATCATTTGGTTGAGGATCTTGAAAGTTGAAGGCAATTGGAACATCATGGAAGCTGATTTTTGCATCTAGGAACCCATCGCTTGACTTTGAAGGATGTGATTTTGCATAGTTTTGGCTTCATCAACATTTCTGAGCATTTTGGCATCATACAACAGTCATAACAGCAGCAGATATATTGTTATCAATCCATTCTTTGTCTTCATACAAGGCTGCAATAGTGATATATTGTCTCATTGATCATCCCCCATTGATTGGGCATTGATATACTAGGGTTTGGAGACATTTGGTGTTCATTTTCATGATGTAATTAAGTCTAATATAAATCAGACCTTCATTGTCATAAAAACCAGCCAATAAGCTTTGGTACTTTTCATATTTGAAGACTTCAATAATGCAAGGTGTTTGGGTATCTATTTGTTCATATATGTGTTGATGTTATTTGGCATTGTGTCATTCAATTTTTAAGTGCATTTGAGGAAAAAATTTCAGTCATTATAAGTAGGGTATTTTACACACATAGACCAGGCCGTACAACACTAACAGGTCGTACCAGCTGGGAAAGGACGTGGAGTTTGGGAGGTGAGATCACCTCTGTTTTGGAGTGAATTTAATGTTGTTTGAGGTGTCTAAACCAACAAAAGGGCATCTGTAGCAGTTTGGAGGAGTTTATCAATTCCAGGAGAAGTTGGCGTCTAACTTTGGGCCTCAAAAGTACTGCATGTGTTGTCATTTCAATCTTGTGAAGCCCTAGTTTTAATGGGTATGATTTATACTTCTCTGTAATGTGATTTTAGTAAATGGATTTCCAAAATAATGAATTTGAAAAATATTATAGTCTCATTTGTTGATCATGGGTAGTATGAAAATTTGTATTTGAAGTTGTTTCTGTTATTTATTTGCAAGTATTACTTTGAAAACTAAAGCAAACAATTTGCATCTCTGTCATATCCCCATTTTTGGAGTGATCACATGTGGAGATGTTGATTAGCCTATTCACCATTCCCGTAGGCTAATATTTGTGGTAAGGGAATGATTTTGGATTGAGCTTGGTTTTAGAGGATGGAAAACTATAACGTTGCTCAACAGGTGATTTTATTTGGATTTTGGCTAAGTGTTATCTTGTGATATTTTCAATATAGTCAAAATGTTATGATTTTCTAGCCAATGATGGGAAAAATAAATGTTGGAGATAGAAAAGTGAAAGGATGGAAAATGCTATCTTTAATTGCATTTTCATTTATATTATTTTATATTTTTTAATGCTATCTTTAATTGGAGGAGTAAAAATAAAAATAATAAAATATTATTATTTTTATGAGTTGAGTCCTAAATTGAAACCAAGGAGGAATTGTCTAAAAATAATAAAATATTGTTTTCATGGGATTGCTGCCCAAAGGAGGAGAAAGTATTTAAAATAATATTTTATTTTGCTCAAGGAGTTTACCGTCCAAGGAGGGAGAAGGAGAAAAAAATTAATAAAATATTTTTGTTTAATTCCTCAAGGAAATCGGCTCTTGTGGTGAGAAGATATTTAATAAAATAATAGTTTTTTTTCAATATTGGCGTCCAAGGGAAGTAATTGAAAAATAATAAAATATTATTATTTTGTTATTTTAAAATGAAGGTGGTTGATGGTTGTATTTCATTTAAAATTGTCAAGTTAGAGATTGCAATTGATTGGTGGACTTGAAATTTTACACAAATTGGGCAAAATTGGACGCCTAGGTTGAGAGGAAAATAAATAGAGATGTTTGGCTTCAATTTTAAGGTATTGATCATTTGGTAATTTTGCATTTGAGAGATTCTCTTGACTGAAATTGCATTTTCAGTTTGCTCAAGGTGGTGTTCCCTTGGCATATTGTGGATTGGTGATGATCCATTTCGACCATCATGGGATGATATCATTCAGATTTCATCATGGAGCTTGAATTTGATGTTTGTATGGAGATATTATGTAGATTTGAATTGTTCTTGGATCATATTTCACCATAGATTGACATTGAAGGCTTTGTGGTTGGATTGCTTGGCTTATTGAGGGATTTTGTTCACTTCTAGCGATATCCATCATTCTGATTTTCAGGTATAGCAGGTACAACAGAGGGTTTCCTACAGTTTTGAGCAAGTTTCATCATCATTTGGAGGGTTTGATCTCATTGGGAGCCTCTAAACCCTAATCGCCCTCATTCTAGGGCCTAGCACTAGCTTTTGAAGTGATTTTTGGAATCATGTTGACATTATCAGCAATCAGGGTTTTGTGACAACAGGGTACAGATTTGCACCAAACATATATTCAAAGCTTTGATTATCTTTCATTCAGTTCATGCTTCAAATAGGCCAATTTCCAGCCCTATCGCTTTACATTTGAAAAGGTTTTGAAGGGTTTCAACTTAGGGTTTGAAAGCAATTCATATTTCAGTCATATCAGGGTTTATATCAGACATATCAGACCTGATATAGTGCTGTTCCAGTCAAAATTCAGTCAAGGATTGACATGCATTGCATAATGGCTACCTAGGGTTTCATTGCTTTATCATTTGGCAGGGTTTGTTATATATTTTGAGCTATTTTCATGATGTATATGATCTGATTTTTATATCAGACTTGCTGATTGCATTCTACAGCCAATCATTTCATTGTAATCACCATTGTTCAATCAATAAAGAAGACATCAACACTTTCCGGGTATGGTCTTTGCATATTTTGATTGATATACTTTGAGAATAACTTCATAATTTGGTGTTTGTTTCATTTGAAGTTCAATTCAGCTAAGGAAAAAATTCAGTTAGAACTAGTAGGGTTCTTTATAGTGGTATCAGAGCTTGGATCCTGCCAGCCTATGGGGTTATGAGCTACTACATCGATCCATTACCACATCATTATCATAGAAGAATAGGTACAATGGGAGATAGGAGGCAAGGCAATCCGCAGTGTGATGACATTGGTGACATGATGAGAGATATGATTGATGGACAACACAAGATGGCAGCAGAACAACATATAGCTAATAATAATATTGTACAGATGATGGCTACACAAAATCGGATGTTAGATGTGTTGACACAATCATTGAATAATATACAGGTTAATCTAGGTAATATAGGTGCAAGTAGCGTTGTTGGATCACCTCATGCTAGGAGGACACGCATGCTACTACGGACAGGCCTATGCAGCCCACTTTTCTTCCTAGAGAAGAAGAGGTTGTTGAGGAGATATAGGTTGAGGAAGAGGAACCGCCTTTTGATGATGACTTGATAGCTTTAGTTGATGAGTATGATTCACTTCTTGATCATGTAAGTAATCAGATCAACTTCAACAACTACATGAGTCAAAAGCGGGAATAGCGAAGAGGTAGAGTTGAAAGACAAAGAAGACCACAACCTAGTCAGCCCAAGGAATATAAGGATGCATTGAATAAGATTCCTCTCCCTAATTTTGATGGCAGCGGCAAGATCAGTGCTAGAGCATGTGTACACAAGTTGGATACTTTCCTTACACTCAAACCCATGAGTGAGGAAAAGGCTATACATTTTGCTACTATGCATTTGGAGGGCTTAGCATATGATTGGTGGCACCATGGACTTGTTTCACAGCATCATAATAGGATCACTTCATATGATGAGTTTACACGTAAACTCATTACCAGGTTTGACTGCAAGGATGTGGAGGTCTACTACTGAGAGTTGGCACAGTTGAGATAGATGGGTAGAGTAGACTCATATGTGAATGAGTTTCAGAAGAGTGCAGTTATGGTTCCTGAGATGCTTGAGAAGAGAGTTACTATGTTGTTTGTTGAAGGATTGAATGACAGGATTAGGGGATTGGTCAAAGTTCATAGACCGACTACACTTGATGAGGCTATTGAGCTTGCACTTGATTTAGACACCACTCCCACATTCGCACCTCAAAAGAAAAATTTCTTTAAAGGCTCAAGTTCAAATCAGGAAAAACCATTTCAGCCTAAGTCTAATACTTCTTCTATGGAGAGAGATGAATTGAGAAGAAAGAAACTTTGTTTTTCTTGCAAACAACCATGGGAACCAGGTCATAGATGCCTTGGGAAAGGCAAGGTACATCTTATTGAGGTTATGTTGGATGATGACAGTGAGACACATGAGGATACAGGTTCAGATCATGATGTTGATCACATGGAGCAGCAGCCTACATTGGAGCTTGAGGCTAATGATACAGGTGGTACAGGCTCAGTTTCTATTGCTTCTCTTTCCGGTGTTCCTAGATATCATGCTTTTCGAGTGAAAGGCGTCATTAAGGGACGAGTCACTTGTTTAGTTGATAGTGGAGCCACCCATAATTTCATTGATGAGGGTTTGGTTATGAGGCGTGGTTTACAGGTTGACTTTGCAGGCTTCACAGTAGCAGTTGCAGATGGTTTTACCATGAGTTGTCAGATGAAAGTATCTCAGCTTACCATTCAGATGGGTGACTACTCTTTGATAAATGATTTCTACATGGTTGGACTTGGTCAGATAGATATTGTCTTGGGAGTCTAGTGGCTTCAGTCTCTTTGACGCTACATTCAGGACTTTCAAAAGATGGAGCTGGAGTTTATACATGATGGGAAGAAGATTGTGTTGAGGGCACTTTCAGATGGAGGACCTAGGGTTGTTTCAGCTAGGTGTATGGAGACATTGTTTCGTCATGATGACATTGCATGGGCAGCCCAAGTTTCTATATCTTCCAAATCTTCTTCCGATGGTCTTGAGTATCATGTGGATATCCAATTTGAATTAGATAAGCATAGTCAGGTGTTTGGTGACATTCCTCCAGGTAGACCACCAGATCGTGGTTTTGAGCATGTGATTGAGTTAGAGGATGGGACCAAGCCCATCATGATTGCACCTTATCGTCATCTGAGGCACTTCAAGGAGGAGATTGAGCGAATGATTAAGGAGTTGATAGATATGAGACACATTTGGCCTTCATCTAGTCCATTTGCTTCTTCAGTTGTTTTGGTGAAGAAGGATGGAACTATGCAGATGTGTATTGACTATAGAGCACTGAACAAGAAGACAATAAAAAATAAATACCCTATACCCAGGATCGACGAGCTACTTGATGACCTACACGGGGTTGTGTATTCTTCTAAGATTGATCTTCGTTTAGGCTATCATCATATTCGTGTCCGTGAGGAGGATATTCCTAATAAAACATTTAGATGCCACTATGGACACTATGAGTTTCTTGTCATGCCCTTTGGTCTTACTAACGCACCTACTACATTTCAGTCTTGTATGAACCATGTGTTCAATAAGTAGTTGCGTAAGTTTCTATTGGTTTTCTTTGATGACATCTTGATATATAGTAAGACATGGGAGGAACATCTTCGACATCTTGATGAGGTACTAGGTGTGATGGAAGCCCAATCATTGTATGCTAAGGCTTCCGAATGTGAGTTTGGGATGGAGGAGATTCTCTATTTGGGGCATGTGATTAGTGCCAATGGAGTTAGAGTTCAGGAAGAGAAGATAAAATCTAGAGAGGATTGGCCTACTCCAAGGAACATTTCAGAGTTGAGAGGTTTCTTGGGTTTATGCATAGGTTTGTACGAAGCTTCTCACAGTTGGTAGCACCACTTACAAATCTCACTAAGAAGGGGGCATTCCTTTGGTCTATTGAGGCACAGGCAGCTTTTGATCGGCTTAAGGAGGTGATGAGTACCACTCTAGTTTTGACACTACCAGATTTTACACAATCCTTTGTACTTGAGTGTGATGCATCAGGTGAAGGTATTAGGGCTGCTTTGATGCAAAATAGGCATCCCATTGCATTTGAGAGCAGGAAATTGAGGGATGTGGAGCGCCTATATTCCACCTATGACAAGGAGATGCTTGCCATTATGCATGCTTTGGCAAAGTTTCGTCAGTACTTGGTAGGTGTGAAGTTTGTGGTTAGGACCGACCACAATAGCTTGAAATACTTCTTAGAGCAAAAGGATTTGAATGAGAGACAACAAAAATGGGTCTCTAAGATACAGACATATGATTTTGACATCTAGTTTGTGAAGGGAAAGAAGAATGTTGTAGCGGATGCACTTTCCAGGAGGCCTACTATTTGCTCTTTGAGTGAGATTTCAGCTGATTGGAAATCTCAACTTTTAGTTGAGTACTCCAAGTGTACTTTTGCATGCGAGATCATGGATGGATTGATTCAGGATGATAGGTATAAGGTTGTTGATGTTGTGATATATTATAAGGACAGGATATTCTTGGTACCTGAATCAAAGCTTAAGCAGCAGTTATTGAGAGCCATTCATGACACACCTCTAGCAGGGCATCCAGGGTTTTTCAAAACCTATAGACAGATTAGAGAGAGATTCTCATGGAAGGGTCTCAAGGATGATGTGTTGCAACATGTTAGAGAGTGTTTGACTTGTCAACAGAACAAGTCTGAGCATACTTTCCCTGCAGGTCTACTTCAGCCATTGCCTATTCCTGAGCAGAAGTGGGAAAGTATCTCTATGGATTTTATTACAGGTCTTCCGAAGGTACATGGTAGAGATTGCATATATGTGGTTGTAGACAGGTTGACCAAATATGCACACTTCTATGCTATTTCAGTGGATTATTCAACACTGTAGGTTGCAGAGTTGTTCTTTAGAGAGGTGTTTCGTTTGCATGGCCTTCCAAGGACCATTGTCAGTGATCGGGATAGCAAATTCATCAGTGTATTCTAACAAGAGCTATTCCGATTAGTAGGTACTGAGTTGACACCGAGCACGAGTTATCATCCTCAAACGGATGATAGACAGAGATGGTGAATAAATGGGTAGAGGGTTATCTCCACACTTATGTTGCGAGACAACAACGTGCTTGGATTAGGTGGTTACACTTAGGTGAGTATTGTTACAATACTACCTCCCACATGTCAATTGGCATGTCTCCATTCAGGGCATTGCATGGGTATGATGCACTTTTGTAAGATCCCTTCTAGTTCTGATTCACTTGTTCAATGCTTTACCCTTTTAAATTTTTTTCCAAACATGAAAGTGCCAATTCTGATTCTGTTTCCTGAGTTTTATTTAATTATTTTTATGCATTATTTCGTGACATAATACATAGGGAAGCATAGGGAATGAAGGAATTCTTTAACACAAAGAAAAGCAATGACTTAATGCCAGAGGACAACTTTATTTCCACCTTGTGCAGTTCTGATTACATTCATACTTGACTGATAAACAATTATATCAGACCTTACAAAATGATTTAGATCCCTAAATAAAGACTTGGAATCACATAGGAAGCATACCCGATTACTTGTCCTTGGTTAGAGGAAGAGATGAGAAGTGATTGATGGTATTGATGACGAAATATACACTTCCAGGTCTGCAACACCAAGGTCTGATCAGCAACTTGTCTTCTTGTAATATCAACCTCTAACACTTTCAATAATGCTCTATTGCTTCTCCAAATAGAGGAGATTTGATCCTCAACCCAAGCTGCCTAAGATGAATGCTAAATGATAATGAGCTGGACTGCTGTGTGATGGACTGCAGGTCTGGTGCAGATTTCCTTCGACTGGTATAAACTTGCAAATGTCAATATTACTTTCACCAAGAATTGTTCCTTGCACAATATGAAATCTGCTCTTCAAACCCTAGTGAAATTCTAAAGATAAGCACTTAATATCTGCATTGGTACTGTAGCGATCATTGTTCACGAGCACTGTAGCGCACTGTTCATGCACTGTTCACGCGTACTGTTCATGCGTCACTATTCACACGCACTGTAGCAATTTACTATTCACAGCTGCAACTTATCTCACCCTTATTTTTTTTTGTGAATTCGATGGACGCTGAAATAAATATTGTTGAAGCACAATCAGAACCTCTGTATGAGATTCTCTCTGAATTATCAAATTCACCAAGTATTTCACTGGCTCAAATGATGAACACATAGAAGAACTACGTTCTCCAATGGCAAAGCTGTAAACCCTTCTCAGAGTTCAAAATCACAATGATCAAATATATATTTCATGAGCATACCAGAAGGAGCTCTTAAGTCTCCTTTTATTCTTTTCTTGTGAGAGCTCAACACTTTCCTTGCCAATGTGGGATAAAAGACATATTCCCACTTTTAATATTTTTTTTTAAAAGAAACTTTTATAGATGGTGCACAAATAATTTCTTTAAAATTAATTGTTCACTTGGCCCCATCTATGATAATTTGACCCTTCACTTAAGTGACTTAAGTTATAATATAAAATTATTATAACTTTACAATATAAGCTCGAAACTATTAATATTTATTTTAGCCAAATAAATATTAATATTGCCATTATTACTCATCTGTTCTGCACACTGTCTGAACTGTAAACTGGCACGAAGATTCTGCATATGACCAACCTTTATTTCTAAAATAGCAGGGGTCCATCTCGATCACCCATTGTCTTACTATAAATAGTAAGTTCTGCATGCGGGGTCCAAAAGACTTCAAATGAACACCAATCCTGTGTAGCTCTAACCACTGAAGGAGAAACTCCCCTCAAATGACCCTCTATCCAACCTCATCAACCTACGAGGGTCTATTATAGGCCAATCTACTTAATTCACATAATGTCAACTAGAAGGGGACATGACAACTTTCTTTCATGGACTTGGCATTTGATGACAATAGAGCTCCTAGAGCCAAGGAGTTGATGCAGGATACACAGGACATCCTTAAGACACTTAAGGATATATTCAGCAATGGGACTGAGTTCTGATTTTTTAGTTTGATGACTGTTTTGATGCTTGTTTGTGATTGCTTTCATAAGAATTACATATGCCAATATAGTAGAAACATAACACAACTTTGCATTCATAAAACATTAAAATACCACACCAATCATATCTTTATTTTCATCACAACAAGTCTGATTACAATGTATGACAGATTTGATATACTTTTGACAGCGATTACAAACCCTATTCAAATTAAAGATTTGAATAGCTATACTTGTTCCACATACCTGGTATTTGTGTCTCCTTTACATGTACAATGATATACTTGGATAGCAATGAAAGGTGATTGAATATATGTGCTAGAGATCTGATATGACAACAACTTCACAAACTAAAATCTGATATGCAAAAGAGATGTAGAAGATGCCCACGATCCCTCCAAAATGAAGTGGTAGATCCTCCAATGTTGTGCGCCTAACCCTAGGCGATAAAAGATGGCAAATGGAAGATAAATCCACCTCAAATGCCCACGATCTACAGAATATGATGTGTCTAATTCACTCCTTGGGCCAGCTGTAGCCTTCTTGCATGCATAATAATGATAAACCAAACCCTAATGCCTATCTTTCTCCAAATCGCCTCAATTCAAATTGATATTTGGAACAAATCTTCATTAATTTGGTATTCAAACCCTAGTTGATATAAACCTTCAGATATAATATGTTTTGAAGCTCCAAATCTATGCCAAAACTTGCAAATAAGCTCAATAGCAAACCTTGGATGGATTCACCTCTCAAGTGGCATTGGGTTTTCGTCCAATCTACGAATTTCCAAGGGTTTTTGTCCTTAGAAATGACTGAACCTGTGTTGCAGCTCAAAGGGAAATATCCAATATGCAAATGACAAAATACAATATGATGCAATAAGCTTCCAAACACCTCCTTTTAAAGACTCCAAGAGAATCGATTTCATTTGCAATTTTTAATATAATTTTGGAATCCATAAGAGGTGCGCCACCATGTGTAAATAAAATATTATTTTTAATTCACTTTTCTCCCTCAAATGGGTTAGCCCACTTGTCAAATAAAATAAATATTTTATTTATTTTTTTATTGTATTTTACTTTTCCTTTTTTACAAAGTGACTTTCCTTCCTCCAAGTTTCACTTAACTGACTTTCCTTTCTCTAAGTCACTTTTGCTACACTTAACTGAGTTTCCTTTCTCCAACTTGTTATAAAATCACTTTATAAAGTACTTTTCAAAATTGGCTCAACTTAAGTTCAACTTGGCTTAGGTGAAGTCGGCTTAGCTAAGGAGGACAAGAAGGGGACATTATAGACAAGGTTTTGAAGCATGACTAATCAATGAAACAACAAGGTTTTAGCTTGAAATATGACATGATACAATTTTTTTTTTTGTATGGGTGCAACAAAAAGAAAAAAGAAGAATAGAACTGTGGTGTCCCATATTGATTTGACAGCACTTACAACTTCGCTGATGCTAAGTTGGTGACATATTGACAAAAATTTAATGTTTTAGTGGCCAATGATAGCATGATGGAGTGTAGAAGAATGGTCAAGTGCTGAAAATGCATCTGGATAGTGTAATATCCCAAATGGGGATATTCCAGACAACTTCGGGTTCACGGGATTTTCAAATAAATTTTTTGAATTTTGCCCTAATTTCTGCACTTTAGTTTTCTGCTCTAACCCTAACTTCTGCACTTTAAATCAGACTTAAACAATTGCATACAACTTCCCATGAAACATGACAAATCATCGTAATATCATTGCCAACAATATTGCCAACATCACATTTGAATTGTACCACAAAATATGCAATTAAATCACTTCAATTTGCAACCACAAATGACTGAAATAAATCCAGAAGTCTGCTGCTATAAAAATCAGAACTTAACAAGTCTTCAATTACAACTAAAGCTTGAGCGACCAAGGCAAACAAGCCCAACTCAAATCTGCCCTAAACCCTAAGGTTGTACATACCAAAAACAATGCAAAATAATGATAGCAAAGTCCTCCAAAATGATCTTCAAATCTGATCCGCAATTCTGCTCCAAAAACAATGAAGTGCAAGTGAACTCCCATCACAGAATCCTCCACAAGAAGAGCTAGGTTTTCGTCCAACTCCTCTAAGATGCTTGAGGTTTTCGTCCCAAGATCTTTGCCAAGAGATAAACTCCAAATTGCTGAATGATGCTCCAAATGCCACAAATTCAACTTATATTTATACATGTTTTGTCTTGTCCAAGAGCTGGCCGACCTAGGGCATTTAAGTACTTTTTATTTATTATTTTTCCTCACCAAGAGGGCCAATCAGCATGAATTTACCTTGGCACCTAGAAAATTCAAATTGAAGATATGAGTTTTACCTTTTCGTTTTGCTCTTCTCCAGTGCCACCAAAGACATAAAAGGAAATATTATTAATTTGATGTCTTCAAGGAATGGACCCTCCATAAGGCACCCTCATGTAACCAAAGTGACATCACATAGAACATGCTAACAATTTCATCACATACGAAAACCCTTCAATGACAAGTCTCCATACTCAACTCTCCTCAAGAATGGTTCTCTCCATGAAATGAACACATCAAGACCATATATTAAGTCATCTCCAAACATCGATTCTCCTCCAAAAAATCTCGGAGTGTGAAAATCAATCCTTCTGCTCTCCAATGGCGACCACTCCGAAAATGGGGACATTACAATCCTCCCTTCTCGGAATTGCGTGTCCTCAAGCAATGGCAAGTATGCATCCTGTGAGATAGTGTCAAATGACATGTACCTCCATCCGTCCACATGCCCGGTGGCCATACAAAACCTCCACCTGTGGTTGTACCTTCCAAGAAGAATGTGAAGAATGCAATGCGAAGTGAGCTCTAGTAGCAGAAGCCATACACGCTCGAGCTCGACCTGGCCCCATCCTCCAGATTATGAAAATATGCCCGCAACCACAAGTACAACAACCTTCAAAACTCTCAAGGCTCCATCCTCCATGAGTGCTAAGTCCGATAAGAACCAAACATTATGCCAACCCGAAGCCCTAAAGGATGCCATGCTTGCTAACAAGTGATGAAGAGTGTGAATTCTGAAACATAACCACAAGTCTCCAAGCTTCCACTGCTCCACTCTGATAAAATCATCTTCAATGCTCCATGAATTGTGAGGCAACTCATCTAAATCCCACTGAAGTGATGTACCAAACATGCCACCACTTGTATCCCAAATCATCCTATCATCACATCTGGTAATCATGAAGAGATGGAAGCATCTCAAAGTGCTAACAGCATCAAACCACCCTCCAACTCTTGTAGATCTCCCATGGATGTGCGCATCTCCCATCATAGGTGCAAGACAATACATATCAGCTCCTCCTAGGCTGTTGATGTAGATCAGAACAACAACCTCATAATTGAAAACCAACCCTATGTGGATGCGAATAGTGTCTCCAAGGTTGATAGGGTATCATTCCTATGCCATCCTCCAATGGTGAGAAGATGATCCAACTCTTCTCCCAACTCCCAAACAATTGCTGTCCTCCAAGAACTCAATAGGCAATCCATGCACTATGAAGTACAACAACCATCTTCAAACTATGTAGGGAGTAGATCTCCATGAACTAAGACTGGAAAACCAATGTCATCATGGTCACCACATAGCCCAATGCCATAGTCCAGCTGCAATACAGCCATTAGTGCATCAAAATCAAAAACCATAGCAATGTTTCCATACCTAGGCACATAGATCAGCTACAGTTCTCCACCATGCCAACCAAATGCAAGTGTCTCCAAATTATGCATCACCAATCTCTAAAATAGAGCAGCTACATATCCTACCAAAAAGTCATCCACATGATGGAACTCCTCGCAAGTAAACTCCTCAAGTGCTCCATGAATGGTCAAAGGCCCAATCCAAACTGGATTACCCATAGCTCTATCTATACTAGTGGTTGTTCCACCAAGTGTATACTCCATAATGCCATCCCAGGCTATGATGTGAGCCTTCAAGTGGCTCTTCACAAGATGTGACACCAACTCCCCATGAAGTAAACAATCAAGGAACTCTAAATCATACCTCAAATCTGATTGCTCCACTCGCTTGGCCACCCTACAAGACTCATTCCTCATATGCCACATGTCATGCTGAACTAACTTGGTCCTCTTGGGTCTTGGACACACAAATAAGACCTCATGTTTGTCTTCAAAATGAAAGCCAACAATAGAAGAGGTCTTCCCAATCCCATTCTCATGTGTAAAGGCTGCCAACATATGATTATGCAAAAGTGAAAAACTGCTGTCCCAAATAAAATCAGAACTGCTGTCATACCTTTTTATAGTGCCTTCAACCATCTCAAACATCTCCTTCACCGTTGTTGCATGCTCTCCATCCAAGGCTAATCCCACATGAGTCTCAAGGCTGATCCTCTTGGCTGTCATGTCATGATGAGGTGAAGACAAAGCACTGCTGTTGCCAAAAATGAAATCTGCCTTTGTCTCATACCTTTCAATGGTATCTCGATAGATATCTTCATTATTTGCTGTCCCAACTGAAGAACTCCTACCATATCCAAGCAAATCTGAGTGCTCCTCATGTTTGTCCATCATAAAAGGCTCATCCTTCAAATTACACATACTTTGGATCTTCTTTCCTATGCCCTACTGTATCAGATCAGACCTTTCGTGGCTTGGACTTACAACATGTATATCATGTCTAACCTTCAAATCTTGGGTGTCATTATTGGAAGACTCCATACCACTACCATCCTCATGTATTAGGGCTGCTACCTCATGATCATGCAAAGGTAAGGGGCTGCTGTTGCAAATCAGAAAATCAGACCTTACCTCATATCTTTGTGTGGTGTCTTCAAGATCCTCAAGCACTTCTTCCTTCCTTGCTACATGCTCTATACCAAGTGCTGATCTAGTAGTTGCATCCAACTGAAAATCAAATGTTTCTTCTATTTTCATGACTTCATCATAGAATCCTTCAAGTCCATCCTTCATGCCTATACTCTTTGCCTTCTTCATGTTGCATTGTCTTCCATTGGATGTGACTGCCATAGAAGTCAGAAATTCTCATGAGTGTGATGAGGAATGTGCCATGCTCAACTCCCAATGAAGCCTTTCCACATGATCTTTTGCTTCTTGAAGAGCCTCTTGAGTGCTCTTCAGGAATCATAGTGTCCTTAAGCTCAAAGGTGAGCTTATCCACTTCATCTTCCTCCCTTCTCAAAGCGTTAGCGTATATCTCTCCAATCTTGAAGAGATGATCTCTATCCGCAAGTAGATGCAAGTAGTTTGATTTCACCATAGCCACGGCCTCTTGGAGCTCTTGGAAACCGGCAGGTATGGATCTTCTTCAAAGTGTTCATGCCTCTCTAGAGCTCTCCAACACAAACCTGCCATCACTCTATGAACATGATCATAATGAGTTAGGGCTTCAAGCTTACCTTCATGTGTCTTCAATTGTCCTTCGAAGTGATGTGACTTATGAGACCCAAGATCTTCATGCAACATATCACGCTCATGCCTCCACAAATCAGCTTCTTTCTTGAAATCTTCTCCATTACACCCATGTGTGGAAGCTAAGTCATCATTATGCTCGATCAAAGGATCTCCACCAAAGTAGTAGGTAGAATCTTCTACCTCATGATCTTCCTCAATGGCTGACCTAGGAAGTGAATGTACCACTGCGACCTCCTTGATCACCAAGGGATCATTCATCTCTTGCCAGTCTAAATCAACCCTAGCAACATCTCTTTGTTCACTACATAGCAATTTTTCTAAACCATCCTCAAATGTATGAACAATATCCATCTCAAAGACATCCAAACTACCCTTTGATTCCTTGCCATTGTGATGCAAAGGTGATGAAGTAATGCTAAGCTCAACCAAGGGAACATCAAATGAACTCATACCTTCTTGTGGCTGACCCAACATGGTTGGTTTGGCAATTTCCATGGCGGCATCTCCTTTGATCTGGTAGTCATCATGAAGTCCCATGTACTCTTTCCTTGTAGCCTCAATAGGTGAATCTTTTTCCTCTTTATTTTCATAGGGCTGAAGTGAACTCTTGTCTTCTTCTTCTCTAGGGCTTGGAGTCCAAACTTCAATGTATGTTGACTGATTTTTGTCTTCCTCATGATTACTTGTAGGCTGCAAGTTGCCAATAAGTATTTCTTCTTCCTTCTCTAACCTTTCTTCAATGGTGACTTCTGATTTTTCTTTCTCTTTCATCAATCTTCGCATGTAGGCATAGAGATTTTTCTTTCCCGGATTTCCAGCTTCATGAATCTTCAAGTAAAGTTCAAAAGGAGTAGCTAACTCGAAGTTAAAAGCATTGTACTCTTCAATGATTCATGTAGCTTCTTCTTTAGTACTCTATCTATCCAACTGCCTTTCAATATCAGCTTGAAGTTGCCACAAAGATGCAAGAAAGGATTCCACTGTTTTATCACCCATGATCAAACCCTCCAGGATGGCAAGATCATGGCTCTAATACTACTGTAATATCCCAATTGGGAATATTCCGGACAACTTTGGGTTCATGGGATTTTCAAATAAATTTTCTAAATTCTGCCCTAATTTCTGCACATTAAATCAGACTTAAACAATTGCATACAACTTCTCATGAAACATGACAAATCATCATAATATCATTGCCAACAATATTGCCAACATCACATTTGAATTCCACCACAAAATATGCAATTAAATCACTTCAATTTGCAACCACAAATGACTGAAATAAATCTAGAAGTTTGCTGCTATAAAAATCAGAACTTAACAAGTCTTCAATTGCATCCAAAGCTTGGGGGAACAAGGCAAACAAGCCCAGCTCAAATCTGCCCTAAACCCTAAGGTTGTACATACCAAAAACAATGCAAAATAATAATAGCAAAGTCCTCCAAAATGATCTTCAAATCTGATCTGCAATTCTGCTCCAAAAACAATGAAGTACAAGTGAACTCCCGTCACGGAATCCTCCACAAGAAGAGCTAGGTTTTCGTCCAACTCCTCTAAGATGCTTGAGGTTTTTGTGCCAAGATCTTTGCCAAGAGATAAACTCCAAACTGCTGAGTGAATGAATACTTGAATGATGCTCCAAATGCCACAAATTTAACTTATATTTATACATGTTTTGTCTTCTCCAAGAGCTGGCCGACCTAGGGCATTTAAGTACTTATTTATTATTTTTCCTCGCTCAGAGGGCCGACCAGCATGAATTTACCTTGGTGCCTAGAAAATTCAAATTGAAGATATGAATTTTGCATTTATTCATTTTACTCTTCTCTAACGCCACCAAAGACAAAAAAGGAAATATTATCAATTTGATGTCTTCAAGGAATGGACCCTCCATAAGGCACCCTCATGTAACCAAAGTAATATCAAGGTGGCATCACATAGAACATGCTAACAATTTTATCACATACGAAAATCCTTCAATGACAAGTCTCCATACTCAATTCTCCTCAAGAATGGTTTGCTCCATGAAATGAACACATCAAGACCATATATTAAGTCATCTCCAAACCTCGATTCTCCTCGAAAAAATCCCGGAGTGTGAAAACCAATCCCTCTGCTCTCCAATGGCGACCACTCCAAAAATGGGGACATTACAGATAGCTATAATACCTAATGTTGTGGTTCTAGCAAGGACTGATATTGTCATGTCCCCATTTCCGGCTTGATCAATATTGGACATGGATTAGCCTATTTATCATTCCCGTGGGCTAATACCAATGATGAGGGAATGAATTTGGTTTTTGGCTAACTCAGTGTTGTCGTTTTGCAGGTGCAAAGTCAAAACTATTCCAGCAATCTGTGGCAAATCTAGCAAAGTGGTTAAGTCCGGAGGCCAAAACTGGCAAGAACTTGATTCTCAGGGTCAAGGTGCACTTTCCTATCTGTCAGGTGCCAAATGTGCGCCTAAGGATGTGGAGTCTTCAATCAGGGTTTGGAAGTGCAATATGATAAGTGCAACACCACTTGAGCATGTCTCCACACCAAACAAGGGAGTTGAAGTCCAAAAGTTGCCCAAGAAGGGT
This sequence comes from Cunninghamia lanceolata, assembly GCA_027924645.1. Classification (NCBI taxonomy): domain Eukaryota; kingdom Viridiplantae; phylum Streptophyta; class Pinopsida; order Cupressales; family Cupressaceae; genus Cunninghamia; species Cunninghamia lanceolata. The sequence goes on from BSBN01001368.1 coordinate 2,542,361, forward strand.
TAGGCGCACTTTCTCTCTCCTCCAGTCTCAAAATTGTGCCTGGCAAAGAAGCATCATTCCATGAGTCTCTAGAGTGGCACTTCAAGCACATCAACTATATCAATCATGGTTGATCATCAAGGTGGATTTGACTAAGTGAATTGAGCAAGGAGGAAGGCCTACTCACTCTAGGCGCAAATGTCATGATGTACAACCTTAAATATGCACCTATGAGGGAAATGATTTTCAAGTCAACCCCAATAAGTAGCGTTTTCATAAGTAATAGTGTTTCACCTTCAAAAAGACTCATACATTGCAAATCCTTGGAGAAATTGGCCAAGTAAACTCCAGGCGCAAATCACATGCTTTACCATTCCAAATGTGTGCCTAGATTCCACCCTCAAATATGCGCCTTGAGTTGATATTTACTTTGGGTTCTTGAAATGGCGCCTAAGGATGATTTGATAAGTAGGTTGTCAAAGACATCTTCCGGAGCGAGGTATGATCATGGGAGAGTGAGGCGCACTTTCTAGTCTCTGCAACCCTCAATTGGCGCCTAGCAATAGTGAGGCACAATTTCATGAAGAAACCATCTCAATTTGGCGCCTAGTTATTGGATGACATCAAACACCATCAAAGAATCTTCATTGAGCATTTCAAGTGATTTCATGCATGTTGAAGCCACTGGATATGCTAGGCACATCTACCCTCTGACAACCTAGTTTGAGCGCCTAGCTTTGAGAGACATCCAATTGGGATATTGGGCGCACTTCTTCACCTGTGGAGCATCATTCTAGCGCCTTGGTTTGGATGAGCATATTGCAAGTGTCTGATCTCCTATTGGTTCATGTGATGGCGTTGGGATCCGTTCCGGCTCATTGGACAAGGTTGCCAACTTAGAGTGAGTCATCAAATGGAATATTCCCATTGGAATATGCTCTTGGGAAACGTGCCTTGGTTCCTACTTTGCATTGGAGAGCGTGCCTTTATTGCCTTTGAAGGAGTAGCACTATAAAAGGAGAGCGCCTTCATTTTGACATCTTAGATCTTTGGTGAATTTTCTCTCCCAGAAGCTTTATGCTTTAGTTCATGAAATCTGCGAGTTTCATGCTTGTTGGGGTGATGCTCCGTCAACTCTGATTAGGTGATGCTCCCTTGTCAACTAAGAGGTGCTAACATTCAATTATCATCATTGTTCCAAAAGAAGTAGTCATCTCACAACTAGTGAAATAGGTGCTAGCTAAAGGCACTAGTTGAAGAGTCATTCAAGTGTTGTAATCATTGATCATATCTAGGCTTCAAGGCCACTCATTGTAATAAGTTGTAATAAGCTTGAGTGTTCATGCCATTGAAGGCGACATCTACTTGTAATAAGATGTATTGATCAAGTGACAATCATAATACTAGAACCAACTTCAAGTGATTCCAAAGAGTTGTTATCTTTCATGTTTGCTATTGAGCTCATTGTGTGATTGATAGTTAGAAGTGCAAGTAATTTTGTCTAAGTAAAGGGAAAAAATTTAGTTAAGTATAGTTGGAATATTTCAGTGGTATCAGAGCTTGGATCCTGCCAGCCTATGGGTTATGAGCTACTACGTTGATCCTTTGCCACAACACTATCGAAGGAGAACAGGTACAATGGCAGATAGAAGGCAACATAATCCACAAGATGATATTGATAACATGTTAAGGGAGATGGTTGATAATCAACGTGATATGGCAGCTCAACATCGTGAGGCAACTGAACAACAACGGCAAACAAATGCAAATATTGAAAGGATGTTTCAAGCCTTGATGGGTAACAGGAATAATAACAATCAGAATAATCCAGGTAATTAGGATGCAGGTAGTGTAGCTGGAAGATCACCGCCTCGTGTTAGGAGAACAAGGACACCTACAGTTAAGAGGCCTATGCAACCTACTTTTCTTCCTAGAGAAGAAGTAGAAGAGGAGCAGCCACATGAAGAAGTAGAAGAGGTTCCTTTTGAGGAGAATGTTGTATCTTTGGTTGATGAGTATGATGCACTTTCTGAGCATGTAAGGAATAGAATAAATTCAACAACTACATGAGCCAGAAAAGGGATAGTCAAAGAGGTAGAGTGAATCGACCAAGGCAAAGAAGAGCTCAATCTACACAGCCAAAGGAGTATAAAGATGCCTTAAAAAAAATTCCTCTTCCAAGTTTTGATGGTAGTGGTAAGCTAAGTGCTAGAGCATGGGTGAATAAGTTGGACACCTTTCTTACACTCAAGCCCATGAGGGAAGATAAGGCTATTCAATTTGCTACTATGCATTTGGAAGGTATAGCATATAAATGGTGGCATCATGGTCTTGTTTCACAGCATCACAACAGGATTACTTCATATGATGAGTTTGTTCAAAAACTCATAACTAGGTTTGATCGCAAGGATGTTGAGGTCTACTACCGTGAGCTTGCACAGTTGAAGCAATTTGGTAAAGTGGATGCTTATGTCAATGAATTTCAAAAGATTGCAGTTATGGTTCTTGATATGACAGATAGGAGAATCACTATGTTGTTTGTTGAAGGATTGAATGATAGGATCAAGGGTTTGGTTAAAATACATAAGCCAACTACTCTTGAGGAGGGCATTGAGTTAGCACTTGATTTGGATACTACTCCTACATTCACTCAAAAGAAAAGTTTCTTCACAGGTACAAGTTCTAATAAGAAAAAAACCATTTCAGCCAAAGCCCAATACTTAGGCTATGGAGTGAGATGAATTGAGAAGGAAGAAGCTATGCTTTTCTTGCAAGCAACCATGGGAACCAGGTCATAGATGGCTTGGAAAAGGCAAGGCACATCTTATTGAGGTATTTTCCGATGATAGTGATACACATGGGGATTCAGGTTCAGATCATGATGAGGCACAACAAGAGCAACTTACTTTGGAACTTGATACAGGTGGAGGTGTGACTATTGCTTCTATGTCAGGAGTTCCTAGGTATCATGCCTTTCGTGTAAAGGGTGTTATCAATGGACAACGAGTCACATGTTTGGTGGATAGTTGAGCTACACATAATTTCATTGATGAGGGATTAGTCATGAGACGTGGCCTACAAGCAGAGGACTTTGAGGGGTTCACAGTTGCAGTGGCAGATGGGTTCACTATGAGTTGTTAGAAGAAGGCATCCCAACTTAGCATTCAGATGGGGGATTATACATTAACAGATGATTTCTATATGGTTGGACTTTTAGGCATTGATGTGGTATTGGGAATGCAATGGTTGCATTCACTTGGCCGTTATATACAGGATCTGGAGAAGATGGAGATAGAGTTTATTCACGAGGGAAGAAAAGTGATTTTGAGGGCTATTTCAGATGGAAGGCCTAGAGTTGTTTCAGCTAGGCATATGGAAGCATTGTTTCGCCATGATGACATTGCATGGGCAGCCCTAGTGGCTATTTCTTCCAAGTCTTTTTTGGATGGTGAATATCATATAGATATTCAATCTGTGTTGGATAAACATAGTAAGGTGTTTGGGAACATTCCTCCAGGACAACCACCGCACTGTGGTTTTGAGCATGTGATTGAGTTAGAGGATGGGACCAAACCTATCAACATTGCGCTGTACAGACATCCTCGGCACTTCAAAATTGAGATTGAGAATACAATCAAGGAGTTGATTGATATGGGACACATTCGACCTTCATCTAGTCCATTTGCTTCTTCAGTAGTGTTGGTAAAGAAGAAAGATGGAACAATGCGGATGTGTATTGACTATCGTGCATTGAATCAAAGGGCTATTAAGAATAGGTATCCAATACCTAGGATTGATGAGTTGCTAGATGAATTGCATGGGGCTGTATTCTTCTCGAAGATTGATCTTCGCTCTGGTTATCATCAATCTGTATTCCTGAGGACATCCCAAAAACAACATTCAGATGTCACTATGGGCATTATGAATTCTTGGTGATGCCTTTTGGTTTGACCAATGCACCAGCCACCTTCCAATCTTGCATGAATCATGTATTCAACAAGCAGTTGAGGAAGTACCTGTTGGTCTTTTTCGACGACATTCTAATCTATAGCAAGACATGGGAAGAACATCTCCAACACTTGGACGGAATCTTAAGTATAATGGACAAACAGTCTTTGTATGCGAAAATTTCTGTGTGAATTTGGCTTGAAGGAGATACTATATCTGGGCCATGTAATTGGCGCTAATGGCGTGAAAGTACAAGAAGAGAAGATTGAAGCCATTCGCAGTTGGCCAGTACCCAGGAATGTGTCAGAATTAAGAGGTTTCCTTGGCCTTTGTAGTTACTGCAGACGATTTGTTAAGGGGTTCTCGCAGCACTCCGCACCCTTGACGAATCTAACAAAGAAGGGTGTTTTTATTTGGTCAATGGAAGCTCAAGCAACTTTTGAGAAATTGAAAGAGGTAATGAGTACGACGCCAGTATTGGCTTTGTCGGATTTCACTAAGTCCTTTGTCCTGGAATGTGATGCTTCTGGAGAAGGCATTGGAGCAGTGTGGATGCAAGATCATCACCCAATTGCATTTGAAAGCAGGAAGTTAAAGGATATAGAAAGGCTGTACTCTACATATGACAAAGAGATGCTGGCTATCATGCATGCTTTGGCTAAATTCCGCCAATATCTAGTGGGAGCTAAGTTTTTGGTCAGAACAGATCACAACAGTTTAAGATACTTCTTAGGACAAAAAGATTTGAATGAACGACAACAGAAGTGGGTTACTAAGATACAGGCTTATGACTTTGACATTGAATATATTAAAGGCAAGAAGAATGTAGTTGCAGATGCCTTGTCTAGAAAGTCTGCTATTTGCGCTCTAAGTGAAGTCTTTGTCGATTGGAAGTCTCAGCTTCTGGTTGAGTACTCCAAATCAAAGTTTGCTTGTGAAATCATGGATGGAATCATTCAGGATGATCGTTATAAGGTGGTAGATGACATCATTTACTACAAAGATAGGATTTTCCTAACCCCTGAATCGGAGCTTAAACAACGAGTCATGAAAGCATACCATGATACTCCACTTGTAGGACACCCTGGCTACTTCAAGACCTATCGACAAGTCAGAGAACGATTCACTTGGAAGGGTTTGAAGGAAGAAGTTTTGCAATACGTCAGGGAGTGTTTGATTTGTCAACAGAACAAGTTAGAAACTACTTTTCCAGCGGGATTACTCCAACCACTACCAATTTCGGAACATAAATGGGAAAGTATCTCGATGGATTTCATTACAGGTCTTCCGAAGGTCCAAGGGAAAGATTGCATTTATGTAGTCATGGATAGGTTGACTAAGTATGCTCACTTCTTTGCAATTCTAGTTGAGTTCTCGGCATTGCAGGTTGCTGAGTTGTTCTTTCGGAAAGTGTTCCGACTACATGGCCTTCCAAAGACCATAGTTAGTGATCGAGATAGCAGGTTTATCAGTGTGTTCTGGAGAGAGCTATTTCGATTAGCAGGAACTGACTTAACACCAAGTACAAGTTATCACCCTCAAACAGATGGGCAAATAGAGATAGTCAATAAGTGGCTTGAGGGATATCTGCGAAATTATGTGTCTAATCATCAACGTGCTTGGATAAAGTGGTTACACTTAGGAGAATACTGCTATAATACCACTTTCCACATGTTGATTGGCATGTCTCCTTTTCATGCGTTGTATGGATATGATGCAGTTTCTTTTGTTGATCTGGTTTTGGATGACAACCGAGCTCCTAGAGAAAAGGAATTGATGCAGGACACACAAGATATCTTGGGAGTTCTTAAGGAGAATTTGTAGAGGGCTCAAAACCAACAAAAGTTGTATGTCGACAGACACCGGGTTGAACGAAGTTTTGAAGTAGGTGATATGGTGTTTCTGCGCCTTCAGCCGTATAGGCAAAGCTCTTTGAAGAAGTCAGGTGTAGGGAAGTTGAAACCCAGGTTTTATGGACCCTACAAGGTGCTGAGAAGAGTAGGAGAAGTGGCATATGAACTTGATTTGCCAGCTGGAAGCCGCATACATAATGTGTTTCATGTATTGTGTCTCAAAAAAGCACTAGGACAGCATGTGGTTTCATCTGACGACCTTCCACCACTGGATGAAGAAGGAATGCTTGCCCTTGAACCTGAAAGTGTGGTGGATATGAGGGAGAAGAAACTACGCAACCAGAGCATAAGAGAATACTTGGTGAAGTGGAAAGGGTTGCCAATGGAAGATGCTACTTGGGAAGGAAAAAAGATTCTAGATCATCCTAACCTTCAATTGCTTGAGGACAAGCAATCCCAGGAAGGGGAGACTGTCATGTCCCCATTTCCGGCTTCATCAATATTGGACATGGATTAGCCTATTTATCATTCCTGTGGGCTAATACCAATGATGAGGGAATGAATTTGGTTTTTGACTAACTCAGTGTTGTAGTTTTGCAGCTACAAAGTCAAAACTACTCCAGCAATCTGTGGCAAATCTGGCAAAGTGGTTAAGTCCGGAGGCCAAAACTAGCAAGAACTTGACTCTCAGGGTCAAGGCGCACTTTCCTATCTGTTGGGTGCCAAATGTGCACCTAAGGATGTGGAGTCTTCAATCAGGGTTTGGAAGTGCAATATGATAAGTGCAACACCACTTGAGCATGTCTCCACACCAAACAAGGGAGTTGAAGTCCAGAAGTTGCCCAAGAAGGGTTAGGCGCACTTTCTCTCTCCTCTAGTCTCAAAATTGTGCATAGCAAAGAAGCATCATTCCATGAGTCTCTAGAGTGGCGCTTCAAGCACATCAACTATATCAATCACGGTTGATCATCAAGGTGGATTTGACTAAGTGAATTGAGCAAGGAGGAAGGCCTACTCACTCTAGGCGCAAATGTCATGATGTACAACCTTAAATATGCACCTATGAGGGAAATGATCTTCAAGTCAACCCTAATAAGTAGCGTTTTCATAAGTAATGGTGTTTCACCTTCAAAAAGACTCATACATTGCAAATCCTTGGAGAAATTGGCCAAGTAAACTCTAGGCACAAATCACATGCTTTACCGCTCCAAATGTGCACCTAGATTCCACCCTCAAATATGCGCCTTGAGTTGATATTTACTCTGGATTCTCGAAATGGCGCGTAAGGATGATTTGATAAGTTGGTTGTCGAAGACATCTTCCGGAGCGAGGTATGATCATGGGAGAGTGACGCACACTTTCTAGTCTTTGCAACCCTCAATTGGTGCCTAGCAATAGTGAGGCGCAATTTCATGAAAAAACCATCTCAATTTGGCGCCTAGTCATTGAGATGACATCAAACACCTCGAAGAACCTTCACTGAACATTTCAAGTGATTTCATGCATGTTGAAGCCACTGGATATGCTAGGCGCATATCTACCCTCTGACAACCCGGTTTGAGCGCCTAGCTTTGAGAGACATCCAATTGGGATATTGGGCGCACTTCTTCACCTGTGGAGCATCATTCTAGCACCCTGGTTTGGATGAGCATATTGCAAGTGTCCGATCTCCTATTGGTTCATGTGATGGCATTGGGATCCGTTCCGGCTCATTGGACAAGGTTGCCAACTCAGAGTGAGTCATCAAATAGAATATTCGCATTGGAATATGGTCTTAGGAAATGTGCCTTGGTTCCTACTTTGCATTGGAGAGCATGCCTTTATTGCCTTTGAAGGAGGAGCACTATAAAAGGAGAGCGCCTTCATTTTGACATCTTAGATCTTTGGTGAATTTTCTCTCCCAGAAGCTTTATGCTTTAGTTCATGAAATCTGCGAGTTTCATGCTTGTTGGGGTGATGCTCCCTCAACTCTGATAAGGTGATGCTCCCTTGTCAACTAAGAGGTGTTAACATTCAGTTATCATCATTGTTCCCAAAGAAGTAGTCATCTCACAACTAGTGAAATAGGTGCTAGCTAAAGGCGCTAGTTGAAGAGTCATTCAAGTGTTGTAATCATTGATCATATCTAGGCTTCAAGGCCACTCATTGTAATAAGTTGTAATAAGCTTGAGTGTTCATGCCATTGAAGGCGACATCTACTTGTAATAAGAAGTTGTATTGATCAAGTGACAATCATAATACTAGAACCAACTTCAAGTGATTCCAAAGAGCTGTTATCTTTCATGTTTGCTATTGAGCTCATTGTGTGATTGATAGTTAGAAGTGCAAGTAATTTTGTCTAAGGAAAGGGAAAAAATTTAGTTAAGTATAGTTGGGATATTTTGGATATGGTCAGAAAGAAATAAATAAATTATATTGATGTTCATGAATGACCAAGAATAGTTCAAAGGGACTAGTACATGCATTAGTTACAATAGCAAAGAACTAGGGCAAAAGGGACCCTCCCCAATGCCATCCATTCCTTTTTATATTGTGGCCTCTTTCCCCATTCACCTCCCAAATCTAAATCATAAAATTAATTGTAAGGTTTATGACCCCAAGTGCTTTCCTTGAAAAACCACCCTGTTGACATCTCCACACCGTCACTTAACCTTGAAAATTTAAAAAAAAAAAAGACTTGAAGGCTAATTTGCACAAAACTCAGTACCAACCTAAGTCACCGCATTCGCCGAATTTCGGCGAAGAAGTTCGAAATTCGGCGTATTAATAAACAATTCATCAAAGTCGCCGAAATTCATAAAAATTCGCTAAAAATCGTACGGAATTTTTTTTTAGGTTTTTTTTGGGTTAAAATTGCAGTTTGTCGTTTTGTCTCCTGCTCCTGTGCTTGCGCCTGACCCCTGTGTCATCTTCTCCCCACACACATTACATAATTGTATTTATAACTCGCATTACATAATTGTATTTATAACGCAATATTTATTAAAGTCCAATATACAATGCTCACATTTAATAAAGTCTATGTATTATTAAAGTGCAAGTATTTATTAAAGCATTATAGTGCTCCGAAATGTCTCACGCCGTAAAAAAAGTTAATGCTAGAAATTTTTCTAAACTCGTCGGTTGTTCCTATCGGGGTATTCGTTGGACTTGCACCCTTCGTTGCACCTTCTATGAGTGCAAGTATTAGTTTATTTAATATATTTTTATTTTTACATTTTTAAAATAAAATTAGTATTTTTATTTATATTTTTTATTTAAAATGTAGTGAATGTACTATGCACTATATTTTTAATTTAAAATGTACTGCATTTATTTAAAATTAATATTTTTTATTTATATTTTTTGATTAAAATGTAGTGTATATATATATATATATATATATTAAAAAATTCAAATTTATGTAGACGAATTTAATCACGAATTTTTTTTTCCAATTTTTTCCTTGCCGAATTTTTCCCGAATTTCATCCTTGCCGAATTCGAATTCGAATTCGAACCCGGTGACTTAGGTACCAACAAAAAGCAATCAATTGTAACCAACAATTGTCAAAACACATGGCATGCCCCCTTTTCAGGAATAAAATATTTGGGAGACCTATAGCCTATTTCTTTATTTGTCTTAGGCTAATGGATAAAGTTAGGGAAATAATTTAATAATAATATTTTAAGTTAGTTCTAGTAATATTATTTTAAAACATTGTAAAAGGACAACTTAAATATTATTATTATTATAAGTTTAATAAAGTGGGCCTTCTAAATGAAACATAATAAGGCCTTATGTAATAATTTATTAAAAGGTTTTAAGTGAGCACGTTTGGAGGGAAAAGGGAATTCAAATTAAAGAGCGCCAAAATGAAGTTATAAAAGGAAGGCAATCGTTTAGAGGAAAGCACCTATTGTTTATGAAATCAAACCCCTTTTCTCATAGCTTGAGCATTTGTGCTTATCTATTCACTCGTAGACGAAAACCCTTGGAATGTGAAGATTTGGAAGACTAAAACCCTCTTAGTTTCTAGTCAAGATCGGAGGACGAAAACCCTCTTGTCCTTTGGGGGTGATTTCACTCAAGAATCACATTTGTGCTAAAAGATTGAAGTCAATTTCAGTTTTCAGATTGAAAGAAGAGTATTTTGGAGGAGTGATAGTAAAGAATTGAGTTTTCAGTCATTTTGGGATTGTTGTTGTTCTATTTGTTGTTGTGCAGAAGTTATTAATACTATTGAGAGGTTTATGTTGCTGCTGTACTACTTGAAGTTTGCTGTCCAAGTTTGCAGGCAGCTAAACTGTAATAGCCACTTTCCTAGTAGGGTTTTATGCCAATGTTTTTTTTGTTTTCTGTTCTGCTGATTGGTTTAGGGTTTATTTTGTATTTGCATATGATTGTTTGCCAGATAACAATGGAATATATAGCATACAATGATAACCCAGAAAAACTATAATAGATATGCACAAAATAACAAAGACCCAGATTATGATATTGCTCAAAATGAATTACAGTGACATACCCATTTGCAAATCTCCAACTTCGTATTTCTGTTGTACATGGACCAGCACTATGAACACTAGAAAATCACTCCAAACGCCAAACAACAATTGTTCTTCCACAAACAATGAATATCATTGTGATACAAGGCCCTAGGCGACCAAGTTACATCAATTATTGAGCCTAAAATATAGGTGTTTCATCCTCTAGAAGACCCACGACTATAGCAGCTGTTGTACGACCTGGTTCTGGTGATATCAGCGTGAAATACCCCCTCAAATGTCTTTAAATCTGTCACAGGAAACTCTGAAATTATCTGCAGCTAATTAGATGATCTCCACGCCTAAGAATATGCATACAAAACCTTCAAAAAACCCTCTAAATTCCTGCTACAAAATGTATGGCCAGATTTTAGGATGTATGCCTGCTTGGAATTATGATGCAGTCCCAAAATCCACCTCAAGTCTGCTCAAATATGAACCCCAATGTTTGTTCTCATCTGTCCATGAAATCTGCAAGAGATGTATGCAATAGCTTCCTCAATACCTCATCAAAATGCATCAAACTAAGCTCATTGCAAAGCCCATGGATGAGACTCCCAGCAATTCTCCTGATGTTGTCTCTCAAACACGAAGAGAGCGATTCTACAGAGGTTTTCATCTCAGTAGAACCCTAGTTCAACCTCAAGCTCCAAGCTCAAGCTTTCACGACAATGTAATTTTTTGCAAAGTGAATGGATGCAAATGAATTCTCATTCCTTTCTTTTATTCTTTCACCCTCAACGCGCAAAGGAGGAATATTTTATTATTTTATTTTATTAATTTTGAGTCCCATGTCTCCTCATGGATGAGCGCCCAACTCCTAGCACACAACCTTAAGTTATGACTTATATCTCCCATAAAGTTAAGTCACCTTTATAACATAAGTGACTTAGGCTATTTAACTAGTGTAAATTAAATATTTAATTTAATTTACATTTCGACCATTTATTCCTTAGCCATCTCGAAACCAAATCTAATGTGCTAGGTGCTCCAACTGGCAGTGGCTAAAAATAGAAAGTCAGGTCAACACCACCCGTGATCCTCCTGCCTGACTTACCATAAATATTAAGTCCTAGTAAATGACCCCAAATAGCCTCCCTAACCAACTCCATTAGCCTACGGGAACCCTGGAATAGGCTAATCACGCCATCTGTCTGTCTGGGCCTAAGAAGGGGACATTACACGTACCAATGTTTTTCCTGGTTGTACATCTTTTGCAGGCCGCCGTACATCCTGAAACCTTGCCATGCCAGTTCTAAACAACCACGTGCTACTTTCTATTGCTAGTTGCGCTATATAGTTGTTGTCCAATCCGTGTCTTCAATAGAACTATTTGATCTAGTGTAGCTTTATTGTGAGTTGCTAGGAGTCGATTAATAAATATACAGGGGTTTCATCTGTGTTGTTTAATATTTCTCAATTATGTTGTTTACAACAATCTTTGTAAGTCTTTATTTTATTGCAATAAAATATCAGTTGGTGCAGAGGAGTTTCAATAATTAGTATTGGTATTTATTGGTATAGTTCCATATTTTGTTATTGTCCTATTATTGCATAGAGGAGAATCACAAAAAATTGTAGGGTAAATAAAAATATTAGAAGGGGACATGACAACACAAAATTGACTATGGGCTCTCATAGAGGAAAAAATCTACATGTACCCTCAAATCTAGAGCTCCTTCCTGCGCTATTTTCTCATGTTTCCCAAAAGTAGTGATGTTATATAATATTATAATGCTCTGGAGATGTATTTTTAGATATTCAAATTAAGTTCAATGGTGTGTTTTACATCCTATATTTTCAAGGATCTTGGATGTAATAGAGTGAATATGGTGTGTTTTACATCATATAAACATGGTCAAGTTAGGAAAAGAATATGCATATTATCTCTTATTAAGGATATCTAATCAAGTTCTATATTACTTATCAATCTTGCAATTATCCACGTCTACTCTAATGCCTCTAAACACAAATTTCAAACTTTTTGATTCGCATTGGTCTTTTATTTATTTGTTGCTTCAGTCACTGCATCCATAACCTTGTTTGGAAACAAAGGGTTCTCCCTTGTAAGGGCTTGACGAAAAGAAAGCAACCTGGAGGGGGGAGGGAAGGGGGTAGTAAAAAATCTTCTCATGCCATTTATCTGGGACCAGTACCACAACCAAAGATCATCCACACAAACTACAATTTAGATTTGATATACCCTTTCACTGAACCTAGATACGGTGCATTCCTGAAACCCTAGAGGAGATATTTCTCTGTAAATTCCTATCCCTGCTACCAAAAAATCAACTTTATCCAGAGAGACAGCAACCTAAGCATGCATTTTTTTTGACATTGACCAAATGTGAATGCTATATTGATGGAAATATGCTGAATTGCAATCCCTTTCTTGCTCTTTATTTTGCAATTCCTTTCTATGTTTTAGACATAATTACCGAACAAATGTTCTATTGTTGGAAATATACCCGATTCCAAACTCCATTCACTCTCATTTTTGTTTCTTATATAATGCTGTTTTACCATATTTTATTTCATTGTATTTTGGAATTCTATTGTTGTATGTAATGTTTTATGCTTGAATTATAACAATTTAAAATATCTAATTAGCTCCTTTAAAAAATTCTTTGGATTTTATTTATTATATTGTAGTCAATAAATATTTTATATGATAGTAGTAGTTGTTCTAATCTCGAACATATTTAGGAAACTTTATCAATGAGGCCTTTGGAGGCACAAGCAGCTTATGGTGCAGTGATCCTCTCATTTCTTGGTGGTCCCCATTGGGGCCTTGCCATGGTTCACACACATGGTGATTTTTCTTTAAACTTTTGGAACATTTCTATGATACATCATATTATCTGCAAGTATATATGTTCTGGTACATAAATTTGATACATCAGTTGATTTGGAATTTATTTAATGCTTGTATCTGGAAACCAAATGCATCTGGTTTTTTATTTTATTTAATGCAACTTCATAGTGCAGAGAACTTTTATTTCTTTGTTCTAGTAGATATGGCTATATACTTTTTTTCTTTGTTCTAGTAGATATGGCTATATACTTTTATTTCTTTGTTCTAGTAGATATGGCTATATCTTCTTGTCATTTTTCTTTTTCTGTTTTTTCTCTGTATTCAACATTGTTAGATATAGGCATATGCAATCAAATTGAAAATTCTCGTAATCTATAAACAAAAGAAGTGACAATACAAGTCTAACTACACCATTCAAATGTACCTATCTTTACAATATTGAATAGTATTGGGATCTTGTTGAAGGTGTAGCTCCTCTTGTTGTGCTAGGTGATCTCACTACCTGCAAAAGGCTAGCACAAGGCATGGTACATATATAATTGTAAATGAAACAATCTCACCAACAAGATATATGTCTGCAGTCTGCACACAATTTTGGTGCGGTGATTGTCAGTGTAGAATATGAAACTTCTGTCATTGTGGGGTGCATAGAAGAATTTTATTAATCTTTATAAAAAACATGTGCGTGAGAGGTCTATAGACTGTTATCCTCTCCATTTATGAAACAAGGGCAGAAATTACAACTGCTGCTGCAATCAATTACCTGTGCGTAACCAACAACATAAAACTAAGTCTAACACAAACAATTACTAACAATAGACTAACTCTATCTATAGGGGGTGTCTCTATAAAAAGAGAAGCATGCCTCTGGTACATGGAGAAAGCCTAGAGTCTTAGAGATGTTGCCTTTAGGAGAAACAGCCAACAAAACCCCCTTGATTCAAAGGCAACATCTGATTAAAAATTCAAAAACCCCTATGATCAGATAGAGCTCTTTGGACATTTTCTGCATCCTGCTGAAATTTTGCATTTAGCTCTCAGTTGTGTGTATTGTGGTCATGTTCTTTGTCCCCAGGTTGCAAGTTGCCCATTTGTTTCCAGTTCCATGGATGATGTTTAGGGGGTTCTCCTCAATATTTTGAAGGATATTAAATTGAACATTCCTTTTATTTTATACTTGGTGAGCTCCTTATCAAATATTAAGGTGGAGATAGGATTAAATGTAAGGTTTAATATAGAAAATATTTCCTCTCTTGTTTTCACGTACAATAGTGAGGAGCAAATATTATTTATGAGCCCCTATTATGAAATTTTTTAAAGCATGAAAATGTTAAATGCATTTGTGCACTGCAGGAAGTGAGGCATGAGGGGACAATTTTGTCAGCCTCCAATGAATGCTGCATGTTATTTCCTTGCTCGAGGAGAATTCTTTCTTTGCTAGGGGAGGGCAACAACATGAAAGCTTTGATACGGCTCTCAAGATCTGGACACCAATAAAACAAATGTTCGTTCCAATTATCATGCCTTTTGCATTCAAGTGCAATACCCAGTGCTTTGTAATGTGCCGTACCTGTTTGTATTTTTAAAAATATTTATTGTGTGATTTTTTATTAGATTTTTGTGTGTTCTTTCAGATAGACAGAAGATGTAGAAGGGGGTTTTATGTTTTCCTGCAGATGTAGTGCTGGAGCACACAATGTATTGCATATAATAGAAACCCAGAAAATATACAATGAATTTGAAGAAACGAAAGACAACCCAGATAGTAAAATAGCCAGGAAACAATTACTATCACATACCCATATGAAAATATGCAACTTGGTACAACCGCCGGAAATGGACCAGCTAGTGGGTATGGCTGTAACTGCATCAAATCTCCATGGATTGATATAGAATGCCAATACAGATGATAACAACAGAGAAATAAGCCCAAAATGCCACACAATGGCCAAGAATGAAGTTGCAATGAAAGAGGAAGAGCCTCCAAAGGACCCACGCCTCAATGGTACATAGTACGGCCAGCAAGGGGAAAGGTACAATAGCAATGAACTACTTCAAATACTTAGATTTCTGCCTTCTATACCATCCATTATCAACTTATAACAGCAACAGAAAAAGATCTTTTAATCAGCACAATGAAACAACCTCGAATGTCTCCATTTTAGCACATATGTGAATGCCGAATACATCCACCGTCAATGGCACCATTGGGTGATCTTTCACACCTGTGGGATACCGTTACTCAGGGAGGTTTCCGTCTCCAAGAGCCACTGGTTTGAATCTTCAAACCCCAAACAATATGAAACCCTAGCAGAGCTAAAAATCAAAAATATCATAAACATAGCATAAATGAAAATGAACTCCAAAAACTCCTCATATTCTCCCTCCAAGATGGGCGTTGGAATTTAAGAGGGGGTTTTTTTTCATTTTAAAACAACTTTCACCTGTCTAGGGAAGGGCGCCCAAGGTCACATCTTGCATTAAATATTTATTTTCCAAAAAGTCACTTTTTCGGCAACGTAATAAAGTCCATATGAATATAAATTAATAAATCTTCGGACTTTAAAATAACTATGAAGACGACATCGGAATTCAATGATCTTGAGCTTGTCGGAAAGGTCTCGACGAAACGCATCTAATCCAACTCTGAAAATCTTGAACCAACACAGTACCTGAACTTACTAAAAATAGTAACGAACAAGAGCCCACTGAGCCAACCACGAAGGTGTCAACTGGATCCATTGAATACGAACCATAACCCAAGCACCGACAAAGACCTCCAGAGCCAACTAACCATAGTTCCCTAACCAAACTGCTAGCCCACGGGAACTCCATGATGGACTAACCAAGTGTATAGAAGGGGACATTACAGTCCGCCATCCCTAAGATTGCTTGCCTCAAGCAATCTCAGATTAGGATGCTCCAGAATCCGCTCGTTCTCCCATGTAGCATCCTCAACTGGCAGGTTCTTCCATTTGACAAGGTACTCTCTGATAATCCTCCTCAAATTACGATCCCCGGTGTCAATGATTGCTTCGGGTACTAATATCAACTTTCCCTCTTCATCAAGAGGAGGCAACTCAACTGAAGGTGTCACATTGTGCCCCAATGCCTTCTTGAGGCGAGAAACATGGAACACATTATGTACCCTGCTCCCTGCTGGTAATTCCAACTCATAGGCCACCTCACCAATCCTTCTGGTGATCCTGAAGGGTCCATAATACCGTGGCTTCAACTTCTCCACTCCACTCTTCTTGAGAGTAGATTGCCTATAAGGCTGCAGCATGAGGTAAACCATATCACCAACCTCAAATGATCGGTCAGTCCTCTGCTGGTCTGCATACTGCTTCTGTTGATTCTGAGCCTTTTGTATGTTTTCCTTCAATGCCCTCATGATATCCTGACTCTCCTGAAAGAAGTCTTTGGCTTTTGGCACCCTGCTATCACCAAACAGTAAATCAACAAAGCTCGGTGCCTCATAACCATACAATGCCATGAAGGGTGACATCTGAATGGACATGTGGTAAGTGGAATTGTAGCAATACTCCTCCATGTGAAGCCACTTGACCCATGCCTTCTGCTGCCCTGACACATAGTTTCAGAGGTATCCTTCCACCCACTTATTCACTATCTCTGTTTGACCATCCATTTGGGGATGATAACTGGTACTGGGTGTGAGCTCTATCCCTGACAACCTGAAGAGCTCCTGCCAAAAATTACTGAGGAACCTGCTGTCCCTGTCACTGACGATACTCCTAGGCAACCCCTGAAGTTGAAATACCTCACGAAAGAACAACTCTGCAACCTGTGCTGCAGTGTAAGTGGTAGGAATAGCAAAGAAGTGTGCATACTTCGTCAACCTGTCCACCACCACATAAATACAATCCTTGCCTTGGACTCTAGGTAAACCTGTGATAAAGTCCATAGAAATGCTATCCCACTTCATGTCAAGAATGGGCAGGGGCTGCAATAAACCTCCTGGAAGTGAGTGCTCTTGCTTGTTCTGCTGACATATTGGGCAATCTCTCACATATTGCATCACCTCGGTCTTGAGGCCCTTCTAGGTGAACCTCTCTCTGACCTGTCTGTAAATTTTGAAGTATCCTGGGTGCCCTGCCATAGGCAAGTCGTGAAATGCCCTCAAAACTTTTTGCTTCATCTGTGAACTTGATACCAAGAAGATCCTATCATTGTAAATGATTAAATCATTTACCACAGTGTACGTGTCATCTTTGATGGTACCATCAATCACTCCAGTAGCCCACTCATCCTTGGCATACTCTGCTGAAATCAATTCTCTCCAATCATCTGCAATAGCACCTAGTGCACACAAATGAGGCCTCCTAGATAAAGCATCGGCAACAACGTTCTTCCCCTTGACATAAACAATGTCAAAATTGTAGGCCTGTAGCTTGCTGACCCACTTCTGTTGCCTCTCATTTAAATCCTTCTGCCCAAGGAAATGCTTCAGACTGTTGTGATCTGTCTTAACCACAAATTTGCTGCCCACAAGGTACTGTCTGAACTTAGCCAACGCATGCATAATGGCTAACATCTCCTTGTCATATATGCTGTAGCTCCTCTCCACACCCCTCAACTTTCTGCTCTCAAATGTAATAGGGTGCTTATCCTGCATGATTACCGCACCAATGCCTTCACCCGAGGCATCACACTGTAGCTCGAAGGGTTTGCTGAAATCAGGAATAGCTAACACAGGGCATGTACTCATGATCTGTTTGAATTTGTCAAAGCACTCCTGTGCCCTATCCGACCAACTGAAAGCATCCTTACGAGTCAAATCTGTAAGGGGGGCAGCCGACTGTGAGAACCCTTTCACAAACCTGCGGTAATATCCACAAAGGCCAAGAAATCCCTTAAGGTATGAGAGATTCTTAGGCGGTGGCCAGTCCACAATTGCCCGAATCTTTTCTGGATCTACCTTCACACTACCAGCACTGATGATATGACCCAAGTACAACTCGGTCATCCCAAACTCACACTTCGACATTTTAGCATACAACGACTCCTCTTCCAAGATGCTCAACACAATGTCGATGTGTTTCAGATGCTCTTCCCATGTCTTGCTATAGATCAGTATGTCATCAAAGAAAATCAGCACAAATCTCCTCAACTGTTCTCTGAATACTTTGTTCATGCAAGACTGGAAAGTGGCCGATGCATTCGTCAAGCCGAATGGCATGACTAGGAACTCAAAGTGTCCATAGTGACACCTGAATGCTGTCTTCTCCACATCCTCCTCTCTGACTCGAATCTGATGGTAACTGGATCTCAAATCAATCTTGGAGAAGTAACAAGCCCCATGCAACTCGTCAATCAGCTCGTCAATCCGGGGTATAGGGTACTTGTTTTTTATTGTTTTCTTATTGAGCTCCCTATAATCAATGCACATCCTAAGAGTCCCATCCTTTTTCTTCACCAGGACCACCGATGATGCAAAGGGACTCTCACTAGGTTTGATGTGACCCATCTCGAGAAGCTCTTTGATAGCCTTCTCGATCTCATCCCTATACCTCTTTGGGTGCCTGTAAGGTGTCGTGATTACCGGCTTAGCACCCTCCTCCAACTCGATCACATGCTCAAAACCTCTATCAAGAGGCTTACCTGGTGGAATATCACTAAACACTTTGGTGTGTTTAGTAAGTATAGACTGTATGTCAGGAGGATACGCATGCTTCTATTGATCTACTGCAGGCATCACCATAACCTCAGCTGCCCACTCCACTTGATCATGTTGAATCAACCGCTCCATCCGCTTGAGAGAAACAACTCTCAACCCACCATCTGAAATGCCTCTGAGCACATGTCTGACACCGTCCACCCCAAACTTCATTTCCATCATCCGCAAGTTGAGTGTGAACTCCTCAATATCATTCAACCACTTCATACCCAACACAACATCCATTTCACCCATGCCGACAACATAGAACTCTGATTGGCAAGTGTATTTGTTCAGTTGGATTGATAGATTGGGTATCCTCCTAGTGCAGGTGAGTACAAAACCATCTGCAACCTTCACCTTAAAGCCCTCAAATTCCTCAGTTTTCAGCCCTCTCTTGGCGACCAGGCCCTCGTCTATGAAGTTGTGACTGGCACCTGTGTCAAGTAAAGCAATACATCGCTGCCCACCCAGTACTCCTCTTATCCTGAATGATCCTTCCTTCTACATACTCGTGATACGTGCTGTAGGTAGAGCTATATCATTCTCTCTGTCTGATGCTTCCTCTGAGCCCTCTGATTCTGCATTCTCGGCCTCTGAATTGTAGTCCGAATGAGGCTCCCCATTAACAGACTCATCAGCTGAAAAGTACTCTAACTGCTTGGCCTTTCCCTGGGCAGCACACTTGTGCTTAGGATCCCAAGGCTCCCGACACTGAAAGCAGAGCTTCTTCCTCAAATCATTCAGCTGATCGCTATCCGATCTGGAAGAACTCTTATGCTATTGTCCGGCATCTCTCTGGAATGGTCTCCTATCTCTCTCCTTATCTTTCCTTGGCGGAAACTCTTTGGATTGAAACTTATTCCTCCATACTGATGACTCCATGTCTCGGGCCTTCTTCATGGCCTCCTGTAGTGTAGTAGGGTCAAAACCCATAACCCAACCACGAAGTTGATTTGACAATCCATCAATGAAAAGAACAACCAATCTGCGCTCAGTAATATCCGGTACCATAACGGATATGTCCTGGAAATCAGCAATGTAGGAGTCTACTGATCCGCTCTGTCTCAATTGAGTCAACTCCTTGAACTGTAACTCTGGATCCTTTTTATCGAACCTGTCGATCAGCCTAGCTGTAAACTCCACATATGAAGTGACCTGATCGTGACCTAGTGTGACCTTCGCGTTACTCCATTTGTGAGCAGTCCCCTCCAAGTGTAAAGTTGCATATGTAATAGCGTCCTCCTCTAGCATGGGATTAATTTGCAATTAGCTGTCCAATTTTTGGACCCAAGCTCTCGCGGTGGTCGTATCTGATCCGTCGAAGTAAGTGTCATCTTACTCACTTTCCGTTGCAGTTCTTGGTTCTATGATCTGCCTCCCCTCCGAGGTTTACATCTAATCCTCATTTCAGAATATTCAGCAAATGTCATCTCATTTCTAAAATCCTCACTAGATGCTCTCCAGTCCCTCAGAATCTCATCCTACAACTCCACCTGAGTGGGATCTTGTTCAGGAACTTGGTTCCTGGGAGCAAATATCGGAATGCCAGGTCTATCTCTTGCAGTGAACTGCGGAGCCCTTCGGTGGTTAACCGAAGCCTCATCCTCATCATCTCTATCCCTGCGTCTATCATCATGATTCCTGTCCCCATTATTCCGTTCTCCCCGGTTCCTGTCACCATTGTACCTATCATGCCCATCATTCCTGTTCCTTTCTCCTCCATCATGTCTGTTTCTATCACCGTCCTGGTACTTGTTCCTATCACCTTCGTTGTATCTGTTTCTGTCACCTCCGTGGTACCTGTTTCTATCACCTCCATTGTACTTGTTCCTGTCACGGTGATTGTCCATGTCATTACCCAACCGTTCGATGGCATGTGTCAACTCGGGCTGTGCCTCTACCATCTCTCGTCGAGACTCCCTCATCTCTCGAGTGAGTGCGATCAAAATATCACGCGCACTAAGTTCCGGTTATTCCCTGTCACCCATCTTTCCTGTAGGACTTGTAACTAGTGGAAGCTCTCCAGAAAATGGGTCCATCTGTGATACCTGAGAATCGTCCTCAGTAGCTGCTACCACTATCTCTGGTTCTGACTCAAAAGGATCTGTTATGGGTACTGGATTCTCTGGAATAACCAACTGCGGAACCTGTATTTCTTGCCTTGCCCTTGTGTTTCTGAGAGGATATCTATCTGTAGGTCGCATGTCTCATTTTTACTTGTGTATGTCACAACTGAACTGCACAAGATGGCAAGATCTTTAGCTCTGATACCACTGTAATGTGTCGTACCTGTTTGTATTTTTAAAAATCTTTATTGTGTGATTTTTTATTAGATTTTTGTGTGTTCTTTCAGATAGACAGAAGATGCAGAAAGGGGTTTTATGTTTTCCTGTAGATGTAGTGCCGAAGCACACAATGTATTGCATATAATAGAAACCCAGAAAATATACAATGAATCTGAAGAAACGAAAGACAACCCAGATAGTAAAATAGCCAGGAAACAATTACTATCACATACCCATATGAAAATATGCAACTTGGTACAACTGCCGGAAATGGACCAGCTAGTGGGTATGGCTATAACTGCATCAAATCTCCATCGATTGATATAGAATGCCAATACAGATGATAACAACAGAGAAATAAGCCCAAAACGCCACACAATGGCCAAGAATGAAGTTGCAATGAAAGAGGAAGAGCCTCCAAAGGACCCACGCCTCAATGGTACATAGTACGGCCAGCAAGGGGAAAGGTACAGCAGCAATGAACTACTTCAAATACTCAGATTTCTGCCTTCTATACCATCCATTATTAGCTTATAACAGCAACAGAAAAAGATCTTTCAATCAGCACAATGAAACAACCTCGAATGTCTCCATTTTAGCACATATGTGAATGCCGAATACATCCACCATCAATGGTACCGTTGGGTGATCTTTCACACCTGTGGGATACCGTTACTTAGGGAGGTTTCCATCTCCAAGAGCCTCTGGTTCGAATCTTCAAACCCCAAACAATATGAAACCCTAGCAGAGCTCAAAATCAGAAATATCATAAACATAGCATAAATGAAAATGAACTCCAAAAACTCCTTATAGTCTCCCTCCAAGATGGGCGTTGGAATTCAAGAGGGGGCTTTTTTTCATTTAAAAACAACTTTCACCTATCTAGGGAAGGGCGCCCAAGGTCGCATCTTGCATTAAATATTTATTTTCCAAAAAGTCACTTTTCCGGCAACGTAATAAAGTCCATATGAATATAAATTAATAAATCTTTGAACTTTAAAATAACTATGAAGACGACATTGGAATTCAATGATCTTGAGCTCGTCGGAAAGGTCTCGATGAAATGCATATGATCCAACTCTGAAAATCTTGAACCGACACAGTACCCGAACTTACTAAAAATAGTAACGACCAAGAGCCCACTGAGCCAACCACGAAGGTGCCAACTGGATCCATTGAATACGAACCATAATCCAAGCACCGACAAAGACCTCCAAAGCCAACTAACCACAGTTCCCTAACCAAACTGCTAGCCCACGGGAACTCCATGATGGACTAACCAAGTGTATAGAAGGGGACATTACATGCTTGCTGAAACTTGCCATCGAAAATGCATTTGCCTAGCAATCTTTCTATATTTGTCTCTAGTTTAGGATCCATCTGCAGCGCCTCCTCAATTGATTCTGCCGCTTTAGCACATAGAGCTGCATACTCATTAATAGCTTTAGCAAGAAAAATATGCACATAATCTAAATCTTCCACTACATTGAGCATGCCTCTAGCACCCAAAGTATAGGACAAAGAGTCATTAAGCTCCCCAAGGTAATAGAAACTTTTGAAACAACCAATGCTTCAAGCTCTGAGGTTCCTTGCTCACTAACTTGTCCTCCTTTGCCGTATCACAAACATTGCCATCGACGTCTCTTTGCTCTCTGCCGTTGAATATCACCTTATTTTGCTCACTGCTCATCCAGTTGATCCCTTGCAGTTCTTCCTCACAGAGAATTCCTATATCCTGCAAATATTCCTGCTCATTGTGGATGCAGTAATGTTTAAACTAGGTTGAATAATAATATGTGCCCTAGGGATGCATCCCCTGCCCTTTTGGACACATTCTTATACCAAGGACACGGGGATGCCTTAGAAACCTCCCTCTGCCACCCCGTGCCAAACAATTTTTTGAGAAAATGTTTCAGAAACGGTGGCTCTGCACGGGGACAGCCGGCCATCCCTATGCAAAAAAGGTCTAAAAATAACAGTAAAAAAGCCCAGGTTTAATAAAAAAAAATATTCTCTTGGATACATCTTTTATACTTTGAATTAAAAAAATGCATTGTTGATGCTATAGGGTCCAATTAGTTCTTGTTCTTGGTTGTAGCAGTAGGTCATAAACAATTTTGAATTTTGCTTATACCTATTACCGACCATACTATTAAAGTATGGTACTAATATTGAATACAACAAAAAGTGATAAAATTATTAAAAATGGCATGCACCTTGAAGGTCTGTGTGGTCTCATAGGCTTTAATTTGGGCTTGGTGGTGGGAACTATGCCCTTAATTGCGATAGGGAGTGTGTTAGGGGTGCTGCCGCTTGACTCCGATAGGGACCACTACCCCTAAACCCCCACTCTAGTTTTAAAAAGCAAAAAATAAAAATCATTATAGGCCATGCTGGATGGACAAGCAATGTTTTTTATACATACATAGATGACCACATCCTTTGGGCATTTTGTTGTAATTTTTATATAATATATATGTACATTGACAATGAAACCAATGAAATTTTAACATTTGTTCATTTGTGTGTTGACTTTCATGTGAAATCTCAATTTAGCTCTAATGCTATGTAATAAGGTTCTATAATGTATATGATGAATTCCTTATGAATGTTATCATATGAATATTTGAAATTTTCCTATATTTAAATTTTTTTCCCTTTTTTTTAATAGCCATTCCTTTAAAATGGCCTCAAAAAATTTCATCCTTGAAATGTGTCCCCCCATCCCCTATTGTCCCTGTCTTGGAAACTTGGTGTAACATAGAATAATAATCATTACATCTGAAACTTATTGGAGATATAAAGGTTTACCAATTCACTTTTTCCTTTGATCGCACCTTTTAATCCAATTAAATCTTATTTTAATGATTATATTGGGTCCATCACTTTGTTAGTTTGGGTATCCTACCATGTGTCAAATCCGAAATACAAATTAAAACCATAATAATTAAAAATAGCTTTAGATAAAATCAGTGCCAAACTTGGTATTTAAAATGGATTAGAACATGATTATGTTGGGGCAAATGACTAGATTAGGTATTACAAATAGATTCGAAGGGAATAGTAAATTACTTCAAAGCCATTAACTAACTTGATAAGAAATATTTCTGACCAAAACTTGTGTTGTATCATCATATTACTTAAATCATTTATAAATTAAATTTAATGACCAACTGGAATTACGCAATTTAGGTTTTTCAAGGACCAAGCTCACTGTGAAAACTGAAGCGAAGTGATCTATATGGTTGGAAAGTTCAAAATTCAAGGGCCCTAAGCTTTAGTTAGACTTGGGCATTGTAATGTCCCCTTCCTAAGTCAAGACTTGATCGTTGGGCTTGTCTATCATTCTGGTTCCCGTAGACTAGTGAGGTGGATAGGGGACCCATGGTGACATGGTTCGATAACAGCTCAGATAGCATTTTGGAGTGTAGTGATGGATTCCTTGTGATGAGGAGTTGCCAGTTGGCCTTTTCCAGAGTGAGTTTGGGCCATTTGGCCAAACGATTTTTTTAGCAAGGTCATAGGATGCCGGGCGAGTTGGTGCGAACGGTCTAAAAACATGTTGATGCTCCATTGGTCAGTTCAGCGGTACTACGGAGCGATAAGGAGACCGTTTGAATTAATAGTTTAATAATAGACTTAATTAAGTTAAATTAAATATATAACCTAATTAGTTTGTTATTAAAGTGACGTTATATTATATGGTACTTTATGATGTATTTTAAGTTTATAAAGTCACATGACTTTGGGCGCCCAAATATAAGGAGAAATAAATAAATTAAAATACTCACAATTCCCAAAAAGAGGGCGTTGGGTATATGGAGGAAAAAGTAATTCATTTGCAACATTCATGTTTGGAAAATATTGTCTTAGTCTGAGCTTGCTTGAGCAAGGGTTTCAAACCAGCATCAATTGGAGATGAAAACCTCCATTGATAGGAGTATTTGCAGGGTTTCAAGGCACTCTAAGGATGTTGTTTTGGTGTGGCTTCATTCAGGGGTCATAGTAGAGCTTATTTGAATGAACCAACATTGTCGTGGATGCATTTGCATTGCCATATCTATTGATTTTTGCATTTGTAATTAGTGGAGAATATAGAAAAACATATTGCAAGTTAGAGGCAGCGATTTGGAGAGAGCTTGATGTCTTTTTTGGTCTCTAAGCTGGTCGTACCGGGGTTGTACCTGACCGTACCATAGTGGGAGAACATTGCACTTTGAGGGGGTTTATTTGGCAGATATTCCTTGGAATCCAAGCGCTTAAGGTCTGCAAAGAGAGGCAACTTTAGTTGAGGCAGTTTGGGATTGATTTAGTGTTGTTCTATCACTGATTTCTATGCACAGCAGGGCTGCACCTTCACAGCTGGGACGTGAGCATTTAAAATCTTGTCATTCAGCCTTCTGGCACTTATTTAGCATTGTATGAAGTGTGAAATTGATAGATTATTGCTGTCCCGAGTCTTAGTCAATATAGAAAACAATTGTAATGAGTTTTGAAGGAGATTTGTGTCTTTGAGCTGCTGTTACAGTCCTATTTCAGACTTATTTTAATATCAGCAAAATGGGTATGTTTGCTTTCTAATATTCCACTCTTTCTTGCTTATGGGTATTGTTTAAAATCACTCTATTATGCATTTCCTTTCAAACTAAGCAACTAGGATCTCTATTTATTGTATTTTCGAAGAATATATGTACATGCATGTGTGCTTGTCAAATGCAAAAAACCTTGAATGCACCAAGTGACAACTAATCATAAAACACAAAGGGGGTGGGTTATTACAGTGGTATCAGAGTTGGTGCATCTTGCCAGCTTATGAATCAGTTTTATGAGTGATTGGAAAGTTGTTTATACCCAAGAAACTCCGATTGTTTATACTAGAGATACTCTGCAGTGGCAACCACCACAGATACCAGAGGGTGAAACAATTTCCGGGATTTTGGGTATGCACAGGAACTCTTCGAGTGACAGTGACAGTATAACAGGTAATATGGGGGATAGAAACAAAGGACTGGAACAACTAGAGAGTCCTAACTCCAGAATAGATCAAAGGTTCGATCTGATGCTGGATATGATGTCCTAGCTACTTGGGAAATGGAACCAGGGAATCTCAATAGCACAACCAGAGACAACACACAATGATGAGGGTAGTGGTTCAAACAATGGCAATCACTGGCATGCAGCTCAGGGTAGTGGTCAGGGCACTAGAACTACCCCATGATCGGTTTCGAGACCTGTTTAGCCTACCTTCCCACGCAGAGAGGAGGTACCAGTTAATCCTGAGCCAGAGGTATAGATTCCCATGGCAGATGATATTAGGATACATGTAGAATACATGACCCTCCAGATATCAGAGATATGTTGACATTTGAGTAGTTCATGAATCAGAGGAAGCAGAGGGGAACTATGGGTGGTAGAGGAGATCACAGAGCTCATAGAGTTAACAGGGACTACCAGCATGCTTTGAGCAAAGTTCCTATGGATCGTTTTGATGGTAGTGGCAGAATATTAGCTAGAGCATGGGTATAGAAGTTGGATAATTACTTGACACTTAAGCCTATGCCGGAGGATGAGGCTCTAAACTTTGCCACCATACATCTTGACGGTTTAGCTCACGAGTGGTGGTATCATGGGTTGGTCACTTTGGGCCATAATCTCATCACCACATATGAGAGTTCACAAACCGACTCATTGAGAGATTTGATACCAAGGAACCCAAACTACAGTTCAGAGAGCTAGCACAGTTGAAACAATTTGGGTCACTTGAGGTATACATTTCAGAGTTTTAGAGGATAGTGTGATGGTTCCCAGCATATCAGAGAGGAGACTCATAGTCCTATTCACTGAAGGACTAATGGAACCACTCAAGGGATGGGTTAAGGCATTTGACCCACCATCATTATAGGAGACAATCACGAAGGCACGGAGTATGGAGTTTGCAGTGCCTAAGAACAAGTTCGTCTCCAAACCTTTTCCTCTACAGAAGGATAAGATGCCTTCACATCATTGGGACACTTTTCCACAGAAGAAACCAGCACCATGCCTAGATGATGATGCCTTGAATGAATATAGGAGGAAGAAGTTGTGCTTCAAATGCAAGGGTCCATAGGATCCTAATCGTAAGTGCCCAATGAAGGGGCAAGTGAAGCAACTAGAATACTATTCTACCGAGGAAACAACTTCAGAGAAATCATATCAGCAGAGTGATCGAGAGGATAGTGATGTAGAGAGTGCAGCAGAAGAGGTGTAGGATGTACAAGATGACGATATAACTACAACACATCTTTTTGCCATTCAAAAAGAAGGTTCCTTCAAGATATGGGGAGTATTGGAGGGACAAAGGGTGACCACTTTACTAGACATAGGGGCCACTCACAACTTCATTGATGAGAGGCTTGTAGCACGAAGGGGACTCAAGACTGAGGAGTTTGAGGGGTTCAAGGTTAGAGTTGCAGATGGTTTTGTCATTACTTGCAAGAGGAGAATCCCCAACTTAACTATTAAGTTAAGTGATTATGAGTTCCAGGCCAATACTATGTGGTCAGTATGGGGGACATGGATGTAGTCCTTAGTATGAAGTGGCTTCATGCGATAGGAGAATACTACCTCAACCTACGGACCATGGAGATGAAATTTGACGTGGATGGTCGTAAGCATGTCCTCAGGGGGATGTCGGATGGAGGACTTAGAGTTGTATCACTCAGGAGGATGGAGCATTTGCTCACATGATCAAGTGGAGTGGGTGGCTGAGTGTATTGTCATGCCTTCAGTTACAAAGCAGCCTAAGCAGAGTTACCACCCAGACATACAGAAAATGATTAATAAGCACACTAAGGTGTTCAGCAGCATACCTCCAAGGAGGCCTCCGGATAGAGGCATTGAGCATGTGATCGAGCTTGAGGAGGGGGCCAAGCCAGTCATCACCACCCCTTACAGACATCCTAAGAGATTAAAGGATGAGATCGAGAAGACGATCAAGGAGCTTCTCAAGATGGGACACATTCGTCCCAATAAGAGCCCATTTGCATTCGTTGTGGTACTAGTGAAGAAGGGTGGCACATTGAGAATGTGTATAGACTACAAGGCACTGAACAAGAAAACAATTAAGAACAGGTACCCCATCCCGCGGATGTGAGTTGCATGGGGCGTGCTACTTCTCCAAGATAGATTTGAGATCTGGTTACTGTCATATTCGAGTGAGAGAGGAGGATGTGGAGAAGACAACTTGTTGATGTGTTTTTTATGCACATGCAAACTCAGAATAAAATACTAAGTATTCTATCCTCTCTTGAACAAAGTCTCTTGAATGCTAAACAATGTGATCAATTGAGACAACTCCAAGGTTCCTTAATGTCAGTTCTTGACTTGCAAATTGGATTGACTCGGTAGTATTGATGTGATATTGCTGTTACTCACAAAGGGACTTACGCTGAATTGACTCCTTACTCCACTCAAATATGTTATTCTCCTTCTTTATGGAATGGAACTCCTTCTAATCGACTACAAAAGAAAAGGCAAAAGATAAGGGTTAAGAGATCTATTCTAAGGACAATGAAGTAATGAACATGCCATGATAGACAAACTCCTCACGAAACCAAACTCCGCTTCACCATGAGAACCAACAATTACACGAAGTTGGTGCAATCTTCTAAGGTAACCCAATGATTTTCATATTGTGAAATATTCATCTAAACACCCACAGCTAGCACAGCTTGAACGAGCATCCACAACCGAACTAAAGCATGTATAGGTTTAGGCTAACTTTGCAAAGTGAGTTGCCTTCGACAATCCACGAAAAGTATGAACCAAGAAGGAATTCATCAAATATCATTGCATATTAACATTACATCAATGAACTTCTAATCTATTTCTACTCTACTTGAAAATATCTCTCCATCATATTCAAGAATTAGAAAGTATGTTAACATCCCACAATCACACAAAATCACCATGCGAGCAACAATGAGCTTGTATTGATTTTGGAAGTGCTTGATTACAACAATTTCATGTCTCTTCAATGACTTCAAGAAGTCTCCTCTAATCTACTCCTATTTTTCCTACTTCTAATATCTCTAATGTATCCTTGTAAAAATGTTAAGTCATTCAAACTTCAAGGAGAATTCACCACAAGAAGAAGATTTCAAAAGAGGAAAATGCCAAGTAAAAAGTGCAGATTGTTCATGCCATTGCGAAAGCCGCCCATGCTTGGGCGCAAATTTCTCTTGCAGAAGAAAAATCTGACCTAGAAATTGCCCTTACACTTAACCAAAATTCGCTCAAACTTGATGTAGGTCAGCCTAGGATAGGGAAAATTGGAGTTTTTATTATCATAAGTAGGCCGACCTGCACTAGAAGGTGATGATGAAATGACACATATAAAGGAGGATTGAAGTCCTCATTTTACACATTCAAACTCAAAACTGAAAAGGCAGAGTTAGCAGCAGAAAATCAGACTTGAAGAGCAGAAATTCAACTAAACACGAAAGGCAGATCAGTTACGAATAAGAGCAGAAAATTGCAAGTGAGAGATCAAGTCATCAAAAAATCAAGGATTTGCAAATTCTATCATATTTCACACACTTGATTGTCTTTGTTCTTAAGGCGAGGTGATTGGAAGTTTACATGATTTATCCCACATTCATTAGGCTATTGAAATTGTCATCATCTTGTTCATTTATCAAGCATCAAGCTAAGGTACTAACTTAAGTTTTTTTGTAGGTGATGAAGGTTTTGCAAAGGAGAACGACAAAGAGGTAGCACTTGAGGAAGTTCAAAGATTGCAAGAAGGTGTCACAAGTGATCAAGCTCCGAGCATTGCACTACATCAAGATCATCATACTTCAAAGAAGGCTTCATTGCTGGAGGAGGAACATCACTTCACCTTACACGCTTCATGATCCAGGAAGTTCAAGAGTCAAGTTCCACATCCAAGCTCGAAGATCATCCATCATCTATTTCATGCGCCAGAAAGATCAAGAGCAAGCATCATGCAATCTCCTCCAAGAAGTCATGAACAAAGATATCTACTTTCGTCAACAAGCTTGAATGAAGGAATCCTGTAAGAACATCACATGAGAAGAGAAATGAGCAAAGATCGTCAAGAAATTCATAAATTTCACTAAGGCATGAAAGACAACATGAGGAAATCCAAAATTCCCAAATTTTCAAGTTCGAAGCAGCTAAGTTCCATAGTTGAAAATCCAACAATTTGGGAAATATTCCAAGTAATGTGAACGCAAAGAAAATCAAGCTAGTTTGCTCAATGCTGAGGTGGCATGTGCACGGCATGGATCCAATCACATTTTGCCACTTCACCCATCTAAGTTCAACACATGTACATCAAGCAAGAGGTCAAAGAGGACACCCATGTTGGAGATTCTCAAAGATTCCATTTCAAGCTTATCATCTTGGGAAATGTGCCTTTGTTCCCTCTCTCATATTCCAAAAATAGCAAGTTGTTGTAACTACATTGTGTTGTCTAAATCTTGGCCATTGATTCCACAATCAATCTGAGCCCTCCATTGTAATTCTTGAGCTCTCTATAAAGCTCATTTTGCTCATTTGTAAGAGGAGGATACATTAGAGATATTAGAAGTAGGAAAAATAGGAGTAGACTAGAGGAGACTTCTTGAAGTCATTGAAGAGACATATGAAATTGTTGTAATCAAGCACTTCCAAAATCAATACAAGCTCATTGATGCTCGCATGGTGATTTTGTGTGATTGTGGGATGTTAACATGGTTTCTAATTCTTGAATATGATGGAGAGATGTTTTCAAGTAGAGTAGAAATAGATTAGAAGTTCATTGATGTAATGTTAATATGCAATGATATTTGATGAATTCCTTCTTGGTTCATACTTTTCGTGGATTGTCGAAGGCAACTCACTTTGCAAAGTTAGCCTGAACCTTTACATGCTTTAGTTCGGTTGTGGATGCTTGTTCAAGTTGGGCCAGCTGTGGGTGTTTGGATGAATATTTCACAATATGAAAATCATTGGGTTACCTTAGAAGATTGCACCGACTTCGTGTAATTGTTGGTTCTCATGGTGAAGCGAAGTTTGGTTTTGTGAGGAGTTTGTCTATCATAGCATGTTCATTACTTCATTGTCCTTAGAATAGATCTCTTAACCCTTATCTTTTACCTTTTCTTTTGTAGTCGGTTAGGAGTTCCGTTCCATAAAGGAGAATAACATATTTGAGTGGAGTAAAGAGTCAATTAAGTGTAAGTCCCTTTGTGAGTAACAACAATATCACATCAATATTACCGAGTCTATCCAATTTGCAAGTCAAGAATTGACGTTAAGGAACCTTGGAGTTGTCTCGATTGATCACATTGTTTAGCATTTGAGAGACTTTGTTCAAGAGAGGATAGAATACTTAGTATTTTATTCTGAATTTGCATGTGCATAAAAAACACATCAACACAACCTTCATATGCCATTATGGGCATTTTGAGTGTCTGGTTATGCCTTTCGGCTTAACCAATGCGCCCGCCACTTTCCAGTCCTACATGAACAGGGTCTTCAGGGATCAGCTGAGGAAGTTTGTCCTCATATTCTTCAACGACATATTGATATTTAGCAGGACATGGGAGGAGCACCTCCATCATCTTGAGGAGGTACTTAGCATTCTCGAGAGGGAGTCTCTTTATGCCAAGGAATCAAAGTGCAAATTTGGCATGACCGAGCTCCTCTACTCGGGGCACGTTATCAGTGTAGAGGGTGTTAGAGTGGACCCTGAGAAGATTAGGGCGATTATTGATTGACCACCACCCACGATTCTCTCACAGATCAAGGGATTGTTCGAGTTATGTGGGTTTTACCGCAGGTTCATCAAGGGTTTTTCACAGAGTGTAGCACCTCTGACAGACTTGACAAAGAAGGGAGCTTTCACTTGGTCAGTTGAGGCACAACTGTGCTTTGACAGATTCAAACAGATCATGAGTTCTTGCCTAGTCTTGGCCATTCCAGATTTCACCGAGCCGTTCAAGCTTGAGCGTGATGCCTCGGGAGAAGGCATAGGAGCTGTCTTGATGCAGGGTAAGCACCTGATAGCTTTTGAGAGCAGGAAACTTCGGGGTGCTAAGAGGGGTTACAACATTTATGATAAGGACATGTTAGCCTTAATGCATGTATTGGCTAAATTTAGGCAATATCTAGTGGGCAGCAAATTCGTGGTTAAGACAGACCACAACAGTCTATGACATTTCCTGAATCAGCGTGAACTTAACGACAGATAGCAAAAGTGGGTGAGCAAATTGCAAGCCGATAACTTTGACATAGTATATGTCAAAGGGAAGAAGAATGTAGTAGCTGATGCACTCTCACGGAGACCACACCTGTGTTCATTGGGTGAGACTGCAGCGGATTGGCGAGAGTGGATATTAGCAGAGTATGCAAAAGATAAGTGGATCACAGGAATCATTGAGGGTACCATCCAGGACGCAGATACACAATTGTAAATGACTTGATCATTTACAAGGGGAGAAGCTTATTGGTACCAAGTTCGGACATGAAGAAGAACGTAATGAGATCTTTTCATGATGCACCACCCGGGATATTTCAAGACTTACAAGCAGATCTAAGAGAGGTTCACATGGAAGGGACTCAAATCAGATGTGTTGTAGTATGTCTGTGAATGCCCCACTTGCCAGCAGAACAAACAGGAAAATTCATTCCCAGCTGGTCTATTGCAGCCCCTACTCATTCCTAACTAGAAATGGGAATGCATTTCGATGGATTTCATCACGGGCTTGCCCAAAGCCCAAGGCAAGGACTGTATTTATGTTGTGGTTGACAGATTGATGAAATTTGCACATTTCTTTGCCATCTCAACCACATTCACAGCGGCACAGATCGCAAATCTGTTCTTCAGAGAGGTATTCTGATTGCATGGCCTCCCTAGGAGTATAGTCAGTGATAGAGACAGTAAGTTCATGAGTCATTTCTGGCAGGAGTTATTCAGGTTGAGTGGGACTGAGCTCACTCCCAGCACTAGCTACCATCCACAAACTGAGGGGCAGACAGAGATAGTCAACAAGTGGGTGAAAGGATACCTTCGAAACTACATTGTAGGGCAGCAGAAGGCATGGGTCAAGTGGCTACATCTAGGAGAGTATTGCTATAATACTACTTACCACATGTCTATCCAGATGTCACCTTTCATGGCCCTTTACGGGTATGAGGCTCCAAATTTCTTGGACTTACTTTTTGGGGACAGTAGGGTACCGAAGGTCAGGGATTTATTGCAGGAGAGTTAGGACATCATGAGGTCCTTGAAGGAGAATATCCAAAAGGCTCAGAACCAATAGAAGCAATATGTAGATCAGCACAAGGTTCAGAGGTCTTTTGAGGTAGGTGACATGGTCTATTGATGCTACAACCATATAGACAATCCACTCTCAAGAGGAGTGGCACAAAGAAGCTCAAGCCACAATATTATGGACCTTTTAGGGTATCCAGGAGAATAGGAAAAGTGGCTTATGAGTTGGAGTTACCGACAGGTAGCAGAGTGTATAATGTGTTCCATGTATTTCGCCTCAAGAAGGCATTGGGACACAATGTGATACCTTCCATTGAGTTACCCCCTTTGGATGAAGAGGGTAAGTTGGTTCTCATCCCTAAGGCCATCATTGACACCAGAGAGCGGACTTTGAGGAGAGTTATTAGAGAGTATTTGGTTAAGTGGAAGAATTTGCTAGTAGAGGATGCTACTTGGGAGAGTGAACAGATACTTCAGCATCCAGAGTTGAAATTGCTTGTGGATAAGAAATTTTGGGGAGGGCGGACTGTAATGTCCCCTTCCTAAGTCAGGACTTGATCGTTGGGCTTGTCTATCATTCTGGTTCTCGTAGACTAGTGAGGTGGATAGGGGACCCATGGTGACATGGTTCGATAACAGCTCAGATAGCATTTTGGAGTGTAGTGATGGATTCCTTGTGATGAGGAGTTGCCAGTTGGCCTTTTCCGGAGTGAGTTTGGGCCACTTGGCCAAACTTACTATTTTTTTAGCAAGGCCACAGGATGCCAGGCGAGTCGGTGTGAACGGTTTGAAAACATGTTGATGCTCCATTGGTGAGTTTAGCGGTACTACGGAGCGATAAGGAGACCATTTGAATTAATAATTTAATAGTAGACTTAAGTTAAATTAAATATATAACCTAATTAGTTTGTTATTAAAGTGACATTATATTATATGGTACTTTATGATGTATTTTAAGTTTATAAAGTCACATGACTTTGGGCGCCCAAATATAAGGAGAAATAAAGAAATTAAAATACTCACAATTCCCAAAAAGAGGGCGTTGGGTATATGGAGGAAAAAGTAATTCATTTGCAACATTCATGTTTGGAAAATATTGTCTTAGTCTGAGCTTGCTTGAGCAAGGGTTTCAAACCAGCATCAATCGGAGACGAAAACCTCCATTGATAGGAGCATTTGCAGGGTTTCAAGGCACTCTAAGGATGTTGTTTTGGTGTGGCTTCATTCAGGGGTCATAGTAGAGCTTATTTGAATGAATTAGCATTGTCGCAGATGCATTTGCATTGCCATATCTATTGATTTTTGCGTTCGTAATTAGTGGAGAATAGAGAACATATTGCAAGTTAGAGGCAGCGATTTGGAGAGAGTTTGATGTCTTTTTTAGTCTCTAGGCTGGCCGTACCAGGGCTGTACCTGGCTGTACCACAGTGAGAGAACATTGCATTTTGAGGGGGTTTATTTGGCAAATATTCCTTAGAATCCAGGGGCCTAAGGTCTGCAAAGAGAGGCGACTTTAGTTGAGGCAGTTTGGGATTGGTTTAGTGTTGTTCTATCACTGGTTTCTATGCACAGCAGGGCCGTACCTTCAAAGCCGGGGCGTGAGCATTCAGAAATCTTGTCATTCAGCCTTCCGGCACTTATTTAGCATTGTATGAAGTGTGAAATCGATAGGTTATTGCTGTCCTGAGTCTTAGTCAATATAGAAAACAATTGTAATGAGTTTTGAAGGAGATTTGTGTCTTTGAGCTGCTGTTACAGTCCTATTTCAGACTTATTTTAATATCAGCAAAATGGGTATGTTTCCTTTCTGATATTCCACTCTTTCTTGCTTATGGGTATTGTTTAAAATCACTCTTATGCATTTCCTTTCAAACTGAGCAGCTGGGTATCTCTATTTATTGTATTTTCGAAGAATATATGTACATGCATGTGTGCTTGTCAAATGCAAAAAACCCTAAATGCACCAGGTGACAACTAAACATTAGAAAACACAAAGGGGGTGGGTTATTACAGGCATGTTGTAGCCACAACACCAATCTTGCTTTGTACTTGTCCATTGATCCATCTGCCTTATGCTTCACCTTGTACACCATTTTCTCCCAATAGGTTTTGCATCTTTGCTCTAGGTGGACAATCTACAATATATTCCATATCTTGGTTTTCATAATTGACTTGTACTCATTCCTCATGGCATCTCTCCATTTTGCTATCTTAGTTGCCTTTGCAAAAGTCAATGGTTCAAACATGAGTTGACAAAGCATACTTTACTTATTTTTGAGTAATCCTTCATAATCAATGCAATGTCCCCTTTGTATAATTTTTGTTATTTTCTGTTTTTATTTTTTATTTTTCTGATTTTCTAAAACCAAACGAATTGAAACAGCAAATTAAAACTGAAAACAAATGATTGGAAACAGTTTAGCAAACCCTCAATTGCTGATACAACACTTCATATGACAAATCTCATCAATCATAATCGCTGGTATAAACCCTAGGATACCCCAAAACACTCAGATTTGAATTAAAATAGTCATGTCAGCTTCATTCCACATCACACAGTCAATTTGGAAACCCTCAGAAATCTGATTTTATTTATTTGCTGAGTTGGAAATGCTTACAATGCATGAAACAATATTTTTTTCTGATTTATAGTCATGAAGGATCCCTCACAAAACCTTGAAGAACCCTGCTTAGTACAGCTGCTCGAAACCCTCCAATATCTTGTACGAACTGTTGTATGGCCGCAATAGGGATTATAGGACTGTTGCGGCTTGTAAAATGGTGTAAAAAATTGATGTGCAGCAGCAAGTAATGCTGGTACAGCTCCTCCAAGTCTGATTGAATCCTGCTTGATGCTGGTACACAATATTGAATGATGCCAAATGGCTGCTATGTTGTCTAAAGGCTGTGCAGCTGATGCAATTCAACCCACAAGTGCTGATATTCCACTGATGTGCAATAAATGTTAGGCCAACGATGACCAATGTGCATGCAAACCCTTGGAAGATCAATAATATATGATGACAACAATTGTAATATCCCTAACTTGATCTGCCCTAGAATTCTGATTTTCTGCCCTAATTTTCTGATTTCTTTTTCTGGTCAAACCCTAATCTGAATTCTGATTTTTATTTCTGAAGTAAACATAATCATGGACAGCAAATATACATGTGCAAAACACTCAAATAAAATGCCAAACATGTGTGCTTATGAAGACAACATCAAACATGAATCCAACCATGGAATACAGCCATCCAAATGCCAAACATTTGACAAATAAATCTGATTTCTGAGTGTAAAGGTCTCCTGCTACAAATCTGAATATTCTGAATTGATCTTACAACAATTTCAAGGGCTCAAACATATCCAAACATAGCCCTAATTTCTGCTAACACAAGTCAGACTTAAACATAGATTTGTACATACCAAAATATGGCGAAATGAAGTCAAACATCAAACCCTAGATGGGCGAATCTTACATGATAGGCGACGCTCCCAAGAAGATGAAGAATGGCATGCAAAGTGAGTTTCAGTGGCCAGCAATGAGACAATACCATCCATACACACTCAAACTCAGATCTGTCCCATTCAGAATATGATTGACAACAATGATGATGTTGACCTTCAAACCTTGAAATTCTGCTCCTCAAAGTTGGCACTCTCCTAGGGTACAAACCCTAATGATCTTCAATTAAATCCTCCAAAATATGAAATTGCCTTTCCTTGAGGTGGTGCTCACTCCTAGGGTGAAACCCTAACAAGTATCTCGCTAAAATATGATCACAAAACACTCCAAAGGTTGGCGCTCAAGTCTGATCTGAAAATCTGAATATATCCTTGATCTTCCAAATTGTATTTGGCACAAATCTCACAATTTGGCCGTAGGGTTTCTGCAGAAACAAATATGTCCTTGTCGCTCCTTTCCTTCCAAATCTCCAATGAAGCACAAATATGAACTCCGTATGAGTCGACCTCCAAGATGAGATTGGGTTTTCGTCCAATCCACCTATATTCCTAAGGGTTTTCGTCCTTGGAATATGCTGAACCAAAGTTGCAGCCAAAGAGATAAATCTCCAAATGAATATGATATGACTGAATGATCCAAATGACCTCCAAATTGCCTTCCTTTACAGCTATCCAATGAGACCTTATCTTGGCTGACCTCCCTTGGCCACTTATTATATTTTTTTTATCCTCAATTTGGGTCGCCCACCTTTTGGCAATTTCCTTTAATTTATTTTATTTTTACCAAGAGGCTCACAAAAATAGAAGTCATTCCATAACACCATTTGATCCATCAAAATTAGTTAAATATATTATTTAACCAATTAGGTTATTCCCTTGCCACCACGACCTAGCCCACGAGAATAAAATAGGCTAGCCGACTCCAGTGGGTGATCATTCGGAAAAAAGGAACATTACAGTCCTCCTTTCCCAGAATTGCTTGCCCTCAAGCAATTGCAAACCTGGATGCTGCAGAATCTGTTCACCTTCCCAAGTAGCATCCTCAAGTGGCAAGTCTCTCCATCTAATCGAATACTCCTTGATCACCCGATTCTTCAACCTTCGCTCCCTAACATTTAGTATAGCATTAGGAACCAATATGAGTTTCCCCTCCTCATCCAATGGTGGAAGCTCTGGAGATGATGTAATATGCTGCCCAATTGCCCTTTTGAGGCAAGATACATGAAATACATTATGAATTCAGCTACCCTCGGGCAACTCTCCAACTCATATGCAACCTCTCCAACTCTCTGCACAATCCTATAAGGGCCATAGTACCGAGGTTTTAGTTTTTTTGCACCACTCTTCTTCAGTGTAGACTGTCGGTATGGTTGTAGGCGCAAGAAAACTAAATCACCAACCTCAAATGTCCTCTCTACCCTGTGCGTATCTGCATACATCTTCTATTGATTTTGTGCATGGTGTAGATTATCCTTAAGCGCCTTAAGGATCTCTTGGCTATCTTGCATCATCTCTCTAGCTCTGGGAGCTCTGCTGTCATCAAATGCAAGTCTACAAAAGACATAGTGTCATAGCCATACAAGGCTCTGAAAGGTGACATGCCTATCGACATGTGATAGGTGATATTATGACAATGCTCTCCTAAATACAACCCCCTGATCCAAGCCTTCCACTGCGCCATTCTGATACAACTGTCATCCAACCAAACATTGTGAAGCAACTCACCAAATTTCCGCTACTCCACGCTGATATAACCGTCATTCAACAAATCATTGTAAAGCAATCCACCAATCATACAAATGCCTGGATCCCAAATTATTGCATTATTATATAAATATAAAATGAAATGATAAGTGTCTCTTATCAAGTTACCATCACAAGCTATCCATCTAAATCTGAATTGTTTCATATTGACTTGAAAGGTGTTCATCATGTGTGCATAACCAATCATGCATATCCTCTTTAGATTGCTGGTACAAATAAAGACAACACTGTTAAAACTGAAAATCAAATCCATAATCATCCTGGGAATGCTTCCTCTGTCATAAACTGTTAAGATCTCATCATCATTCAACCTCCAAGTGTTGTAGTGACAATCCCATGCACACAAACCCATGCAATCAGTTGCAATCATCAATGTAAAGTCCGAAAATTTTATGATCAGCATTATAGAACAGCCACTAAACATCAAAATGTAAGGTGGAAACCATTGAACCAAATCTGAATTTTCTTCCACAACTTGCTGCATACTAAAATTCTGCCCCTTCATCAATCTTAAAGTATGAGATACTCAATCATTGGTTACTAATGAATGATGGACAGCAGGTTCGAAGTTGGAAACTAATAATGTTCCATTTGATAACCATCTCAAAGATGCAATGCCAATGACAAACTACACATTATCAAACTGTAGTATCTTCCTTATGGGCAATCCCTTAGTTTCCATAATCAGCTCTCCAATAAGATGTATATCTCTTGCAAACTCAACATTCTAGCTAGAGCCATGATATAAAAATCTTTGCATACCTTGTGTCCTCCCAATGTAATCGTGAGTAGTGAGGGTCTCATGAAACAAGGAATAGCAAACCCATTATGGAATGCCATACTTTGTATGTAGCTTGGATCCACAAACACTCTCTCATGCTTAGCCATAAAATATTGTAGATCAACAAGATAATGCCTCTTACCAATGTCATCCACATGGAACACTTCTATCACCTTATGATTATTAAAATCATGTGAAGAGAATGGACTGCTATTCATAACATACCTTTTGATGGTGTCATCATAGATCTCATGCACATGTTCTTCACTTTCTGGATACACATCATTATTGGCTGATCCAAAAGTTGTATCACTGAAATTTGCATATAGCATCTATCCCATAGCTGAATTTGTTTATCTAGGGTGATTAAGTTTCTCAAACTGGGGTTAATATAAATGAGGCATTGTAGCACGCTGAAGTATTTTGATAATGTTTCAAAAGGCTGAAAACATATGCTAAGAATATCTTTAATTTGTTTCTAATGCTTTAATTTTCTTTAGAATGCTTTAGTTGCAGTATGACTTCTTTTTTTGCCTTGTGGAGACGAAAATTCATTTTTCTAGAGATTTGCATTCTATTCACACATCTTTCCAAATGTAAGATCAATCTAATCAATAGGCTTGTTTAAGCAAGGATCATTGACACTTATCATGAGGCTGTTTGGATTTCTGTACTTATTTGGTCCTGTTTTGATCATGAGGTTCACCTTTATGATTAGGTTTTGATGGATGAATCTCATTCCATAATGAAGCACTAGAATTCATATTTTCTCTTATGTTGTATTGAACTGCAGATCCTCCTCATGACAAGGTTTTCAACATTAACATAAGCACTTTCAGGTATATGCAAATTCGCTCATAAACCTTTTTATTGGTATTACTAGATACTTCTTGTTTTATATGAAAAAAGATAACTTTGGATATGAAGCATATTATGATATATAATTCTTGAAATAAGAATTACAGAAAGAAAAGAGCTGTGACACTTTAACCCAGTTAGGATTATAGAGAAAATAACCGCGACACTTTAACTTAATTAGGATTACAGAGAAGAAAGAACTGTGATACTTCAACCTAGTTAGGATTACAGAAAGAAAAGAACCGTGTCAGTTCAACCTAGTTAGGATTGTAAAAAGAAGTTACTTGTTGCTTCTTGTAATGTCCTTCTTCAAACCAAAACCTCAAGGAATTACTAAATATTTTTTGAATCGACCATCGTTGCAATTGTCTTCATCAAATACTTAGAGGCCTAGAAGTCCATTAAAAGAAGTCCATCACGGGGAGAAATGTTCGTGGTGGTGGTTGGATTGATATATGCAAAATCTTATAGCTTGGGTTTTTGGATGGTCTTGTTTGGTTTCATTTTTTGGAACCTAGTTTCTCTTGGCGGAAGGTTATTGTGTCAGTCTCGGGACTTGCTTCATTGGTCATCTCCCCCTTGTGTTTGTTGTTAAATTTGTAAGTATTTATGCTTGTGAGTTGCTTTGCTTCTATTTGGTTCTCGTTGCTCATGGCAGTCTCGTTGAAGTCATAAAAGTGTCAAATGAGTTGGTTGTGCTTGAATTTGATGTCTAGCAGTTAGAACTTGTTATAATTAATGTTAAGTTTTCACCGTCTTAACCTGTGGAGCTAAATCTTCTTTTTGCCTTGTTAACTGGATGTGTCGGTTAGTATGGTTTGTTTGCATCAGTTCCCTTTGTAAGTTGATTGGTTGACCGGATTTTATACATCTATGGACTGGCTAAAACAATAGATCTCAATCCATAGGAGCTCTGCAGCAGTTTAACTTAAAGATTGGCTGTTTTCTGCGTGGAATGGTGCTATGAAAGTTTGAGTTGATGTGAATCTTCTGGTTGGCCCATGTCATTAGGGTCTGATCACTGAAAAATGAGCTGGTGGATGAAGTGAAGTCTTTATGGTCTGTGGTTGAAGTGACATGACAACTTCTGATTAGCATCTATAGAGTTAAGGATGGTGAATGCAGGCACATAGCGGTCTATATATATCTTCTGATGGCCATTGATCTTTGAGCAATAATGGTAATCTGGCTGTCTACTTAGCAATATTTTGTATTACCTACAGTGTGCACTAACATTCTGGAAAGTGAAGCCAAGTGGTGCTGATTTGGCATTAAAAGGAAATACTTTGTTGATCTTTGCATTGTAGAATGTCAAGAGTGACACAAGAGGAGTGATCATCAAGTTATGAGTTTTTGGCAAGCTTCATTGGCTCTAGGGAAAAGGTCACCAAGTTTGAAGGATTCAATGAAATTTGCAAGTCAAAGTTATTTTAGATTTTTGAAAATAACTTAAGTGACAAAAGTTTCTATTTTCCTATAGGGGATAGAGAGGAGTCTATTTTTAGGCCTTTGTAATTAATTATTTGTTTTAGAATTAGATTGTTTTAAAAATTGTTTTATTTCCTCTTTTCAGAAAATGGGGAAAGGGTTGCTTTAAGACATTTTTATGGGAATATTATATTATTATTTTATCCCTAAAAGCTTTTTCTTGAGAGCTTATAAATAAGTGCTTTGAGCACATAATTTCTAATGAGAATTGATGCCAAACTTACATTTTAGAAATTGTCGTTCAAGCTTTGAAGTCAAGTCTTTGTGTTGTGTTTAGTGAATGAATGCATGTAAGTTAATGTTAAGCTTATGTTGCAAAAGCTTATGTTGAGGTCATTAATCTTGTGTTTGTGATTCCAAGAATTAAATTGAATTGAGTAATTGTGTTAGGCTTTGCATTAATGCTCATTATTCAGTAAGGTACTAACTTTGTGTATTTCTTTAGCAATTTTTTTTTTCTGAAATCATATGATGTTCGTTCATTTAATCATTTCTTGTTGATGTAGAATATTGGTCTTCGATTTAGCCAATAGTTGGCATCTGTTGGTATTATTCTGTTAAATCTTTGTTTATAGCTTAATAACAACCACTGTTTTAGCTAGTAGAAAGTTGTGCTTGAATTGTTTAGCCTCCTTAAATATGAAAATCTCACTACAAGCCTTGACTATTGATTGTTTGGTGCTTGCATCTGGGGCAAAAACATAATCAGTTAGATATTTACATTTAAATGCAAATTCCTCATTAAATCTTGTGTAGTGTGCATAGTTAAATTCTATTAGTTTTAGGTTTAGTTAGATCTAAGGGAGCTTTCTCTTACAATTTGAAGAACAATTTAATTGTATGTGCTGTTCCATTTTGTGTTGGTTTTTAACATACAAATTAAATGCTAATAGGTCAAAATAGAAGTTTGCTTTCCTTGCATGCCATTTGTTTGCTTGTGTTTAACTTTGAACAACCCTTTCATTGAACTATGCAATGAACTTAGCATCTTCACCAACTATTGTTTTCTTGCCATAGACTAGGGCATCCTTGAAGGATTTTGAATTGTCTATGTAAAGACCCACACTATTTTTTGTTTTTGAAACTTTACAATATAAGGATGCCAATGCAAGTCCTTGCACTTTTTGATCACCCAGATCCCAATGTGGGCAAAGTGAGAGCATATAGTGTTTTGGACAAATATCTAATTGTATGAATGCACTGCTGAAATGTAAAAGGTGGCAAGCCAACCAGAAGCATACAAGCGGCAGAGCTGACCCAAATCTATACCTCTTCAGTGAACAAGTATGCTTTGAAATGTAGAGGCCATTGGAAGATTTCAAGTCTGATCAAGTCAAAATGATTGATTGCTATGCAGACTTGATAAATGCCAAAATGGGTATGAAGATGCAAGTGGGTCTAGTGGTGAACCGACCAAGACCTTCAATGTTGAAATGCACATAACTGGTGGTAAACCATCCAATTTCACAATATTATGATCATGAAATGCAATACTCTCTGGCGGTACTACCTTCCAGAGTTACAATAAATATGACAATTGCATTGCTAATATGTATTAACTCATAAACAATTGCAACACAAGATTGAAATCAGCTAAAGCACAACAATTCACTGTTGCAAATACTTAGATAAGTCTATAAATTAGGAAACACAAGAAGATGAGCTCACAATGACTGAACAAACTGGAGACTCCCAATTTTGAATGCTATAGAAGGATGAAACTGAACACTGAAGATTGAAAAATCAGACTAAACTAGAGATAACTACCCAAAAAAATGAAAATCACTGAACTCTGCTAAATTACTGAGAAATCATGACTGTGCGGCTTGCAAGTACCTCTATACAACACCATTAAAACATGTATGGACTGTTAGGGATCATTGCAATTACTGCAAACTCAATTCAGACTGGTATGACTCCATGGATAGAAATACGACCTCCAACGCAACTGAAAATTGGTATGACTTAGCTCAAGAAGGTACAACAGTACCAGCAAATGGTACGACTAGCATAATTGGTGACTTTGAAGTCCAAAAACTGGAGCAATTAAACCTTGAACCTCACATGCCTTCTACTTTAGTTTGTATAGCTTGGAAATGATGAACTCAACAATAAATATGGCCCAACACATGGAACGGCTAGGCAATAGAGGTCTCTACAACAATCACCAACAATACGACTTGTAGAAAGATTAAACTCAGCAGACAAGGATGGTACTACCACTTGGGTAAATGGTACAACCTCCTTCAGATGGTACGACCTTATCCTCAAACAGTACGACTCCTACAAACACCCAAAAATGCACACAACCAACAACTGGAAACAATATCAACAAATAAGGTGAATTAAATTCACCCCAACACTTAGAAAACATCAAAAACCTCCATTAGAAATGGACTGGAAACACAAATACCACTGTTCAACATATAGGTGATTCCTAGATGAAATCACTCAAACCAACTAGGAGGGTTTTCATCCCTGAAATTGGATTCACTAAAAAGGTTTTCATCCTTAGGCAAATGGAAGAACTCATGTT
Organism: Cunninghamia lanceolata; assembly: GCA_027924645.1. Lineage (NCBI taxonomy): Eukaryota > Viridiplantae > Streptophyta > Pinopsida > Cupressales > Cupressaceae > Cunninghamia > Cunninghamia lanceolata. The sequence continues at coordinate 2,586,598 of BSBN01001368.1, forward strand.
CAACATAGAGCAAGTGAAAGTGAACTAGTGGGAAGAAATTTTTTGAAGATTGACCTTCCTTTTATAACTTTTTCAGAGGAATAAAATAACATTATTTCTTTTTTGCTCGCTTATCTCCCCAAAATAATAAAAAACATAATAAAGTGTCCTGATGACCACCTTTTTGCACCTTGGAGCTAGCGACACTTATAAAGTCACTTTTTCTCTTCTATTAAAAACACCTTTTAATAATATAAGTTAAATAAAATAAAGTTGCTTTTTGTAATGTCCCCTTTCTCTATACAGAGTTAGTCTATCATTGGGTTCCCATAGACTAACTAACTTGGTTAGAGAACCATGGTTGGCAGAGCCTTGGATGAGTTAATCAGTAGTGTGGATGTTGGCTTGGGTTCAATTGGGATTCAATTGGCACTTTCGAGAGGTGGCTTTGTTAGCTTTTTGCCCGTACTTTCTATTTTAGTAAATTGGGGAATGGTGCTGTTTCAGGATTCTTAGAATTGGAGTGGATGTGTCTCATTGAGACCTTTCCGACGAGCTATAGAATACAAGATTCCGAGTATATCTTGCCTTCTGTTTTAAAGTCCGAAGATTAATTACGTTATTTTAATTGGGACTTTAGAAATATTGAAGTGACATAAGTGAAAAAATGAATTAAAAGTGTCACTTGAGTCTGTGGGCGCCCATCTCTTGGGAATTATAAAGTGTTTTAAAATGAAATGTTTCCCTCTCAAAAAAGCAACGCCTCACTTGGGAATAAAAGATGGAAAAAGTGATTCATTTGATATGCTTGGATATTGAGAAATTGTTTGTTTTGCTCTGCTAGGGTTTTGAGAGGGTTTGGAGAGGTCTTGAACCCATGGCTGATGGACACGAGAACTTCCTTCAGTAACAGCATTCTACAAGCGTGAAAGACCGTCCAAAGGTGCTAGACTGGCAAATACATACAGTGTTTGCAATGGAGCTTCAATGGGATTCAATTTGATAAGGGTTTTGAGGAGACATTGATCACATTTTGCAGATTGTTTGATGATAAATTGGAAGGCTTTTAACAATGGTTTAGTCTCAGTTTGGAGTGAAGGTTTTGAGCTGCAAATACCTCCTTGGCTGGTCGTACTTCCTAGCTACCTGGTCGTACCATTCCTCAAGGATTCTATTGCATTTTTGGGACTGTTTTGGCCTTCAATCCAGGCGTTTAGAGGCAGAATAAGTGTGCAGAAGTATTTGGCAGATTGCAGATCAATTTATGCATACATTTTGCTGTGTGTGCTTCAACCCAGGCTGTACCAGCTATCCTAGATGTGACGTGGGTCTGTTGTGATACATTCTACCTTGTTTGGCAGCCATTAGTACTCTCATTTTGGGCGTTTAGGGTCTTCTAGTCTGATAATATCATTTGTACACCAAAGACTTACATTTCTCGTTGATTCAAAGGAGTTCTACACTACCCAGTTGCTGGTCCAGCTACAGCATATGTATGAAGTTGCATTTCTTGATATGGATATGTGATAGGAATTCATATTTGGTGATTTTATGATCTGGGTATTTGATATTTTGTTCATAATTGTTGTACTTGTTTTTGGGTTTTCATTACATGCTCTATATTTTATTGATTTTGGCAAACACATCTCAAGAAAACAAAAACCCCTTTTGCATCTTCTATCTAGTTTGAAAGAACACATAAAAATAATAAAATAACACTATTAAGATTTTAAAAAGAACCAATAGGTACGACACATTACACTTTTGGCAACTTAAGTTAAATTATTAACTTACGATATTTAATGCAGTATATAACTTTACAACTTACGGTCTACAATATATAGCTTCACAACTTACAGTCTGTAGTATATAACTTCCCAATGTACTATCTATAGTATATAACTTCACAACTTATGGTATGTACTAAACATGGGCTTATTGGATTTTAGAATGGGACTCGTGACTAACCATTGGTCAACTATGTGAAGTTGAACTTCCTCCTTTTCGAATTGTATTAGTATAGTCTGGATTTTGCAAAGGAATGTCGATGGGCATTTTACGTTGAAGCTATAACATTTGTGCCATTAACTATGTCATTCTTTCTTGACCCCTCTGAATCCCTATCATGGTATTCTAAAATAAATTTTCCCTTTCCTTGTTTGTCAGAGTTTTCTCATTTTTGTCCATGGTTTATTGGTTGGTAGGAAATCTGCTTTGATAACATTGTGATGTTCTCTATCTAATTCTTTTATTATTTTATTTTTTTATTTTTATCAAAATGATGCCAGGAAGAAAAGAACAATGCATTTCATAAACAAAATAAACCCTAACAATAACAGTATAGTTGCATTTTATTGATAAAATCTCTTGGAATACATAATAATTGTTGGCCGTCACTAGCATGTACCAAAATATTGATGGCAAAACAAACATACACTTATAATCTACTTCAATATGAATCGTATCATGAGTTACAAGCATCAACTCAATCAGATCTTGCTGATAGGAAATCAGACTTATTGTTTGTTTCAATATATCAACTCCATGGCTTTATGACAGCCCAAATACAAGCATCTACTTTTGTTATACAACTCAGAGGTAATACAAACCAATTTGTGACAACAAAACAATAATGAAGATGCCAAATGAACAAGACAATGCAAGCGAACCTCCTTCAATCAGATCGGCTGCTAAAGTGAACTCTTCGATAGTGATTTTGATGCCAAAATGAGGGCGAATGCAATTGTCAAAGGTCTCCAATGCAGATCGCTGCTGATTGCTGCTCCTTTAGGCTGGCTGCTATCCTCAATGACTACAAACTCCCTTAATTGATCGCTGATCGTTCCAAGTGATGAATGGCGATGGAATGTGCTCCAAGGTGGCGACGGCTAGGGCTTGGGCCTGCTGTTATTGTCTGATCAACTCCGTGGCTTTATGACAGCCCAAATACAAGCATCTACTTTTGTTATACAAATCAGAGGTAATACATACCTATTTGTGATGACAAAACAATAATGAAGATGCCAAATGAACAAGACAATGCAAGCGAACCTCCTTCAATCAGATCGGCTGCTAAAGTGAACTCTTCGATGGTGATTTTGATGCCAAAATGAGGGCAAATGCAATTGTCAAAGGTCTCCAATGCAGATCGCTGCTGATCGCTGCTCCTTTAGGCTGGCCGCTATCCTCAATGACTACAAACTCCCTTAATTGATCGCCGATCCTTCCAAGTGATGAATGGCGATGGAATGTGCTCCAAGGTGGCGGCGGCTAGGGCTTGGGCCTGCTGTTATTGTCTGATCTGCAAGTCTGAAATACAAACAGATGCAAAGGATCTCCCTTATGCCACGGATCTGCTGTGATATGGTCTTCACACAAAATGCAAAGGATCTTCAATTCTATCACAAGTCTTCAACAATGATTTTCAATCAAATATTCAATGCAATCAACTATGAATGATGTATCAATGATGCTCAAACGAATCTTCAAATCTCCAATGACGTGCAAATGTGAACTCCGTATGAATCCACCTCCAAGATGTGATAGGGTTTTCGTCCAACACACCACCTCCACAAAGGTTTAACCTTGGAAAGTCTTGCAATACAATTGCCAAGCAAAATGCGAAAGTTGCCAAAGTATCCGTGATGTCGAAATGAGCTCCTTCAACCTTCTTTTATACTTAGATCCTCTTTTTCCATCATTGAAGCCGACAAATTCAAATTAAAGATTTGAATTGCCTTTTTGCTCCTTGTCGGCCAGAAAACCAATATTTTATTATTTTTACTTCTTCAAAGAGGCCGCCCAAATTCAAAATATTATTATTTTATTAATTTATTGTTTTTCCCAAGGTGAGCGCCAAAATCCAAAGAAGATAATATTTTATTATTTCCTTTTTTCCTTCTCCAAGGTGAGCACTCCACAAAGAAATATAATATTTTATTTATTTTTCCAACTTGGCCGCTCCAAATAATATTATTTATTTTCTTCCCACCAATTTGGGCTCTCCTCATTAAATAATAATAAAATATTATTATTTAATTCATTCTCTCCAAAGTGGGCGCTAGGATTGAGATATTATTTTATTATTTTTCTCCTTTGATAATTAATGTAAAAATTACATTAATTCATCTTTCCAATTTGCCGGAAAATTGGCTGAGCTTTATAAAACATCTTTCTTTTATCCAAGCCTCTGAACAACATTATCTTTTCCAAGTCATAACTCAACCAGAATTATTTCCTTGCTTCATGAATTAGCCTACGGGAATGAGGATAGGCTAACCCAAACTCCTGTTGGGTGATCTTGCCAGAAATGGGGACATTACAAAATGTCACTCTACTATGAGGCGTACGCGTGTATGGCAGCTCACTTTAGACTTTGCAAATTTTGTTTTCTTTCAACAGGGCATGTGTTGCAATCTAAGTCACAAGGTTTGAATTCGAATTTGAATTCAGCAAGGATGAAATTCGGAAAAAATTCGGCAAGGAAAAAATTGGAAAAAAAATTCGTGATTAAATTCGCCTTAGCATAAATTTGATTTTTTAAAAAAATATACATAATAAATACACAAAACATTGGTAAATAGATGCCACATTTATAAACCATAGTAAGCCATAGTAAGCTTTAAACCATAAGAAACTGAAACATATGATATCATGATTGCAAATGTTTTTCTTGTCAAAAAGTGACAATCAAGAGTCAAGAAACTAAAACTTCAAAAAAGTTTCAAGTCATCATGAGCACTTCAAAGTTCAAAAAAGTTCCAAGTCATCATGGCACTTTAAATAAGTTCCAAGTCATCAAGGTGAGATGATGTAGCATCATCATCATTAGATGCACTACTCAATCCATCATCCAAAAAGTTAGGTTCATCTGCTGCAACTGTTGTGTCTTCTGAAATTTGTTGTGAAGAAGATGTCTTTTGTTGAATTGTTCATAAACAATTGTAAATTACTACGAATGAAAACAAGATCTCCCAACTTTCTGGATAGCAACTTGTTCCTCTTTTTGGAATGAATGTGGTCAAAGCAGCTCCAATTCCTCTCACAAGCTGATGAACTTGCTCCCTGACTCAAAACTCAAATAGCAAAGAGTTGTAGTTCAGGTGTATGTGCTCCATAGACCATCCACCATCTATACCCAAGTATTTCCACTCGTGCCCTATCATATTTAGCTGATGCCATTCCAAATATCCCTTTTGCTGCCTTGTATTTCCAACATTGATCTCTAACTAGACTTGCCACAAGTGGATCTGGTTCAAGCTTCTCAATGGCTTCTAAAAGCCCTGCCATAATTTCAGAATCAGTTTGTCTATCAATGTCAAATAGCTTCGGCTCCAAATAACAAGCTGCTGCATGTAAAGGTGTATGCATCATTTTCCATCTAGAATCAACTGTTTCCCATATCTCCATGTAGTCTGCTTCCACATTATTGAGTGTTTTTTGAATAGCTTCCTTACAACGGTCCATGCTCTCATAAAGCATGCCAAGACAAGGGGTGTCACCATCAACCATACGGAGCACATCAACAATCGGTCCACATACATTTAAAACCTTGATGCACTTTCCCAAAAATTGTTGTTTAAAATGATTTGCTCTATCATCTTCCCCTTAGGACCTTTAGAAAGAGCTGAATTCTCCCAGTCATTGTTGCAAATAACAGACCTTATAGCTTCTTTCTCTTCAACCACTCTTTTCAAAGTGATATAAAATGAAGCAAATCTTGTCTCACAAGGCCTCAACAACTCCCTAGATGCTTGCTGCCTATAAAGACTCAATGTGAGACGATGATTTCTTATGAAATTTGCAATTAATCTTCCTCTATCAATTGCTTCAAGTACCCATGGGAATTTAGCCAAGTCACGAAGCAACAAATCTAAACAATGGGCTGCACATGGCTCCAATATATTTGTGGATACTTTTCTACAATCAGCTTCCCAACTCCCACACGATTTGCTTCACTATCAGTTACCACTTGAACCACATTTTCTACCCCCACTTCAAGAATGGCTTCTTCTAATATTTTAAAAATATACTCTGAAGTTTTCTTATGATTCATGGTGTCAATCACCTTCAAGAACACAACACCTTGAGGACAAGCCACCAAAACATTAATGAACGGCCTCTGACATTTATCTGACCATCCATCACTCAATATAGTGCAACCTGTTGGTTTCCAAGAGGCTTTGATCTCAACTAATTGTGTTACATCCCCTTCTTCTGAACAATGAAATGTTGGTTATGTTGTTAGTTGTGTATAACTGCTTTCATGTGAATATAAAATTTATCCGTTGGATAATGTGTATAATTATGTGAGAATGATTTTCTTTTATATATGAATATTTTTCACTTATATGTGAGAATGAATGTATGCATGGATATAATATATATATTAATGTTCGTATCAAGGAAATGATTTAACTTCCATTAATTGTCGAAGTGTTTGCAGGATAAATCAATTGACAAGGAAAAAGGGATATCAACAGGGAGAGGTGTGGTTACGAGAATCGAAAAACAACAATATTGCCTAAGTCTAAGTCTAGACAACTATATCATCGTAGTCTTGGCCAAGGCACATACATATACGTATATATTTCAAGTTGGTAAGAATTATTTTCCTTATGTATATTAAATAAAATATATTTCGCTCACCTCATGAGGAGCGCTTGGTGGTGTGCGAGCTGGAGTCTTGATGTGTAACTCCACTCCGCCCGCACGCAAGAAGGAAATGTTCCTTCTTGCATGTAGACGGGGGAAGGAGGGGGCATGCCTATATTTGTTGGCGTTCATCCTTTTCATCGTCATTCTTCACTCAATCTTTTGAAGCAGCATTCGCACCCTCTTTCCAAAAGCATTCACAGGATTAGTAAGGTATTCTATGAACATTGATTTGCATTCTTTTGAGTGTCCTCGTCACCGCAACTCAGAAATCCGAACCATCTAATTCTTGTGCGTGAGCTACATTTCTTTTCTTACTTTGTCGCAAGTAAGAATCAATATCATAGGAGCGTCTATAAGAACCAGTCCGTAAATCAAGATTTGTCTTTGCAGTCGCATATTCCTTTGCCTCGACTTGTAAAAGCTTTTTCAAGCAAGACAATAGTTCCTTTCATTATACTATAGTTCATCATGCAATGGATAGAAATACATTATTTTGGATAGCCATAGCTGACCAAGATTACCAATTAATTCTGTCATTCTGTATTTTCCATTCTGTGATTCATGAACGACCTCCTGAATCCGTATGTGTCTTTCAAATACCAAATCTTTTGAATCTACAGAAGTATTTTTCTTTATACCTATATATTTATATCTATATATATATATATATATGAATGTTTATATATATATACATCTACTTATATATTTTGTCTCATTGAGAAATTTGACTTCGGTCACTGAGTTAAAGGATACCTTTCTATTTAAATGTTCTTATGCTGTATCTCTTATGAATCTGTGAGTATGTCAAGTGGATTATACATGATTTTCATCCAAACCTGTAACCAAAAAGAAACATATGAAATAATGTCAATGCCGAGCAAGGGTGAGAATCCTGACGACACAGTAGTGTCAGATAATTATTAGAAATCTTTGGCCAGGGTTACAATGCAGTATAGGCATCTGTCAGCTATCAAGTACCAGATATACCACTGGTCAGAGTGATTTTTCCAATTAGGAGGTACCTTTAAGGAAAAGATCGATCAATAGGTATAGGTTCTTGACACCAAGCTCAAAGGCATATTGTTGTTATTAGATTCCTCGCTAATCACCCTCGTGAAGGGTCGGGTTTCTTCAATTGAAGAAGCACGGGAGACCAGTTGGTCTTGGTTGGGTGGATAAAGCCCTTGTTGATATTCCTTTTTCTAGAATCCAGAGGAGGATCTTACAAACAAATCAGCAGGAAACTATTCAAGTTGTATTTTTCTTAATCTCTCTTCCTATATTAATATTTGAATTTTATTGGAGAAAGATAGTTAATCAAAAGTTAGTTTATTCTTGGTTGTATGTATTCTATTAGAAAAGATTATTTCAGCTGAAAATGAAAGTTAGTTGAAATTTGAATTCTATTGCATTCGATACTATTTTCATAATAGTTAGTTAATCTTTTTGCTGAAATTCTGTTGTTAGATGTAAGTTTATAATTTTGTTAGATTAGAGTGGGTGTTACAAATTGGCTAGTCACCCTATCTTTTGACCGCTGCAAAAGAGTTGTTCTGATAGCCTCTGAAGTGGGAGGTGTGTACCCTTTGCCAAACTCTGAAACTCTTTTAATTGCATTTTGAAAATGTGGACTCCTGGCTACATTGAATGGAATGGCATTTGAATAAAACATATCAGCCAATGCATCATCCACATGTTTTTCTACTGGTTTCCAAAAACTGTTCAATGTTCCACTCTCTTTCAATCCACCTACCTTGGGCACATTAAGAGAGGAAGGCATAGTAGATGTGAATCTAGACACATCCTCTTCGATTCTTTGCTTCTTTTGTGCCTGCTTCATCTTTCCTACAATCGAAGAGGATTGCTCTTTCTCTAGAACAACTCTAATTTCTGGAGTCATCTTGTCACATGCAGTAACACCTCCTCCTGCACCATTTGTAATACCAAGCAAATGGTCCGTTACCTTTGTTAAAGTTCCAGTAAAAGGTTTCTGACACAAGTTGCACCTGAGCTCGGAACCATTGCGGGTCACGTGTTTCCATCCTTCTGCAATTGATTTCTTGGGAGCCATTAAATTACAATCTGCATGTTTCAAAAACAAATAAAATAAAAACATATTAAGTTTATATTTTAATTTAAAAATAACAATAAAAAAATACGAGTTTTATTTTTAAAATATAAAATAAAAATATTTTAGATATAGAGTTTTATTTTAAAAATATAAACATAAAAACATTTTAAATAATACATTTTAACTTTAAAATTGAGAAAACAAAATTTAATACTAATTTTGTTTTAAAAATATAAAAATAAAAATCTAGATTTTATTAAAAAACTTAATTACAAAACAAAATAAAAATATAGTAATTTAATAATAATTTAATAAATATTAAATTTTAAATCTAAATTTTATTAAAAAATTTATAACTAAAAAGACAAAATAAAAATATAATAATAATAATAGTTTAATAAATATTAAATTTTAAATCAAAATTTTATTAAAAAACTTAATTAAAAAACAAAATAAAAATATAATAATAATAATTTAATAAATATTAAAGATTAAATATTAAATTTTATTTGAAAAAACCTAAAAGTTAAAACCATACCTTCAACCGAGCAGAGCAGAGCCGCAAATTCGTCAATATTCGTCGGGAGCAGAGCAGAGCCGGAAATGAAAATGCTTCTATTTCTCTTTCCCTATGCAGATGTCCCTCGGTAGATGTCCCTATGCAGATGGCAGAGTATTATAAAATCCCTATTTGCAGAGCCGCAGAGTATTATTTAGCGATATTATAAACATCGGGAGTCGCAAATATTTGTCGCTTCATATATTATAAACGAAGTCGTCGGGAGTCACAAATATTATAAACAAAGTCGGCGAAGTCGGATAACATTTAGTCATTGGGAGTCACGGAGCTTTTTTTGTCCGCTTCGTTTAAACCAAAAAAAAAAACCTAAAAAAATCTTTAAAAATGCTTTAAAACGAACAGTCCAAAATTAGCGAATTTGGACGAATTTGTTCGAATTTGAACTCCTTTCAAGAAATTCGACGATTTTCAAACCCCTAGGCAAAAAACCGCCAAATCCTGTGACTTAGGCTGCAATATAGGGGATTACTTTTGTGTTTTTGCAAAATGATGTTGGTCTTCTATATGACACAGGCCACTCTATACACTTGCATGTTTTAGTTAGAAGATTTTATGTTGCTTCTTTATTAGGTGCGTGCCACTATATTGAGACACAAATTTTTGTTTTGTACTTTATGCTTTTCCTTCATCAGATGTGTGCCACTATATATGCAAGCAATTTTCAGTTTTCAAAAACTTGTAAGCCTTCATTGGAGTGCACACCCTCTTAACTGGGCAACGTTTTTCACTTTTTTGACTTTTATGCATCTCTAAACATAGGTATGCACCCTTACACTAGGCAACATATCTTGGTTTTGAAACTTACTTTTTGCATTCCAATACATAGGTGCATGGTCTTACATTGGTCTGCAATTTTTCAAATTTGAATTTTATGCACCCCTTTGAAGTTGTGTGTGCTGTTGCATTGGCAAACACCTTTTCAAAATTTAACATATGATCCTCTTTGGTCAGGCACATGCCACCACACTGTGATGCACTCATTTTGGCTTTTGGCAAAACTTGCACTTCTTCATTGAGGTGCCCCTTGCATTGGGGAACATTTTTCCATGCCTTAGCATTTTTTTGCCTGTTCTCCCTTGTCTAAGCTCCAATCTTCGCCTAGCCAGATGTGTTGGAAAGCTCCTTTTGGTGGCCCCACAAAGACATTGACTAGAGATGGAAAAAATGACATTGATGATCATGACAAGGGTTCAAGTATGGCTCACAAAATGAGGAATTTTAAGAATTTGACTCAATACTAATTTTCTTTTGTGTGGGTACAGTTGGTAATGTGCATTTATGAGTATATTTGTTGGAATTTTTCTAGAAATTTGAGATGTGAACCTAGAATATTAGTCTCAATATTTACATTTATGGGTTATTTGCAAAACAAAAATCCACCTGGGCATTTTCATAGCTTATGTTCACACCAAATACATTGAATGTTCTTCTTTTGAAGTGAGTGATAATGATCAGATATTTTTTTCTCATTAGAAAATTTACTTTTTGATGCTTAAGCTACAATCAGTTAAGATGTAATGTCCCCTTTTTTGGCGTGATCACCAAACAAAGAATGGAGTTAGTCTATCATCATTCCCGTAGGCTAATTCATACAAGAGAATATTCTGGCAAAGATGGAAAATGGATACCTGCAATTTTGCATTAATTATCAAATGAAGACAATTAAATAATAATATTGTATTATTATTTAATTATAGCGCCAAGAAGAAGAAAAAATTAAATTAAATTAAATAATATTATTTTAGTATTATTTAATTTAGGCGCTCTCTTTGGAAGAGAAAAAAAATAATATTTTGGAATTTGTGCGTCCAAGTGAGAAGAGGGAAAATATTCAAAAAAATAATAAAATAATGTCTTGCCTAGTGGAGCGCTCATCCTTGGAGGAATAAATTCAAATAAAAATAATAAAATAATGCATTGGATTTGGGTGCGCTTCTTAGAGAAATAAATAATGGTGTTTTCAAATTGAAAGGAGGGAAATTCAAATTCAAATCTTTAATTTGAATTGGCGGAGATCCAAGTATAAATAAAGCATGAAGGAGTTCATTCCGGCATCATGAATACTTTGGTAAATTTTCGCATTTATTCTTGGCATTTGTTTGCCTGATCTTCCAAGGACAAAAACCCTTGCAGAGTTGTGTGTTGGACGAAAACCCAATCACACTTGGAGGTGAATTCATACGGAGTTCACATTTGTACTTCATTGGAGATTTGCTTGGACGTTATTGATGCATCATTCGAGTTTGGGTCGGAGACCATTGATGGCGATTTGAAGATTGATATTATTGTATATCATTGAAGACATTGTTGAAGAGTTTGAAGACTTTGGCATGGTTGTTGAGCGCCACCATTAAGGAGAGAGATCATTGTAAATCCGCTGTCATCCTTGGAGCGCCATTATTAGAGTTGTATCTGTTTGAACACATTTCTTGACTGCCAATCTGCCATATCAACAACTTCTAACCCTAGACGCCACCCTCTTGTGAAGGAAAATTCATTTGGGAAGCAGCGATTTCATGCTCAGGAAATTTGGCTAAGGCTGGAGGTTGTATTTGGTTCTTTGACATCACTTCTATCATCTTTTGAGGAGTTCGATCTGTTGCAGACCTGCTGAGAGCCATTACAGGCAGCAATCAGATTTGGAGGGTTTCAAACATCAATTGTGGTCTGAATTTCTTTGAAGAGGAGTTCGCTGTTGTTAAGGACTGCCTACTCACCATTGTCCAGGGCAATCTGCAATTCTGGAAGCTGCAAATTCATTGAAGGACCAGCACTGTGGAAACCACCATCAAATACATCACATGGACAGCAATCTGCTGAAGGATAAGTGCGAACAGCATTAAGAAGCCCTACTTTGCATTAAGATTGCTACAGCAGGTTGTCAATAGAATTGAATTGCAAAGAATTGGTATATTGTTATTCATTATTCACCTCTGATTTGTAACAGCAGCATATGCATTATACTTGACTGTCATAAAGCCATCCATTTGATGTAATTGAAGTCTGAAGCGAACTGAATTCATGACAGCAGTGATCTAATTGAGTTAACATTATCATCTAGATCTTTATGTGTAATGCATCCGTCAATATTTTGGCAACATGGACAGCGATCTGCTGAAGGATAAGTGCGAACAGCATTAAGAAGCCCTCCTTTGCATTAAGATTGCTACAGCAGGTTGTCATTAGAATTGAATTGCAAAGAATTGGTATGTTGTTATTCATTATTCACCTCTGATTTGTAACAGCAGCATATGCATTATACTTGGCTTTCATAAAGCCATCCATTTGATGTAATTGAAGTCTGAAACGAACTGAATTCATGACAGCAGTGATCTAATTGAGTTAACATTATCATCTAGATCTTTATGTGTAATGCATGGTGTAACTCATTTCAAAGTAGTTAGGTGTATGTTGTTGCCGTCAATATTTTGGCATTTGCTACTCTATATTTCATTTTGTTGAAGGCAAAATTGAAGGTGCAAACAAAACAATCAGAATTTCTGTCCTAGGGTTTGATTTTGAAATTGCAAGATTCAGAAAATTGTATGCAAACCTAGAATGGGACATTACACAAGAATATTTGGATTTGAGGATTTCTTGGACTTCCAGAATTTTTATTTGTCATATAATTTTGAGTATAGGTACAACAGTTGTTAATGTGCATTTATGAGTACATTTGTTGGAATTTTTCTAGAAATCTGAGATGTGAACCTACAGTATTAGTCTCAATATGTTCATTTTGTCTTATTTGCAAAATGAAAATCCACCTAGGCATTTTCGTAGTTTATGTTCTCACCAAATACGTGGAAAGTTCTTATTTTGAACTGAGAGATAATGATCAGTGTTTTTTTTCTTGTTAGAAAGTTAACTTTTTGATTCTTAAGCTATGATCAGTCAAGAATATTTGGATTTGAGGATTTCTTGAACTTACAGAATTTTCATTTGTCATATAATTTTGATTTGGTAGTTCAGTTCTTGTTTTTATAAATTCTAGATGATAGTTGTTCCACTATCAAACTACTTTGACTCCAGTATGTTTTGATGCTGATTTTAATTTTTTTTAATCAAGTTTATTTTAACTTCGGATATTTAAAATGTGTAATTTTTCACCAGGTTTATCTGGAGCATTGTGCCATCTTTGTTGGCATGGCCAGCTTTATTGCTATCAGACATCCCAAAAATGTGTCTTCTGATTTTTTCATTTGCTCTGGTATGATGACCATGGCTCTACTTATTGAATGATTTATTTGTTTATTTAAAATAATGATTTCTTTCCTTTTGTCTATTAATTAAAAAATACACAGCATTAAGACAAAAAAGGAGAAAGGAAAAGATGACATACCCCATGCAGCTCAACCCAGCTTAAAATTTATAAGCCTAAAACTGCACTATTGTGCAAATTAAACCCGGCTCTCAGGACAATCAACGAATCTGTATGAAAGCTATGAGAATAAAATGGACTAAGCTCTAGTATCTGAATGTTAAGTCAGGTCCTTGTCATTGCTGGTCCAGGCTGAATGCCATCCAGTTTTCAGCTGGTAGGGCTGTCTGGTGGGAATCTTCCACCCATATCTCGCTATGCAGGCCTCACAGACAAAATGGCCAATGGAACATGCAGTCAATTGTCACACATAAGAAAAGAGGGACAGAACTCTACATACTGGGACCACTGATGGAAATGAGTCCTGTTGGAAGATGTTCACCAGCTGGCTAAGGTGTCCCTCTCTCAGACCCACCTTCTATGCCAAGTTCAAGAGAAGTTGTTGCTGTGCTTGATCTTCAGACTGGCTATCTTCAAGAGGGACTCTGCTAATGGTGCAAGGAGCATTTCCGCAAGGAGCATTTCCACAATGAGCAATAAGAGCCCGAAGGCTCCTGTTCCACAGCTACCATTGTTTGATTTTTAACCTGCACCACGATTAGTATAATCACCACAAACATGTCAGTAAAGCTTAAAAAGCTAAAAACAGGTGGCTGATTAATTATTCCATCACTGAACACTTTCCAAATTGCAAGGAAATTTTCCTCTTTGGGAAGCTGTGAGAAAGGTATAAATTATGAGGACCAATAATGCATATTGCCAAGTAAGGCTAGTTTCCATGACAATGCCCTTCATGGAGTGTGGCTGCAAACATTTGTAGCCCACCTCCAATCCTTCTTGGGTTGTAGGGGTGCTTTTCAGATATCTTCACTTCATCCATAGCAAAGAACATACCTGGTAGGATAATTTCCAGATTTTGTTAAGCTTTCTATTGGCATCAATATTCATATGCATCCAGGCATAAACATTGGTTGGAGTGTATCCATTTAAGTCTTTTTAAAGTTCCAAACCCAGTCTTTCCATGAATCTTGTTGCAAAATAAGTCCAAGTACGTGATTAAGGACATTGGGGATCAAGGATTTTGAAATTCCAACATAATTCTATCCTGAGATAGCAATCTGAGTTAATTTTAAGCTCCTGCAATGTGATCCAAGGTTTACACTTGGGACAGAATATTTCTGCAATTATCCTGATGCCGTTAGGATGAAAACCTTAAAGCATTGCACAAAGGGAAGCCAGCAACTAGGAATCTATCTTGTGTACATGCATCCGGTGAATTGAATGATTGCTGAATGGGAGATCATAATTCATCTCATTATTATGACATTTCACAAATGTTTTACATGCTTTCCAAGTAGCTTTGATTGAAGCCATTTTGAGAATTAAGTTTTCTAGTCATAGAACTTTCCAGTCTTGTTTACAATTCGGCAGTCCATAACTTATCTTGGCATGGAGTAGATCTTCCAAGCTTCGAATTCTTTGATAACCCAAATAATCTACTTGGCATGTAGGGATTTTCCCTGCCAGCAAACATTGATGATACCCAAACTACTCCCATCTTTGCAAATACAACCAAATCCCAGTTCACGTGGTGGAAGCCTTTCTTTCCTTCTGTTGTAGCCCACAGAAAGTTGAGGAGGAACTCATCCAGCTTCTAATAAGTAGCATTTGATTTAAGAACCCTGACTTGTCTAAACTGAATTTTTTTCTCTTGCTGGTCTGAAAATTTCTGATTTGTCTTTCTTGAATTTGGTTTAGAGTTTTGACATATGGTTTTCAATGATGTGTTTGTAATGCAAAGAAGATAGAAAAGTAGCAAACATACATTAAAACAACATGAAACGATGATATTATGTAACCAAACAACTCACACAAAGCATAAGTGAACATACCCGGAATGAAAGCTTGTAGACTTTATTGAAATAGGTGGCTGATTACAAATGATGATTGTTTAAGTTACAACAGTCAAGTTTGATTTCAATTTCAAACATCCAAATACATCCAAAAATGCTCAAATGTTGATCCAAACCCTAGTGGCCTTAGGGAAGATGAAACCCTATGAAGAAATGATGCAATACCCAGCAAAGTTGTAATGTACCGTACTTATTGCTTCTTTTTAGAGATCTTAATAGTGTTATTTTTAATTTTTTATTTGTGTTCTTTCAGACTAGAGAGAAGATGCAGAAGGGGTTTCAATTTTCTTGTGTTGTGTTTGTCGGAACAGTACAATATAGACCATATATTTCAAACCCATAAAAAGTACAGTAGATATGAAAAAAATATGAAAGAACCAGATCATAAAATACCATATAATGAATTACTATAACATACTTGTTGGCGTTTCAATTCACACCTCTGAAATGCGAGTTGGAAACGGACAGCTATGCACAAATAAACTGTTCTTCTATTATGAGGGGAAGTTCCCTTTTTGCTGATGTTTGCTTAAAAGATAAATAAATTAAAAGGTTATAAAACTCTATCGCTACAGCAGAGGTTTTCTTTTTTAACTTCTAACTATAGCTAGGCCTAAACTAAATGACGCTTTTGATCACCTAAGTAAATTCAAAGCATAGGAATCAAAAGTTAACAGAGAATGATTTGTTTTAACATAAAAGCTCAAATAAACTTCTTCCAGATCACATCAGAAGACTCATTGTACTTTAAGATGAAAACTGAAAGTAAGATTACGCAAGCCACACATCTGACGACAAAACTAGATAATCGTGAGATAGAGAATCAAAGCAAATGGCAGGCATGAGATTTCTATTCTTAATATTATAAAGTTATTACAACTCCAGGGCAACAATATTGTAGCAAAAGGCAGACATACAATATGCGATCAAACACTGGATAACAGATAACACAGAGTGAACAAGCACTTGAAATAACAATTTCTATAGGCTAGAATAGGCACAACAAATTTTGCTATCACAATCCAGTTCCATTACAATGGGCAAAGTTGCCCTTATTTATACTAAATCAAAGGAGTAGGGAACCTTAAAATCTCCTTGATTTTATCTAACTTACTTGCCAACTCGCAAGATTTATTTCTATTCTAAGACAAAGATTACAACTAACAACCACTTTAAAACAATTTTCTTTAAAGCAAAGAAAACTCCAACTATTACAAAGCGATTTTTTATTATTTTAAAGATGGATAAACTTTGAATGAAAGCAAATGCTTTAAATCAAAAAGCATTGAGTTAAAGCTATTTTTTTTAAGTCACATCCCCATCTTTATTGTTGCTTTATTGGTGACATAAACTAGCTCTGGAGTCTCCAGGCACCCCTAGCCTCCAGGGGCGCTTTTGGACTCATGCCTTAGCCATATTTTTGATATTTTCAACTTTTTCATTTTTTGCCTTATGTGCGCATTCCGGTGATTGTGGGACCTAGTTAGGTTGTCGAATCTTGCCTGCCGGAGCAAAACTGAGACTGATGATCAATCAAGTAGGAAAGCCTAATGAAAACTAAACTAATTGTACCTTCTACCTGCTTCGAAAACTAAGCCAAACTGGTTTTCTGCGAATCTAACCTGGCTGATAGAAGAGGATTTACACATTCTTCGAAAAAATGCAAAAATAAACTAAGCCTGGTGAGTATAGGCGCCCCCAGCTTCCTAGGGCGCCCAGGATTTCATACCTTAGAAAAATTTTAGATTTTTTCAACTTTTATAACTTTTCTCCGTTTTCCATGCCATAGGTCCTGTTTGATCTTCGTTTGTGGTCATCCAGCTGACTATTGAAGCAGGATGAGAGGTGATCTGAGTAGTCTGAATATACCTGAGATGAATTTTTAGCTTTTACAAACATTTCGATTGAGTTTGACTGATTTTGACCCCTAGAATCGGGTTGACGAAGACATTTTTACGTTTCTCGAAAAACGTGAAAAATATTCTAAGTCTGAGGATGATGGGCGCCCCTAGCGTCCAGGGGCACTTGGGAAACTATGCCTTAGTCAGTTTTATGATTTTCAACTTTTGTTTGCAATTTACCTCGTTTCCCATGTCAGCAGCTACTTTCTGTCTCTGATTTCAATGATTTGTCAGACAACAGCCACTGGATGCAGGATGGACTAGATAGCCTAGGTATATCTGACGTGATTCCCAACTTTTTAGGACCTGTTGACCAGAATGACTGCTTTTCTCCACCCCGAAACTGGTTGATGGAGGCATTTTTAATATTTTTGGAAAAATACAAAAAAAAATCTGTCTGCCAAGGTTGGGCACCCCCAGCCTCCAGGGGCCCCTGGGATTTCCAGACTTAACCATTTTTTGAGGATTTTTAACTTTTCTTCACTTTTCGGATTCATCATTCTTCACTCTTCGTTTCTTTGTCAATTGATGACTGCTTGATATTTCTGCATTATCTGAGCAACCTAGAAAACTTGAAACTAACCCCTGGCAGATGAACCCCCTCCATTAATGGTCTCGGAGCTCATGCTTTGCCATATGAAAAAGTAGAATTGACCCAGCAAACTTGATCTTTTGTAGATTCCGTTTGGACCACCTTGATCATGAAGCAAAATCAACCAATCAAAATCAGGCACGATACCTGAAATCAGAGATTCTATTTATAGTAACTTTTTAGTTTTAGAAAATTTTGCCAGCATCCATATCTCAAGAAACCTAGACAACCTAATTTGACGTCTATTTTTAGAAACTTTCTAAAAATAGAAAATTTCTATTTTTAGAAATTTTAACTTTTTGATTATTTGATAGAAAATTTTCTAGACTTTCACAAAATGCCTTAATGAAGCAAAAAATTTGATTTGGGCACAACAATACCCATATACGGAAATGCAACTTCGTACATATGTTGAAGCTGGACCAACAAGTGGGTAGTATAGAAACTCCTCCAAAGTCACTACAAATGATAGCTAGATGATTTACAATGAAAAATATAAGATTTAGAGCCTTGGATGCCCAAAACAAGGTGTATAGTTACTGCTAACAAGAGGAAATGACACCCCACAGGCTCCACATCAATCCTGGCTATGGTACGACCTGGCTATAGCAAGTTCCCACCACACACAATTGCAAAACACTCCAAACAACCTCTGATATATCTGTTTATAGCTGTAGATTCCAAACAACCATGATAGAGGAACTAATATGCATCAAATCTAGCCCCAAAAGCCTCCAAAGATGGTACGGCCTGCCTTAGGAAAGGTACGACTAGCAAGAGGAGGAATAATACAGTCCAAACTCCCTTCAATCTCAGCTAAAATCCATATTACAATTTGTTCTCCAAATCTTCATAAGAGAAACACTAAAATCTGCAAGATAAAATCATGTCAACCCTTGAAAGCTCAACATCCAGAACTCTATTGAAGCACCAATGCAAATACTGTATGTATTTGCCCTCAAAAGCACCTTTGGATGGTATTGCACATATGTAGAATGATGTTACTCAAGGAGATTTTCGTCTCCAAGAGCCACCAAGGTTCAAACCCTCAAAAAACCCTAGCAAAGCCAAAAGCAACAAGTTTATAATATCCAAGCATAACAAATGACTTTGTTTTTTCCTCTTTTATTTTCATCCCATGAGGGCGTTGGCTTTTTGGGGGGAACTTTATGTTTTTAAATTACTTTTTATCCCCCTAAGGATGGGCGTCCATGTCCTCCTAGTAAATTTTTAATATTTCCTTTCATAAAGTCACTTTGCCATTAACCTTTATAAAGCCCCAGTTAAATAATCATAATTAAACTTCGAACTTTAAAATAACCATCAAGATGAAGTCCGAATCCAATGTCCAATATCTCGTCAGAAAGGTCTCAACGAGACAAACACAATCCAACTTCGAACATCCCAAATTGGCACCAATCCTGAACTTACTAAAAATAGCAAGTATGGCCCATACGAGCCAAGTCACCACAAGACAGTGCCAACTGGATCCAAACCACAACTACACCTCTGAATTACACTCCCAAGGCCAAACCACCATGGTTCCCTAACCAAACTGTCAATCTACGGGAACCCAAAGATAGACTAACACTGTAGCTAGAAAGGGGACATTACAAAAGTATGAATGATAAACCACCTATAACAGTTGATCTGAGGTCTGATATCACTGTTATTACACCTGTAGCAACTGATGCAAAATCTGATAACAAACCCTATCCAAGAAATGCCCAAAAACTCCTCTAATATGAATCGCTAGAGTCTAGAAATGAAGTGATTTGACTCTAGAGTGGTTGTAAACCCTTATACCTTTGAAATGTGATGATCAAACCCTCTAATTTGTAGCTGATATGAACCTGATGAAGTCTAATATAAAATTCCAGCAAGTTGTATGATGAAAACAAACACAACTATGCCTCCAAAATGAAGTGCCAATATGCCAAAGAGGAGCGATGAAACCCTAAGTGCAAAATATGATCAAACTGTGCCCAAAACTCCACCGATTTGCACCTAATATGAATTTTCAGAGGTCTTAAATGCAAAATCAGATTATCAATCCTTGATGCCAGACACAAATTCGCCCTCTAATGCAAATTGATTTGATTCTCAATCCTTGCCATATGATCAATAGATGAAATTGCTACAAAATCAACCTCAAATATGCAATCCAAATCTTCAATTTGCAAATTAAACCTTCAAACACTAGCTGGAAATAAAATCACCATGAAACTCTAGCTATTTGAAGCCAAATTTCTTCCAAATACCTGCAAATATGCTCAATGATGAACTCTAAGTGAATTCATCTCTCATGGTGGATTGGGTTTTCATCCAAACCACTAAAGTTCAAGGGTTTTCATCTTTGAATCAAGTTGAAACTCTATTACATCCAAGAGAAAGCTCTCAAAATGCAAAAAACCAAATAACCAAGATATGAAAAATGATGCCAAATGATGTCCTTTTATTTCTCTCAAGATGGGCGACCCAATTAACCATAATTTGATGAATTTTGGGGTCCAAAGTCGACAACAAAACCTTCTCCAAAATTTTATTTTTATTTTTTATTATTTATTCTCCTTGGGCGGTGGCAACTAGGAGATAGAAATAATTTTTAATTATTTTCTTTTTCTTTATTTTCTCTTCTACACTTGGGCGTGAATTTCTTGGGTAAAATAAAATAATAAAATATTATATTTTATTTTTGCATATCAATTTCCCAATTTCCATCTTTTATTATTTTTTTATTTTTCTGACTTGGCCACTTAATCCCTTGGTTGGATTATTTTATTTATTTTTGGCTTTATAAAATATCACTAGCCAAAAATACAAGTGAAATAGAGGTAGTTGAGCCAACTTTCCGTTCTTCAAACTTCCAAGGTCCTATCTCAACCAATAAACATTCCTTGCTCAAAAAGGGGACATTACATTTGATGACACCCAAACCTTACGAGTAATAGACATGGATTTCAAACTGAACACCATTCCGATTTAATGGGTAACTTTTGGCTTGAATGCCCTTTATAGTGAAGGGGTAAATATTTAACAAATTATATAAGAAGAAAGACAACGATGCAGATTTGTAAGTCTATTTTCAGAATAAAAACCAAGAAAAGTATTGAGTAATATTATTGATATTTTCCAAGTTTCAAGCATAAAATACAATAAAATTAGTCAACATGCCTCTTATGATCATAGAAGTGTCCTTTTTAATTTCAACAGTACACACAAAAGTAAGGCACAATGTCATGTCACCTTCTCTTGAGTAAGTCTAGCAAAAATCCTTAGCCTATTTTCTTAATTTTCCCATTGGCTAATGGGGTGGAAAAATGGAAATATTTCCATAATTTAATTTAAGTTGTCTAAAAATTAACGTCTGTTTTATTATTAAAAATGTTGTTTTAAAAGTGGGATAAAAAAGTGTTGTTAAGATGGGGTTTGTTGGGTCTTGAGATCATTGCTCGCACTCCTAGAGGAATCAATCCATTTCAAAGCCAAGGAATCATCGTTTTGAAGGTGAATTAATCAACTCATCAACAAAATATGAGTGATTAAAGGCCAATTGTTGATAGTGGGTATGCTCTCCTTTAGTTCAGGCTTAGCTAGACCCATGAGGGTGTTCCTAGAGGTATCCTTAACAAGACATCTAACCTATTAAGATGATTCATAATTGAAACAATGACAACTATACCTAACGTACGCTTGACCCTAATATTTGTCACTAGGTCAAAGACTAACTAGCTACCTATTAAACCTCTAATTAAGTTGAAACTACAACCTTGCATATGCACCTATAGATAGTTGCATTATTATAATTCTTATAAATGACTTCACTCAACATTTCATACACAATTGCAAGGTGTAGCATGCATGACATGATCCTCTAACAATTTAAATGTTTGAGGTTGCTTATGATGTTCCTTGAGCTATAATACTAAATCATGATAGCATGTTGGAACCCTAATATACTCCTAATATACTAAGGACAAAGGATTGATTAAAATGGAAAGTGTTTGATCTCTCACCAATTTAGACTGGTGCCTACTCCATTGGGCAATAGAGTCACGAATTGCAAGGAGGAAGGAGATATGTAATGCCCCCTTTTGTAAATACCCTAGTTTTTGCCCTAAATTCACATTTCAAAGCAAAACAAGAAATGAAATAGAGTTAACGATATCATTTACCAATTTAAATTGTTGAACAAGATAGATCTTGGTTGAGAACCTACAATCATGTTAGATAATCATTGAAAGCATAATCCATAAAATAGATCTTTCCTACTAGGGTTAGGAACATTATCTTAATCATATGATATACTAATTCATTAATGGAGTCTAACCCAAAAAGATTTAGGATAAGGGGGCATGATAGGGTGCCTAAAGTGATCCTCTACCCTAGGCCCAAGAGTGGATATACCATCCCTCTTGGCCTCATGTGGCCTTCTGCCATCCATATGAGGGGGTGTACCTAGTGAGGAATCATATAGCCGTTCCCCCTCTTTTTGCCACCCTTATTCTCCTCACTATGATTGGGACTCCTTAACCCAATAGCCAACCATGGTAGAGGTTTGAGGGGAAACTACAATAGGGTCTCTGGAGTATCCTTCTCTTCTAAGCCCAAGGGTGGGGGCACACCTTGCACCCCCTTAGCCTAATGGGACTATCAGTCTTCCACCATGAGGTGGTGTGCTTAGAAGAGGACCATCCAACCCTTGTATTCCTCATTATTCCTCCTCAAGGTTGCTTGATGAGAATTACAAACACTAAATACATCTAGATTCATAGAGATTATACAACAATAAATATATCATTATACACAACAATCATGATAGAGCATGTACCACAATATTTATTTAAACATAAGACTGCTATATTCTCATGAGCAAATGTATTGACTGCTATATTCTTGCTGAGTGCAGATAAGCTGATTTGATTGATTCAATAATAGGACAATAGAATGATAGAATAATCGAATGATAGAATGAAATGATGATATAATAATAGAATGACGGAATAATAGAATGATAGAATGAAGAATAATCGAATGATATGATGATAAAATTATAGAGTAATAGAAGAGTAGAAGGATAGAAATAAAGAATGATATAATAATAGAATGATGGAATAATAGGATGATATAACGATAGAAGAATAGAATAAGAGAATGATATAATAATTGAATAATAGAATGATGAGATAATAGATTAATAGAATGAGAGGATGATAGGATTATAGCATGATAGAATGGCTGCAATAAATGATTCTTTGTTGTTATCAATTATTACATATCACTGCCCATGTATTCCTTTTTCTCTTTGTTGCTGTATGAAGTTGTCTTTCTTGCTTATCTTCCATTCAAATCATCTTCTACGTTTTATACCATTCCAATAGAAGTGTCCTTCAATAAATGAGTGTGTCCTTTGCCAAGAGAAATCTCCTCTCAAAGGATCGCAGCTTTTGATAAATTATTGCCTTGTGTTAACAAAAACAAATTGTTGCTTTAAGTCATATCTCTTCTATCCTTGAAATCGCGTCTCTTAATAATTTGTCTTATTATAACCACCTTTTGTCTTATGCATCAATCGCACCATTTCACCTATATTGATCGGTCCTCTTTATCACTGATAAATAAGAATTTCTTCTATCCTCTTTTTACTTAAACAAAATCATATCATTTAAATCGTTGTCTTAGCATTTAAATCCCTGCCTTCAATAAATTGATCTTTAACATAAACTTCAATCACTGCTGTCATGCCCCGTCATGCAACCCTAGCGTGCAAGACTAAAAGTGCAACATTACAGGACTAATTTTTTTTTTAAAACAAGTAAATGCAATAGCAATAACCAACGATATCACAACATAAGGAAAAATGCACTTCTAACTCCTCTAGGGAAACATAACTGCATTAGAGAATATAGAGTAAAAAAAAACACATAAGAGATAATCAATTACTACTGCTACAGAAGGATCAACTTATCATTGCAAGAAAGTTTATGTACAAAATTACAATGCAAGATTACAAGACTGATCGTGTTGGTTTACAACTGAATAAATAAGAAAGCATACAACAGTTCTGAAGGAGGAAAGCAAACTGGAACTGGAACACCTCTGCGCAGAACTCGAACCGCATCTCCAAAAAGGACCAATGGATAGCTCTACCACCCAACCATGTGGAACCCTGAGGTCCACCCCTCCGAGCTAGGAGATAATGACGAGGATTCCACTAAGCCAAGAAACAACATCCAAAAATAAAAGAACGACAACTGACTTGACACAACCGACCATACCAACAAAGCTGCACAAGACAAGACATCACTCCAGAGGCACCACCAAGAAACAATAGAACTGCATAAGGAGAGTGTCATCGCATGGTCCTAACATGGGTTACCCAGGCTATCTATCCCCAGAAGCCGGCCCCCATCTATGGTTACCCTGGCAGCCTCTCTCTAAGCACCGGCCCCATAGGGTGACACATGCGGAGCCGACAGGTCCTCTCATGGAGACAAGGAGGTCGGCCTTGCCAACCAGGCCTTCTCATCCCATCCTTAGCCTGTGAGAGCACTCAAGGCATGGGTGAGGTCTCTTACTTATCTTGTTAAGTGTTTTAATACCCCAACCCTCTTGATTAAGTTATTAAGTTTTCCACATGATTACAACTTCCATGGGGTTACCCAGGCGACCTCTCACTAGGCACCGGCCCCACCATGAAAGCCACTCCCTTAGCGTTCTCAGGTCAAACATACATACCACAACATGCAGGTAAGAATCACCAAACAGACCTGAGCCATAACTTACGCCATTCACTAGGCCACAACAAAAGGTCCTTAGAAACCCATCAAAATTCGAAACAATACCATTTAGAAATCAAGTACTATCCAAGGGCCATTCCCCATTCATTACAAGATACGAAAATCCAGATATCCCATTACATTGACATGACACTATCTGGACCAAGGATCAAGACTCCTCACCTCTGGAGTTAGGTACAACCAAAGATAAAGAAACCATATTTAGACAAGGTCAACACTTCCACATTGACAACAATTAGTCATGACATCACACAAGATTCCTTCTTCACAACAAACCAACATAGACCAAGCTCCACCCCAAGGTAACGTATTACTCCAATACAAACATAAGATATGACCAAGGAGGAGATCAAGCTAAGAGGTTCAAAGGACTCCAGATTCAATCAAGAATTCAAGTTATCACAAATAGCACCACTTCAAAACTCTAGGAATAGCAAGGAAAGAAAGGTGAACCATAAACCGAACATCCTTACATAAACAAAAGCCACGACAAGCTCATATAACAGTTCCATAACTCACATCATTATAACCCTAAAATAGTGTAGCTTACCATTTAAGATCTGACACTAACCTAATTTAAATTTACCAATGCATAGATAAATATTAAGGAAACCTTAATCTGATTCATTCTATAAAAACTTTTATGATAACCTACTCAAATCTCAAAGATCTATAATTCCAATAAACGTAAGTCCATTCCCGAATAGAACATTTCATTAGAACAATATGACTAGAACTAAAGAACACATAATCAACATAAACAATTTAAACTCAACTCAACATAAATTTAATGAACAGTTTAAACTGGAAGACGCTATGATAATTGCACTCAATTCTAAATAAAATCCTAATACCATTCCATTTCTAAAATTATAACTCCATCTAATATTTAATTAGCCATAACATCGATTCGCACTAAAACTCAAAATTATTATTTATTTATAAAAAGGATAGTATATAACTAAATCACAACCAAACAACGTTATAATAAAGAAGGTACTATGAATTTAACTAATATTCAACTCCATGCTTTAATTTTAGAAAAGTAATACCATTTGACCTTAGTTAAAACGTAGACAACAAAGTTACACCTTACCATGTGATAGACTACATTCTAAATAAGTAAATTTACTTAATGGAAAAGAAAAAGCATAGTTACTTAAAACTATCCTGGGTTTCACAGCGAGTGATAATAAGCACCATACAACACTTGACATAAATTCCTATCTATTAATATCATGACTACCACTTTCTAAGGAAACATCTATGAGTGATTATTATCCTAATCTTCCATTGACATTAATCCAACTACCAAAATTTTGACAAACCACTATAATTAAAATACACCGCTTTTCATCAATATGATTACTATCTCCATAACAACTAGATCAAATAAATTGTTACCTAAAAGGTAAACGTCTCACCCATTACTAGATCCTCAAGAGACAAATACATAAGCACGTTTACTAGCCACTACTACTAGAAAGTCTAATTCCCTATTATAGTTTCTAATAACTATCAATTGTAACAACAACATTTATCACTTTGATAACCTAAAACATTATAATCCTAAAAGGTGGAACTTACCAAATAAGATTTGCCACACACCCTTAACATAGCACATTACGTAAGTTTTCTATCAACACTAACCCTCAATTAGCATCTAACATCATCCTTTCAAGATAACCCAACACAAAGAATGCATTCCTATAGACTAGAATTTTTACGAGTCCACCAACATATACAACTAATTTACCATCCTCAATTATCTACACAACTATGAGCCTCGATGGTTTAAACCTAAGCAAAGTCTCTTGCAAACATTTACTATAAACAACAATTTTCAAAAGAAAACTAAATGATTTCCTAAAAACCTCCACTATGAGAAAATACAGAAATCTCAAAGAGTATAACTTATGTCTAACATCATACAATTCCCAAACAACCATAGTGACCTACATAAATTTCCAAGAGCAAGATTTCCAACCATTTAACATCTAACAAAAACCATTCTAATAAAAACACTATAGGTAACATTGGTTTCCCCATCGATATCTACAATCTCTAATTCTAATAAAACATCCCTGAGCCTCGGTAACATAACAATAGCAGTTCAACCACCATTGGAGATTTGTAGAATTCTAACCTTTTATTTCCAAAAAGAACAAACAAAATAGAACCGATATGCTTTCCTAGAGCACTGACCATGCTACCGTATAACAAGTTACAGCAAACTTTCTAACAAGGAAACGTGCTTACCCTCCTAATTTGCATAGGAATCCCTTATGACCCTACTAACGATGACCGCACACAAGGCCACATTGACTAACTTATAAACTGTTAAGGACGTCGACATTCCCCGAACCTAATTACGACTTCAGCGACAAGAGCAAGGAGAGTTTTAAAAGAAGTACTTGTTATAAGCTATTAGCATCGTCCACCCTAACATCTGCGACCACAGTGAAAAACCCAAGCAAAAGCAACACTTCTTTGCTACCCGATCGACTAAAACATACACCATGTGATCCCAAACCCCAATGACTACAGAATTTCACTAAAAGAACAAAGGTTCCACAGCTCTTCCTCTGTTTCCCCTCTCTGAAAACTATTTGGAGATAATTTGAGGGTTTTGATGAACTGCCCTTTGATTAAGGTTTACCGGAAGTTGCCGGTTGTTTTTGTAGCACTTTAATTAGATATTCGGAACGCCAGGAGCATATTTACGTGTGGCGGAATATATTCGACGGAAGTTAACGTCGGTTGTCTCAAGATAAACCGAATGGTTGTGGAAAAGAGCTTGGCCGATAAAAGAACCGATGAGTTTGGAAAATTTCCCGGCATGAGACAATACAAACTCATTAAGAATTATTGTTATCAACAAGGTGCACTGCTAGAAGCTTTTCACTCTAGCCTTAACATAGAATGAGTTAGGAGATATCTACCACAAATAAAAAGAGAGACAACAGTAACAGATTTGCTTTGAAGGATATTATGCAGCCGACCAATCAGTTTAAAAAGGACGATTGAAATCAATTTGTTACGCAACAAGACGCAAACTGATGACATTATGCAATAATAGCCAGTTAAGCACGAAATGGATTCGTTGCAGAGGCTAGAGAAACTTTTTAAATAATAACACCACAGTTTGCTGATACACCTCTAGAGAGGTCGCCTGAAGAAATGCCATGATTGCAGGATATGATCAAAGTGGATTGACAAGGAACGCATGGCCCTGGTCTAGTGGCTAAGAGCAATCATAGTGACATGACTTTGTTCCTTGATTGGGGTTTACCAGAAGTTGTCGATTATAATAGTAGAACTCAAGCAGATATACGGAATGTTAGGAATACATTAGAAATTTACAAGGGGAGTGGGCGGAATGCAGTTGACAGAGAGTGACGCCGGTTGCTCCCAAAATAAACCAAAAGAATGCGGAAGAGAGTAGAAACTTCCCCAACGAATATTTTATTTACGGCATGCAGATCTTCTTGCCAGAATATCTCATGCAAAGGTCACAAGTTAAACACGAACTGGATTCATTGAAAAAAAAGCTTAGAGAATAAGCGATGAAAACATGCATATAAACACAAGCCATATAAGAGTGAAAAGAAGGTTGTTACGAATGCAAGGACATTTAAGAAAGAAGTGTAGGCTAAGAGAGGATACATCTATCAATTCAAAGACTTTAGAAACTTCCAAACATGAACAAATGCACTGAATGGATATGCTGAATGGATTTAGAAACTTCCTAGCAATTACGATTGGCAGAGAAAAATGGATTTCTCAACCTCTGTTGGCGTCCTGCATGCACAGGATCTTAGAAACAGAGCATGGATACCTATTAAAGCATAATGGTAGAGAGATTGCTGAGGTTGCAGCAGCCCTCAAGGAGTGGTGTGCAAGAGAGTGCAATGGGTTTCAAATTATATGAGCATAAGGGATGAGGTAGAAATTTATCAGATATTGTATTTGCCAATGGTCTGGCAAATCGGCGTGCGACAAGAAGAGCAAAAGCAGTGAACATTAACCATTAGACAAATCCTCAAAGATACGTCGCCTCAAGATATGCTATCTATAGCATTCAATGGTTGCAGGATATGCACAAAATGGGTTTAATGCGCAGGCATAAGAAGCTTTTAGGGAAAAGCAATTGACAGGCGCAAAGCCAAATCCTTAAAGCTTTGTCAACTATCTCCCCAATCGGTTAAAGGCCTCCATCAAGGCACGATATAAATATTTGGGAGATTCATCAGAAATTATAGTTGGGTAAACGTTGATAAACATACATTCAGAATGAGGAAGCACGATCCGTTGAAAGAATGCCTCCAAGAGATGTCAACAAACAGCATCTTTTAAAACCGTAATAAAGTATTTTCAAGTTCTTGTGGGGATAGTGAAGATGTTAAAAAGGAGAAATCTGAAAAGATAAATGAAATGAACAGATAGATTCAAGAGTCAATGCCCGAATGTGTTGAGGAGATGAAAACTTAGATTGAGACGACGCACAGAAAGGCCTGACTGGACTTTTTGGCAGAAGCACCCAGACTCCACACTATAAGATGGCAAGAGCAATACCTAAAACCTAGGATTGTAGGCTAGAAGAAAACTTAAACAAGCATGCAAATAGAGGACTGACTACAGAAAAAGATCTTCAAACAAAACATAAACGAATTTTCAGATGTACCTGGATTTTTCTCCAACCTCCTCATTGCAATTTCCAGCCGTCGTCCTCTAAAATTCCCCGCCTTCCTCCATATAAAATGATTCAACTCATAAATTGTCACGGCCATGCATCCGTTACTCAAAAACCCACTCTTCGAACAAAAATTAAATTCCTTCTTTTTATAAAGATTCCCGAATCCAGAATCATATCCGACAACCAAATAATAATTGATACAAAACCAATATTGTTCTTTAATTAGCTAATTATTAATATCCCAAAATCACAACTTACGACACGATTACACTTAGGATTACCAAACAATAATATCTAGTTCATAATAAAATCCAACCAAGGAATTAATCCAAGTTCTAAGCCAGGCAAATATTATCCAATAATCATCAAGGAAGCATTATTACTTAATAATAATTCATTAAATTATTTTCCAACCACACATGAGCATAACTAACCCAATACGACTATACACCACAACACGAGGTTACCAACATAACAAGGCAAGACCACGACTCAAGACGACACAGAAGACCAGAACTGACCTAATGGAATAGACCTCGCATCATCTCCCATCACTGATACCCATTGGTGTAAGAACCCGCTCGAACCTGCTATATCAGGTGGAGTCGAGGTTCGGTACCTGCAACCTGCATCTGAGCAATTGGTTGAATAAAATAAGCACATATATGACAACACCCATAGAGAGTCAGAGAATCGCGGCGTAGTAGGGTACTCGAATCGAGTAATACTACACCGTCTCTGCTCTTGACACAATATCATAACCCCTGTCTAATTATACCAATCAAACATAAGTCATAACCTACTATACGACTATCTCAGAACTGAATCAATGAAATGCACGACTACAACTGCCACCAATTGACAGAGAGCAATGTAGAACCACTGCAATCACAAGGCAACGACGAGGGGGCACTACATCCTCCCCCCCTAAAACTTGACTTACTCCTAGAAGTCACAGATCAGGGTAGAAACAAATATATATATATATATATATATATATATATATATATATATATATATATATATTAATATTGCCAATTACCATTGCCAATATACTCATCCATAATAAACAATTGTTCATAAATCAAGCACAAGTGTTCAATAAAAGACAAGAGAAACATCAATTCTTTACCTTTATGGCACATCCTGTGATCGACTCATAACTAATTACACTTTTCAACAAACTCATACAATCCAAAGAATTGCAGTCACATATATCTAAGGAAAGGAATATATCTCATTTCTTATTTTCACTAATTTCCCAGTCATGCAGAGTGCAATTCTCCGCAGAGTTCTCCCTTGAACATACTATCAGAGGTTCGAAATGGACATGATAGAAACAACACTTATAACAAAATGGGGCCAACAAAATCAAACATTCGGAATGACCACCAGAGAAAATTTAAAAATAAATGCAACCCCACATGGAAAACAATCAATTCCAACATTAAGTCAAAAAGCGCCGGCAAATTTCAATAAATTAAGAATAAAGAAAAGAGTCTTGGTGACCATTCCTGACATAAGAAAAGAAAACTCACAGTTAACCCCTCTCACAACACATGAAACAACTATCAAGTCTTCAAAACAATCCAAATTACAATGAGTTTACATCACGATGCGACTAATTTTAGCCACAAAAAGGGAGTATCCGCTTCACAACACTCAAGGACATAAGATCCAAAATGTGTTAGAGAATGTACATCACCGCTCAAGCAATTATGTTAACTACATCTTCTTATCTACACAACTTCTACCTTTATTACAATATAATTTCTTTCCACCAAACTACGGAAATATGCAATTGCTTCCTTATGCAAGAAGACGTAAAAGGAATATATGATATCACATACATGAATGATTCAAACTATGATTGACTTACACTATCACATACCTGATCTCGTAGGCCCCACACAAGCTCTCATTTGATCTCCTGCATATAGTTCTTTTACGGCATACACGATGATAATTACAACAATTCTTCCATAAGAGGTCATGACCATCTAGGGGTTAGATATAGATTTTCAAGCAACCATGTAAAAATGTTAGTATCACGTAACCAAATAACTTATACTGCATGATGTCACCGGATGATTAGATGCATTAACATTCAGAGAGCACATATTGTTAGATATAACATCCCATTTCCAGAAAAGAGGGCAGCAGGCACATAAGTAGCATAAAGCATTCATTTCTGAAAAAAAATCAAGTCTATAAACTTATCAACCTTCATACTAATGCATACCGGTGGAAGATACTATTACCAACTTAGTACAATGAGAAAATCGTTTAACCTAGGGCAACAACAACAATTGAGAAGTCTTAGTGTTGCAACCTGGGATACAGTTAATCTACAGAGTTTAAGCACTAGGTCACATAATGGGCTCAATTGTAACCAGAGTACCCAGTGTTTAAACCTGGCTCTGATACCAAATGTCATGCCCCGTCATGCAACCCTAGCGTGCAAGACTAAAAGTGCAACATTACAGGACTAATTTTTTTTTTAAAACAAGTAAATGCAATAGCAATAACCAACGATATCACAACATAAGGAAAAATGCACTTCTAACTCCTCTAGGGAAACATAATTGCATTAGAGAATATAGAGTAAAAAAAACACATAAGAGATAATCAATTACTACTGCTACAGAAGGATCAACTTATCATTGCAAGAAAGTTTATTTACAAAATTACAATGCAAGATTACAAGACTGATCGTGTCGGTTTACAACTGAATAAATAAGAAAGCATACAACAGTTCTGAAGGAGGAAAGCAAACTGGAACTGGAACACCTCTGCGCAGAACTCGAACCGCATCTCCAAAAAGGACCAATGGTTGTACCTATATTGATTGGTCCTCTTTATCACTGATAAATAAGAATTTCTTCTATCCTCTTTTTACTTAAACAAAATCATATCATTTAAATCGTTGTCTTAGCATTTAAATCCCTGCCTTCAATAAATTGATCTTTAACATAAACTTCAATCACTGCCCTAATAAATATTTTACTTCACATTGACTTGGGCAATTAATATTCATATATATGCCTTTGTCTTAGGCGTCTAAGTATGAAGTCGGACATAATACCAAGTCAACCATCAATTTAAATTTGGTTTTCTGCCTTAGACAGGGAGGTCAACCTATATCACATAGTCGGCCACATTCAATTTTATTTTAATCTCAAACATAATACCGCCATATTTAATTTCTCTCAGGTCGGCCATCTTTTGGAATTAAATTTATTTTATTGAATTCCTTGCATGGTATGGGACATTACAAGATATGCCAACAAAACATAATCGAAACTAGATGTGTATATACATACAAATCAAAAATAACATTACATGCAAATGGACTTAATAATCTATCTCAAAACTGTAAGAATCCACATGGAACAAAGAAAAGACAATCACAAAAACTTTGCAATGCATTAGAAGTTGTCACACATTCATCAAACCCTTGTTACATTCATACCAACAAATGTGGCAAGAGAGGATGAACAATTAGGTTCGAGCATCCCCTTGAATCATTACAAACTATCATGGAGATGCCCCATTACATGCACATGTTCATTACATAACCTTCCTATATGGATTACAAAACAGATTCCATCCCTTACAAACTAGACTTGCAATGTTTGATGCCCTAGAACCATCTTGAAACACTTACAATCGAAAATTTGGCTCAATGACCAACCCTTTGGATGCCAAACAACCACGTATTTATAACATTTCAGTTTCTTTTCCTCTTGGTCACTTGTGGGAATTTGATGTACATTTGGAGGTCGGAGCATTGAAGGTGAGCCAAGTGTGACCCTATGAAATCCATGTCTCAAGATGTTTCCCGCTCAAAACTAATGGTTTGGAGTTCACACGAAGACAATTGGTAGTTGAAACTCAACCACCATATTCATGGCGACCACCCCTGCCTTCGTCATCCAGTGTTGAAATTTGCAACTGGAATCACGTCCTTGAGATGAGCGATGGTGTTTGGGCAAGAAAATTGCATTTTAGTAGTTGCAGAGGTCAAATTTGGTGATTAATGGCGACCCAGGAAGTTGTTGAAGCATTATGGAGTGTATTAGAGAAGTTTTGAAAATTTGCGGGAATTCAATGTGGGTTTGGACATGAGAACCAGACATTGGAGTGAATGCGAGAATGCGAGGAAGAACTGAACATCTAGACATTTGGAAGCAAGGGAAGTGTGTGAAGGAAATCTGGAAGTCCATCAGGTTTTCGTAAAGGAAGAAAATGAATGATTTGATGACGAGGGGAAAAATAAGATTTGGTTGTGGAATTGGATGTCAAGATAGGATATGAGGCGAAGGGAATATATCGTAAAGTACAAGGAAAGTCCGCAAATATGAGGGGACAAAAGATATGAAGATGTGGGAAAAGCATGCAAGACCGCGGGTAGAAAGTGGAAGCATCGAATGGAAGAAGTCCGAGAGTCCAACGATATCTTATATAAGGGATTGTGATGAATGTGGGAATGGAAGGAAGAATCGAAAGTGGAAATGTCCAGGAACAAATCTTTCAACCTTGGGAAGTTTTGCAAATGGAAGGAAATGATCGAGTGGAAATTATGGGAAAAGGAGATAGGACTGGAGATGGAAGGGGAGGTTACTAGATGAAGTTAGCAACCTTGTAGAGAAGTATTGTGGAATTGAAGGTGGGAAATGGATATGGGAAGCGAAGGTAAGGAATGGAGGAAGTCTGAATGACTGAAGATTTTCTACAAAAGGGACGGAAGGAGTGCAGAGGAATATGATAGGACTGAAGGAAAAGGATGGGAGAAATGCAGAGGAATATGATAGGACATCAAGACAAGGTGTGAGGTGAAGGGAAGATATCCTAAAGTTCGTCGGAATTCTGCAAAATGCTATGTGAATGGATTCATAATAAAGGATGAAGGAATGAAGGTTGTGTAAAAAAGGAAGGGGACGAGAGGCCTAAAGTTCGTTGGAGGGAAGATATCCTACAGTTTGTCGGAATTCTGCAAAATGCTATGTGAATGGATTCATAATAAAGGATGAAGGAATGAAGGTTGTGTAAAAAAGGAAGGGCACGAGAGGACTAGATATTGGGGCAACTAATCTGAAGTCCAACAATCCAACAAGATTCTGCAAAATGGAGGAAATGGGTGGAATGAAAAAGACAAAGGGCCCGATAAGGTTTTTGGGGCTTTTATGCAGGAAAGGAAGTGAGGACTAGATGTTGGAACTGAAAGGTGGAAGTCTAGTACGTTGTCGGAATTCCACAAAATTGGAGAAACTAGGGAAATGGAAGAAATGAAGGATCCAATAGACTTCCGCGGAACTTTAATGCAAGAAAGGAAGTGAGAACCGGATGAGAGTTGAAGAGGAAATGTCCAGTAGTACCCAGAAAGTTCGCAAACCCGTAGAAACACTAGAAAATGGCTTGAAACTTCCTGAACTTAAAATTTACTTGGATTTTTGCAACTTCAACATGTGGTAGGAACATGGGGAATTGTAAGCAATCTTTTGTATTGTATTATCTCACATCCTCTATATTGGAATAGTCTTTTTTGCATTCTACATCAATTGTTTGTTTGCTTGTAGCTTTTGTAATTTGTATCCTCTCACGTAGATCTTGGCTCATGTGTTTGGATTCTCATTGAATCTTTACATATATGATTTGAGTTTATTATTCAAGGGACAATATAGCAATTATGGAACTTAATGTATGATAAAGAGAATTGACAATTAGTAAACATTTGAACAAAATAGAATTTGCTTTCAATTGAGAGCATATACAACATGGGCAAACTTATAGGAAAGTTGTATGCCTTCTACAATGTTTTTTGATAAAAGATAAAAAAGGGGCTTTTTGAAAGGGCCCCAACCCTTTTACAACCCAAAAAGCTAGAAACAGTCAAAGATGGTTGTGCAAGAACACAACAATAGCAACACTACAACAAAGATACAACAAAAAGTAGCAGATAACTACATCGAAGACAACACAAAAGGAAGACCAGAAATCAAAGCTCGTTTAGAGTGATGGCAGCCTCCAACTCATCTTGCAAAGCTTGGAGATGGGAGCTAATAACTTCTACATTCAAAGGTTCCATAGCTTTGGCTTTGCCACTCCTAGTGCGAGCACTTGAACCTATCGAAGCTTGCCCCTAAAAGTTGTATGCCTTCTACATTGTTTTAATGCATTGATTTTGAAATGATTATATATTTGTTGAATAAAGAAATTGCAAACTTACTGAAACAATAAATTAGGGTTTATAGTTAGAACCAAAGAATTATCATACATGGTAGTGACCCATTCCTTGGAATTTGAAGTGGGCAATCAAATAAGGACAAACTAGAAAAATGAATGATTGGAGTTATTTATGTTTGGTACCCCTACTTTTTAGGGTCAAAACTCTCATCTCATAGCTCAAAATTCAAATATACACTAGAAAACTTAGATCACGGACTAGATTTGGCGTTTTGAATTAAATGTAAAGCAACTCATCAAGGCACCCAGATAAATTCTTGCAGCCAAATTCTGCTCCAAATGGACTTGAAAATATTGAAAAATATTTTTTTTCAATTTTTTTAGAAATTTGTGTGAAATTGCAACTTGGATAACCTATAGGTAGCTCCTTAGACCAACATGTATTATTGATGAAAGGATAAGTAGAAGTCTAGAACCATCCATTGGAAACAAAACTGAGAGTGATTAGTGTCCACCATATAGCAACTATGTCGATATATAACAAAAAGGAGATGTTCCATAATCATGCCCTTATGTATTTGTTTACGAACAACAATCTAGTGACAAGGACATATCTTTCTAGTCAAGAATCATCCTACTCAAATTTCCCACAAGCTAAATATTTTTTGCTAAAAAGTTCATTGACAATTTTTTGTGGATATGACATCACCAAGGTGTTTTGCGAGGAGGAAGACAACCACTCCTAGTAGGTTTGCGAAGAGGATGACAATAACCTCAACTATGTTTGTGAGGAGTATGACAATAACTTTGATTGAGGAGGTTTGTGTGGGCACAGTGGAAAGGAGTAGTGTGTCGTAGATTAGTCGTATAAAGAATGGTGTTATAAAAAGGCTTCAAGGACTCATTCAAGATTCTTAAGAGGAACAGACAACTAGGAATGATCTTGCATGCTCTCTTTATTTTATAATCATGTTTTTGTGGTATGAATTCCATTGAAAGGAAGGGACAATAGTTTTTTCAAAATCTTTGAGTGAGCCAAATAATAAAAAATGGTTGTTCTAGAATTCGCTGCAAAGCACTAGACATATTGTAATGTTGGAATGGATCAATCACCCACTCTGTATTATATTGTGTTTTTGATAAGATAAGTAGCAAAGAAGGGTGTTGAATCCCTTAACAAAAAAGCCCCCAAGGTAGCAAAACAGGCCACAAACAGGCCAGCAACAACACAAAAACAACACACAAAACCTGCTGAAAAACAATAGAACCAAAAGGGATCTAAACAACACCAGATCCTGAACAAGCAAATCTAACACCCTTGCCCTAGGCCTCGAAGTAACAATTGGGAGGCATTTATTTCTCTGTTGGACTACTGTCCAAGAAAACTCTGAGTCCAAATCCTCAAAGTAAGGCGAGAGGAGGGGATCCTCAATAGACATTGCAACTAAAGAGACCTCACGCAGAGCCGAACTAGAAGGTAGAGCCAAGGAAAAATCAGGAATCAACAAAGTAGCAATCTGGCCTTGATCAGGGGCCGAAGATACAATTGGGGCTGACGAAGGAGACCCAGCTCGAGCAGACGAAAGTGAATCATGGGACTCGCTGCAACCTACTCCACAGGAAGAACACACAAAGTTTCCTGGAGAAGCTCATCCTCCTGGGAAGAACCATCCAATGGGGAAGCGCTAATGGTCAAATGATCGCTGAGTGCATTCTTCCACCAAGTTGCAGCACCCTTGTGACGAGAGTGAAGACAACTGGAGGCCAAGTGGCCAATAGAGAAAGGTCGTCTACATTTGAAGGGGAGACCCTCATAGTCTAATTGTTGTGTCCAAGGCCTATCCCCTACCATCAAAAGCACATCTCCATGAAGGGGTTTGGAGATGTCAATATCCACTAAGATACGAGCAACTATAGAATGTCCTTTGTATGCGGCTGTAGTATCTTCCTTCAAGAAACAATGACCAATAGCATTGCCTATGGCCTCATAGCATGAATCCTCCCAAAATTGGAGAGGGAGATTCGGGAGACGAACCCATATTGGCCTGACATTAAGCGGCTTAGTGAGTGGATTGAAGGAACGAGCCTAAGGCTTAATGGAGAGTGAATGCTTTCCCCACATCCAAACCCTACCATTTAGCACTACATCTCACTCCTCTATGGAAGCAAAGGTTACAATGAAGAATCCCCTAGCACTGGGAAAAAGCTTGATCTACCCCTCCACAAAGGGTTTCCATGATTCCATGACCCATTTGTGAAGATTCGGAAGAGAGCCAAAAACTGTTGAATCTGCAGATCACTTCGCGCTTAAGATAAAATTCCTCATTCTCTAAAACTTTCGGACCACACACCACCAGTAGGGACCAACGGCCACATGGCAAAGGCCGAACCCTAGTTTTTGATGGACAAGCCTAGGCACCCAAGATGTTAACCGCTTCAATAAAACTCTAAGGGCGGCCTAAGGCTTGGAACCATCAACAAGTGTCGAGTAGGAACCTGCGATAGGCCCTAAACCCACAGCAACCCCCACTTCTTGCTCAGTCAGAATCCCGTTTGGACCTGCATCATGTGCTGGCATAGGAATCATGTTCGAACCTACAAACAAAGGGTTTTCTTGCTCACGCCCCGAAGGAGAAAATACCCTCACGTGCTCATCTACCCACTCGCACTTAGAGACTCACTCACACTCAAACGCCTCGCGCTCCCACTCCCGCACAGACGCCATCTGTTGGCTATGGAAATTTAAAAAAAAAAAATTAAGTAAGAATGTTGAAAGAGGCTTCCACCAACAGTGGTTTTAGTGGCAAGAGCTTTTATTCTAGAAATATGTTGCATGCAGAAATTCTAAGTGGAGAAAAGATATCCCCTAAAAATTCAAAAGGAGAATAGCGAGAGGACTCTAGAAAATCATAAGTTGTTTTAATAGGCTACACTAAGGAGTGACTAAAATATTGTGTGGAATGCCAATTTTAAAAGTTTG
Organism: Cunninghamia lanceolata; assembly: GCA_027924645.1. NCBI lineage: Eukaryota > Viridiplantae > Streptophyta > Pinopsida > Cupressales > Cupressaceae > Cunninghamia > Cunninghamia lanceolata. The sequence goes on from BSBN01001368.1 coordinate 2,625,274, forward strand.
AGTACATGGCTACTTTTCAGCCTCATAGAATTATGTGCAAGAAGCATTTAATATTTTTGTTAAGATATCGATGTCCAAGAATTGAGGGGTGAACACTTAATGTAACTAATCTACTGTTCATGAGCTAGTTAGGTGTGACCAAGTGGGTGATTGTTTGATGCCATCATTGTTGATGTTAGTGAATTCAATAATGATTGTGTGCATGTCAATGTAATGTGGTTGATTTTTTATTTGTTTAGCACAAATGGTAGTTGTAATTGATTGGTGTGCAAAGTATTGCACAATATAGAGATTGTTTGGAGAAAAGAGGCTCATGTAGTGTGCAATGAATTACATTGAAGAACACAAAAGAGAGATTTTTGTGTCATTGCATGTCTCAAGGAAACAGAAAGGTAGGTCTGGAAGCATTGTTAGACCTATTGACAAATGATATCATTTTATATGGTTTGTAAGGGATTCATTATGAGATTTATACTGATTGTAGGTTAACAAATAATTAGAATTGCCATATAGGAATACTATTGCCATGTGATGGAAGTTACAAAGGTTGCTTGTTATTATATCATTTTTTAACATGGTTTTGAGGAGACATTTTAGTGTGTAGATTCAAAAAGTGCATTGCCCAATGAGATTATAAGAGTTTGTGCATGGATGCGTCATTGGAATTGCAACAATTGAGGCAGGACTTGAATTGTATGACTTTCATCATTCATAATGAATAATAAAGGATACCTCCTATTTCATGGTTGAATATATTTATTTATTTCTTTGTTAGGAAAGTCTAGGAATACTTAAAACACTTCTTATATCAACCGTACATTTTATAATTATCTTCGGGGTATAAAACCAGTAGTAGCTTCAAATTCAATCCTATTTCCATTAGACTATATATATATATGGATTTTAACTCTTTACTTAGCTATGATCCATGTGAAATTTGTTTAAGAGATTGTGATTAAAAAAATTCATTTTTGTACAAGTTAAGATTATAATTGTATGACAATTTAAAATGTTATATATATGGATTTTCTATGATCCATATGAAATTTGTTTAAGAGGTTTTGTCACTTAAATTCTTTTTTGTACAAGCTAAAAGTACAATTCTAAGTCAATTTAAAATGTTTTGTAGCAATTCTTTGAATTAATCATTTTTTGGAGATTTCCCTCCTAGATTGCAATCTATCCAGCTAGAGATGAACTCTCTTATGTTGTATGTCTTCATACTTTATTCATGGCTAACTTTGAACACTTCTACTATTAAAGGTGCTTGGAGTTGATGCGTTCTGCTCAATACAAGGGATTTTACCTCCTTGGTAACATTTTCATCTAAATCTCTTGCATTTTGAAATTCAACAATAAATGGTTTATGTTGGTTTAATTATTAAATTATATGTAATGGATTTCTCCAGGTTTTTACCATTGAGAGCACTTTTGACACTCGTGGTTATTCTTTGTTTACTCTCGTCCACTCTTCAAGCATATTTCAAAATAAAGGAAAAGTCGAGAAGGGAAATAACTGTGGATTGAAGGGAATGGATGTTTCTTGGGTTGTAATTTATAATTTTTTTCAATAGTTTAACAATTCCATTTGATACATTACCTTGGATTTTAATTTAGTATCTAGATGAACTAATATGCTAATATGATTTTGGATATTTAGGAAGATGGTTATGGGACACCTTTTTTTTTCAATGTTGTTTTTAAGTAATGATTATTGGGAAGAAGACAAGGAAAATCATGAAGCACTCATGATGGCATATTTTCTAATTGTTTCAATAAGCTAATTTTGTAATTAATTGCCTTATTTTTCTTTTTAAGAGATCTTGACACATTGAATATAGTAATTATATTTATGTAAAAAGTCATTTTTTATTATAAATGGTAGAATAAAACAAATAATGCAATCTATGAAACCTCTTCAAATTCTAAGGTTTTATTAATATTTTTGTTTTAGAATTCTTTCACAGGTTCCTCTATTAATGACCAACCTCATATACCTAGAGGCCACATAAGTGGGAAAACTCATAAAAAGAGTTAACATGTAATCGAACCATTTTTAATTGAAAATATCACTCTTAAGGTGTGTATCACAATCCCATTTTAGCACACCATAAAGGAAGAAATTATGAAAATCACAAACTCCCATAAAACTATCCAACCGTTTGGTCAGTGCTACTTATAATAATTATTGCCCCTAATAGTCTACTAGTTTTGTAGACAATAATGTAAGATCTCTATATATAAGGCCTCCCATAGTGGAGACAATTATAGGACAATTCATATGATAGGAAGAACAATAAAGACAGTTAATCTAGTGGCTATAAGTAGGATAATAGGGAGGTTGACTAAAATATAAAGGGTTACAAGGACAACATGGATGACAATAAAGTAATTATAATAAAAAATAGTAAGTCGCATAATGTAACAAATTATGCAATAGAATCAAACCTAAATAAATGAAGGTATAGCAAAGAGAAATTAACATGGGTCAAATTATAAGTATATTAACCTCCCCATTGGCTCGAGCACTTGTGGAGAGGTGGTTGTAGGTGAATAATGGAAACCATATTAGGCCATAGTGGAGGACTCATATGACTTGGTGTACATTGCTAGTGGATCTCCTATTCTTCAATCTTCAAAGGATTGTCTTTATCTTATCTTTTTTGTGGAATTATATTTATACTAAACTCTTTAGAATCCCATAGGGGTTTTTTTCCTATTCCTAGTGCACTTTAAAGCAAATGCTTTTTTTTTTCTTTTTTCTTGAGAAAGATATTAGGAAATTGATTTATATGGTTCCAACCTCATAACAATGACTTTCCAAATTTATCATCGCGATGGCAACAAAATAGGCCACTAATGGTGATGTAAGTTAGACAAAGTTTTGTGGTAAATTGAAGTGTCTAATGAGCCTAGTTTAGTGATGTGGAGTGAACATTGTTTGGGGAGTGAATGCCATTAGTTTGAGTGTTTGCTAGGGTAGTTTGGCTTGCCCCATCTAGCAATGCCCATTTCATTGTTTCCTTCTAAAGTGAGGTGTGTTATCTATTTTAGATGAATGTGTCTAGACCTTAACCTATGTTTATTGCATCATGTAGGCATATGAACTCAACGGTGCTCCCCTGAAGCATACAATGGGTTTACCTAGACCATTGTGATGCCCATCCAAAATAACCCAAATAAAAGTCTCAACTGAGGGGCAACAATTTTTTTAGAAATTTAGAGATTTAATTAAGTTTGGCTTTAATATTTGTCAGTGACTAACAACAAACACACAAGTTAATTGACACCCTCGTGGTATTGATGTGGGCCTAGTTTGTGCAAACCTATGACCTTGTCCAAACCCTTTGTATCCTATGATGCTAGACCGCTTCACCCCGAGCAAGCTTGAGTTAAGGCTTGTTTGTGTATGTGTGTGTGCATATGTGTGTGTATGTACATACACATATATGTAATACATATATAATATGTAATAATATATATATTATATATATGTATGGATGGATGCATATTTGTGTGTGTATAATAGATTAGAAATGGCAAGGGATTTGGCCCCATGGCTAATTGGCCCTAGCAAGGCTAGTGATAACCCTACAAGAGAAGTTAGCCCCTTGTGGGTCTAATGTCCCTTGTAAGGTCATTGCCCCTTGCAAGGCAAAACGGTCTTTAAATGGTTAGTGCCACTACAAGCATAGACCCTATAAGTGTTGATGACCTTGCAAGTTGTTGGCTTATAGGCTTGATGTTGAAGCAACACCAAATTTTTAAATATATTTTTTAATTTACACATATACATCCATATTTACATACTTATTCATTTATTTTATATATATTACACGTATATATAATATATGGACAAGTATACACACACGTGTATATACATACATACATATTTACATACATGTGTGTGTATATATATATGCATGTATGCATATATAATAAATGAACAAGTATATGTGTGTATATATGTATATATATACATGTATATACACATGTACATGTATATATACACATATGTACACGTATATACATATATGTACACATATATGTATAGACACACACACATATACATGTATATAGTATGCATTTATAAAGGATATGTATACATAGGTTGTACATGGGATGCATCCTTGGTTATTTTTTAGGTAGCCCTATCCCTATGCTTTGAAAACGTTCTTGGGTCATTTTGACCCACTAATCAAACTAGGAATGTCCAAGAAATGACCAAGAGGCAGCCAAAAATGTTTAGGGATGGATGTAGATGTTGCAAGTATGTGCCTAATCGGTGTTGTCATTGATGTCAACATATCTTTGTTGTCATTGGTGTCAATTGTATCCTATTCTACTACTTGTTTGGAAACTTTATATGTTGAGAATATTGAGAAAATTGGCCTCTCCGAAAGAATCAAGTGAGTTACAGTGAAGTGTAGTATAGATAGTGAGTTGTATACTAAAGAACAGTCCAATAGATTGCTCTGCATTTCCTTCTTCTTACAGATCTAGGTCTGCGGATTGGAAGTTGTTTGAAGGGATGTCTGAAGATGCTAAATCCTGAGTTCAAGCCTCCGGTGTGAAGTTTTGAGAAAGTTGCATTCACCAGAGTAAAACTTGCTCCTAATTATTCTATAGTGACAGGGAGAAAGTGTTCTGCTCCGCATTCCTCTGCAATAAAATATTTTTCTCTGCAGTTCTAGAGGGAAGTCTAGGATGATGATAATTGCCTACAATTGCAGTGGTTCATGTTTTGGTGGTCCGCAAGCTATCTTTCTTTTATGACAGTCGAAGACAGTGAAGTTCATGTGTTCCTGTGAGAAGATTCCTATGGCTAAAGTGGTTAAGGTCCGTGTGGCTGCCCCTAATGATTATAACGTGCTTGTGAATGTCTCCTGATCATATTCCTATCTTGACATTGGTCCGCATTAAGGAATTGGGATCGTGTTTGAAGATTGTTCCCAGATAATGTAGCGTGTAACCAGTCTTAGCCGACTTGGTTAATTCCAGTAATTACAGAGATCCTTTGAAGATCATGGAAGCATGTTGAAGCGTGGAAGATCATGTTTGAGTCCTAGCTAAGGCGCGGCGTGATCCACATACATCTTTACTTCATTTCCTTTGCATAATGTTGTAATAGGTCAGGACCTGATTTGTAAATGTTTGTAATGCCAACCTTGGGGATTGTTCCAATGGTTGATGATTGTAATGCTGACCTTGATGATCATTCCAAGGTTGATGAAGTGTATAAATACTTGTAGTTGAGTTGTGACAAAGCAATCCTTGTGCGAAGATGGGAAGATAAGGAAAGAGGTGCAAAAGGCAGAGCAAAGCAATGGCAGAGCAGAGCAGAGGAATTGTTGTACTTCAATGTATTAATCTCAGACATGAAGAAGATGTTGATCATGGCAGTGAGCCGCCAGTAGGGTTTAATAGCCCTTATTGTAATCTTTCTAGGTTTAGGGTGGAGGCAGTGAGCCTGCTAGACCTAGCTATACTTCATGGCAGTGAGCCAATATGTTCTGGGCCCGTGGAGTGACCAAGCTTGAACATCATTTTTCAAAGATTACAATATATTTTGAGAGCTAATCCTCTCTATGGTTTTTCCCCATCTTGGGGTTTTTAACATAAAATCTGGTGTCTCTTGTGTTGGAGTTTGAAGTTGCAAATTGGAAGTAAGAAAACCCCTGATTCAGAGGAACTTTTTGTTATTTAGTTGTTGAAGTTGCTAAATTGTTATTCACTTTTGGTGATTATCAAATTTAACTATCTTCAAATATGATGGTTGCTTGTAAATTAGCAGCCAATTAATTTACACTTAGATGCTTTAAATTTTCTACAACTTCTTTCATTTGAATATGGTTGCATCTAAATATCATATAATAAAATAAATTATTAGTCATTATGTTCCTTTTAAGACAAACCTTGATGTAACAATCTCTTTTAGATCATTTTAAGAATACAAGTGAAGGTTTAATGTAAAAATGAAACAAATACAACATTTGTGAGTATGAGTATTGATTTTTTTAATTTTATATCAATATAATTTTTTTTAATAAAAGGTAAAGAGGGGTTTTTTGAAAGGGCCCCAACTATTTTACATCCAAGAAAAATAGAAACCACAACAAAATAGTTGTGCTATAGCACAACAATAGCATAACTCTAACAAAAGTACATTAGTCCATAAACTAGATAGCAAAAAAAACCAAAACCACAAAAGTATACACCCAAGAGAAACAACCACAAGACTAAAGATCGAAGCTCATTAAGAGTGATTGCTACCTCCCATTCATCTTGCAGGGCTTTGAGGTGTGTGCTAAAAACTTTAGTAGTGAAAGGATCAACCACCTTGGATTTACTGCCCCTAGTTCGAGCACTTAGGCCTGCAGCACTCAAGTTTCATCTTCTCATGCAACACTTTGATGTTATTGAGGGAGTTGTTGATCGTTGCTTTGCTGAAATTAATGATTTTCTAGATGTTACCCTTCACCTTTGAAATATCTACCTTCAATCTCTCTATCCTTTCTTCCTTCTTAGCCAGTTGTTCCCTATCAATATAAAAGTTATACATATGTTAATAACAAAATTTGTATAATTTACAAGGAATTAAATATATTTTTGAATGATAATGGGCAAATTGACTCTCATCTCATTTCATTGCCAATCATTATTTATATTATGGACTATTGCATCTCTAATTATGTATGTTATGTAGATACGAACTTGACTCATGTCATGATGTTGAAGAAGAGCACTTGACCAACATAAGGGCCTTCAAATAAATTGACTTAATGGGGTTGAGGACTTTCCTTGATCAATAGGGAGAGTAGTGTGTAAGTTCCCCTTGAACTTCTTGACCTAAAGTTCAAGTGGATAAATGACTTGACATTAGTCAAGTGCCTAACCCCTTGATCTCCTCTCCTTTTAGTTGAGCCATTCCCTCTCCCATTCAAGGGCTCAACCAATAGGCTAGGAAGGGACACAAATGTCCTCACATTGATCAAGTGCCTCTTTTCCCTCAACCATTAGGGTTAGGAATTATAGGCTTTCCAGCTTATAAAGAGAGGAAAACAAGGATTTCCCTCAACTAATAGGGAGAGAGCCTATAAGTAATCAATCAAAGCGAGGAGAATGAGGCAATGGATCTCATTCTAACTTTATAGGTTTGCATGTGTAAATTCCCAACATTTATAAACACCAAAATTTCTATATCAAATAATAATATTTTGAAACATTTCATGTTTTTGCACAACATCTAGCTAAGGAGATGCAACATTTTGTTAATTTGTGTGTTGGCTTCATCAATTAAACTCTAAATTTTAAGAAGGCATAAAACAACTATTCTCTTTCCTATTCAGATTGGCTACTATAGATGCGTTGCCACCATAAATACTAAGTATGAATGGAGAACTTTCTAGGTTCGACTTGAAGCTTATGCATGGAAAGAAAAATATATGATACAAAGGGCCTTATAGTGGAAACATTAGGAAGCAAGTACTCTCATGTTCCAAACATAGAAGCTTATTGGGTTAGTTGTGATGATGACTTTGAGGTTAGGAGATGAGAGAATAATCATATTACCCTTAGTCAATTGGCATATCTAACTACGGAAAAGGTGATTGAAGGGATTTCAAATTCATAAACATAAGATTGCCTAGATAAATAGAGATATAGATGGATGACCAACCTTTGCCCCTAGTTAATTGGTCTATCAAGGAGAATACATCCATTCGAGATAAGACCAAAATCATTTTGGGCCAAAGTGTCAACTATCTTCAAAGAAAATATCAAAATGGGATTTAGAAACATTTAGGGGTAAAAATTATAAATCTTTAAGCACAAAACAACCAAGCTATGAAATAACAACACTAAAGGATTCTTCATCACATACAATATTCGGATCAAGAGTTGTTAGAGGAAGTGGAGGGGACGAATAGGAAAGAAGGAAGAAATTGAAAGCTTTGTGTGAAATAGATGTGGCCCCAAGGATAATAAAGATAAAGTTTGTCATGAGAAAGAGAATTAAATCTTCTCCATAATGCAGCTAAATCTAGGGCCTCCTTGTCTTGTTTCCTAGGTTTTTGCTTCTACGTCACCTCTTACTTCTCTTGTTTTGCCTCCTTCGAGGTATCTTGCTAGGACACCTTCCCATCACCCTTCACCTCCATCACCCAAGAATAATCCTTTCATGCCAACATCTAAGGAACCTTCATGTCATACCACTCTCCTCCTCATCCTCAAAACCCTCCTCAAACTCCTAATAATCTTTCTCACATTCAACCTACTATAATCACTTCATCTCCCATAAGGAATCCTTGTGGGAAGCAAGTACAACTAGAAGAGACAATTGATAGGATCAAGACAAGAGTGTATTATTAGGACTAGGGGACTAGGTGTGTTGTACACCTTGCAAATCCTAGGTCTAGGAACGATTATTTAATATTGTAAATAATGTACGCACATGGAAAAGGGAATTCCAATTGGATGGATCTTGAGATTTTGTGGTTAACACTCTTTGTCATGTGTCTTTGATCTTATGATGGTTGCAAGAAGTCAATGAGTTGGGGGGTTACTTAGTGGATTGACTAGTATCTTTGATCGATTATTTATAACGTGTATAAGAGGTAATTAATACATCTACACGGAGTTCTTAGAAGTTTCTTCGATCCCACTTAATCTCAAGGGCAAACTCATTCAATTGGGAGTTACATTTTATTTATGGAGGAGTTACACAAGGTGGGACATATGGGTTGGATGTGAATTGCATTAATTAGTCTTTGGCTCATAGTTTTGAGCCAATGGTTTTAGAAATTTGTTATTGGTTTCTTGGATCTCCTTGGCCTATATATTAAGGGATTGGGATGGAGGTTGTAAGTCTAAGTTTTATGTACGGTTATGTTTCCAAATTTCTTCTAGGTTTAGATTATTGATCTCTTGTGAATCTCGAAGCTTGATATTGTATTGTAACCTTGTTGTTTCCGATAATACATTTGATTTGGTGCTTTGGAGGTCAGGTTTTTCTCTTTGTGGGGTATTCCTAGGGTATATTAGTGTCACTATATGTTGTGATTGCTCCTCCTCCTCCTCCTCCTCCTCCTCCTCCTTCTTCTTTCTTCTATTCTAGCTCTTATTCTAAATGTTGTTTACATGCCAAAACTTTGCTAAAATTTTATGAGATCTAATTGTAACTCTCTTCATAGGATTAAGTAAATTGTTTCTTATTTCCTTTCATATGGTATCAAAGCTTGGCCAAGTTAGTAGATCCATCAGAGGAGCAGAATTATTTTTTATTAGTCTTTGTTTGAGTGGGATTTTGTTGTAGTTGATCTTGTTTTTAGGAAACAAATATTGCAAGTACTTAGAGAATGGAGGTGGAGAGGTTCAATGTGAAAGAAATAAAAATGGTGTTTTATATGAATTTTAACACTTATTATCTTTTTAATGTGTACAACAAACTAGTGCCTATGAAAGACTATCTCTAACTAGTCCAAGGCTAATCTATCTCATAGAGCTAAAACTAGCAACAACACAAGCAAACAAGAAATGGAAAATAAGAAACTAGAGAGAAAATTATAAAATAGGGAACAAATGAACCTAGGTTATATTAATGCAGTTCTAGAAAATGCTAAGGGTAATGATTTGTAGCTTCTATGAAAGTTCTAGAGCAAGCAAAGGTAGAATAGATGTGTGCTTACCAAGGTAGGGGCACAAGTGTCTTATGACATGAGTGCTAGTGCTAGTGTAGGGGCGCTAGTATGGTGTCCTATCTCATAATCTTTTTAGATTCTCATATTTGGTAAATGTTGTGACTAGGATACTAAATCCACTAAATCTGGGTATCTACATATGTTAGAAACGTGAGAAAAATGAGGAAAAGGGTAGTAAAAACTTACAGTAAAATGATAATGGAAATGCATAAAAAAGGAAAGAAAATTTTATATAGGAACCCTAGATTTGAGGAAAAATAAGAAATAATAGGTCACACATTGTTGATAGAGTATGGAGAAACTCCTTGGTAAATTTAGAAACTATCTGATGAATATTTCTACTAGGTTAGTTATGTGGGTAACCTAGTAGGGGCAATGGTATGGTGTCCTAGGAGTGCTAGTGTCTTTCCTTAGAATCGCCTAAAAATTTCTAGGACGGTTCTTTGTGATGTGTTGAGCAATACTTGAAACTATTCCACTACCCAATTTGCACGAGTTCTCCTTTAAATCATTTGCAATGCAAATTTGGGTAATAGGAACACTGTAAGGTAGTGTTATGTCAAAAAATGTCCCCTTGGGGGCTTTTCCCTCTTAAGGTTTAGATCTGAGGTCCTTGGAATTCATTATAAGCATCTTGCATGTTAATTTTGAATCCCGATGAGAAAACCCCAAAGTCTTGTGGCAAATAGGACCTAGGGGGTGCTGTTCTTACAGACCCTGACTCAAAATGGGAGGGTGGACTTAGGTGCTAGTGCCCTAGTCCTACCCCATTTTAGGTCAGCCCTAAATTCAAATGTCAATTTTATGACTGTTACTTAGGTCCTATGCTAACATCTCAAGTTTGAATTACGAAATTCTTAGTGGGAATGTGTGTAGTTGCATATATAAGCATGTTTAGTGTTTCATTTGCAAACTAGAAGATGATTATGAACTTTTGGCAAACTTGTGATTTTAGAGCATCCATGATATTCATTGTTGCAAAGCAGAGCATTGTTATTGTGTTTATGATTGCAGAATTAGCTTCATCTTTCCATGTGATTGAATAGCCTTCATTTATGTGAGATCTGCACTTCTAAGGTGATATCTATTTGTGTTTGAATCATTCATCAATTTGTTTTTGGCTCTATCCCGCAGGGATACACACTCTTTATTTGACAACGGTGTTCGGAAGACTTGAATGTCTCTCTGGGTCTTGAATGAGGCAAGCCTCTAAACACCACAACCCCTTACCACTCTCCTAGTGATTTCAGGCTACAGGTGTTGCATCTTGATGAAGTAGAGTTGCATGGAACAGTAAGACAGTGTGCAGATTCTGAATCCCGGAAGAAAAGGATTGCTTGGACATGGGCGTTAGTGGCAGTGTCCTCCAAGGTTGCAAACATAGAAACAATTTGGATAGTGATAATCAACATTTGAAGAGCTTTTGACATCTTGAAAAACATCTGGCCTTGGACTTGGGCGCTAGTGGAGGTGTCCTCCGCATCTCCCGAGGCAGAAACAAAAAGTACAGTGATCATCAGTGTCAGAAGGAGATCAAGATTCCATAGAGAAAAAACCACCTTTGACAGGGGCGTTAGTGGTATTGTCCCTAACTATTCCACATTCTAAACTTCAAAAACTGATCATTTATTAATCTCAACCTACTACCTTAGTCTACAAGTATTCGTCGTAATTCATCAATTTGCTTACTGTTTTGCATAATTAGGGTTTTAAGGGTATATGAACATTAAATTAAAATATTAGTTGATAATATCTGAGCGTCCACATCGTTCCAAGTGACTACCAACCTGTAGGTGAATCCTCTTGCAAGAGTTGTGATTCAACTCAGTTGGATGTCCTTGAATGTTTGTAGTGAAAGGAGGATTTTACCCTTGTAGCCAATAAACCCCATCGTCCCTCCTTTTCCTATAAAATTTTTTGTTGAACCTGTGTTTATTTGAATTTTACACCTTGCTGAGTGTTGAACTTTATATTTGCATTCATTCATCTTATTGCATTTGAAAATTTACAAAAAAAATTGAAAATTTTAAAAAATTTGAAAAAATTGGCATCTTAGGCTTACATTTTGGCATAATTTGAATTAATTGGCATTTAATTTCTATTATTTTAATTAGATCTAATTTAAATTGCAGAAATTCACCTTATTCTAATCATTTGCATTACATTTTCATGCTTAATTTGTCAAAAATTGCTTGAAATTGTGTATTTTTCATAAAAACCTAGTTTTGCATTAGCTAGGGTTTGTAGTTAAAATATTGTTTCAAATTTTACTACTATTTTAAACACTCATTTAGGACTGATTTATAATTGTAGTTTTGCATCATAGTGCCCTCTTTGCAAAAAAAAATCATGTCTAGGGTTTGAAAACATTGCATTTTCACTAGATTTGGCCTTATCATCTCTCTCGATTTGCACTATAGGCATGTTGTGAAGGATATTATTGCATTATTGGACTAATATTGACCTTATTATTCGTTGCCCCTCTTAACATTCTTCACAACACCTCCCCCTTTAGTCATTTGCATTGAAAAAAAGGTGAAAAAGTGAACGTTTTAGGTGCATAAACGAGCATAATTAGTGTTTCATTGCATTTAATATAAATACATAAAATCATCAATTGGGCCTTGTTGTGTTGTACTCTATTACTCCTATCCATTGTGTTTGTTGTGAACTTGGTGTATCCATTTAGCCCTTTCCTTCAAACAAGTGCTAAGGAGTGAAATAGTCGCACATCTAGGGTACCTTAGTCATCATAAAACTTTGCATGAATTGTCTCCCTGGATATTATTGGACATTGATGTTACAAGACATTTCCAAATGGCATCTTCATGGAAATCTTTGCATGAGTATATCTTGGATTTTTAAAATTTCTCTACTTTCAATAATGAGAACCCCTCATGTTCTGGAACACATAGCATGCCTACATGATATTGATGTTTCTAAATGTTCTACACATGAGCTGAAATTACTTTGTTATATACATGATTTTGATAGCTTCACATTTCTCATAGGAGCATATCCTTTGATATTAGAAGATTTAACCAAATTCAACTCTAAGAACTCTCATGGGAAAGACAAATGTGAAAATTCCTCTTCCATTAATGCATTGGAGTTAATAGCTAAAGAATATGATGATGTTGATGATCCCATAAGTTATCCTACTTCTCCTATAGTTGAATGTTCAACAACCTTAGATGAGAAGACTATGGATAGCTCTATTAATGATACACCACCTAGCCTTCCTAGCACCTTACCTTTCTTTCATTCCAATGCTCTCCCTGGCCAAGATGTAGCATTAGTGGATGAGAAAAGGTCTCACATTAGATCCTTTAGGGGTAGATGTTGGGTATAATAGAGAGAGAAAAAATGTTAATTCAATATTCACTAATAGACTTTGTAAAAATATTCCTAAGATAATTGTGTGAGGGGCACCTAGTGCACCTTCTTGCTTAAAACCAGTGATTATAGTTCAAAGTGATCGAAAACCACCTAGACACCCCAATTACATCCTAAATTATGCAAGACAAATCACTCAAAGAAATCAAGGTGTTCAAAATGTGTCGCAACAACCACACTACAATGTGATTGCTCACACATACAACACCTGTAATAACAAGCAAAGAAAGCAAGCACCTCATGTGCCTATCTCTCTTCCATGTTCTCAACCTATGTTCCCTCTGCCACCTCGTGTTACTCATAAAAGTGGTCAATAATATGATATTGTCGAACAGCTTCGCGCTACTTTGGCTAAGATCTCTCTTTGGGATTTAATACAAACATCGCCTACATACCATGGAATGCTCCAAGAAGCTTTACAAAAGGTGATTGTACCACCTCCTGCTAAGCCTAATGACGTAGCAGCTGTATTAGATAGTGTGCATGCGATAAAAATGGATATTCTCTTTCAACCACATGAATTACCGTCAATTAAAGTTCAAAACCAATATGATCCTCTTATAATCTTTGTCATGGTAAATAAAAAGTTGATAAAGTGAGTTATGATTGACAATGGATCATATCTTAATGTTTGTGGTATTGATTTGTTACATAGGATTAAGCTTGATACCTCTTTAATTAAACCAGATATAATTAGCATTCACGGCTTTGATAATGTTGGTAGATAATCTGTGAACACTATAACTTTACCTGTAAATGTTGGACCCATGACATTATCTACCCTTTTTCATGTCATGCCCAATTCGCTTTCATATAATATGATTCTTAGTAGACTGTGGATTCATGCCATGGGGGCAGTCTTGTCTACCCTTCATAGATCAATAAAGTTTATCTATCAAAACAAGCTCCACACCATACATGATGATCCTAAACCAGATATTTGCTTACATATTGAAACACAAAAACAAGTAAACCATCGGCAAAGTCTAAACAACTTACGAGTTGATTCATCAACACCTCTTGCCACATATAATGCTGTGCAAGACTCTACACCATCGAATGCACTTTTTGGTGATGATTGGGGTTCATTAGATTTTAATCCTTGTAGTGTAGGGGAATATAAATTTAATAACCTTGACAAATCAAAAGTCACATCGATCTCATCTCAGCAAACTTTGGAAACACCTAAGAAAACCAAAGCTGCCTTGGTAGAAAACAAAGACAAGACTCTTACTTATACTACAAATTACGAGACCTATGAGGCTTCACCATCTTCTAAAGAAATGGAATCTCTCTATGGTCATGGATTTCAAATATTGTACAAAAATCATGACTATGCAGGTAATGGATGTGTAAATCAACAAGGAATTAGAGTACCTTTACAAGTTGTTGGAATTAACTACACCACTGGTATTGGATACTGCTCTTTGAAACCCACTAAAGCCTCTCGTCATCCTAAACTAAATGTTAATACGATATCAACAAGACCAAATCAACATGTGAGATATCCTGGGCTGATAGACAAGAATTGTCCACTAGGAGCTATCCCTATGAATCAGGTAAATATTTCCCCCTCTTTAAGCCACACTCATTGTAGAAAATATTATAATTGCTCTCAAGGGTGGCCTCTTCCTAGATATGTATGCTCTTAACATTGGGATGAATCAGGTAAGTATTTCTAACCCTTTACCTCTGTGTTGTGTTTCCCCCGTGATGTGTTATGTGTTGTTTAGGCCTTCTAGGATGACCCTTGATACTCTTGTAAGATCAAGGATACCGGGAGACTACCTCTATTGTGACCCTTCTTCTATTTGTATCATCATTCTTCTATATTGTCTCTCCTCTATTATCATTGTTGTGTGTTGTGTCCTAGGGGCATAGCATTACAGTTGGTGACTCAGGGGAACCTTCCTATGTGACGACCCTAGGGCACTTGTTTCTCCTCTCTTGATTTATTGTTTACCTTCCTCTAGTGCTTCTATCTAGCTGGCAGATGACAAAAACAAATAATAATTATACAAACCATGTGTCCCTTCAACGAGTAAGCAAAATGGACCTAGCCCATACATGATGATGGGGTTCATATATATTATCTGACGCTTGGCTAGTAGAATCACTCTATGTGATATTTTGGTGGTCTTATCTCACTAACAAACCATAACAATATTACTGCTCCTTGCACTTTGTTTATCTTGGATCTTGCCTTGCTTATACTTGGTTCTGAGATATCTGCGGTATAGCCCCACGGTTATACTCGGGTTCTGAATCCATAGTATAACCTCAGCTTTTTGATGTGATTATGTATATGCATTGCTTTGATTATGTGATGTGGTTATTATTGTATGGGAAGATTTCTAAACTCTTCTTGTAGGATATTGTGTGTTTGTGGAAACATTCGGCGATTGTAAAGTGCATGTCACTTCTAGGGGCATGGGCTTTGCAAGAGCTCTTGTTCCCTTTTGTGCTTTCTCTCTACCTTAACGTGCTTGATATCGGTACATGATATCAACCACCTTGAGGTGGGGGCATATATAAGGTAAGTTGTCTGATGATTTTGGTCTTAACGAAGCGTGTTTGTAAGTCCTCTGCAGAGGTGGGATGTTGTATCTCCACATGAGTACACATCTTTATTTTATATTACACTATGAAATCCCTCTATGGAGGTGGGATATTGTGCATATCCTTTTTTATTTTAAGCCCTACGTGGAGACAGGGATGGTGTATTTCTCGAGGAGAGTGCACATCCTGTCATTTGTAAAAGTCCTCCAAGCAGGTGGGGTTGGTGTATCCT
Source organism: Cunninghamia lanceolata (assembly GCA_027924645.1). NCBI lineage: Eukaryota > Viridiplantae > Streptophyta > Pinopsida > Cupressales > Cupressaceae > Cunninghamia > Cunninghamia lanceolata. The sequence goes on from BSBN01001368.1 coordinate 2,641,159, forward strand.
CCCTTAAGTGTGTCTTTGGTGGTTGTTGTGGTGAAGCCCAACCATCAGTGTGTGTCTGTAATGTGATTGAGATGGTGGTGAACCTAGAAATAGGCTCCTTCCATCGCTTATTTGCCGTGTTTTCTCTGTGTCTTCCATGTGTGTGTGTATGGTGTGTTTGTTCCCAAGCATAGTCTAAAGACCAGTGGCAATGAGCTCCTCCTATGCTTTGGGATTTGTATGGCATGTTTGTTCTCAAGTGTAGTCTAAAGACTGGTGGCGATGAGCACCTCCTACACTCTGAGATTTGTATTGCGTGTCTGTTGCCCCTTATACAGTCTAAAGACTGGTGGCAATGAGCTCCTCCTTCATTTTGGGTTGTGTGTTTACTTTCCATGTACATGCATTTACATTCATATATATGAAAAAAAAAAAAAATAATAATCATTGCCTTCACTGTATTCATTGTGTTTTACGTGTCTTCAATGTTGTCTTCTTCATGTTTTGCATGCTTGTTATTGTCTTCAGTGTGTTTGGCATGTCTACATCGTGCTTGGTCTGTTTGTTATGTTTTGACTGTACTTTAATGCATGTATTGGCCTTGCATTTATACATACATTAAAGTGGGGGCTAAATGTTATGTCAGAAAATGTCCCCTTGGGGGATTTTCCCTCTTAATGTTTAGTTCCTAGGTCCTTAGAATTCATTATAAGCATCTTGCGTGTTAATTTTGAATCCCAATGAGAAAACCTGAAGTCTTGTGGCAAATAGGACTTAGGGGGTGCTATTCTGATAGACCCTGACTCAAAATGGGAGGGTGGACTTGGGTGCTAGCGCCTTAGTCCTACCCCTATTTAGGTCAGCCCTAAATTGAAATGTTAGTTTCATGACCATTACTTAGGTCCTATGCCATCATCTCAAGTTTGAATTGCAAAATTCTTAGCAGGAATGTGTGTAGTTGCATATATAAGCATGTTTAGTGTTTCATTTGCAAATTAGAAGATGATTATGAACTTTTGGCAAACTTGTGATTTTAGAGCATCCATGATATTCATTATTACAGAGCAAAGCATTGTTATTGTGTTTGTGATTGCAGATTCAGTTTCATCTTCTCATATGATTAAAGAGCCTTCATTTGTGCGAGATCTACACTTCCAAGGTGATATCTATTTGTGTTTGAATCATTTATCAATTTGTTTTTGCCTCTATCCCGTAGGGATATGCACTCTTTATCTGACAACGGTGTTCGGAAGATTTGAATGTCTCTTCGAGGCTTGACTAAGGCAAGCCTCTAAACACCACAACCCCCAACCACTCTCCTTGTGATTGCAGGTTATAGGTGTTACATCTTGATGAAGTGGAGTTGCAGGTAACAGTAAGACAATGTGCAGATTATGAATCCCTGAAGAAAAGGACTGCATGGACACGAGCGTTAGTGGCAGTGTCCTCCGAGGTTGTAAACATAGAAACAATTTGGATAGTGATAATCAACATCTAAAGAGCTTCCGACATCCTGAAAAACATCTGGCCTTGGACTTGGACGCTAGTGGAGGTGTCCTCCACATCTCCCAAGGTAAAAATAAAAAGTACAGTGATCATCAGTGTCGGAAGGAGATCAGGATTCTGCAGAGAAAACACCACCTTGGACAGGAGCATTAGTGGTAGTTTCCTTGACTATTTTGCATTCCAAATTTTAAAAAATGGTTAGTTATTAATCTCGGCCTACTACCTTAGTCTGCAAGCATTTGTTGTAATTCATCACTTTGCTTATTGTTTTGCATAATTAGGGTTTTAAGGGTATATGAATATTAAATTGAAATATTAGTTGATAATATCTGAGTTTCCACATTGTTCCAAGTGACTACGAACCTGTAGGTGAATCCTATTGCAAGATTTGTGATTCAACTCAAATGGATGTCCTCGAATGTTTGTAGTGAAAGGAGGATTTAACCCTTGTAACCAATAAACCCCATCATCCCTCCTTTTCCTATAAAACAGGTGGTTAGGTCAAATCCACATGTTCATGATAATGGTAATAAAATATTGAAATCAAATCTAAAAATAGCTTGCTAATTGAAATGAAACTCAAAACCCTAATGTGCTTACTAATTAGAAGATGGAAGAAGGGAAGCTAGGGCTTGGTGTGAGAATGAAATGGAAAACAAGATGGAAACAAATGACAACAAGGATGATATAGGGATAAAGAGGGATGAAATGGGAAAGGGAAAACAAGGGTTTGGGAAAAAATAATAAGGATTGATAAGGAAATGGGAAAATGGAAGAAGGAAGGCTATGAGAGGAATGTACAGAGGAATAGGAACACACAAACCTATCCCATGGCTCCAAAATGATGCATGAATGAGCTCCAAAAATTATGAAGTATTACTCCAATGATAGACTAATGCTCGAAGCCTACTTCAAAAATCCAAGATAATAAAGAATAACTCCAAAGAACAAGATGAAACTTGAGTATGATATCAAAATGAGAGGAGGAAGGCTCCTTTTATAGATTTTTGGGGGCCAAATTTTATTATTTTGAGTGAAAACAATTTAAATTGATCTTAGTTAGTCAAGGATAAGGTCTCCATTAATTTTTGGAGCCAAGGAGAGTGGGACACTTAGGGGCAAAGTGCTCCATAGCCCAAGGAAGTTGAGCTTGGATGGGAAGATAGAGGGGAAAGAAACATGATGAAAAAAGGTGGTTTCAATTCAATTGGATTCTAGATACACGAGATATGAAAGATGCAAGGTGAAAATAAGCTAGTCTTGTGAGAGGATAAGAAAGCATTTAATTTTTGGAGTTGTTGGGTCCAAAACCCTAGAGTGTTTATGAAAATCCTAGGCTAGGGTTATCATCAAGGAGAAAAGAAATGCACTCATCAACAGGTTGAGGATGATTCTAACCCAATTGCTAGAAGTGAGTAATCTCCTCTTCACTTTCGGTTCAGCTATACTAAGGAGGGTGTTCCTAGAGGTATCCCTAAAAAGGGGTTAATTACAACACAAAGTATATGCTAAATGATAACAAGGCAATAATACCCAAAGAGTAGTTTAACCCCTAAGACTGTCACTAGGTTAAAACTAGCTTACTGCATTATGTGACCTCTCATTAAGATGATCATGGCATCATCGCAATAGTGCAAGATACAAGCATGCAAGAATATGATTCTCTAATTATTTAAACATTATAAATCACTTATGATTGTTCTCTGGTTTGCAACAATGAATCATGAACTATAGTTAAAACCCTAATCTAATCCTACAACTAACATGACACATGATTATGAAATAAATGGTGTTTGATCCTTCACCAATTAGACCAGTGCCTACTCCGTTAGGCAATAGAGTTACAAAGTGCAAGATAAAAGAAGATAGATTTGAAAAACATCAACATAACCAAATATGTATTAACATACAAATCTTAGATAACACTACATACAATGGACATACTTAATAATCCAAAACAAAATTGTAATAACCCATGTGAGATGAAAACAAAACGTTACAAAAAGTCTTGTAATGCGTTAGATGTTGTCACACATACATCAAATCTTCATTACACATATACCAACAAATGTGGCAAAAGAAAATACATAGTTGTGTCTATGCATTCCCTTGAATCATTACAAAATATCTTGGAGGCATACCATTACATATGCATGCACGTTGAAAACCTTTGAACCTTTGATCTACAAGATGTATTCCTTTTGCAGATTGAACCGACAATATTTGATGCCCTAGATTCACTTGAAGCACATGTAGGTCTTAAACTAGCTCAATGATCAACCCTTTAAAATGAATACAAAGTTTATTTTTATATCCTTCAGATGATGTGCCCTAATTTGCATTGAATTATCCTCAACATCTACAACATTCCCACTCAAAATGAAAGGCCCAGATATTGTGTAGCTACAAATAGTAGTTGGGGCTCACCTACTATATTCATGGCATCCTTGGAAAATTTATTACAGCGTGCGTACAAGTAGCTAGGATGTTGGAATGTATGTAGGCTTGCGCATTTTCAATTTCATGCATTTTTCTTCACTATTTAATTGGTTTGATGATTTTCAAATTTAGCGAACCTTTTGGGTGATTCGTAAGTTTGTGAACGACCTAAATCATCGAAAATTATTTCATTGTTCTTTTAATATTTTTTCTCTTCTTTGTTCATCTTTCCTTTCTTCTTATCTTTCTCTACTTTTCAACATTTCAACACTTTTGAGAACTGACGAACCTCTTCAGCTTTTTGTCTTTTATTTTTCTTTGGTTTCTCCTTTCACCTTTTTTGGGATTTTGGCAAGTTCGTGAATTGGTGAACCTTTCAAAAGCCATTTTCTTTCTTATTTTCCTTGTCTTTTGATCTTTTGGTAAAATGGTGAACTCACAAACTACTTTTGATGTTTCAATGAGTTCGCGAACCTATGAACTCATTGAAATTATTGTTTTTCTTCATTCACCTTGTCCTCTTTCTTTTTTGGCAATTTGGTAAGTTCATAAACCTACAAACTTGTCGAAACATTTCACTCTTTTCAACTCTCCTTTCTTGCCTGCTCTTTTTTCATTGTTCTTGGCCTTTTAGCGAAATGGGGAACTTACAAACACTTTTAGCAGGTCCGCGAACCTCAGCAGGTTCATGAACCTCAGCATGTTCACAGGTTTGTGAACTTGTTGAACCGTCGAAAAACAAAGCTTTAAGGATTTACGTAGGTTTTCAAATCTATGAACTTGTTGAAAGGCTTGGACACTTAGTAAAATGCTAGCACAAGCATGGGAGTGGAAAATGAGGGTCCCAATAGTTTCTCTAGTTGGGGATGTGTGCCTTATAGGGACAACAAGAATCTAGAGGAATTATCTAGGAGCAAACCACAAAAAAGAAACAAAACAACGGGGGATCAAGAAAAATAAACATATGTGCAGAGAAAAAAATGATGACAAGAATATATACAAGACAACACTTACAACCATTGGCATGAAATCACAAAGACATAATGAAAGGATGGTTGTAAACAAAATTTTAGCACACTTGTAGGTTAGACCCTACAAAGAGGATCCATGACATAGGTCCATGGGCAAACTGTTAGCCACTTGTTCAGCACAAAAAGATAGAGGAAATTGTGACTCAACAAAAGATGGAAATGACAAAGATATGGAGAAAGAAGACAGAACAAGATGATGAGAAGAAGGAAGAACCTAAGCTTTTGCTTCATGTAGAAGACTTCACCATTGATTAAGAGAAGGCATAGGGTCAGGGGGAGCTAACCATTGCATATCTATATTCTTTCCCTTGAATAATTGTGGCTTCTACAAATAGAAGCTAGGCATACAAATGAGTTGGCATGAAATTGACAAATGAGGTTGTTGACAAGGTAAGATAGTTTCATTTCTCCAAATTTCCAGAACAAAAACACAAGATGCGGAGGATTGTTGAATGGATTTGGGTCTCTATGGATTTACAAAGCACTCCAGCAGCAGTTTACCTAACCAGATAAAGGTGCATTAATTGTGAAAAGTTAGGGCAAATGTAAGTTACTTATGCTTCATCAACACAATCCTATCTCATTCAAAATCAAAGCATTTGCATCTAGAGTTGAGAAGAGAATAAGGCATTCAAAATATTTGGAGAATTTGAGAAGAGCTAAAGGTGAAACCCTAGCGATAGAACACAAAGGTATTTTCAGAACTATTACTTCATTAAAACCTAGCTTCTAAATTTAGAGAAATTTGAAATGGCTACTCCTCAATTGGTGGATGTTACTGAGAAACCAAGGCCGAAATATAAGAAATATCCTTACAAAGCCATGAAGGTAAATAAGGAAGGGACATTTTCCAATGTTTTGGCATATGTTGTGCACATAGAAGATGTGAGGGTTTATATTCAATCCAAGTTGGATGAGATTAATCATGTGAAGTTTGAGGAGATTAGTGATCAACTCTTGGATGATGATAACTACAAACCAGAATATGCCAATGTGGGAGCCAAACAACTGGATATATGGAAGGATTACCTTGATTTTTGTGATGAGCATGAATGGGTCAGGTATATATTGAGCAGAATCCATGATGAGTTATGTACCTTGATAAGCCCTATAGGATTACTAATACTATTCAAGTTTATGCAACTTGAATATTATTTTAGGTCCTATATAATATTTAAAAAGTGCTTTTAACACTTTATTCAAAGTGCAATTCAAAAAGAGGCCTTTGGATGTAATTTAAGAGTATTTTTAAATACTTGGAGGGAAAAGCAAAATAAATAAAATAGAGGGCTTGTAGTAGATGCCTATAAAAGAGAAGTTAAGGCTCACATAAAAATGATCTATCCAAATTTTTAATTTCACTTTTCCTTCCAAATTGGAGTTTGAAGCACTCAAGGATGAAAACCCTTGGTGTGGGAGACCCGAAGGATGAAAAACACCTTGGTTTCTATATTTGGATTCAAGGATGAAAACCCACCCTATTATCCATTAAGGCAATTTTATTCAGGGATCACATTTGGTCTCATTGATTGTGGTTGTTTGATTTATATTTGCAAGAAAATTGTTGAAGACCTTGAAGATTCAAAGATTGGTGAAGATTTCTAGATTTAGTGAAGATCTTGAATATTTATAGTCTACAAATTTGGTGTGAAGAATTTATTGATTATACTTTGTTGCATTTGCTACTGGGTAGAAAATATTAATTTATGCCCTTGTGAGAACATCCAACCATACCATTCAAAGTATTAAGGAAGTTGTCATGTACCATTTTTTTAATGTCAAATGCCAAAGACTTCCCTATCATACTACCTTCTATCCATCACAGCGCTTCATAAAATCATGTGGAAAGCAGTCGTACCATATTAATTATGGATCGTAGCAATTTATAAGGTACTTATTAAGCTTATCGTACCTCTTCCTTGGCAGTCATACAAGTTTGTAATATCATTTGTAAGTTGTGGTTGGTCTTTGAGTAGTATTTGGATTTTGTTGATAACAAAAATTGGTTATTGGAGCTAATGATTTTTAATTACTAATTGCTGAAAATTTCTAATTGCACTATTATAAGGGAGTTGGCTAGTAATTTCCAGTAGTGAAGAAGATTTAATTGTTGTTGGTAGCATTAAAACATGGTTTACCCACATTCTAATTTTCTGATCTAAGCATAATTGGCTACCCTAGGGTTTTATATTGTTGTTCTTATTCAAATCAGCAAGTATATTTCTTGTCTATTACTTTTCTAAGGTTACACATTTTTGTTCTTTCATAAATCAATAAGCATGTTCAAGATCTATTGTTGTTCTAAGGTTTACATTGATGTTCATTCATAAATCAGAAAGTATACTTGATATTCATTGTTGTTCTAGGGTTTCATACATGTTCATACATAAATCAACAAGCACATTGGTTGAAATTAGTTCTCTACATGCTAGATATATTGGTGTGATGTATTTGAGGATTTATATTAGCATATGAGGGTTTGATTCATGATTTTATAGCCACTTGAAGTTGTGATTAGCATTTGGTTTCATCTCAATTTGTTGTTGTAGTTTCTTTCTTGTTTCAAAAATCATAAAAATACAAAAAAAAAAGTACATGTTTCAATATTGATCCCGATTGGAGACATTTCACTAGTATTAGAGCTTTGATCTTGCTAGCCTATAGGGTTAGATCTAACTTTTAATGTGGCATAATGGGAAATCAAAGAGGAAGATCTACATATTCAATTAAGGATATCTTTAATCACATTCTAGAGTGAATGGGCAAAAGAATAGAATGGTGTTTGAAAGATAATGAGGCATGGATGAAAATATGGTTGGACAAATTTGAGGAACACAGAAACAAGAGCAGTCCAAACCGAAGCCATGAGACGTTGTGATAAAACAAATCATTGAGTAGGGATAGAAGACTTGTATCATACAAGTTGAAGGTAATGATCCTTTGTCAAAAGAAGATTTTTTATTGACTTCTAATGAGTGTGTTTGTCAACAAAATATTGATGAAGTTGAGGAGGAAAAAGTATTACTTGTTGAATGTGAAGGGTCCTAGATGGAAAAAGATGTGACAATCCTAGATGGAAAAAGATGTGCCAATCCAATAATAATAGAATGGTGTTTGAAAGATAATGAGGCATGGATGAAAATATGGTTGGACAAATTTGAGGAACATAGAAACAAGAAGAACGGTCCAAACTGAAGCCATGAGACATTGCAATAAAACAAATCATTGAGTAAGGATAGAAGATCTATGCCATACAAGTTGAAGGTAACGATCCTTTGTCAAAAGAATATTTTTTATTGACTTATAACGAGTGTGCATGCCAACAAAATATTGATGAAGTTGAGAAGGAAAAATCAATACTTGTTGAATGTGAGGAGTCCTAGATGGAAAAAGATGTGCCAATCCATGAACTACCCATCAATCTTCCAAAGGGTGAGTCATTACCAAATGTGATTGATTTTTAGAGTAGCTATGTTGATGGGTATACAATTGAGGAGAATATTTTGGTTGATCCTAAGTTAGGAATTTTGAGTCACAAGGATGGAGGCATTGAGGATATCTCAACAAATTCTAATTCGAAAAGGGAAGGTAAGCACTTAGACTATAGCCCAATGTATGAAAAGGATGGTCATATTTCAGAATTATTTCTCCATATTATTTCATTACAAGATTTTTTTCATCATGGAAAGATTTCTAAAAAAGGTGATAGGTTGAAAGATACAACTTGTAGCATAGGGCATATAGATTCCTTGATTCAAATTTAAAATTATTTTTGCATATGGGATCTAGGTGATTTTTTGAGGTTCAAGAAGGATAAAGGCTTCAATGAGATCAATATCACTATTTCTAGAGAATTCTTCATCCCATGCATTTGGATATAAAGAAAGCTCATGAAGAATTATATAAAATAAGTGAATTCTAGCAAATTTATGAAGGATCAATACTCATAGTTCATAAGTCACTCTTTTGAGCTAAGTTCTACACTTGAAGACAAGGTTATTTTTGGCAAAATGGAGATAATCACCATTGTCAAGATAACAAGATGCTTGATGTTAGAGGGTGGTAATCAAAATAGATATTGTTTTGATATTCAATAATTTCTAACTAAGCATGGTGTGGTGTTTTTATAATCAAGCTACAAACAGGTTTTCCACCCTTGAATGTATGAAGGAAAATTCTCAAAGGATGGGATACTACAAGATGGCTTCACCATTCCTTGCACCATGAAGTCACAATAGCTTATTATCACATTGGGTAGACACAAGGTGTGCTATGATTTCTATCATGGGAGAGTTCACTAAAGGGTTAAAATTTAAGGGAAGGTGGTGCTTCAAGGCATCAAAGAGGGAGCTCCAAGAGTTGTCATGGCTAAGAGGATGGAACATCAATTGGTGACAACCACGACTTCATCCATAGGTGAGACACTTGATCATGATAGTATTTGGTCTATTTTGGATTAGCATGGTATGGTGTTTAATGTTATACCTCTAGAATGGTCACCAAATAGAGGGTTTAATTAAGAGATGGGGAAGAGACATGTTGGAGATATCTTTCCTATCAAATAAGTGATTAGCATCATAAAAATGATTTAAGGTGTTTATAATAATATCATATTAGTGCAACATAAGCTTGGTGGAATGGTTTCAAATTCAGATATGTTTGCAAAAGATTACAAACAAGACATAATGGGGAAGAGTAGTGATAGTGTATTATAATTATTTTACAAAGGAAATATATCAGGGAGTGTTGTCTCCATAATTTTTAGCTTTAGGGCTATTGTCACCACCTTTCCCGTTTGCTACAGTACATCATTTGCACCCATACAAATGTTTTCAATCATAGGATTGATAAATTTTAAGGGTTTTAGAAGTGATTTTCAGTTTGTTGTTGCTATTGAAGTATTTTCAATCATTGTATGGTTGTTTCTAGTATCATAATTTTTGTACCATTTTTATATTGTTGATTTTTAAGGTTTCTAATTTTGAACTACTGTTACCATCATATAAAGCCACTTGTTTGTATATTTTAAGAGATTTTTCTTCTATTATGTTGTTTTTGAGGGGTTTTAACTATTGGATATGATGAAAACAATGATTCCAATTATCATATTGCTGATTGGGATGAGATTCCAAATTATCTATGTTTGCAGCTTTATTTCAGTGTGCATACAATCTAATTTTCACAAATTTATGAGGGTTTATGCCTATAGTATAGTTGTATGATCTATTGGAACTCAAGGAAGTTATTATCATGAGTTTCTAGATTCTTTAGTTCATAATGAAAATAGAGTGGCATAGCAAAAACATGGTAGTAGGTTCATAAGAAATCCTTTGTGTCATGACCCCTCCTAAAACTCTAGACTGACTTAATATTTAAATAAGCACCTCCTTCGATTATAGACCTAAATTGTTTAATTTCATGAAAATATTGGTTATTAATTTATTAAAAATATATATGTATATAATTAATGAATAAAAAGAAAATATATATAGTAAAAATAAATAAATAAATAAAAATAATAATAATAATAATAATAATGCTAAAATTAATTAAATAAATATAAAGTGATATATAAAATAGTAAAAAAAAAAATGTAATTAATTACATATGGAGATAGATATTAATTTAACCTAACTATTGGGTGAACAAATTGATTAGTGGTTTAAATTAAAATGAAAATTATAACTTAACTGTGATTATGAAATTAAAAAAGAAATTAAAGTTGTAATATAAAAATAAATTTAAAAAAAAAAGAAACTAGCTATTATGGTTTTTATTTTTTTCTATTATGGAAAAAGAAAGCATGATTTATGGCTTTGTTATAATGGAAAGAGGGAAGCATGATTTATGGGGATTCACAGGGCTTAAATTTGACAGTCCACCTTGCCTTCAAACAATTTTTTTTATGACAGTTATCTATTTAATGGTGCCTTTCAAATACTATGACATGTCTTGGGATAAGTAAATCATATAAAAATTAAATATATAAATCATCATAATCCTATATAAATTTTGACAGTTTGTCCAAAATATTTCCTTTCATATGATACAATCTTTTTTTAAAATTTTGATTGTATTTTACAGCAAAAATGTCTAGATACAGTTATACAACTGTCAAATTTAAGCCCTGATGGGGAAGCGTGATTTATGGCCTTAATTTCTACCATGCTTGAAGAGATGAAAATATAAATATTTTGGGTAGGTCATTTGACGGGGTTTTTTTGGGAGGAGGAAAAGAGAAAATTTTGGATTGGAGCTCTCCATTTGGAGGTAAAATTAAATTTCTGTATGATTTTTATGGTAGATTTTCTGGCATTAATTTTCTTGAGAATGTTTTAACTGGTTATTCTGGTATTGATTTTTCCTTAGAATGTTTTAAAGATCTTGCAGGGAATTCCTTTGAAGTTTCACATGCATACATTCTTTTTAAAATTGAATGTAAAAAAAATTTGAAGAGGGTTTAATATATATATATATATATATATCCAGACTACAAAGCAATCAAGTTAGAGTTTGGTCATATATATAGATTTTTTTAAATCTTTTACAAAGTTTTTATTTAAAAAAAAAAATTGAATTGCATTATTACAAAAATAATAATAACAATACTTTATGGTTGAGCGGGGGAGGGGCGGCCTTGGGCCGAAGCCTACCTCCGCAGGCTGCCTGTGCCTGCAAAGCGTCCGCGGGCAAGGAGGAAACCCCCGCCCATTTTTTTTTTGTTCTTTTTTTTTTCTTTATATATATATATGTGTGATTTTTATTTAAAGTTTGAATTAAGTTAGATTTATTTATTTACCTTGATCTAAAATTAAATAGTTTGATTAATCTAAATTTTAGTAGTTTGTTTAATTAATAAAATATATATACAATAATTTATTTAATGTTCTTTTATCTTGTTTAATCAATTCATATATCTAATATAATTTTTATTTAATTAGTAGGAAATAAACAATTTATTTAATTGTTTAGTTTAATGTATTTCATTTAACAAAATAAATTAACTAATTTACTTCTAATTTATTTTGTTGAATAAAATTAAGTTTTATATTTTATACAATTTTAAGTCACATATCTACTTAAGGATCTCATTCAACAAATTTTGGGAAGTTCTTACATTAACACAATTTCATCATTTCATTAATTAGAGAATAATTAATCAATCTGATTTGACAAATTATTAGCAAAGTTAGAAGACCAAACAAAAATGCAATTTGTTATTTCCAAATTCTCTTACATCTTTCAATTATACATATTCAATTCTAAGTATTTAATTTCATATAATTTTTTTTAAGGATTAAATGAATCATATTTCAATTTCAATCAATAGGGTATATTACTTATTTAATGGTAAATTAATTAATCTATAAGTCAAGGCAAGCAACAATTCATTTTGTTATTTCTAGTTATGTTACAAATTTTAATTATACAAATTCAATTTTTAAGTGTAAAATTTCACCTAACTTTTAAAGGATTGAATGGACTAAATATTCAATTTAAATCAACAATCTAATTTGGTATAACTACAAATTTTAATACCGAATAAATGGACAATTAATCCAAGTCATAACTATATAGTAAAGGTAAAGGAACGCAATAAGTTCACCTACTATTATGGGTTAAATTCACAAATGGTAGATAGGAATCTCTACTACAATGGGCTCAATTTACTTTGTCTAATTCAATGTTTTAGGAACTTTCTCAAAGTATTAGTTCTTTTCACTTAAGTCAAATGTGAGCAACTAAGGCAAATCTTGTTCTTGTTTATTATGACTCAATCGAATTTATTTTTACGATTCTAGATTAGGCAAATATTAATCTATGTTCAACTTTTCTTTAAAACCTTAATAGTTAATATTGCTCTAGTAAATATATCCTTCTTAGGGGTTTAGTGCCCTCTAGTGGAAATGTTAGTCCTTCAAACCCTAGCAAGGGAACAAAGATAGTAAGGATGAAAAATAGAAAAATAATTGAGATGCGTAGTCGAAAACTTATAGGACTAGGAAGTAGAGAAGTCTTAGTAAACTAAAGTATTGGTCAAGAAAGATCAATTACTTCTTCTGCTTCCTTTGTGGATAGCAGGTGTCTCGCGAGAACGGGCCCTAGAAAGGGCTGTGTACCCATATAAACAGTTCACATGAAACCTAGAATAGAAAACAGAACTACATATTTTACTCCTTGATCCCGTTTGGAAGCGGGTATGTAGGTAGGCAGCCTGGGGTGCACAGGATTTAGGCATCAAGATTAAACTTATAAGAGGGAAAAATCTAAATTCAAACTACTCGAAAGAATCCCCGTTTGGGATTTACTTGACTCCCCGAGGCCTAGGGCTGAATTTTGAGGGAGGACGATAATACTTGAATAGATTTAACCCATGAAGACGTAGACCTCGGTGCACCCCAGAGGGAGTGTAGTCTTTAGAGAGCAACCCAGGATCCGATGGGCCAGAGCACATTCCTATCTCGTTTGGATAGATGCCCATCTCGTATGGATGGAAGTATACCTATCTTGTTTGGATAGATGCTTGTCCTGTTTGGACAAAGGGTTGCCCCGTTTGGGCAGAGATACCCGAGTATGTTAAATCAACACTCAAACCAACGTAGAAACACAAAAAAAAAATAGTAGTGATTTTAAAGGAAATAATATTTTGGTAATCTCATAGGATATCATGTAACATTACACTTTGGCCTTGCATGAGATTGAGGATGTCCTCAAAGGGGAGAATGCATCATTTGCCAACAAATCGAGGAGCATAATGTGAGTTGGTTGTGTTCCTTACCTAATCCAAGTTAGAAATTGTGGAAAGGTGCAACCATGGATCTCATCATCAGACTCCCCAAGGTTTGCATTCATGTCGTTGATAAACTAACTAATCATGCACACTTATTTGTTTTTTCTCCTCAAGTCGTCAAATTACTTTTCAAAGAAATGATTAAGCTATAAGGGTTGCATAAAAACATTGTGGATAATGGAGGTAGGAGGTGTTGTATTATTTATTGGTAGAAGTTGTTTCATTTGATAGGAAAGGGATCTAGGCTCTATGTACATCACAGTATTATGAGGAAATATGGTAGGGTCATTTTTTATCAACTAACTAATCATGTACATTTCCTTAATTTTTCCTCAAATGGTTAAAGTATTTTTCAAAGAAGTGGTCAAATTACATAAGTTGCACAAATATATTATGGATGATGGAGTTAGTAGATCTTTCAATTCTTTTTGGCAAGGGATGTTCCACTTGACAGGTACAGGATCCAAATTCTATGGAGATTATAGCATGATTCATAATGTTGGCACAATGATACTTGAGTATCTTAGTTTGCATAGTGCTTTTTGCTAGGAGATGTTTCACTTGATAGGAGCAGGATCTAGACTATATGGACATTACAACATGATTCATAGTGTTGTCTAGACTATATGGACATTACAATATGATTCATAGTGTTGTCACGGTGATACTTGCACATCTGGTATGTACTTGCTTGAAGGCAAGAAATTCTAGGAAGGGCATATTGCCATGTCCACTTTTCAAGATTAGATCCATGGAGAATACTTCTAGCCTATTTATATTTCTCATAGGCTAAAGGATTAAGCAAGGGAGATAAAAGTAATAATATTTTAAGTAGGCCCAATCACCTTATTTTCAAAAGGGCAACTGTCATGCCCATATTTCCCATGCGGTCACAACACGCATCACACGTGTCATGTCCACATGTGTCATGTGGTCATGACATGAAATATCAAAAAATTTCCCATGCTTCCCTAGAAACCCCCTCGCACGCATAAGCGTGCTAGGTGGCGTACGCATAGGGCGTAAACAAAACAGTTGTCAGCGGGGGTACACGCACACATGCGCACACCCAAATGTAAGAAGGCCAACAAGGGGGTCTTCGCGACGCGGATAACATCACTACAAGGGTTGAACTTACTAAGCTCCTAAACCCTAGTTTCTGAAAAAATTCGGCAGCATAACGCCTCACGGGCGTGAGGGGGATTTATTACACTAACACTACTCTTAACACGGGTTTTCCTGATAGGGTTAACAATTTTCCTACTACTCCCTAATCATAATGAATTTATAGTTGATCTCATTAATGGATCATTTTTCAACAAAGCCCGATCATCTGTTCTCTTTCCCGTTTTCTGAAATTTAATATTAATTTCTCCTCCTTCTGAACTTAGCATTTTCAACAAAGCCTGTTCATTTGCCCTCTTCCGTTTCTCTGAAATTTAATTTTGATTGTATTTCTATCACATTCTCTTTCCCGTTGTGTAAGGTTTCTTTATGTTTACCCTATTTTTCTTCCCGTTCTCTATCAATCAGAGTTATCACTGCATCCTTTACATTATTCCTAATTTCTTGGTAAACCAGATCAGTGCTCCATCAATCAGAGTTATCACTGCATCCTTTGCATTATTCCTAATCAGGATTAACGAAGAGTTAATTCTTACTTAGTTCTCTTAGCCTAGTTCAGAAATGCCACGCATTTTCTCCTCTTTATTTTTTTAAGGTTAAATTTTCTATCTCTTTCTCTCTCTTTTTCTCAATTGGACGTTTACTCCACCTACAGTCTGAATTTACAATGGTCACATATGGAATGCCTGTGATGGCTTAATTGCATTTATAAAGATACGTATATCTATATAAATGCAAATAAGCATATATATAATGTATATATATGCTTATTTGCGTTTATACAGATAGGTATATTTTTCTTTTCATTTTCTTGATATTTTTTTTTAATAAAATTTATTAACTCCTGAAAGCGCAATTCCCCTACAGTTGAATTAATATAAATATATGTATTATCGTCGAAATATAGCCCCTATTTTATTTATTCTTTTTTAAAAAAATTACCCATAGATAATGTGTGTGTGTGTATATATATATATATATATATAATTATCTAAATGAATTTACAAAAGTATGGGCAAACAAATTATATATATATATATATATATATAATTTAATTTAATCTTATATTTTATATATTTTTATTTTTATATATATATATCATTGAATAATGTTATATTTTCATTCATTCTTTTCCTTTGAATTTCATTGGGAACCCTAATCTTTTTGTGGGTTTTGAATGGTTGCTTGTAGTACCGAGCTGAGGAGTGGCGATGGCGGATTGGTGGAGGCGGATCTGTGTGAGGTCACAGTAGAGATGGCGGTGGAAGGCGGTGGTGGCCGCTTAGGGCGACGAAGAGAGGTCGTAGAGGTGACAGTGGAGCGGCGATGTGGAGGAAGGCATCCGCAAAGGGCCGCAGTGGAGGGAGGTCTGCGGAGTACGGGGTCACGGGGACCATAGGGCGCAAGGGAGCACGGGCGGTGACGAAGGAGTTCACAGCGGGCAGCAACTGTATGATGGCAGCGGGGTAGCCGCGATGGGGATACTGCCACACAGGGCGTAAGGGACGGAGGTCTGCGGTGGCGGGGGTGTGGGGAGGGACGGAGCCCCCACCCACATCCCACTACACGGGGTGTGGGTGGGGGCTCCGCCCCTCCCCACACCCTTTGTAATACTCACGGTGGGGGTTCAAACCCCCACCATTGTTAACTATTTTTATTATTATTATTATTGTTTTGATTGTGTTTTGCAATACAACCAAAAATCAGCAAGCATAAATTTATTCCCCATTATATTTTTATTTACAACAAAAATGAAATAAAATATATATATATATATACAATATTATATACACAGAAAATTCACAGTTAACTTAAATCACAGTTTCAATAATAAATCACTTAACTGTAAAAATACAGTGTATATATAGATATAATTATTAAACAATTTCTGTCAATTAATTTATAGGACATAATATTGAAATTAATCTAAAATGAGTTTTCATGCAATTTTATTTTCAATGCAACTCAAAAATAGAAATTGTAAATATAGGATATTATTCAAAGATCATTAAATCTGATTTTATCTTAATTAGATTTCAATTATAAATCAAATGATTCAATTTGAACATATTAAGCATATAATTTAAAATGAAGAGAATTAATTTTGTTTGCATTTAATCACAACAAATTTCATATGCATGAATGTATCCAAAACTTCATTTCCTTTCAAGATAACAAATTCCAACTTTCATATAATTCATTTAAAATCAATATTTCCACTAATTCTACAAAGAATAAATTTTTAATAAACTTTGTATACAATCAACAACTAATTTCACAACTTTTCAAATAGGAGAAGAAGGAAATAGACAATTCTAATATCCTTTTAAAAATAAATTTCTGTTCTTATTTATTTCATACATGGTAACAAAATTTAATAACACTATGAATAAATCTTTTATTACAATGAAGAGGATTTCCTCCTAACTCAAAAATACAAAAATTACAACTATCAACACATTAAGGTAGGATTTTCTCATAACTCCAAAATACCAATATTTACAACAAAAGAGAGAGAATGTTCTCCTCTTGGCAAATCAACAAGGATGAAGCTATTAAATGACCAAGCTCTCCTTAAGACTTAAGGAAAATAAAATATTTCCCAAGTTCAAATAATCTTCTCCAAGCTTTACAATAAGCTCCAAGAACCTGCATATCACACAAGGGGAGAAAACACCACTCAACTTGCTCTCCTCCCTACCGTAGACCCGCAAGAGGGTCACCCCCGAGCTAGGGAGATCATCCACACACCTAGGGTATTCCAAAATCCACTCCACAACAAAGTAATACAACATCTCAAAACACAGTTACACCCTTGGATAGTTACACAACACAACTCAACTAAAGTGAGTCAAAGAGGGGTAGGAGAGTGGACACACTCAACTCTAGAGTGCCACCCTTCAACAATATTTCAACACAAATTTTCCTCATGGCCTCAAGCCAAACAAGTAAACCAAAAATTCCAAGAAGATCATATTTTGGCTCTCAAGCCATATAAAAAATTTACTCAAATTACTCAAATGCCCTCAAGGCTTTCAACATCCCAAAACAAGGCAATGACCTCGAGGAGGATCACTCCTCCCCTACCCCACACTTGATGAGCATTTCTCCCAAGTGGAAGAAGCTCTGTCAACAACCCAATAATAAATTTCCCCACAATAACAAAAATTAAAACACAAGCAAAAATACATTTCACACATCCATCATGCAACAATTAGAAAATACAAAGGAAGGGCCTTGAAATCCAACCTTAAAAAGCCCTTTAATGGATGAAGTTGATGTAGAGCTCCTCTAAAGTCTCCTCCAACCTTAGCCACCAAACTCCCTCTATCCTCTTTCTCCAAAAAACAATTTCCAATAATAAAAATCTCCAAAATTCAACAACCCTTCTCCCTATCCCAAGTGGGATTAAAATAACCCCACCCATGAGCTTAGAGGAATGGGGAGGTGACACTTGTCACCTCCTCACTCTTCCTCCCAAATACTATTGTGTCCCAAGGGATGGGTGTTGACACATGTCACTCACCCATCCCCAAAGTCTTCTTTATCCCTTACCACATGTCATCTCTCTTACACATGAGAGAGAAAAAGGGGATTGGAGAGGGAAGGGATGACACATGTCTTCCCTTCCTTCCCTCTCATGAAGGACCACAAAACTCCATGGGGAGTCTCACAAGCCTTGGGAATTGAAGAGGGATGGGCTTGAGTGTTGGTACCACTCATCCTATTCCTCTCATGTCTCCAAATTCGTCACTTAACTTCAGTGTGAAGTTAAGGTGACCATACGGAGGTTTACCAAGGGTTACCCAAGTCAAAAGGGACCCTAGACCCATGGGGTATAACCCAGGTTCAACTTTAACCTAGTTAGGACACCCAGGGTCAAGTTAAGACACAAGAAAAGGGTCTCAAAATTTTAAAATTTAAAATGAAATTCAAATACAATTCTCACAACACAAATCATAATTCAAATTTATAAGAGGGTAGACCTAACCCATTCAACCTCATGCAAGACAACATTACAACAATAATTCAAACACAGAGTTGATCTCGGTTCCTAGTGGAACCATATCGGCTTCACAAGGGATTACAACATAAGGTGTGGAATAATCTCCAGTGTCTGTGGTTTTGTTAGAAATACCTACACACTAAATTTCAAAGTTAATTCCACATATAAATATCATAGTCGAAGCAAATTTAAAACATGCATTCCTAAAACATACCACAGTTCTCATAAGCATAAATGAAATCACACTACAATTTTTCCTCTAACATCACCCAATTAGTTTTCCTGTAATGTAAACATTAATCAGACATCACCCAATTAGTTTTCCTATAAAATAAACATCTATCTAACATCACCCAATTAGTTTTCCTTTAATATAATAAGGTTTAATAGTTCAAAAATTCGGGATCAACAGTCCCACAAATATAAAAGTATGAGCAATAGTAAGGTAAATAGTCACATGAACAAAATAAAAAAGGGTAGGCCTCACAGCAACTTAAATATTATTTTAGGTCCTATGTAATATTTAGAAAGTGTTTTTAACACTTTATTCAAAATGTAATTCAAAAAGGGGCCTCTGGATGTAATTAAAAAGTATTTCTAAATACTTGGAGGGAAAAGAAAAATAAATATAAATAAAATAAAATAGAGGGCATGTAGTAGGTGCTTATAATAGAGAATTCAAGGCTCACATAAAATGATCTATCTGAATTTGTCATTTACTTTGCCTTCCAAATTGGAGTTTGAAGCATTAAAATTTGACAACCCTTGGTGTGGGAGATCTAAAGGATGAAAAACCCCTTGGTTTCTATATTTGGATTCGAGGATGAAAACTCTCTTATCCATTGAGGTGATTCTATTCAAGGATTACATTTGAGCTCATTGATTGTGGTTGTTTGATTCATATTTGCAAGAAAATTGTTGAAGACCTTGAAGATTCAAAGATTGGTGAAGATTTCTAGAATCGGTGAAGATATTGAAGATTTATAGTCTACATATTTGGTGTAAAAAGTTTATTGATCATATTTTGTTGCATTTTCTGCTCGCAACAAATATTAATTTCTAACCTTGTTAAAAGATCCAACCGTACCATTCAAAGTACTAAGGAAGTTGTACCATTTTGTTGATGACAAAAGCCAAAGACTACCATGTTGTACCACCTTTTATCCATCGCAACCCTTCATAAACTCATGAGGAAAGTAGTTGCACCATATTAATTATAGATTACAGTAATTTATGAGGTACTTAAGCTTGTTGTACCTCTTCCTTGGTAGTCATACAAGTGTGCAATATCATTTTTAAGTTCTGGTTGGTCTTTGAGTAGTATTTGGATTTTGTTGATAACAAAAATTGGTTATTGGAGCTGCTGATATTTAATTATTGATTACTGAAAAACTTTGATTGTATTAATATAAGGGAGTTGGCTAGTAATTTAAAATAGTGAAGAAGATTTAATTATTGTTGGCAACATCAATACATGGTTTGCCCACATTTTGATTTTCAGATCTAAGTATAATTGGTTTCCCTAAGGTTTGATATAGTTGTTCTTATTCAAATCAGCAAGTATATTTGTTATATATTATTGTTCAATGGTTACACATTGTTCTTTCATAAATAAGAAAGTATATTCAAGATATATTGTTGTTCTAAGGTTTACATTGTTGTTCATTCATAAATCAGCAAGTATACTTGATATTCATTGTTGTTCTAGGGTTTCATACGTGTTCATACATAAATCAACAAGCACATTAGTTGAAAGTGGTTCTCTACATGCTAGATCCATTGTAGCGATGTATTTGAGGATTTATATCTGCATATAAGGGTTTCATTCATGATTTTCTAGCCACTTGAAGTTGTGATCAGCATTTGGTTTCATTTTAGTTTGCTATTGTAGTTTTATTCTTGTTTCACAAATCAGAAAAATAAAATAAAATTGCATGTTTCAATGTTGATCATGATTGGGGGAAGTACAATTGATCTTCCTCTTCCATCTTCACACCCACTAGGTGTAACTAGCTCACTATCATGTCGAATGCTTTTAGGTGCTCAGTAGCGGAATAACTATCACCCATCCTTAAAGTATATAGCTTTTTTCATTAAAAAAAAGCCTGTTAACCAAGGATTTAGCCTAATATAGGTTCCACAACTTTTTCTAAAGGCTCTCCACAATTAGTTCTTCACAAACATTCAATAATATAGAATTTTCCAAGAAAAGCCTAATAAGTCTTCTCACCTTTTTGTCCAACACTAGTCAATATTCTAGAGACATTGTAGCAAGTTTGTTTCTAAATATTGCAGCCAACAGATCCTGATCTATGATAAAATACTCCATCTTGAGCTTCCACAGCTCAAAGTTAGTGCCTTTAAATATTTCCATCTCTATTCTAGACATTCTTTCCATCTTCCCTAAAACCAAGATCACTTCATACAAACTCCCACTCAAACTAAAATTAGTCCAAAAACTACCACTTAGGACCTAAGTTGATTAGGCTCTAATAACAAATGAAACAAAATTAAGATGTGGAAATGCTTCCTACACTAATCTATGAGAGAATAATATATAGAAAATATGGTCTAAATAATTTAAAAGAAAGAAATTAACACAAACTATACAACCATAACACAATGATATACATGGGGAAAACCCTTTCAAGAGAAAAACCCCACACACTAAAGCATAAACCAATTTATTATCAACAACAATAGTAACATACAATATCCACGGACATGCCTTTATAAGGGAATCACCAACATATAGATCTGGAGTAATTCTAATAGCATAACTATACCTGCAAAATTGCTATGAAACCTCCAGCTCTAGCATCCAATAAATAGAGAATTCAAACCATGAAGTCATGAGTGGTAAACCACAAACCATGGTCCAAAACCATGACCAAAAAATGGTGCCCAAATCAAGGGCCCAAATTCCAATACCTTCCTTAGTCTTGGTCTTCTAGGCTAAAACTAAAATATGCTCTTACACCTATCATACCATGTCATAAGTTGTCATATTTAACTCCCTAAATTATGCACTCCATTTTGGCTCCATTATCTATATTCAAAGACATCTGATAACCTATCATAACATGTGTCATAAGTTGGTCAACTTGATCAAGACAACAATGTAACTCTCTCTTACATGCTCTTATGCACATCATAGATGATCTTACACCACTTACAATATCATAGATGCTCTTGCATATAAAGCATATCGATGGTGATAATGGTAAAGTCATAGTGGGATGCCCTTTTACATGATGGCTCACATTTAATTAACAAATAATAAATAAATACAAACATTAGGATACAAATTTTATGACATATTTCATAAGACCTCACACTACCATAGATTTTATAATTTCTTAAGTTGATCTAACCAGTAGTTCCCAAGCATGAACTTATCCTTTAGTTTGGAAACCATCCAACCCAACATGTGATCTTATTATTATTCTTCGGTCTCTAAGTTTGCTACTATAATGGTCAAATTTTACTAGGGAAAAATGTACAAAACAAGGCCAACAAATAATCTACATTTACAATTGCAACACTAAATAGTGATACAAATGGTGGCACACATCACGATGTGGATCTACCACAAGCACACGTAAGAAAACTAATAAAGGAAGAAACATAACTGATCAATTTAATTCCTTTAAGCATTAATTAGGTGAAGTAGCTTCAATAAGATGCTCATTTCTCTTTCTAAAGCATAATGAAAAAAACTACATAAAAATTAACAATTACTCATTCTTTCTTTCCATTATGTCAAACAAGGGCACAAGAAAGATAATGGAATAAAATATTTTTGTACGTGTAGTTTAACTCATCCTCTAATGTACAAGATGATATCATAAAGGAAAGGATACAATATACATTCATTTTTTTATCTGACATGCAATTCCTAATAAAAAGAAGTAAGATAAACTAGAATTGAATTAAATATTTAAACATAACAAAACATACATAATCAAACAAGAGCGATGAGCAGCTGCGAGTGAAGGAACGGGAGCAGTGGAAATGTTGCCAACCCTACACTGAGAGGGAAAGAAAGTGAATCTGACATAGGAGATGATGAAGATGATGGGGACGAAGGGGAATTCATATATGATGGGGAAGTTTGGAACATTCCCATTGAAGGTGAAGAATATGTGAGCCCCTTAACGCTCTGGTTGGAGGCTCAGAGCTTCATTTCTCATGCTAGGGCAAAGTCCCCTTGTTAGGCTACAGATAATGTTGGAGGGTTTAGCCAGGTGCTAAAGCAAGGATTTCTTCCCCCCCTATCTATAATTGGTTCCTCCCCTATCAGAAACACTTTGCTATTGGGTAGAGAGTACTTGGATGGTGTGGATCTTGAAGAACCCCAACCTACGGGGTCTGGTGCTAAGGAATCTGAGTCGATTGAACTTACTAGGAAGGGTTCCTAGAGATTTATGGAGTCTCCTCCTTTGGAGGCTGTGCCTAGGACTGTTGCACTTTTCTGGAGCCATTCCTCTATTTCCTGCTTCTCCAAGGGCTTCAGATCAGGGCTCCGGTTGGGAAATTTCTTGGCTATAGGCTGAATGTGGATGAAAGGTTTCTTCCTGTTCTCTTTCTCTCTTGATGAAGATATATTATAGATCCTAAAGGTTGGTCTGGGGTTCTTTAGAAGATCTTGTTTATTCCTCAAGAGATGGGAGCTAGGTCTAGACCTTGGAAAAGTTTGCTTTGACAAGGTGTCTGTTTGGGTGAATCTCCCAGGATTACCTCTTGAATACTGGGATGAGGAAGTGTAGATAGCCATCGCTGGCTCCATGGGGGATCTCATTACTGTTGATGAGATGACCAAATTCAGGAAAAGATTTATATATGCTAGACTGTGTGTTAATACTATTGTTGACAAAGTGCTCCCTTCTTCTATCACTCTTTCTTCCAGATTGGGTGACTGGGTGCAAAAAATCACCTACG
Organism: Cunninghamia lanceolata; assembly: GCA_027924645.1. Lineage (NCBI taxonomy): Eukaryota > Viridiplantae > Streptophyta > Pinopsida > Cupressales > Cupressaceae > Cunninghamia > Cunninghamia lanceolata. Next base: position 2,664,977 of record BSBN01001368.1, read on the forward strand.
AGGAATCTCAAGTGATGTGTCTAAAATGTTGCACGTCAAGGCATGCTTCTGTTGGTTGTGGTGTCTTTGATTAGCAAAACAAAGACACTATTAAATCTCATTCAGAGGTTTGGAGGTCTCCTACGGCTACAGAGACAGGTAACAAGAGCATGGTTTACAGGAGAATGGATCTGGGGAGTCGATTGGTGGTGTGACTTCCTCCAAAACGCAATGCACTAACCCTTCTATGCTAGAGATAGGTGGGAATTCTACTATAACTTTTGGTGCTTCCCCTTCTATTGAAATGAACAAAATCTTAGGATCTGAAACTAAATAAAGGTCTTTAATGGAGTTTGGATTCAAACCACCTTGAATGGTTCTTTAGATTTGGTTTGCCTATTACTCTTCTCACCCCCTACATGGGGTGTTGCCACTTGTCTTTGGGTTTGTTTTCTTGTGCTCCTTGTTTGTGTTGGGCTTGTTCTTGTTGGTTTGTTGGTTTGTTGTTGTTTGTCTCATGTCTTGTGAGACTCTCCTATTTTGTTGGTTGAGCAAGGGTTTGGGACCTTTCAAAAACCCGTCGGTTATGAGCTCCAATTAAAAGTATTTACCTTTATCAAAACAAAACATACATAATCCTACAAGCACTACTAAAACTTAACGTAAATTATAGGAACAAAATCTACTTACAAATGTCAATGAGAAGGCAATGTTTAAGATTTTGAGATGAATTGTCGCTACAAGCCAATAGGAAAATTCTTCATTCACCATGGAGAATTGACATTCACCACTTCATAGGTTACCATTCACCATAGTGAAATTTATTTCACCACTTTTAGGAACCAATGAATTTATATTGTTAAACTGGTGAATTCAATTGTCATAGGGCAACAAACATGCAATTTGACAATATTTTTTGACAAATAAGGTGACAAAAAATGTTTTTCCTTGTTGGCAAGAGAAATAATAGGACACGGTCCAGAGATCTGAGCCTATCTTACTCTTGTGTAGTCTTTATACCCTAGTAGTGATAGTGATAGAATAAGATATATTTGCATTAGGAAATAACATAATGCTGTAAGATTACATCATATTCAATGTATAATAAATATCATAAATGTTCAAATATTACATAATAGTTCTCATATATATTCCATATCTTACATCTTCCTCTCTTATTATGCTTCTTCAAATCATCATGTTTCATCATACTCTTCTCTCTCACATTCCTCTTCCTTATATAGCCTCTTAATACCCTTTCATAGTGTCTTTCCCTTATGTCCTTTCCTAAATACTTTTAATTAACTTATTTCCACAAATTCACCCTTTCCTTTATGATATTTATCCATATTAAGGATTGTTAAGGTGTGTTAGGGTTTGTTTAAGGCTATTTAAGGCTTATATGACCCATAAATGGGTCTAGGGATGACCCAAATGGTACCGCAAACTCTTTGCGGCATATGATAATGTTATATAATGTATAGTGGTATAGTTTGTGGTACTCCTGGTCAGCTGCTATCATTCTCCCCAGGCATAAAACATTGTCTTGTCCTCAAGACAACCAAAAATATTTCTTTCATTTGTTTCAATCAGTAATAGTCTCAATATAACCCACTGCATTCCACCGCATGATCATATACACATGGGCCCCAAATCAAATGCGGTGATGTAGGAATGGAATAACACCCTACGCTTCATATCGTAATCTCTACTCGACCCAAATTACCTTTGCACACTCTTATTTCTTGGTGCACAATCCCAAATCATCAGCACAAGCTCCCAGACTTTTATACAATCATTCTTCAAGCAACCTAGTAACATAGTCTTCACCTTGTTGTCTCTAGATATCTTTTTGGTAACTCAAATCTCTTGAAAATTAGATCAAACATACCTCTAGAATAGCTCTATCTATCCTCCAAACCACAAGACTAGAAAATTAACTACAGTAAAATGTGGTGGTCTCCAATGACACCTCTTCGTACCCTACAACCCAACACCTACTAACCCACATCAACTGAAATGAATTCCAGATGCCCCTGTATCAAACTCTTAGGGTTAATTAAAAAATGAGCCTCTTCACCATGACCTACTATCCTCCCCAAACTGTGAGATCATACAACCAATTGTGGTGAAATGCGGTGGTCTACTTGCACATCAAATTGATAAGTTTGGTTATCTATTCACAAATCCTTGCAACTACCTCAGTTTGGCGATATGTCTACAAGATTGTAACTGCCTCATTGGGTAGTGGTCTAAACAAGTCCTCTTTGTAATTTGCCTCAATTTCTTCCTTCATGATGGTTCCTTTTCATTTTTTGTGCCTTCTCTTCATTTATGGTGGTTCTTCTCCATCTATGGTAGTTTATATCCTTATGTGGTGGCGCTTACTACACTTTTAGGGTACCGCACATTTTTCCAACACTTTCTGCATTCTCAATAGATTCACAAATAACCTCAAGATCCTAGAATATTGCCTTACTTCAATACTTAATTAGTAAGGATATTATTGATCTTTCTTCATGGTGCTTTCTACCCTCTGTGATTTGGTTGTAACTCCTTCTGCATACGTAGAACTTATATAGTTCCCTCTCTGCACACATTGCCCATATACTCCTCTCTAATTCTTTATCAATACTTTATTTATTGCGGTATGATTTCTTCTTCTTTTGTGGTAGAATCCCTGGTTATCTCTTCTTGTACTATAGTATGGACTTCTTTATTCTCCTCATATGTTCCTTCCTTGTTGTAGTTCAATCAATGATCATGTTCTAGATTCTTTATCATCTCTTCTGAAACCAAATTGTCTATATTGCTACTATCAGTGATCAATTTTCAACATTTACTTCCTAATTTACACAAACCTTTCCCTTTCACCGGTTCCTCAGTTTTTTTTAGTCTACAAAAAACTCTCCTCATGATCAATGATTCGCCCTCTTCTAGTTTTCCTACTAATCTTGGTGATCCAACAAGTTCTTCTTCCACATAAGCTATCCCTGTACTATTTTTTGCTCTCTTGTTAATAGCGCCTCGGTGTCATTCAATGCTCGATGTTCTTCACCTCCACCCTTGAAAACAGGTTCCTCTTAATGATCTATCAAATCCCTTTTCAACTCTTTGGTATCCATCTTTGCGGTAAGAATTATGACTTCCTCTGCTATTGTGGTAAGAATTATGACTTCCTTTGTTATTTTGGTAGAAGCTCTTTATCATCTCTCCCTTGGTGGTGTGAATTGCTATCTCTTTTGTGGTAAGAGATTTTCTCCTCATTATTTTCCACATGTAGTCTTCCTTCTGTGCATCTTGATCCATGTCCTCTCTCTCTTGCTAGATGACTTGATTTCTCTCCCACACATGAATACTGGTGTCTATACAATCCTTTGATCATTCCTGTAAGATGTTACTAATTCAATCCACCAACCCACCCACAATTCACTTGTATACGACATGTCATAGGTTCTTCTTTTTAGAGTGGTTCTTCAACCCACAAATACTACAAGGATGTAAATCCCAACACATTCCTCTGTGTCCTTGTTTGTTACAATAAGTACATTGTATGCATTGCCTTCTTTTAACTTATTTGTCTGAACCAGTGATATCCCTTTTATTTCCCTTACCCCTTACATATCAAAGGTCTTCATTCCTGGGCCTCACTATTGGATCAATAGGGTCTCTAATTTCTTGTTGATACTTTCCCAATCCTTTTCCTTCATATCCAATTCCTTTCATGATTTTAAAACCAACATTATCTAGACTTCCTTTGCCATCTTTACCACAAGTAGAAATATTTGCAGATTCAGACACTTTGTCATCTTCAACCTTCTTCTTATCATCTATGGAAGCTTCAACTGCCACACACAAATCATTTGTATCACATGAGAGATTACAAAGTACAGGATTCAACCTTAAACATTCATATTCCTTTAGATATGATGCAAGTGTTTGATCTAGTTGACTATTTTCTTCTTTTAACCTTGATATTTCATCTTTTTGTAAATTGTTTTCCTCTTTGGATTTCTTCATCTTTTCCTTTAAATCTTCATTCTTCTTTTTAACATTATCAAATAGCTTCAACTTTTCTTCTAATTCTTCCTTTAACAAAAAAGAGGGGTAAAATTTTATTAAAATAAGAAGTACAAAGCAAGGGAATTACATAGCCCTATCAAGCTCCACCAAGTGATCCAACTGTTGAGATAGATCCGGGGGTAAACAACCCCGGTCCATCAAATTCCAATCATGAATATGCTTAGAAGCCCATTTAGCCAAACAATCAGCAACACCATTCCATTCTCTAGGAATATGAGTAAAAGTAACAAACTCCAAAGAAGCACAGAGGTTAAGAATCTGAGCAACAATCAAAGTCAAATGCCAGCTGACATCATCTAAATGTTGCCTATTCAAGAAGTTCACCACAACCTGGGAATCAAACTCACATATGATCCTTCACTATCCCAATTGACTTCCACGCTCCATAGCTGTTAAAATAGCCTGAGCCTCCATTAGATTATTAGTATGAAGACCCTTATAAACAGAGAAGATAAACTAAACATCTCCAGAGCTATCCCGACCAACAGTACCAATTCTAACATGACCAGAGTTTCCTCGAGAAGAGCCATCCGTGTTGATTTTTAAGACACCCTAAGGTGGAGGAGACCATCTCCCCTCCCTATTCACCTTCAGGGTAGGATGTCTACATATGTTGCGCATGAGTTGACATTGCTGAGGCGGAAGATGAAGACGATTACAACAACCAACATCACAAGAATCCACTGATGCTGTCAGATCACACTTAGCCACAACAGTTTCTCCCAAAGAATGCAGAATTTTCCACCACAAGCGAGGGGCCACCAACATCACCTCCTGAAAAATTTGATGATTCCTCTCCAACCAAAGGTTTCAGATAATAAAGGATGCGCCAATAGCCCAAGCAGCCTGAAGAAAGGAAGTAGAAATAGGGGCCCTGTCCCACCGATCCATAAAATCAGCCAGTGAGGAAACATGCCAACAGGGCATATTCCACACCCTGCAGCAAAAATGCCAATTCAAATCACTTCAATTTTTCTTCTAGATTTTCATTCTTATTTTTAACCTTCTCCAATTCTTTCTCTAGTTTATCATTTTCACATAAATTTTCATAAACATTCATTGTTGACCTTTTTATGGTTTCTATGATTTCTTTATTATCCTTTTTAACTTTCACCATTTCTCCTTTAAGTCTTATTAATTCTCCTTCCAATAAATCATTTTCAATTACTAAACCATCATTTTCTTTCTTTACTTTCTTTCCAACTTTTCCCATTTGTAATAAATGATTTTCTTACCACGTGTTCTGATGCTGCACTTGTCTTCGATTGTTTGGTGTTTCTTTCAGCGACTTCACGGGCCTTCACTCCTTCCTTTTTCTGTAATGTCTTCAAACTTCACCATCTTGCTATCTACCTTCTAGCTTTAATATCTGTGATTTGTATCATCTTCTTTTGTATTCGACTATTTGTTTACTTCTATGGAAATCCTTCTACTTTTAAAAGGCATAAAGGGCGACTCCTGGTCTAGGATTTGTAATTGTTCAAAGTGCCTCTTCATTCTGGGAGATAACTTTTTGTTTGTAAACGACATGTCATTCGTTAACCTTATTAATTTGTTTGTAAACGACATGTCATTCGTTAACCTTATTAATTTACTTCATTCTCTTATACTCCTAGGATCCAAATTGCCAAGTACCGCACTTCCTTTTGTATCTCTTATCCATAATATACGCCTTACCACATCATCTAAGTATTCTTCATCTAAATTTAAGGCTTTTTTTTGGATTTATTATTTGCCAAGGGTGATTCCCTTCTTTACTCATTATTTCAGTTGCACCCACAGTGGCGCGCTCATCCATTCTCTCTTTTCCTCCTATGTTCTTCTCTCTGGCAGCACCCACCTTGGCATGGTCAACAGCACCCTCATTGGTGTGCTCATTCTCATTTTGTTATTTTTCTTCCACAACCCTTCTAGTGCATTCCTCCTCTATTTCATTTGCCTTTTCAATTCTTTTGCAGTACCGCTCCTATTGATCCTGAGTCTGTTTTCTCCTTTTCTCTTCCATATTCATGTCCACTGTAAATTTTATGATTTCACCAATCTCTCTTAGTTTCTTTTTATCTCCCTTGGCCGTGGGTGTTTTTGATATGGTGTTTCATTAATCTTTATGTATCCCATGGTTTACTTACTTTAACGGTTAAATCTTTTCAAGGATCTCTTGAGATCCCTTCCCATTTCCATTTGTCATCCCTTAGATGCCTGCCCCCCTCTCACAAGGGTAGGACCTAAGAGATTTCTACCGCAACTCTTGAAAAAAAATGTCTCTTTCTTCTTTCCTTATTCTCCACTATCCTTACCAGGGTCCCACAATGGAACCAAATGTTGGCAAGAGAAATAATAGGACATGGTCAATAGGTCTGATCCTAGCTTACTCTTATGTAGTCTTTATACCCCAGCAGTGACAGTGATAGAATAACATATATTTGCGGTAGGAAATAACATAATATAGTAAGACTACATCATATTCAATATATAATAAATATCATAAATGTTCAAATATTACACAATAGTTTTCATATATATATATATCTTACATCTTCCTCTCTTATTATGCTTCTTCACATCATCATGTTTCATCATACTCTTCTCTCTCACATTCCTCTTCCTTATATAGCCTCTTAATACCCTTTCATAGTGTCTTTTCCTTATTTACTTTCCTAAATGCTCTTAATTAACTTCTTTCCACGAATTCATCCTTTCCTTTATGATATTTATCCATATTAAGGCTTGTTAAGGTGTGTTATGGTGTGTTTAAGGATATTTAAAGCCTATATGACCCATAAATGGGTTTAGGGATGACCCAGATGGTATCGCAAACCCTTTGTAGCATATGAGATTTTCATATAAGGTATAGTGGTGTAGTTTGTGGTACTCCTAGTCACCTGCTAGCATTCCCTACTAAACCAACATGGCATGGATTTCATTCCTACACATTCCTAGCATGATGAAATGGAAGAAAAATCCATAGTAAATGCCTAGAAACTATGTCAAGGATTCAATGTCCACATAGGCTAAAATCACAATCTGTTGAATAACTTGTAATTATAAAATATTTAGGACCTATTTATAGGTTCAGTTAGTCATAAAACTACCCAACCACATATTCATACACCAAAATCTTAAAAGCAAGAATTAGGAAAATGAAATGAAAATGTCCATATTTAATCAAATGATCTCAACATATTTACTATCAATTTCCTTCAAATATATATAACAAGAGATGTTTCACAAATCCTTTTATCAATCCATAGAATACCTACTTTAATACAAGTGTTGAATACAAATTAGGAATCATCTCATTTTTATAACTTGTAGATCAATTTTCAAAACAAATGAAAATAAGGAAATGTAAGATTAACTCCTCTAAATATGAAGCCTAATGAAGATGCAATCTCCAAATCAACAAGGGAATAGCTACCCCCTAACCAATATGATGTTCTCAAGCATAATCCTTCCTTGATAAGAGAGAGTAACATGGATCTAAACATATAGATACTCAAACATGGTCCAGGGCAACACTAAAGAACACATCATAAACACATGGTAAAATAAGTTAAAATTGATTACTCTTAATTCCAACTCCTTATTTCTTTAGATAGAAACAAAACACAAAAATATATTTTACAGTAAACAAATAAACTAAATGTTCTAATCTATCTCAGTGTATTTCACCTAATTAAAATCTATGTTCATTCTCTAGATGAAATACTATGGTTTAGCTTGTGGACTTGAGGTAATTTTAAATAATTGGAAATACAAAATATAATTTAGAAAATCATGACCAAAATAGAGAACTTGAAAAGATACATAATCTAGAGAAAGTTTCAAGGAGCAAATGTAACATAGACACCCACGTGACTCGTGGATAATAGTGCAACTGCACTAGTGTCCAAGTGCACTATGATCCTCTGTACACTAAATCACTCAACACAAGTAGCGAACACATGAGCTATTCCAATGATAGTAAAAAACATGCATAGTAGTACTAGAAGATGATAATGAAATCACTAAAAAACAACTTAATGATTTATATTGCACCAAATAAAGGGAATGATTAATAAGATAAATAGCAAAAATGGGACAAAAGAGTTAAGGATACAAAACCTCCATATGGTGAATCCACCAAAAATACCTAAAACTAGACAAAAAGAGAAGGGTTGACTACTTGGAAGCTTTCCAAAATAGTCAAGCCTCAAATATGGTCTTTCAACCTCCACTAACGGTCATAGAAAGAGTGTTTGATCAAGTTTGGTGTGTGTGCTTAATCCTAAGAACACCTATAATTAAAGAAAAACAATACTTATAAATATAAATACTTAAACAACTCAAGTGTACATAGATACTAAGTATCCTAGGATATGGAAAGGAAAATGTGGGAGATGTGAATTCACCAATAGCTTTTTCCAAATAAAAGGAAAGAAAATGAAATAGCACAAATAAATCAAGGAGACACCATTACCTCGAGAAGAGAAGAGAGGAAATAATGCTTTGTAAGAACTTATGAAGTAAATAATATCATAAGTAAAGAATGCTACAACAAGATTAGATATCTCAAAAGGAATAGATGCACACAGAGATTATGTTAGAGATTCAAAGAAAAATCATAGTAAAAGAGTTTGCTAATGAAATGAGAACAAGTATACTAGTATAGAAAACCAACAAAATGGAAGGAGTTCTAGCCAAAGGAGAAGTTACAGTCCAAAAAGTTATAGCCAAAGGAAAAGTTGATCTCATTTTGTTTCATGCCCTTAGATTTTTCTATGATGAGTTTTTCCAAGAGGTTAGGAAGAATAGGGACATTAAGATTCATGTGTATATAAGTATTACACAATATAAGGGGTGTTAGAACTAATACCAACAGTCAAACATGTGGGAAAATATTTTTTAAAATTCAAATTCATGGGACAACAGTACAATTGTATAGATGTCAATACAATTGCACTAGCATCCAAGAGAAATTCAAAGAAAGTATCAAAAAAATAGAAGCAATCAAAGTATACAAAAACAACATTAAATTTTGGTAAATTGGAGAAGAACAATTAAAACACAGGTTTAGTGTGCTTTAAAACATGATAAGGGGGCATACACTAAATCAAGTGCAAAACATAATACTATAATTGCAAAGTATGTAATTTTTTGTATTACACGTGATTTTCTCAAACACACTTAGTAGATCATTCATGATCCATAGGTGAGTTGTAATTAAGCAAGGAAAAAGAGTGTATATTGCCAAGGATATATAAATCCATTATTGAGGGTTAGTGAGCTCTCTCAAGAGTCTCATACTAAGTGAAGTACTCAAGAATCTTGAAGCTTAAGCACAATATCTTCTTGAGGATAAAAAATCACGTAAAAAACATCATATTTTATGTCCTTATCTCAAATAAAGAACAACCCACTCTTGATCTTAGAGCACACTTTGTCTCCTAAATCTTATGACAATCTCAAACACATGCTAAGGTAATTCTATAATAAGACTCATCAATTCTAAATAAACGCAATATGTATAGAAGAGAAATAAATTTACATAGGTTAAGACTCCATTAGAGGATGTTGAGTTCTTTTTTAACAAAAATAAAACATATACAAGTGGAAGCATTTTACCTTTTCTATTCACTCATGAAAAGGAGCATATCATTTCTATTAAGAAGAAGATATAAACTAGAAGAAATAACACAACAATTAAGATCCTACCTCTTACAAGCTTTTAAAATCCTTGGGTTTTCAAGGTGATGATGCACAAGTCTCTTTCTAATTCCAAACAAGATTTCTCAAGTTGAAATTCTTCTTCCCAAATCAAGAACACCCTTCCAATATTTACAAGTCTCTTTCAAACTCAAACCCTCATGGTTTTTCCTTCTCTTCCCTTCTCAAGCTCTCTACTTCCTTTCTTCCAAATGAAATAATAAAATCACAAAGAGGCAACCCCCTCTTTTAACTATTCCCAATGATTGAGTAAACTCAACTCTAGTTTAACAATCCTCACCAATAATAGGTTGGCACATGTCCATTCTCTTCAAGGCAAGCCAAGGAGTTCATAAAGCAACTTTGAGGATAATAAGAAAGTTTAATTTCAATAATAAGATATATCCAAGATATTTATCCTTCACAATAAAATATCTAAGATATTTATCCAAATTCAAATCCAAATGCAACTTGAGGGAACAAACTCTTACATGTCATGTGACTTCCACATGGGCTTCAAAATATCCAAAGTTATCCCCAATTATATTTAATTATAGTTACATGATGATCCATGTCCAAATGGCCACCTAAGACCTTCTAGATACTTCTAGAAAATCCCATCCATATCCATACCAACTCAAAAGCCAAATTTCACATAAACAATAAAAATTTACCTTTTTAAGATGCCTTAAAGATGTCATTTTCACAAAAATCTATCCAAGCACTTTTTCCATCTAATTTAACATTCAACAAATGTATATATGAATAAAAATCATTTCCTAATACTTGGACACTATAGACATCAATTATTAAAACTTAGACATCATGCATAACATTTACAAGGTTATCACAAGGGTACCTAGGGTCATGAGGCTTGAGTATTTTGGCAATACTAGTATGACATAGACATATCTTAATCATCCCATGAGTGGATTAGGATGGTGAACAAATATCCATGTTACAACTCTCTAAATTAACACCCATGGGCCTACGCATGGATCTTGTACACTCATTGCACACATCAAACCACGTTGAATAATAATAGTTGAAGCAACATTAATCAAAAGCAAGGAATAATATTCACACATGCAATACACAAATCTCTAGTATTATAAATATGTGTGGAATCTATCCTAATAGATTCATCTCATAAAACACATCATAGAATTGCTTCCCAAATCCATACAACAATAATACATGTGATAAAACATGCATCCTAATAATAGATTTCATAAACAACACAATGATAATATGACACATCACAAGATTTATAAATCAGGATATAACATCATGCATCTATATTTATCATCTCATAGAATCATTAGAAATAATGAACCTAAAACATCTATAAATTTCATATAATGAAATTGTCATATACAGTAAAACATCATGTAAACTCATATATATAAGGTGTCATCAAAATGGATTAATATAACATCACAATAGTATCCTAATACAATGGGTATAGTAAGGGATTAACATAGTTGGGACTTATAGTGCCTCCTTCCACCATAATGTGGCATGCCCCCTCAACTTACTTTAGGCAATTCTAACCCTCTATAGATCTAAGATGTCTTCAAATTCAAAAAAACTCTTCCACTTCAATGATCTAATTGACCAACTCTTTTGGAATTCCCAATCCAATAAAACTTAATACCCCCATATATGTGTTGTATCCAATCCTTGACAAGGCCCACAATAGTCTTTCTTCTCACACATTAGTATTAACTACTCCTACATGATCTTGTTCATCCTCTTCACCTTGCGTATCTTCTAAATCCTTTGGGTCATCTTATTGGATGAACCCTCCCTCTAATCCACTTCTAATGCATCCATCTACATTGCATCTTTCTTGGTAGTTCAGTTACTTCATTTAACCTCGTCAAATGGGTAATTCTAACTCAACCCACACCAACAATTTTTTTGAGCAATCTTGTCAACCAAAGGTCAACAATCTCAATGGATATGGCTACATGGGACACCATGTACAATTCAAGTTCTCTTGGATCTTAGGAAATCAAACTTTACCACACAAAGTGCACCTCGCTCTCATACCACTTGATGTAGGCAAGGCCTAAGAGTCCAATTAAAGATTGTCAAACCAAACAACACTTGGCTCAAAAATACAAACAAAAAACAAAATCAAGCACAATATATCAAAGAACTCAAAAATATGCTTTTACATGTGGAAAATTAATAACATGAGTAAAGGCCTAATTCTCGGTACAAAGGCCTACAACTTGGCATAAGGCCAAATTATAGAGTTTCAATATCTTGGAATAATGTCAAAAGTTAAGAACTTTTTAGAGAAAGCAATAATCTCCCAAAAGTTCCAGAAAATTTTTATTTATATTTAGCAAGGGCTTAACAAAACTCACTATAATCTCCAAGAGTTAGGAATTACCTCTCAAATTGGCCCATTGTTAAGATTATAACTTATTCACTCAATTTGAATTAATAGAGTCCATGTTAATTGGATACACTAGAAGTTGTTGGTGCCTACTAAGAACCAAGGTGTACAATAGTCTCATTTTTTGGCATGAAATCCTTATAGAATTCACAGTAGCATAACCAAAGTTAGCATCTTCAAGAAGGAAATCAAGAGCAAAGAACATGAAGGCAACAATATTTATAAATAAAACAATGAAATATTATTTCTTATTTCTCAGCTCAAAAAAGAAGGTGAAACAAGATTGTACCATTACTGCATAGGATAGACTATCAACCTTAAAAGGATGAAACTAAAAAGACCCTTGTAAGTATGAGTGTGATAAGAAATACTTACCAAAATCAAGGTCACACTAAATAGAAACCTTTAGGATCTCCCAAGACAAAGCGCACACTCTGACTCATGCCGCACAAAAAGAAACCTAAAAAAGGAAAAGAACGGTTGGAAAGAACAAAATGTTTTTTGTTGATGCAAGCTTGCTAATAAATCGAGGATGCTCCTACATTAATAGTTCTTCCCAAAAATAAAGGGAAAACCCTTGCAATATAAATATATATAACTATATCCAACTGATTCTTTGAATATTTTTCATTTGAGCATAAGGGTGGTCCCTCAAGGACTTCCACCTAATTGTGGAACTCAAAAATTCTGTCACGGACATATTGTTATGTGCTACATGCAAATTTTGATAGGCATTCCTTGAATGAGCAAATAAGTGCAACACCTCAATGTTAGTTTAATAGAATGAAGACCATTGTGCCATCTCAAGATGGAATGCCATCTAAATGGCTCACCCTAGATTGATCCCCACACAACTAACTATCCCAACCTGTCACTTCCCTCAATTGGCATACCCTAAGGTAGCACAACATGGAGGATTTCAAGATTATCTTGTAATCCTATGCAAACACTTATTTGCTATCATAAAGTTGAACCCCTTTATGCACTAGCACAACACCAAGATGAACATTTTAGTACATACAACACTTTGCATCACCATGTAAGCTTTAACAGCCTTTTATGCCTCATGCAAGCACCTACATTATTTTGCCCACTACCTCACAAACCTCAACGACCCCTCACATTCCTACACAAGCACTTGTAATGCTTCATACAACATTTATCATTTGTACCACTACATATGACTCCATAGATTATTTCATAATGTGTTACCATGCATGACCCTGTTGATAACTGAGAGGGGGGGGTGAATCAGTTATCCTAATTATTTCCCTTTTTGAACTTTCTTATTAATTAATGCAGCATTGAATCAAACACAAAAACATTACCATGAAATAAGAAACACATGACACAGTATTTTTGACGTGGAAACCCTGTTAAGGGAGAAAACCACGGGGTGATTAACCCAAAAATTATTCTCTGTTAGAAGAATAGGAAATTACAAAATGGCACTTGCCAATTAGGGCTCACTGCCCGAGCACACTGCTCACAAGAGGCCCACTGCCTACAAGAAGACACACTGTCTACAAAGTGATAAGAATCATAGTCTTGAACTGATTGGAAGCATCTGCATATGCTGGAGTTCAGTTCCGGTTAGGCTCAGTATACTGATCTGCTGCACTTCATCTTTCCTCTGTTCTTTATTCTGCTATCCTTTCACATACCGGATCTTTCTTGCTACTTCTGCTCTGTTCTGGACTTATTCGCATATATATTCCTTGATACACACTCTTCACACCTAAATCCATCCTCTATATATATCCGCACAAGTAATTTCATCATCTTTCTAGTCGGCATCCGGAACAGTCTAGTTTCTTACAAACTTTGTTCTGTCGGCTGAATCCTTGCTCACCAAGCAATGCGGATCAAGCATATACTAGTAGATATCATTAATCATGTCGGCCAAACATGATTCATGCCTTCACAACCTTTATCATCAACAGTAACACATCCGGAAAGTAGTCTGATACTCTGTCAGTCAGTTCTTCCTCTGTTTTCACTGTCTCTCAGGAATCCGGTACTCAACTTATTCATATCTTTTTCTTTGTCCATCACCGGAGGCTAAATCCTTGGAATATACCACTCAAGGTAGTCCTCTTGACTTCCCCAAATCCGCACTGCACCAAGACACTTCCTCTGAGAGATCCGGATCAATCTGTCGGACCTTGCCACATGCTCTGTTCTTGTTCACCGGACCACAACAATCTTTATTCTGACTTCCGGTAGAGACACATTATGACTTGCGGATATGTGGGATGACCTTTGTTGCCATCAATGACAACAACCATGAATCCATATAGTGTCTCTTGCCAACAATCTCCCCCTTTGGCATTGATGGCAACACTTAGTGAAAAATGACTAAGTGTTTACACTATGCTCCCCCTTTGCTGATGCTCTGTCTTTATATACAATTTCTGGAACTCCCCCTTAGTTGGATTCCTCATTTTTCACTGCTCCTCACTCCCCCTTTGACATCAATGGCAAAGGGTAGGGTCCGCACACATCAAAAATTTCAAAAATTTTCTATACATAGCCGCATATTTACATACTCACATATACTGAAGAATGTCTGCAAAGGATGTCTGCAATTGGATCATTTCTGTAGCCCAACTTTGCTTCATTCTATCCAAAATTGAAATGTGACCACTCAACAAAAATGCAAAAGCTTTTGCCCGCTTGAGATTTGTCAGATCTTTTGTTTGGGCGGTGGTCTGAGCATCACTGATGGCCTCATGCATAGTTTCCAACTTAGGGATTATAATCCTTCTAAGTTCTCCCATCCGGTTGGTGATATTCTTCCTTTCCTTCTCAAGATTCTTTATTTCATTCAAGACTGCAATAGTCTGACATTCTTGATTTATTATGGAGGAAGAGAGAGGATCAAAACTTTGAGATAAGCTTTGTAGCTTGTCCTGTTCTTCTTTTATTTTCTTATCAATTGCTGCTGTTGCCTTTGGCCAGGATATACAAAATTTGTAAATGTCACCGCCATCCTTAAGAGCATTCTCTAAGCTCTTTATTCCAATACTCACAATCTTCCTATCTTTAGAGATTAATTCTAATATTTCTGAAAATCTCTTATCCAAAAATTCCTTCCGGACCTTTTCTTCAGCAGATTTTTCTAGGGATTCAAAATGTGTACTAACACTGCTGACTAAGGTTTTGAGATTACCGGAAGAGGAGGCTGTGGGATCCTTTTGAAAGGATGGCATGATCTTTTCTAGCACTCCAGATGCTACCTCCATAAGCTCACAGTCTTCCATGTGAGATTTCAGCAGCTTCTCTTTGACTTTCTCATTTGCAAATGAGGCTATTTTCATTGTTTGCACCGGTGACAAAGAGTCAAAATCTAATGGTCCTTTGAGTAGATCCGGTTCATCAATTTCTATAGTGGCTTTGCTCAAAAATTGTTGAACAGTTTGTGCAGTGTCTCTTGCCGGAGACAGATGTTTCTTTTCTTCTGTAGTATGGGAGCTGTCAACCTCTTTATCTTTCACCCCTGCTTCCTTCTCCTGTAATTTCTCTTCTTCTTTGGATCCAGAGACTGTAGGGGAAACCGGAGGAGAGATGTTTGTCTGTTCAGGGCCCACTTCTTCCGGAACAGATGGTTCCAAATCCGCAGCTGTTTCTGCACCTAAGTCCTCTACAACAGGAAGATTGAACCTTTTGAAGGCCTTCCGGAGGATCTCTTCTGTCTCTTGGGCCACTTTGTCAGTCTCACCAAGCATGAGTTGATTCATCCTGGCTTTACTTCTGAACTCATCTTTGCAGTCTTTGAAGATAATGTTCATTGTCTTGGGATCAATTTGAGGATATAGCTGAATAGCTATCTGCTCCCGGATCTCAAGATCTTTAGCATGAGCATTATTCTTTCTTATTTCTAATTCCTTTTCTAGGCTTTTAGGAATAAGAGATATGATCTCAATGAAGGCCTTATTGTATATGTTCAGATATTTGACTGTGGCTTCCTGCAGAACCTTTTGGTCAGCCTCATTGTAGTCATCATAAAATTCAGTCATTGGTTGAAGGTTTCCATCTACCGTGACTGACTTGATTACACTCTCTAGAGACAGAGTGGGCTTTTCAACAGATACCTCTGCCATTTCATCCTTGTCTTGGCCTGTGGAGGGTTTACCGAATCCTTTCTTCTTCTGCTTCTTTACTTCTTTTACTCCCTCATCTGACTCTGTTTCCTCTTCATCCTTTTGGCTTTCATAAGCCCTTGTGGCTTTTGTCTTGGATCTTTTACCGGATGCCTGGACTTCCGGTTTTGAACTTTTGGTTGTGGGAGGTGCAGATCTTTTTGATGATCTGGTCCAGGTGGGAGTTTCAACCGGAACACTTTCTTTACTTTTCTCTTCTTCCTCAGCCTTCCTCCTCTTTTCCCGGCTGGCATCAAGTGCCTCTTTTGAGATGCCTAGGCCTTGAGCAATATGCTCAACTTCTTTTCTTACCTTCCTCTTTATCTCCGGTTCCCTGAGTTCTACATGTAACTTTACACTCAGTTCCTCAAAGGTTCCAAACCTTTCTGCCTTAGGATCTTTGGGCTGGCTTAGCATGTGTTGAACATGCAGCTCTACTATCTGTTCATCCACTTCATACCCCATGGGCATGATCCAGACAGTCCTTGGCTCCACTGCCTCCATCAGACACTGATCTGTTTCTACCATGAAGCATACTGTGTCTTTGTACTTTTCAACAAGGGATTGGGGTATTCTTTCTCTTGCATGCATCTTGCTTTGGAAGTTCTTGAAGTAACCCCATAGAGCTGTATTTCTTGCTTTTGCATCCCCAAGTCCATGCAAATAGTCTCTGATTTGGATGGCAACCGGTCTGTCATTCTGCCATATCCATCCACTGGATCCGGGAAGCTCATTCATGTAGTAAAAGAAGAGACAAAGGATCAGATTGCCATATTTGAAGGAGTTTTTCTTGTCCTTCTTAATCTTCTGCAGATTTTCAAAGAGTTGGTTTACTAGAAGCTCGCACAAGTCATAGTCTGCATTCTCCTTTAACATCTGATAAGCTGTGTAGATTGCAGTTCCCGGTACTGAATTTTCCCTACTGGAGTGATAGATTTTGTAACCAATTATCATAGCTGCAAATTTGACATCCGGTTCAATGATGTCATCAACTGTCATAGCTCTCTTGTCAAACTTGGATCCGGTTGCATCACTGACTGTCTGATTTTTGACAGATTTGAGAACAGGTAATCCACCGGATGAGTGCAGACCAGTTACAGCCCTAATTGCGTCCTTGGTGATCTTGAAGGGCTTGTTCAACCATAGGAAGTTGTCATGTACTCTACTTAGTACATACCGGACCCATTCATCTTCTTCAAAACAGGGGAAATGAATGCACTGTGCAAAGTGTTTGTCCTGGATGGCTTTATACTGAGGTTTGATCTCAAAGGAGTCATCTATCAATTGTTTATGATAGATATCCATCAGTTTTGATTCTCCAAAGTCTTCAAGATTCGCATGGATGTAAACCCTAATATCTTCCGTATGCAATACACCATGAGGAACACTAGAGAAGGCTCCTAGTGGATCTACCTCCAATGATTTGTAAGGATGTTTCTTGAATGTGGGGCGAGGTCTATCAGAGATCTTAACTATATTTGGAGTAGCCATTCTTCAAAGATTTGCAGTGAGGTAATGAAAAACGGAGAATACCTTATGCGCCTTTGATTTGCACGGAGTGATTGGATTGATTTCTTTATGCAATGACTTCGGCAGGAGATCCTTGGTGTGCTTGATGAATCTTGTTGCAGAGCTCCACTTTTCGCTTCTTCTTGAGTGCAGAATGAGCAAATGACTTTTGAGAAATCCCTTATATTGCTCCGCGAACCCTAATATCTGTCTGCAATAAATGCTTCACCTACATTATTCCGGTTTGCCTTGTCTGGATAGCTTGGAGTATCCCGGATTAGTCCTGATCTGTGAATATCATCCGGATCTTTCAATCATGAATAAATCGAGGTAACATATTACAAGAACATCCCAAACACTCTG
Source organism: Cunninghamia lanceolata (assembly GCA_027924645.1). Lineage (NCBI taxonomy): Eukaryota > Viridiplantae > Streptophyta > Pinopsida > Cupressales > Cupressaceae > Cunninghamia > Cunninghamia lanceolata. The sequence continues at coordinate 2,683,148 of BSBN01001368.1, forward strand.
TCCAATCCGCAGAACAAGATAGTGCACTTCCGGATCTCTCCGGACCTTTTTGTAATCCTTTGTCATACCGGAGCATCTCCCTGAACAGGTCTTATTTGATCGATCACAGCTTCTTCATAACTCCATGCGGACCTCTGAAAACTTGACTGAAGCATCTCAAGACTCATATCTGCAAACCCTTTAATCCGCATCTTGTGCCACATCCGGCACCACTTGTTTGGCTGGGGGAACAGGATTTTCTTTGAGTCTCCCCCTGAGCCTGAGCTCACTTTTTAATTTCCGGAAGAAATATCAGCACCAGAGTCTGGTGCGGATCCAACCTCTACATTCTCTGAACTTTTCTTCACCCAAATCTTGCTCATCTGATTCCTAACTTCATCCGCATTCATCTTTTGTTTACCCTTGTCTTGATTCTGATTATACACCGGACCTCTTTTGTCCTGATTCTTGTTTCTGCAGACTTTAGCATTATGACCGGACCTATTGCAGATTTGGCAAATAACATTTCTTTGCATATTTGACTGATATCCTCTTGATCTTCATTGATTAGCCATATGACCTACTCTATTGCATGTAAAGCATCTACCTTTGAATGATTTGTTTACTTGCATAATTCTGCATTCATGGGATTTGTGTCCATACCTTTTGCAGTTGAAGCACTGTCCGGAGAAGGATGAATTAATCTGATTCATTCTCATTCTGCACTGATTAGCTTTGTGACCAAAGTGGTTGCAGCTGTGGCAGTATCCATTGAAGGATGGATATCTTTGAGCATTTGGCTGTCTTACCGGAGGTCTTCTAGGCCTGCTCCTTGGATTTTCTGATCCAAGATTCTTCTGACCGGATCCGGAGCTTTCTCCTTTCTCATATCCCAAACCATACTTGTCATCTGTCCTCTTTTGACTTCCAAGAAGAACTTCAAGTTGAGCAGAACTTATCTTGAATTTCTCTTTATATTCATTTGCTGTTTGAAGGTCTCTTTTGAGAGAGGCAATTTGATCCTCAAGTTTTTCTTCATTATCTTTGGCATCTTCAAGATCAGATTCAAGATGTCTGATAATCCTGTCCATCTGGTGGCATTCTTCTGATTTTTCTTTAAGAGATTGTCTTAGATTGTCTTCAGCCTTTCTTTTTTCTTCAATCTCTTGAGTAAACTTTATAGTTCCTGATTCCATTTCATGTCTTAACATAATGACTTCTTTTGATAACTTTTCACATAACTTGGTTTGCTTAGTCAATTCTTCATTTGTATTGCTTTCTTCACTTTGTCTTGCCAACTGTTGGAGCAGCTCCTTTCTCTTTTTCATAGAGAGACTTAATTTGTCTTTTAATTCTCTCATGAATTCATCAGCCTGTTTGAGTCTTTCTTTTAATTCATTGACTTCAGAATTTGACTGTTCAAGATCCTCAAGGGCAGTCTTGAGTTGCTCCCTTAAACCATATGCATCCATTTGAGTTCCCAGGTCTTCCTCAAGCTGTTAGGCTCTATTAGGAGGAACTTAGCTCTGATACCAATTGTTGATAACTGAGAGGGGGGGGTGAATCAGTTATCCTAATTATTTCCCTTTTTGAACTTTCTTATTAATTAATGCAGCATTGAATCAAACACAAAAACATTACCATGAAATAAGAAACACATGACACAGTATTTTTGACGTGGAAACCCTGTTAAGGGAGAAAACCACGGGGTGATTAACCCAAAAATTATTCTCTGTTAGAAGAATAGGAAATTACAAAATGGCACTTGCCAATTAGGGCTCACTGCCCGAGCACACTGCTCACAAGAGGCCCACTGCCTACAAGAAGACACACTGTCTACAAAGTGATAAGAATCACAGTCTTGAACTGATTGGAAGCATCTGCATATGCTGGAGTTTAGTTCCGGTTAGGCTCAGTATACTGATCTGCTGCACTTCATCTTTCCTCTGTTCTTTATTCTGCTATCCTTTCACATACCGGATCTTTCTTGCTACTTCTGCTCTGTTCTGGACTTATTCGCATATATATTCCTTGATACACACTCTTCACACCTAAATCCATCCTCTATATATATCCGCACAAGTAATTTCATCATCTTTCTAGTCGGCATCCGGAACAGTCTAGTTTCTTACAAACTTTGTTCTGTCGGCTGAATCCTTGCTCACCAAGCAATGCGGATCAAGCATATACTAGTAGATATCATTAATCATGTCGGCCAAACATGATTCATGCCTTCACAACCTTTATCATCAACAGTAACACATCCGGAAAGTAGTCTGATACTCTGTCAGTCAGTTCTTCCTCTGTTTTCACTGTCTCTCAGGAATCCGGTACTCAACTTATTCATATCTTTTTCTTTGTCCATCACCGGAGGCTAAATCCTTGGAATATACCACTCAAGGTAGTCCTTTTGACTTCCCCAAATCCGCACTGCACCAAGACACTTCCTCTGAGAGATCCGGATCAATCTGTCGGACCTTGCCACATGCTCTGTTCTTGTTCACCGGACCACAACAATCTTTATTCTGACTTCCGGTAGAGACACATTATGACTTGCGGATATGTGGGATGACCTTTGTTGCCATCAATGACAACAACCATGAATCCATATAGTGTCTCTTGCCAACAGACCCCATGCAAGTCCTCTTCATCATGTGTCATCGCTCATGACTATGCATTGTCCATTGCATGTTGCTATGCATGACTTCACATAATTTCATGCACACACCTAGTGACTTTAGCAAATCTATACACATGAATGATTAGGCCGTAAAACAGAGCACCAACTGTCAAGAAGCACAACTGACATACAATTGGAAGATTGATAGTTCAAGATAAGTCATTACACTTCTTAGTCTTGTTTTTGTAACTATAAGTAAAGTAATCTTTATATTCACATGAATCATTCACATTGAAATGGGGATGAATACTATATAGCCATGTATAAACTAATCAAATATGTTGCCCCTTTCTAGTCACAAGAATCTTCAATCCTATATCTATAAACATCCCTTAAGAGAACCAATCAATTAGAGGTAGATATCAACATGATTCGAGTATCTAGTATTTAATCTGTTACAATCTAGGAAAATCATAAATGATGTGTTACTCCCTTCTCTAATCATGAGAGTTCTGATCCTTGACATTGTTGAACTTTGTACACATATGTACTTCACCCTATTCTTCCATTAAATAGATTAGTTGTATTCACTAACCTCTCACTATTTTAAATGTGGAATAGTTGTTTTACATCTTATCTTTTAGATTTTATCGCATAATTCTACAATCTATAATTATGTTTGAGTGATCTCTATCACTTAGATAAGTTGTAGATTATCCTTCATGCATCACCTAGACTTGGCACAAATCATTGGTACCAAAGTAGGAAGATTGTTACACCCCTTGTCATTAGTATTTACATTAAAGCAAAGAATCAATGTCAAATGTGCTCATATCTTCATTAGTGCACTCATGGGTAAGAAGAACAATAAAGTGCACAATATGTAGATGAAAGAATCTCATTCATCGTTTCTGGATGAGAACAAGCATCTACTCAAGGAGGTCCAATATCTTGAATGTTGGAATCAATAGTTACAAGATGCTCTATATTCAAAGCAGAAAAGCTTTGATCTTATCACGTAGCAGCTAACAAATCTCATGATGTGCAATGCTTAGGTTGTCTATCTTATCCTAGAAGATCTTTCCCAAGCTCAAGATAGATGTACTCAAGCCCTACAAAAGCTATATCCAAAGATCTCCAAAAAGGAAGAGGAACCAGTGTGACTTGAGTATGAGTGCACACAATTCCCAATGCCTAGTCAATTAGAAATCGGTGCACCACAAAGCCAATCAAGACACAATACACAAATGATGATAAATGAGAATCTAGTAAGCCCCTATCATTCTCCACAATCTAATTCATTAAACTTGTTGGCAATTTTGAGAAACACACCAAAGGAATTGGTTCCATGTTGCTAAAGCATATGTACTATGAAGGCCAAGGTCTTGATAAGAATGGCCAAGGCATCATCAATCCCCTCCAAATGGAGATGAGACCACGCAACATTGGTATAGGTTACATCAACTATTGTGCAAGCAAAGAAGGTCCTATTCTCTTCTCACCATAGTCCAATGCTAACAATGCATCTATATTGCAACCTATATCCAACAATTTAAATGTTTCCACTTGCATAATAAGAAACTCTAGTTCAACAAGAACTTTGTGCACACCACAATAGTGTGCAGTGCATCAAAAGGTCCACCCTTCTCAACAGCCCACATAAAAGGAACCTCCCGTAAGCATGTACACTTCTCAGATGTCCCCTATACAACTATTGCAACAACCACAATCTGCATAAGAACGTCATGTAATGCCCCAAGCTTTCACACAAGACATTAACAGACAAAAAATTGAATGGACATTTTTTTTGCATTAAAAATATGGCATCAACATGCCACATTACACACCTACACACACAAGGCACTGTGGCATCACACAACGACACACAAGGCAAACAATCACCAATGTACCAAACATGGTAACACAAGCAGAAGACTAAAAAAACACAAGTTGTAGCAAAAATGTGTAGCTTCCAAGCAAATTTGTAGCTTTTGTAGAACTTTGAAGTTCCCATGCAATTCTACAGTTTTGTATAACTTCAAATTTTCCTTGTAATTTTGCAATTCCTACAAATTGTAGTGGACCTCTAATCCCCACAACCCTTCAACTTGTAGGACTTCAGAGTTCCCATGCAAGTTTGCAACTCCTGCAAATTGCATGCAGACCTCTGGTCCCCAACTTTAACTCCAAAATTTTGAAGCTTGCATGCAACTTTGTAAATTGCAAATTGGAAGCATAATTATGAATCCCACAACTTTATAACTATAGACTTTTGGAGCTCACATGCAACTTTACAAACTACAAATTGCAAATGGAGTTTTGAATCCACAACTTTATAATTGCATACTTTCAGAGCTCACATGCAACTTTGCAAACTGTAAATTGCAAAAAGAGTTTTGAATCCTACAACTTTATAACTATGGACTTTTGGAGCTTGCATGCAACTTTGCAAACTACAAATTACAAGTGGAGTTCTAAATCCCGCAACTTAACATTACAGAAATTTGGAGCTCACATGCAACTTTGCAAACTATAAATTGTAAGCAGAGTTCTGACCTCTGATAGGCTTCCCTACAGAACTTTGACATTCTGATACAATTTTGCATAACTGTAAAATGCAAATCCAGAATAGAAAATGAAAGTGTGTAAAGTTCTCATTATGTGTGTTGTACAAAAGTGGATTGTGTCAAGCAATTGAACACATATAGGCGCTTCACTAGCCAAACAAGTATTCCCCAAGGATCTCAAAAACTATATAAAACCCCTATCAAATTTCCCATACTGACATGGGTCTACACATGCTAAGGAAATGATAAGGCATTTAATGGAAAATAACTACTTGGAAAAGTAATGTTTCAACCTCCATAGTCACATACATTCTTAAGCAAGGAAAAAATCACAACTATGCTAGTTACAAATTTATCTCCACCATTCATATAAATCATGTTTCCATCACATAGCTAAACAAGGGAAAAATAATAAAAAATGACATGCGCATTCAACACTAAAGTCAAGATGTGCAAAAAGTAAAGATACAGCTCTCACCACTTATGTGGGTGAATTACATACCAACTCATACAAGTTTAAAATAATAATTATAACTTCACAAATGAGGACTCCAACATCCCAAAGTATATATTTCCTTCAAACTACATAAAAATGCAAAGCAATAACATTAGAAGATGAAAATCCTTTTGCATGCACTCCTAGGCTTCTCCACAAGATTTGTAGGTCCCTAATGGTGGTTCAACACTACCTGACCATGTGGAACCCTTAGGCCCACCCCTCTGTGCTAGGAGACGGTCGACCAAGTAACAAGTACAAAAAGAACACAACAAGTATATGGCCACAAGCATGCCAACCAACACATATAAGGAATACTACACAAACATGCATGTATGAGGGTTCAACAATGCCATCAATGTACATGCAAGATGTCTCCACACATGTCAAATACAAAATCCGATGAACCAATAGGAAGAGGGTACTAGACACAACTAAGGAGTGTCATTACAATAGCACGACAACCATATAACATGTTGAGTACTATTCATATCTATGATAGGGTTACCCAACGACATTCACCAATCTCAATGTGTTGTGGCATATCCTTTACAACCAAGTCCATAATCCTCATGAGTCATTCAATGCATGGTGTAGTTAATCTTACTTAAGTTTATAGTTTATTGATCCCCATTCATTTTATGATTTAACTTGTTTAAACTCTCACTTAGCTTTATCCATGGGTTCCTTTTAAATCCAACCAAGTGGTGAGAGGCCACTCCTTTGTTACTCTAAACCTCATTCCTAAGTTCCCAACATCTCAAAAATACAATTTGATTGTGGCATAGAAATCAATGCAAAAAGTAATGATACTAGGTCCCATGACAAATAATCACATCTCACAAAATAAAACAAGCTAACATAGTATGAAGTTAAATTTTTATTTTTCCAAAAAGTTGAAATTATGTGAAGGTGCTTAAATCCACCATTAATGAATTCTACGAAACTTTCAAAATTTTAATTTCTGAAATACTCAAAATTATAAAAAAATCCAAGCATACCCTTAGAAGCACAAAATGCACAACTACGTGCTTTTCTACTTATAAATTTTGAAAAAAAATTGCCATAACCCATTGCGTATTTTGCATTTTTTTAAATATTTTAAAAATTACAAATATTTTTTAGATTTCATTGCACATGCAATAGAATAATGCATAAGACTTTCTTCACTAAGGCATAGTTTCTTATCTTTTTGACTCAAAGCATATTAAATATTCCACAAACACAACAAACATGTGTTTCAAAATTAATCTAAATGCAATGCAACAAGGTAAAATAAACACATGCAAAGGTCCTGCTCACTTTACGAGTTTAATCACAACACATATTTCAAAATCGCCACTGATTCAGATCCAAGTTTCACAAAGATTCACAAGACTCATCTCGCAACTCGAATCAAGTGAGATGGAGGTTAACCAAACAAGTTTTACACATGATGACCATCTCCAATTAACCATCGTTAGGGAAATCTATACATGCACGCAAGTGAAATATCAAGGGTACATGCACGATATAAGGATAGTCAAAGCATAGCATAAAACACCTAACTTGATATAATATCCAATGAAATAACATCAAACCATCCCATCTAACTGGAAATTATTTACGACTAGCATGACCCAGATATCAAGATGTAGAAATCAACAATAATCTACAATGTTAAACCAAATACAATAATCAACACATATAACATATATAGTGAAACTAGTGAAGCTAAAACACTGCAATAGTCCAACCATATAAGGCACAACATGTGCACCCCATAATACATAATTAGAAACTAGGTGCCAATACAAAACCCTATCAATAAAGTACATCGATGGTAATACAAAACATCATCGATAAGTATATTAGCAAGACCAAAGGAAAATCAAATAGACATACAAGGAATAAATACCTGAGACATTACACATCACATTGTTCACACACACAATGGCAAAGGCATCATTGGCAAAGACATGACACACACTTCAATTACATGGTGCCACTATCAACATAGATGCCATACAATTGAAATGTGTTGGGATATTTGTCCTTCGTCTTTGTGGAAAGAGCAATTATTCACAATCCACTTGTTGGTTCTCAAACATTCATCTACATAGGACTACACATTCATCAAAACAACACTATGAATGGACGGACCAAGATAGTTGGGGAAAGATCACTTCCTCTATGCAACATGGTTACAAGTGTAAAGCTTTCATCATCAATAATGCATTCAATATTGACACATCTTGTTACACCCTCACACATACACTATTGTCAATATAGAGCATCAACAAGAAGCTTCCTACTACTTCTCAAAGCTAATGCATGAGATTTCTTAACTTCACTCTTATACATCAATGTTCTTGGTAATGGACACCTAATTTGCATTGTATCGAACAACATTGGCATCAAGCACTACTCCAATTGGATCACCCCAAGTTCAACTTCGTGCAATTCTAATTAGTCTACCCCAAAATCTATCATTGCATTAGCTTCTTGTCATTCTAATTAGATTACCCCAAAATCAATGCAACATTGGTGTATCATTTTTTCAATCCACTCTCATGTATAAGGAGTCTTCGCACATCCCTTGAGGAGACAACAAGGGTATGCATGTACCCCTCTTCTTAACATCAAAGTACAAGGATATCAAAATACATCCCTCAACATTCACATTAAGAGCATTAGCTTTGCAACATCACCCAGGAACTCAAAATTAACCATAATGTGGACCATTTGTGCAACAAGTGGTGACAAATGATTTGAACACAAAGGGGTTCCCTCAAGGACTTCCACCTAATTGCAAAACTTGGCAATTCTTGGTCACAATTAGATTGTTCTACACCATATCTATGCATTTCAATAGGCTTCCCTAGATGAGCAAATAAGTGCAACACAACTCATCAACATTAGTCACGTAGCATAAAGACCATTGTGTCATCTCAAGATGACTCGTACCATCTGAATGGCTCACCCTAGATTGTTTCCCACACAGTTGACTATCCCCAACCTATCACTTCATTCAATTGGCATACCTCAAGGTTGTAGATGACATGGAGAATTTCAAGATTATATTGTAATTGTATGCAGACTTGCACATTAGCGCAATGCCAAGTTAAACTCCTTTGTGCACCAACACAACACCAAGATGAACGTTATAGTACCTACAACACTTTGCATCATCGTGCAAGCTTCAACAACCTTTCACACCTCACACGCACCTACATTATTTTGCACACTACAATGCAAACCTCAAAATTCTTTGTGCTACTATGCAAGCACCTACAATGCTTCATACAAGATTTGTCATCACGCGCTACTACACATGATCCCACACATTGTTTCCTCTTGCACCACTGCACATGACCTCATGCAAGTACTTATCATCATGCATGACTATGCATTGTCCATCACATGCTACCATGCATGACTTTGCATAATTTCACACCTAGCAATTTTAACAAATCTACACATGGACGATTTTGGCTGTGAAACAGAACACCAACCTTCAAGAAGCACAATCAACAAGCAGTTGGAAGCTTGACAATTCAAGATAAATCATTTACAACTAGTTTTTTTTAACTGTAATGTATTTTTTATAATTATGCAAATCCCTCACATTGAAAGGAGGGCGATTTTGGCCGTGAAACAGAACACCAACCTTCAAGAAGCACAATCAACAAGCAGTTGGAAGGTTGACAATTCAAGATAAATCATTTACAACTAGTTTTTTTTAAACTGTAATGTATTTTTTATAATTGTGCAAATCCCTCACATTGAAAGGAGGACAAAGACTCTATAGCTGTGTACAAACCAATTAGATGTGTTACCCCTTTTTGTCACAAGAATCTTCATTTCTAACGACGTTATATGCGAGCATCCCTTGAGAAAAGAACCAATCGACAAGTGCTAGATATTAGCATGCTTTGAATGTCTAGTATCGAATTGATATAGTCTAGACAAATCAAATAGTATGTGGTATGCTCTTCTTTAATTCACAAGAGTTCTCGTTTTCAATCTTGCTGAACTTTGTACCCATATAACTTTTACCCTATTCTTCCATTGAATAGAAGTAGTTTTATTTGCTGAACTCACTATTTCGGATGTATTATAGTTGTTTTGAATCTTGTCTTTAGAGTTTTATTGCATGTTCCACAAAATATAATTCTATTTAAGTGATCTCCATTGCTTAGATAAGTTGTAAATTGTCCTCTATGCATCACTTGGGCTCATCGCAAATCACTTTTTCCAACCCTACCACAATAATGTGACTGTAATGAAGATACAATAACATTCATTTTATGGTGCCTGGTAACCATATCAAATTAAACAATGAGACTGGGAGATTTTTAAGAGAGATAAATTTATATAAAACAAGAGCATTAAGAATATGGAATAATTTATGGTAGTCACAGTTTTTGCCTGGACAGAGAATTTGATTCGCTTTTTACAAATTGGAAAGATAAAAAAATCTTCCCATGGAAAAAACGTCGCACGATCCCAAAAAAAAAAATCACCCAAAAAAAATCAGATAAAAACAAAATATTGGGAATGCTTTTGATTTTCTCACCATTGTAGAGTTTTTAAGAAAATAAAACGAATACAATAATATCCGTGTCACAGGCATGTACAATAACTACACATGACAATCCATAACATTCTCATAGTGATGCTAACGTTTATCCCTCTTATTCCACAACTTGTCAATTTAACACAATTTCACGTTTACATGTAGTCAACCACAATCAACTTAACCTTACCTAATAAATCCTCATCATTATTTTCTCGTGTATAGGCAGTGGCCCCGAAGAATCTACAAAAGTCTATGATAAAAAGAGTTGCCTAAAGTGGCTCAAATTTCCTGTCAAATATAGAAATAATAAAAGCTTAAGACTGCTAACAAAAATCTGTCGGTTCTCTTATTAAATAAAACTCTAATTGTCCGCTCATCAAAAGATAATCGTACGCATGTCAGTTATCCCGTATAATAAACATGCATGATTGTTCACTCAAACTATAATTGTACACATGCCATTTATACAGTTATCCCGTAAAATAGACAACTATTAATCGTTCACTTGTCAAACTATAATTATACACATGCCATTTATACAGTTATCCCTTATAATAGACAACTATTAATTGTTCACTCAAACTATAATTGTATACGATTAACACAGCCCATTTAAGTTGGTATTGTTTTTTTAAGTACCTTTAACATAAAACACCAAGAAAGGAGAGCATGTAAGCGAAAACAGCCACTTTGAAGTCTAATCAAGATAATTAAAAATAACCTTCAATTGTATCTTTTACTATATTTATCTATATGTTTAAGACAAATTATAGACTTTATAATGGTTTACTAAAACCTTTAGTAAAAATGATACCTTCACTTCTTTCTTATTATTTTAAAAAAATCTTTCTAAAACTAATGAAACCCAATCTTTTAATCTTGATAATGTCATTAATATATCAAATTTCTATGGGGTAGAGAAAAAAACAACCATACCCTTGCTAGATACCTTAAAAACTTAATACAGGCAACAACTAGCTACATCTAACTTTCAACACAGCAAATATCATAAAATCGAATGCTGCACATCCTCCTGCATAACTCAAAAACAAGCTAAATAGCCTCTACAATTGATCGAGTATGTCATGTTTAACAACCTTAGCTTTGAAATCCCCCTCTAACATCACCAACTTGTTTGTAAATATGATAAGCTTAAATGGGACATCAAATAATACACATTATACATTGGCTTATAGATAGGATATCCAATTATTCAAATACGATGTCATAACTTTTGACGTTAACAAACGATACGTGTTTAATCTCCCAATAGCACAACTTTGATACTCTTCATGAAAGAATGTACATTTACAACAGTTAATTATTCAAATGCTTACGAACTCCAGACTTGAATGCATCCTTTAGTAATGATGCTGTTCAAAATCCGAAACAGTTAATGCACAAGTTCCAAAGCATACTTATAATAACCAAACGTCAGAATAACATAAATAATAAGCATTCATCTTAATCCACCCTCTAATAGTGTAGACCTTCGTTAGGAAGAATCTCACATGCTGAAAATAAAGACATCAGCACACTTTTGACATATTTTTAAAATATAAAGCATCTTCAGATTCCAAGAATATTTGGAAAAAATCACCAGAAATTCCTCACAATAATACAATGTTTAAGGGTTCATGTAAAACTATGTTAAATCTTGAAAAAATACAACTAAACTGAATGACCAGAAGCAATACATTCCCTGTAGCAACCAGGGTCCATCCTCAGATCCCTTATTCAGTCTAAATTATGTAACACCGATTCTCATTAACACCAGAGCCAACCACATATTAAACCAATTTCCAGAATGTACTGTGGAGACAAAATATAAAAGCATACACCACAAGATGCACAAACACATTAGGAGGCTCATACAGAAATCTCTTGATCCATTTCTTTCTTGTGGAAAATTTGGTGGGGAGAAGCATTCTCCCCATAAATGTACAAAAGCAAGAAACGTTAGCATGTACATTTTTAACCTCTTAACAGGAACCTCATGAACCAATTCCAATACTTCTACAAATTGACGTTACACCTGCATTATATTTAATATTGTACTGTTTTTCTTCTACATCCTAAATCATCCTCGTCATCCTGCATAGAAAATAAAGCATACAGCCATCAGTTCATGCTTTATCTCTTTAAAATTTATGGTAAGTTGCAATTTGATTCTTCATGGGACCTGCAGGTGAACAAGTATTATGAAAGAATATGGTATAAATATATATTCCTTGAAACTTCTTGGCACTCATATAAATTTCAGGGTAGAAGAAGGGTTCAAAGTTTTGTCAGCACATTCTTCAAATTTTCAAACATTAGAAAACTTTGGATATTTTGGTCACAACCTTCATTTCCTCCAAAAAAATATAGAAAAAACCCTTCACCATGGGACTAAGTTCGAGTAGTCATCCCCATCATTAAGTGACTTCCAAGTTAAAAAGTTCTGAGACTCAAAAGCTCATTGTGAGAACCTATTTAGGCATGCATAGAGAGACAGAAAACAATTCTAAAAATAATGGAGAGATGTCAGAATACTGAAGACAAGATAACGATCTCAAAAGTCAAAGTTTCAAACATCTAAACATGAGATATTCAGCAGGTTGAAAGGAAAGTATACTAATGTATAATGCAATTATGTAAGGTCATTCATTAGGCAGATTTTGAGCTATGATATGTAAGGACCAAGTGCAGTTATAGCGAAGAAGAAACAGCATCAATCTTGCAAAGCAAAATCAATGGCATAAACTAGAGAAGCTTAATCCCTATAGTGTATTAGGAGAGCAAGAACATGAGTTTGATGTTATGTGTCAGTGTTAAAATGAATGTCTTGTAGGCAAAATAAGATAGGGTAACTTAAATAAAGTGTTTCTGCTGAATTATACACATAAATGGTGAGGGAAAGAAAGGACCTAACATGTAAAAGACAAAACTGGTAAAATGAGAAAGTGACTTCCAGTAGTCCCCTAAACCTTAAATGCACAATGTTTGAGGAGTTTGTCCAGATGGATGAAACTGAGTTCACTTTCGTGAAATTCAGGTGTTTCCTTGTGTTGTTTTAAGTCCATTGTCTAGACAGTTTCCGAAAAAAGAGATCAATTTCCACTCACTTTGTAAGTTTCAGATTTCTACACTAACATCATCAGTTGATAGGATTCAGCTTTATTTCAAACTTTAATCTTACCCAATTTAGTATTCTGCAAAACCATCTCCAGTTTCCTGCAATTCAGACTAGCTGGCAGTTTCTGCTTATTATCATATTTTAAGACATGTTCTTAGCATAGGGAATTATAGCTCAGATTATTGTTGGATTTATCCTCCCTCAGTTCAGAGCATTTTCTTGGCTTCATGGCAGCACATCAGCAATGCATTTTTTTTCCCAGTCGTCACACCAGTGATAATTTGAAGTATAGACTTGCATGATCAGTGGAGGAAGTGCTTTATACCTGATATCAGAGATGAAATTAGTCTAGGAGACCCCAAGATCAGTGGAGAGAAACGGCTTGACATGACAACAATTGGATTTCTTTTATAAGGAACCTAAGTGGAAGGAGATCTAACCGTGGCAATCATGGAAAACAGGAGAATGAAGATGGAAACAGTATCAACCAGAATCTACTTGAGACAATTCTCATACTCAAGTTTGATGGGGTTAATAAAAGAATCAAACCGAGGGCTTGGACAAACAAGCTATACCAGTCCTTTTGATCATATCCTATGGAAAAAGTTAAAGAAAATCCACTTCACTGCCCTACAATTTAACAGGCCAGCATAAAACGGATGACAAGTAGTTGAGGATGAACTAATCAAGGAATACGAGTAACCATTAATAACCAGATGGGATTAATTTGACTTCTTATTATTAAGATCTTATAGGCATATACAGCAGTTGATTGGAACTCAGGCTGAAGAGAAAGAATAAATCCATTTTCAGCAATTGCTAGGCAAAAGTGGAAGAAAATATCAAAAAATATTTTAATTTTCAAAGAAAAAAAGGATGCTTCTCCTCGATGATAAAACCATTGAGTGAACATTGAGATCAACATAATAACAAGTATCAAATATGGGAACATGATTCTCATACAATGCACATAGACAATAAAAAGGTATGTGCCTATTTGATGCACATTACTATGTTTGTTTTGGTATCTACGAAGCAAGCTTGTGCAATGAATCAAAAAGAATTCAACAAGCAGAAGAGTATTAGTAGACTTGGCCTTTGGCATCTACTTTGCTTAAAGTTGACTGCTTGTTTCCAAAAGAGTATCGTCAACCACTTAAGAAGAGTATTGTGACTATACTTCTGAGGAACTTTTTAACAGTTCAACTGAAAGGAGTTGGCATCTACACTTCTGAGGAACTTTTAAACAGTTCAACTGAAAGGAGTTGGCGTCTAAACTTCTGAGGAACTTTTAAACACTTCTGAGGAATTATTTAGCTTGAAACCAAGGTCACAAAAAGTATGGGTGCCCCATTGCTTATTAAAGTGGCTCGGGAATCATTTGAAGGCAAGGTCCTTCAAATCTTCTGCAACCACAAAAGATAAACCCAGAGGGTATTGTAATTTCTAACCCTCCCTTGTTTCTAGAGTTGAACAATGCAAAAGTAGAAGGGTGGACCATGTTATTATTGGGCATTGTCAAGTGAAAGAAATTTAAAGGCTCCTGGATAACTCACATGCTTGAGATTTTCGAGAAACTGCCACCAATATCGGCTAGAAGTGATTACAAGGAAGTAGTAAAAGATGAAGATGAAATTGCAGATATTGATGATGAAGAACTGCAGGAGAATCCAACAGTTTCCCTGGCTGACTCACAGATAATGACCCGACGTAAGATCTTGAGAGGTCAGATCAACACAACAGAAGTGGTCACTTCTTATTTATTGTGGCAGCACTCATTAGACCGCAAGCCAGTGTCATCAGCAAGCCAAAACCTGAACCCTTGAAGAGTTTCCAAGGCCTTGGGTGAACTTTGCATGAATCTTGATGAGTTGTGCATGACCTTAGAGGGCAGTAGCTGAGCACAATTACTTGAAACTTGATGCAAACAATGGTAATTTCCTCACACAATATAGTCCAGCAGCTTTGTAAACATTTAGTCATGTTTTCTTTTCAGAGTAATGCAACAGAAAACTTACATGCTCAGATAAAGGCACAAAAATCAGTAAAACAACACAAATTATAACAGCTTATTGATATATTTGCAGATGTGTTTCAGCAGATGTATTTCAGGACTTACCTCACGTGCTGCCCACTTGATAGAGGAAATAACATATCGTTTCCATAATTTGAAACCACCACTTCATATTTACTTACCATGAGGGCAAAGCCTTGGCTAGCGCTGATGCATTCTAACTCTTCAGAAAAATATATTGAATATTTCTATATTATCTGCTATCTTGAAATGCTACAGCCATATGGATACAGTTATATGTTCTAAAAAATTCAGTTGTTATTTGAAATTTCATAATTTAAACAATTCAGTTTGGAGTTTCAAGGAAAAGGGAAATCAAATTTCAAATTTGTCCTGATAGTGTAATATTTTCAGATTTCAGCACTATTAGCAATTCACTCAATTTTCAAGTACTCTCATATTCAGTATTTCATGTTACTGTTTCAAATTTCCTGTCACCTAGTCCAACTGCTAGTTTTCCATTTACTATCATATTTTTTAACAGGATTCTACTAGGGATCTCAGCTCTCATATCATTACCACATTTATGAGCCCTTGATTCAAACCTGGGCTCCTTATGACAGATCTAAGCAGATTATGTTCCCAGTAGATTTGAACTTAAGCAACCCGTTACGAACATATATCAATACACTCTAACTGAGGTAACACACCAGACACTTTCCAAGACAACACCACATGTATATACTCTAATTTATCTTATTCAAAGACAACATGAGGAACCTGTGCTTATGATACCTTAAAGAGATGTTTTCTGCTTGGAACATAAAATAGATATTTTTCCATCAAAACTAATCTGAAATAGAACAATAAAAATTGTAAATAGTCTATTTTTATCAAATCCAACACAATAAAAGAAGCTAAAAGTATTTCAAGTGCCCTTTAATTTGATTGATTTGACAAAACAAGCATAAAAGCAAATGAAGATCTCACCACATCATTTTCTTCAGAACCTCCTAATGTAACTGCCGCAGTCCCTGACCTGCATTTTTCATGAACAATAGGACCCAATAAAGACCGATCCATGCTTCCAATGCTTTCACCAGGAGGAACATTCAAGTAAACTGTTCCCTTGCACATCCACTCTTCAGTTTCATGACTATAGAATTCTTCAAACAACTCCTCACATAGTGGACAAATAAGCTGGTTTTCATCAGATGGAACTGCTGGTTCCTCATTATCTTTTAACTTCTTGTTTAATTCTGGAGGGAAAACAGAAGAAGCAACCTCAGGTGCTGAGGGACCAGCACCACTGACCCAATCATTTAGGCGTTGAAACCATCCATGTGACTTCTGCATTTTTGGCTCAAGATTTTTAGATGCATGCCAATCCATATGCTTACAATGCTCTTCATGAGACATGAATCGCAACCCACATGACATGCACTGTCTAGGAAAGTCATTGTATAATGCATTGATTACAGACGGATGGCGCTCAAGAATTCTTTCCCGCTTGAACTCAACTCCAATTATGTCAGTGCTAGACAATGCTTCAGCGGAAGTTTCCGAAGGAGGTATCGCTACTGTAGTTAAGACAGGGCTGTCATCAGCAAGAGGCACACTGACAGAAGCTTGCAAATTGCTAGTTGTGACAACTCCTGTACTAGAACTATTGAGTTGATTTGGCATCAAAGATGTAGCAGGTAATGAATGTGAAACGGAGGTTGATTCAGTTGGGGCAGAGATTATGCCCTTAGCCATAAGCGAGTTTAGTAAATTTGAAACTGGTAACATTGAGGACCGTGGAGGAGTAACTGAACTGGTTGCTTGTGAACTTGATCCTACCAATGATGAAGCAGGTGGTGGACCAGGAGGAAGAGGTGGTTGCACCATCCTTGGAGGCTGTGAATGCGGCAATTGCAAGTTGTTTACAGAAAGTGGAACTGGTACCGCAATTGGACCTGAAAGAGAGGATGCTGGCGTTGGAATGGACATAGATACAACAGGAGGTAACGACGATGAAACTGTAGTTACTGCTGAGAACTGAACCGGAGGAGGCCCACTGGGTAGAGGTGGCTGTATATGCAAAGGAGGCTGAGTTGTTCCAAAATCTGAAAACCCAGAGAATCCACTTGATGAATTAGTTTTAGAAGTAGAACCAGCCTGGATTGTGCTAGGAGGCAAAAGTCCGCTATTAAGAATGACTTCAAGCAGATTCTGTGTGCATGCCTGTCCTTGCAAAGATGAACTTGCATTTGTTGGGAATCCATTTGCAGCATACCCTGGAGTTTGAGGCGGTCCATAGCTTGGAGGCAGCGGCTGTGAGGTACTTTGCAAGTCTGGTTGTTGCAGTGGATGGGATGGAATCAATGTTTGTGGCAAGGAAACCGATTGGATTTGTGGCAACGGTGGCTCTGCTGGAGCCTGCTGTAGAAATTGCAATGAGTGGCCTTGCTGAGATGGTATTCCAGAAGGTCGGTTCTGGAATTGCTGTGATATCTGAATTTGCTGGGGCATTTGTAGCTGCTGAATTGAAGAGCCAGAATGAGCATAACTGTGTGGCAACTGGTTTGAAGAATCTGATGTATTTTGTGGCTGAAGAACTTGCTGCATTTGGGACACTGGAGCATGAGATTGCTGAAGAAATGGTGATGGTTGTGTGGTTTGAGTTTTAACTTGTAAATGCCCACCTCTAATTAAATTGATCTGCTGCTGGTGTTGCACAGGTTGAACAGATTGTTGGCGGGGCAAAGATGTAGGTGATCCAGGTAGCTGTTGCACAGATAGCAGTGCAGATGGAGAAGGAGGTTTGGGAGACTGACGCTGTCGAGAAGACAATCCAGTTGATAATGGTGTCACAGGTGGAAGAGGTCCAAAGCTTGGAGGTCCAGTCCCAATTCCATTATTTGTTCGAAGACTCGGTCTGGGCTCTGAAGATGGTTCATTACTTGTTAGCAAGCCACCACCGAATGGAGAGATGCCATGACCCTCTGATTGCACCACATTTATAGGAGGCAAGTTGCTCTGAAGATCCATTGGAAGTACTCTAGGCCTTGAATGTGCAGAGGGACTAAGATTTTGCTTAGTCCATCCTGGCAGTGATCGATGACCTAATGCATTCTGAGCTGTCCTTACTAGAAAAGAGCCTTCCGCAGATGCCTCTCTACTACTTCGAGCTCCTACATCATGATGCAAAAGGGGAGATGCCAGACGATCATCTAATTCCTGCATCAAAAAAATTGATGCTTAATGGATACCAATACATTTCATCCCATCATGTGTGTGAGCAATTAAAGCAAACAATTCAAATCAGACACAAAGTTCATCAGACCAAAAAGATATGCAAAGAATTTTTCAGGTGACAAGCAATTGACTATGGATCTAGAACAACCAATAATGCTTCTATCAAACTTCCTAGTTAGCATTCATATTCAAAGTACTGTCATTCATAGCCTATACAATGCTATTTCCCACAAAGACAAATACCGTGGGAACATATACAATTCTTCATGTCACTTGAGCTATCAAGCATCAAATGATCCATGCCAATCTGAATTAATTGGAATTTTAATTTATGAGGGGTTTGACCTGTGTGTTGTTACTTTAAGGACATTTACTCTGATTACATTTTTCCTCATATATTTTGACAAATATTGTAAGGCAAGGGAACCCACTTAGCACACAAGCACCTCTAAGCATTTGTAACTAGGGGGAGGAAAGGTGAATGTATGTAATCCACTCGGGATTTTCCACCTCTAACCTCTTTCCCCATTGGCAAAGCTTTTGGAGCATGTAAATCATGACAAGTCACCCTCATTTCACAATTTAAACCAATGTGAGATTAACTCAAATAAAACCCAATCATGCATATAGTGTTGTGTGCTTAAGTCTTTCATAAGCATTTATTAATTAAAACTTTAATTCTTGTGGCATTTGACCCATGCATTTTCAAGTCATCTCAAGATGACCCCCATGAGTAGTCATTTACTCTCATGACATTTTTCTTCATGTATTTGAATTAACCAACTATTTCCTTATTAAATACTTTGTTCACCCACCATCAACCATACACAACAAAGAGTTTTATTACTGTGCATAAATCAGATGCATTTAAAATAAGACATACTCTTCGAGGAATTCGCCCTTCATCACTCATTGGCTGATCCATTTGAGACAAGGGCCCAGCTGTGCGCCAATGACCATCTGGAAGATCTGGTTCTGGTTCCATTCTTTTGCCTCTACCTAAGCCAAGTGGCTTGTTTATGTCTCCAGGAAACCAATCACCTTTCCTCAATTTGTCACTTCCCCTGCCAGCATCTGCTAACCTTGTGCTCGTGTCTTCCCACATGTATTCTTCCTCCTCTGAATTTTGCCAGTTTCTAGGCATCACCCTACTGCTTCTGTTTCCGATGTCATGTGGAGTGGGTGAATGTGATAGGGGCCTAATTGCTAATTTAGGACCCCTGATATTTCCATAAGCATCAATTAGAGGACCGCGTGCAGGCATCTTCTGCCAATCATAGCCATTTCTTTGACTATATGTTCCACTAGTATTACTACTGATTTCACCAAGCCGTTCCCCATACCAAGGCCTCTCCAGTCCATCATTCCTCTCTGTAATCCTCTCATTGGGCCTTCCCATTAACAATTCAGATGAATGAACATGATCCATACCATAATCATAATCAGCATAGCCAGTGGATGCTTTCTGAGCATAGATAGGATCACCAAATGTATCTCCTCTAGGTGGACGTTGTATATTCTGCATTTGAAAATTTATAAATAAATACGTAAGGAATAAACTAGCAATATGAATAATCTTGGCATATGTATAAGTGTATAACAAGCAATTACAAATTTACAAATAAATGCATTTGTGATAACAAACTCTGTTGAAAGTTATACAAGAAGATTCATACAGAACAAAAAATCGATTAGCTTGACTTTGTTAAGATGCAGATCCATACTATACTCCCAATTATACAATCTAAGCAAAGTTGAGTAATTTCACAGCTCAAGAAATAGCAATTCATTAGCATTAGCATCCAGCTTACCCTTCTAGAAGCCAGCACTCAATCCCTAAAACCATTTCTAGTACCACGAGTTTAAATGAATTATGCATTAAAAGGAAGCTAAAAAGATATGCAAAGCAATTATAGGTTCTAGCGAATCTGCTTGAGTTTCATAAAAGAAAGAGACAATGACACACAACTAACAACTACTCTGCAGCTTGGAAATCAAGACATATAAGTAGAGTACAACTTTGGAAAAGTAAAGCCTATAGGAACTATGTTCAATTGTACTATATACAAGTGACAAGTTCATTGCGCCCTGATTAATGGCTAGCTAGCATTAAAAACTAAAGCATAGATTATGTAAACAAAATATTAACATCAAGATGAGAAATCAAATAGGAATAGAGAAAATGACTACATACAGGTCTTTTAGCAGGAGCTTCAGACCACCCTTTTGGACTTGTGCGCATATTTCTGTCCAATCTATCTGACCTATCTGATTCATGAAGGGGTTCATCTCCACTGTTCTCGGAATTTAATCGCTCTGCCTAAAAACCAAGTATATCTCAGCAATGAGTACAAGCATGAGTAACATGTCAACATACAAGTCATATTTCCTATATGTCTGGTTCGATGCATGAGTAATATATCATCATATAAGTCGTATTTCCTATATGTCTAGTTCAATTCTTTCCTAAATATTCATAATTAATTCGCTAGGAAGCGGAATAAAATATCACAAAAATGTTCTCAGAAATATTATACAAAAAATCATTGGTAAAATTGCAAGAACAAATTGTACTTTCAGCTTATAGAAGATAACACAATTTAGCATGCAAGTATTGATAAGAACAATTTCATCATCAATATTTAGCATCCTCACTTTGTTTGACTGCTGAAGCCGTTCCCTTGCCTCTAGATATTTCGGATTTACATGGATGCTGTGCCCTGGACGTTGAGATTGAGTATCAGAGGATCTAGGGGTTGTAGCGCCAGAAGATGAACCGTTCATGGGAGGAAGTCGAAGCTCTTCCTCAATGACACGAAGTGGTGTTGGTGGAAACACTCCTTTCCATGTCTTAAATAAATGTTGCATCCCTGGATGTGTTACTGGATCGACCTGTCTGTATGCCTTGCAGAATACCTTGAACAAAATGCAAATATAGAATGTAAATTGAAGTAAAAGGTTTGACTACAAGAATTTTGAAGAATATGCCTATTAAACTATAGCTAGAAAAAAAATGAGAGAAAAGAATTTGGAGCAGTAATAACTGGAAACAATAAAGGAAAAATAATCTGTACTGAAGAGTACAGGAATAATGAAAAAGCTTATAGGTCAAATGACTTAAGATTTAGTAGCATTCAGATGCATCTAAAAGATATGTATTGTGACGAGAATAAAATCAATATGCAAAACTAAATGTGATCCTAACCACCAAGATCTCACCTCAGGTAATCTTGCTGCAAAATACTTGACATAGTCTAACCCAATGTTCTTTACAATACTATCTAAAAGATAGAGTGATGGCAGTTTCTGCTCATTTGGAACCTGTAGAAAAAAAAAACATGATATCAGCCTCAGGGACAAGGAAAAGGAGAAGCAAGTAGATTTTCCTTGATAAATCATACAAACAAAAAAGTGACAATTAGCAAAAATAAGCAAAACCCAGCTTGTGTAACAAGTCCTGCAACTTCTTTTCATGCATCTTAAAAAACAATTAGACAAGCTGCCTAAAAACATGCATCAAAATTTCAAAAATTCAAAGTAAACATATCTACTTCTAATGACTATACATAATGAAAAAGGCTATTAAACAACAAAACAAAAGCTTAATCCCTTTTTTGAGGGGAACTTAATTCTTCTGTCTCATTTATATCTGGATATGAAATGTTTTATGCACACTTTTTGCTAATTTTGATGTTCATATCCTTTTGTTTATGTTCACCATGCCCCAACTGAGGATGATCATGTTTGTTCACCTTCATCAATAAGGTTCCAAACCATTCCAACTTATCTTGTGATTCTGGTAACATTCAGGAACTATGTTGTAGAGTATCCGAAAGCAAGAATTTCAACAGGAGAAAGAATGACAATCAATGCCAGGTATTTCTATGTTGCAGTAAGAATACAGGCAACCATATTCACATCCACTATTCATCAAGACCCACAAATTTTGTAAGGGTACACTGTACAAATAAATTTGGCCTGGGAATTTATCTGTCACCTAGACGCCTGCTAATTTTGGATGCTCAATTTACTTTTCCTGGTGAAGGGATATCTCAATTTGAAGCAGTAAAACTGAAGACAAATTCCTGTCCCAGCAGATGCTCAAACTACAGCTCACTTGCGATCCTAGTTCATTAACAAAACTACTTCACCACAAACTTATATAGAGGATCGCAGTGCATGGTGGTCATTTTAATACAAAATGTCTCCAGCCAGCCTCGCATGCTACATGTTACTGGGATGGTCTTGGATTTTGTAATCACTTTGGTATATATTCTGCCATTCAAAAAGCTGCATGTATTTTAAAAATAAAAACTAGCTTATTTCTCAATTTTATGTGTTTTCTATTACTGATATAGGCATTGTTTTTTTTCTAAAATGGCAATAAGAAGGGCTCATTTCAATGACAGACCCTTGAGTTTTTGTATCTTCTTTGGCCATGCTTATCTTGCCCCCCATACCCTAAAGTACATAACAATTGAAAGGCAAACAACTGAGTTATATTACATTTTTACAATTTAAAAAACTTGACCAAGCTATGATAACTAGAATACTCAAACAAAAACAAGTGTGGGAATGATCTACATCCAAAGATGATTTCCCAGATGCCTGGATATTTTGCATATTTTTACTTATTTTGTATATTATGCAGTTATACATTATTATTTTTTATATTTTAATAATTTTAGTAAAATTAATCCAAACTTTTTTGGAGTTTTGAACTATGAAACTTTTGCCCCCTCTCATCTGTACCAAACTTTTGTAACTGGTAACTAAGGTGTTGAAAGCTTCATATATTCTGATGATCATTAAATTCAGGTGAAAGGTTGGAGGTTATGAATAATTCACAATTGAGAGTCCAGGACATATAAATGAGGATATTTTCATCACAGATAGTGGTTTGGTCGGAAGGCATCACAAACAGTGGTTAAAAATATGGAGTCGAAGGTAATTTCCATTTTGATTGTAGCTGGAGATGGCTGCCAGGAGACTGCATTTAGGAATGCGACTGTTGTTTTACATTACAGGTAGTCAGGATTTGACAGGATTCTTTTGGTATACCAGCTAAAGATATGGGTATGGATCATGGGAAGCATGGAGATCATCGTCTCCTAGATGATTGTTACTAACACTCTGGGAAGATTCAATATGTGATTGGCTTGGGGAATTATGTTATGGATTGAACTAAATATTGATTATGCTATGATGATTTGGTCTCATTATTTATGTTATGAAGTATTGGTCTCATTATTTATTATGCTATGATAGATGAACTTAATATGAATGATAGATGAATTTAATATGAATAATGCTATAAACTGAATATTATCTAATTTATTGATCTTTAATATTTCTAATGTCCTTTTCTAGTGATTATTATTGTCTGCAGGTAAAGAAATTGGGAAAATCCTAAAAGGGGACATTACAAGCAAACAGCCTATTTGCTTTGCAATTATAATCAAGAATTAGCAATATTTAAATATCTGTTTCAATTCCTTTCCCTACCTAGTCTATTTGTGCAGTCCATGGATCAATGATTCTTTAGAGGTCTGGATCTGCTGTAAAATTCACAAGGTTTCTGTTAATGCTAATAGACAAAAAAAATATTGTTGGTATCCTGCTCTTAAAGAGTACGTACTCTTCAGCTAACATAAAAAGACATGATACAAGCAGTAAAAAAACAAAAAACTTGTAAGATCTTGTAATGATGTACCAAATTATCAAAGCTACATTTTACAGACATTGTTTTAAAAAATCTTGAGTTTGGCTCCCTCAAAGCTCAATAACTTGATTTTGTACCTATTTTATAAACACTATCAAGATGTGTCCAAGATCCTTTTATGTTAATTTCAAATATCTGTTATATATAGAGTCCAACCCACACAACGTTTAGAAACCAGAAAGGTGGCTTAATCAAAAGTTGTGCAATAGAGATAATATGAAATATGCCATACTAATGACTAAAATCAAATAGAACTCAAAAAGTAATAGAAATATAACTGATGTGCTTTAGATATTTCGCCTTTATCCTCCACTTTCACGGGCATGCATGCCTCAATCAAGAAAATCAAGAGAAAACACTAGGCACCCAGAAAGAGCAAGAGTATGCCAACACAATGAATGTTGGAAGAAACTGGCCCCCATTACCGTGAAATTGATGTCAGATGAATCCTCAAGTTGAAAAATCTGAAAGAAAATTGGCATTGGACCAGTAAGGAAGACTATTTTATTCTGGAAGTAGAGAATAAACCAATAGTTGTGTTGCCCAAGTATGATCATGGAAATCCATGCATGATGCTCATTCATCATATTGACAAGATACAATTCAAAGATTTGATGAAATTCATTAATGCTACAAGTCCCTGACTTTTAAGAAAATGTGTACCACCCTATTGGCAAATTAGAAAGCATGCAGCTGAGAGTTTAAACTTTATTGAGACAAATTCATATGGATCATAGTATTCCTCGGGATTTAATCAGCACAGATGATTAGAACATCAACCAACATGGCATTCATTCATTTGACTGATGTATTTCTTGTACCATACTTTTTGAAGCAACTCATGCTACAGGCAAAGAGAAGAACAAGAAATACTTAGTTGATAATATTATTAAAATAATAGACATTATGGGCTCTTTAAACGTGACAATTTATCATAAGCAATGCAAGAACATGCAAAGCAACGTAATTAACTTGTAAACAAGTATAGCCATATCTTTTAAACCTCCCATTTGTGATTCCTACTTTAAGTATTTTTCAAATGTAATAGTTCTTGAAGTTGCATGAATAAAACTAATATAGGAATAAATTTATCGTTATGACAGACAATATCCCTCTACACTCAACTTTATTTGTCAGCTTCAATTGTGCTATTTGATTCCTCATATATCTTATTCTTGACAGTTCCTATGAATCATCCAGCTCTACATCTCATCAACCATTCCATTTACAAATCCCTTGATTAAAAATTCTTCACTTTGAAAAGAGCTCAAGAGCTCCAAGAGAGTCAGCATTAATTCCAACTTTCAGAAGCATCAAATGCTACTGTCACCAAATCTGATCAACATCTGAAGATCTGGAACTTCCAACTGTGGTTTGACGAAACTATTTGCCAAACACCTCAAACTAGCAAAAAACCTAAATTTTAAAAATCAGAAATTGCAAATCACATCTAATGAAAGCAATGGGCCGTAATTCCAAAGTTGTGTCTCATTTGTAACAAAATATACATAATTAGAACTTACTCCTTGACTCTAGCCCTAACAAACTATTTTGTTGCCAATTTGTAACAAAATATACATAATTAAAACTTACTCCTTGACTCTAGCCCTAACAAACTATTTTACTGCCAATGGACACCCTTGCATCATCTAGCCCCAAGCCTATAAGTTTTTTATCCAAGATACATATACTAAAAGAAGCTAGGTGTATTCATCTTCTTCCAAGGATTTCAAACTTATGGTCACTTGGATATTGTTAAAACAGGTGTTTAAGTACAAAGTACTAATCATAACACCTAGAACCTAGTGGTTGTCACAGGGTTGTGGTAAAGGGGTAGGACCACTTGGTTATCATATTGGAGACCAAGGTTCAATTCTCCCCAAGAACATCATAGCGCCAGAACGGCATGTTGAATTGATAGTCCCACATCAATTGAAAGAGTATGCAGTAGGCCCAAGAGGACAAAACTGTAGAGCTATAAGGAGGCAGCTGCCCTACAGAAGGAGATAGGAGCAGCATTCAAATCAGAGGAGTGCTGGAGAAATTGCGAACACAACAGGTGGAGCGATAAGAAAGAGTATGCCCTGCAGGAGAAGATAGGAGGTGTGGCGTTCAAGCTAGAGGAGCGTTAGAAAAGGGACATTGGAGGTGAGGCGTTCAAGCCATAGGGCTGCAGATAGAAAGAATTGTAAGTCCAGCAATATCCCCGCTGGGAGAGCATTAGTTAGAGCAGTACCCTGCATGATGTAAGGGGAGTGGAACCCGTTAACAATCCTCAGCTAAATCATCTAAAAAACACCTAAAATCTAGCAGGCATTATTATGTGAAACAGCAGCAATCTTGGCTTTGGCATTCAAAATGCAAATATGAATTAAAGACAAGCAAAACACAAATCAAACATCTTGCCATTTCATGATATCCCTTGGTGGAAAAAAATGGTAGCAATATTTACCATATAATTAGCTCTGGATTAGAACCCACTCCCCTAATTATAGATATGGAGTCTTCAAGAGATCTAAGTAAATTTCATGTCCATATTAGAATAAATATTAAACATAAATTCAAAACAATGATAGATTTTAAGACTTTTTTAATCAAAATTAAACAAAATGAATAACAGAGAAAATTGTAAGTACTAATCTAAGTTGCTGTATTGAAATCAGAATCAGGTACGTGTATGTGGGTACTGTATGCTAGTACAGCAAAAAAAATTGGGGGGGCTGGGTACATTCTGGGTACATCCATATAAAAAATATATAAAAATCATAAATATATACATATTTATAGCCTGAAAACAGGAATTAAGTTCAAACTACCACATATCATGCATATGCTAAACAAAACTACCATGAACATTAAAAAATTTGAAATACAGTATATTAATTCAATATCAATTTGTCAAACTCGAACATTAGGATAGATAATCATTTCAGCATATAGGGGTCTTCATCAAAACCAACATCATCATCATCATTCGCATTAAATGATGTAGGTAGATTAGAATAACCACAAGCTGCCCACCACCACTGACAGTAAGAGTATACTCCCACAGTTCCCAGCCAAGCAAGAATCTAGTAGTTCAACTTTTAAATCCAGTAAAGAGATTGATACTAATACAAGATAAGTTAAATCCCAATTGACCAAGAATTGTTACAGAAGATTCTTTCATCCTATGCAAAGAGCCACCCAAAAGCCAAAGCTACAGTGAAAATTAGTGCATATGTACCGCAGAAGTGGCTATGAATCTTACTGTGGCACTGCTTACTTATCAAACAAAACACGATATTTTTTTTCCTTGTTACTCATCCAACAAAACACAAGTGTAAATGTGTGTCAGTTTACAGTTTAGGGCATGATTTTGATGGTCAAAAATCAAACAAAACGCATTGAAATTGTCACCCGCCGCTAGAATCACCCCAAAATAGCTTCGTCGTAGACGAAATCTCCTAGGTACACTCATGAACGATTCCAAACAAATCCGTGCATAAAAAAGTAAAAAACCATGCCCTGGACAAATCCACAGGCTAATTGAACTCGATTCCATTCCCAAAACAAAACATATCTGGGTACGCCTAAGTTTTTTGGCCGATTTGGTCACATAGGTACTAATTAGTAGCACTTAATTTCATGAAAAGTGTTCCCCAGAAACACATTACTGGGGATCCAGATGACATCCCCTACGTCCCAAGGACTTGGTGGCTTGGAGGGGATGTCCCCCTTTTTAGAATTGATCAACCTCCAACATCTGGTGAATAAATTTTTTTAAAAGTTGACTTCTTAGGAAATACTCTAAGTTGTCAGATCCTCCTGTTTAGCCCAGTGTGCCCGGACTGGGACGCCTTGGGTACGGGTACGAGTCCAGGTCGCCTAGGGATTCACCCAAGGTTCTACCTCGGTGAAGAACCCACAGGGTACCCAGGGCGTTCGGGCAGAACCCTGGGCGAACCCGAGGTGAACCCACGCCCAGACAACATTGAAAAGCACTTTTTTTTTACTTTTTAAACTCTAAAAAAGCCTAAAAAGGTCAATTTTTCTTCGAAGTTGCCATTGTTGGTTGTTGAAAGTTGCTGCATGTTTCTTCGAAGGTGAAGGCTAGAGGAGTGAAAGAACTACACCAAAAGGGAAGGAAAAGCTGCTCAAGGAAGATTTAGCTACAAAGGTGAGTGAATCTTGTAATTTTTTCCAAGTTTTCATGAATTTTTTCAAGATTTTTCAATTATTTTTGTTTTTGTAAACCTTATATACATAATATAGGGGTTATAATGCCATTTTTTTTTTTTTTTTTTTAAGTTGTAGGGTTCTAAATTTGTAATGTTTGTTTTGTTTTGTTGTATAATTTCATACATAATGACTCGTAGTTCTAATTCAATTGGTCTACCTGTAGAGAAGTCATTTAAAATTGATGCAACATCACTTCTTTGGCAACATACAACCATGATTGAACAATTACCTGGTGATGGGGGTTATCTTTGGCATTGTAGCCAATGTTTGAAAGAATATAAGAGCTCATATAGTCGAGTGAAAGCTCACTTATGTGCTATGTCCGACACAGGTATAATAGTTTGTCCAGGGCCGAATAAAAAAGGGTTGCCAAAGCAACAAATATTGGAATATATCAAGGAACAAGAGGATGCTGACATGCTAAGTAACAGAGCAAAGGAAAGAGTACATTCTCTTTCCAAGAAAGGATCACAAAAATCTCTTGGTGGCTTCACAGAACCAGCTAGCCCACATCCTTTCATGCCACCACCATCTTCTGGAGAAGACACTACTCAATCCCGTAAAAGAGGCCCATTGGAAAAAGCCTTCAAGAATGAGTCAAGGGACATTGCAGATGAAAGCATTGCTTGTTGCATTTATGCCAATGGGCTTCCTTTCAACCTTGTTAGAGCACCATATTGGCGGGATATGGTGACAGCAATTGCCAAGGCACCTAATGATTATGTTAGTCCTAGGTATGAAAAGATGTGCACCACCTTATTGGCCAAGGAAAAAGTTTCCGTAGAGTTGTCATTGAGAGCAATCAAGGATACATGCCCTGAAACAAGAGTGTCCATCATTTCTAATGGATGGAAGGATTGTAAAAATAGGCCACTACTTAATGTCATTGCAATGTCCTCTAAAGGGGCTATGTTTTTGAAAGCAATTGATTGTGAGGGGCAAGTGAAGGATGCAAGCTTCATTGCCAATATCCTCATACAACCCATTGACATGGTGGACCCTGAAAACGTTGTCCAAGTTGTAACGGATAATGCTAAAAATTGTAGGGCAGATAGTTCAATAGTAGAGGGTACATATGGGCATATTTTTTGGACACCGTGTGTCATTCACTCTCTCAACTTGATAATGCAAAAGATTGGCACACAAATTGAGTGGGTCAAGGAAATCTACACAGAGACCGAGGAGATTCAAATGTTTGTGACAAATCATCATATGTCACAAGCCATCTTCAGGACCTTCTCCAAATTGGAGTTGTTGAAGGTAATATTATTTTTATTTTTACTTTTAGCATATTTAATATTTTTAAATTTTTGCTAAGTTGCTACTTTTTATTATTTAAATTTTTATTTTTATTTTTTTTACATGATGTTAGGTTGCCGAAACTCATTTCGCATCACACACAATCGTCTTGAGACGACTTGTGAAGGTGAAAGTAGCATTGAGTGCCATGGTCATCGACACTCTTTGGAGTGTATGGAGGCAATCATAGACAGAGAAAGCCCAAAAATTCAAAGCATTGATCCTTGGTGATGAGTGGTGGGCTCGTGTGCAATATGTTTTGGATTTCACCGAGCCCACAATGCGTATGATTAGGCATGCAGATATAGATTGACCATGCTTGGGTGAGATTTATGATGGCATGAACTCCATGGTTGATAAAATAAGGACCATAATAGAAGCCAAGGAGCAAGACCCCACAAAATAATTTTTTAAAAGAGTGCAAAGGATCATTTTTGAGCATTGGAACAAGATGACCACACCCTTGCATCTCTTAGCATTTGCTTTGTCTCCAAAGTATTATAGCAAAGAGATACTTCCCCTACCAAGGAGGGTGGCACCATATAGAGATAAAGAGGTTGTTGTTGGGTACAAAACTGCATTCAAAAGACTGTCCAGATGGAGATTTAGAGAGAATCGTCTCAGGTAAGTTTGGCGAGTTCATATCTTCAAAGAATCAAGATGCTTTCGCTCTTCAAGACAAATACAAGAAAGATGCTCAAGAATGGTGGTACCTACATGGCCAAGACTATTTTCACCTTCAACCTTTTGCAATAAAAATTCTATCTCAAGTATGCATCTTTATATTTTTTCAAAATTAACTTCCTCATTTTTCTTTCCTTACTATATATCAATTTTATTAATTTATAATTTATGTTTTATAATTTTATAATTGTAAATGTTGTAAGTTTGTAACTTGTATGGCATGCAAATTTAACAGGTTGCAAGATCATCTTCAGCTTAGCGGAATTGGAGTACATACTCCTTTATTCACTCAGTTAAACAGAACCAATTGGGTGCAAAAAAGGGTGAGGATTTTGTCTTTGTGCACTCCAACTTGCGTCTCTTGTCACATAAGAAACCTGATTACAACGAAGGGGTGACATGAAATTGGGATCTAACTCTTGAGTGTGCCGATTTAGATGTTACTGCTACACAGATTGCACAAGACTCTATCGATGAGGTCCATGAGGACCATGAGACTACACATGACACAGACATGGCTAGTGGGAGTAGTGTTCCAGCTGATTGTGGTTCAAATGAAGGTGAACCAAATGTTGACTATAATGCTTTTGATGAAGACCTATATGATGCTTATTGAACAATGAATATTGATTGTAATTTTCATTTTGTATTGGCATTTGACTCTTTGAGAAATCACTAAATTATGAATTTCGATTCATGAGTATGTTCCTTATTGCAAGTTATGAGGTATTTAGATATTTTATTATTTTGTTTATTGGCAATTATGAGTATTACTGTTTTTAAGTTTTAGTCTTCAAATGTCCGTACCGTACCCGGGCCAAAAAAAATTTGTTGTATATGTGTACCCGAACCCCGTATCCATACCCGAACCCATACTAGGACCGGCAACTTACGGAATAATAAATAAACTGCTACAAACCCCTAATAAGCTAAAAGGCCATCCATCCCCAAAACTGTGCCCTACCTTCCCCAATCCTGGAAACTTGGACAAACACTGTGATCAGAAACATCTAAGTATCACATTTTTGGGCTTCTACGATCTACCTACTGAATTCACTCCATTAGAGTCACCCAGCCATCTTCAGCTATTTATCTAGCTACTTTTTTTTTCATTTGATCATGCAATACTTTCCAATTACTAGTTATCTTTGGGCAGACAACTCTGCACAGTATTTAAAGATTTCAATTTGTAAAAATATGCCAATAATACTGATTGGTTACTAAGTACACATCCTAGACCACGGAAGCATAAAAAATGATGCATATTTAAAAAAGAAGCTATATGATTATAATGATGTCTAACATATAGCAATTTTCTATGCAATGACTCCTGTTATCATTACATGGATGGAAAATTTAAAAATTAAAAAAAAAAAAAAAATATTAATCTGGCATTATACTTAAAAGCAGAAGATCTCATATAGATGGCATTCATCATTTGACTATGAGAATCTCTTTATCAGCCAACTAAATAACCAAGGCTATTAAAGAATTCAAATTACTCGGTATCAAAAACAGCAACAATGAATTTATGAAAAATGTTCCATTCAGTCAATTATCGAAGCCAACTACTTCTATCAATGTAGCTCTTTTACTCAGACCAAATTCATGATTGTGAGAATCTTCTTGCAGCCCATACAAGCATCTGAGCAAAACCAATTCTCTTGAGACAACGGATTTTCTCTCATAGTTATCACTAAAGGCACTTTCTGCACAACTCTGAACAATCTAGCATTAGAGAACAAATTTTGGAAACATAAGCAAAATTTGTGTGCAATATGTGATTTCTCATTACATGTGTATTGATTTTATATTAAAATTTTCAATTTACACTCTTCAAATTATACAGAGCAACATATGAGAAGTTAACTCAAAGCGTACTTGGAAACTAAGCCAACAAACTGCATCAATTGAAAAGTAGCACAACTGAGACACAATAACCACAAAATATATTACGTTCCACAGTTTTTCCAAAACAACTGCACCACATCATCATAGATTTCTTAACATAAATATTTATCATGGTGCAATAGTTTTCACTCTTTAAAGTTTTGTCTATTGGTTGTTGTCAAGTACTGATGTTTTTTTCTCATAAAACTGGCATGAATTCACACAGCTGCTCAGGAACAATCTAGAACTAACTCAGAAAATTTGGTATGAATTCACAAGTAAAAAGGATCATCTGGAAAGGAAAACAAACTTGTGGAAGATATGGAATTTGAAAAGACAAATGAATAAAGAAAACAAGAAGTTGGGCAAGGCAAGTTGAATATGATCACCTCCAGGATGTGAGAGCAAACAGTGGCAGCAATGACTTTTGCAGCATGACTATTTTCTCCTGCAATTATTGTCAAGTTGTTAATGATGGGCTTGGAGTTAAATGTAAGCTCAGCGAGGGCTGTCTTATACTGGCTGACCAGTTCATGCTGACTTCCACCTCCTCTGGAACTAGTGGTGGTAGTGGTTGTGGTATCCCCTCTTTCCCTCTCCATAGTCTTATCATCCTCAATAATCCTGCCTCCCTTGTCACTCTCTCTATCCCTTTCTCTTTCTCTTTCTCTTTCTCTTTCAATGGCCCGCATCCTCTCCAGCATTGGGCTGCCCCTCTGTCCGAGCGGCCTCTCCAATGAACGTTCCCGCTCTGCATAGCGCTGAAACCCTCTGTCTCTGTCCTTGTCCACATCATCCCCAATGGCTACTGCCATTCGGGGTTTCTTTATTGAAAGCTCCCTCGATCGATCTACCGACCTTCCTGAGCTTTCTATTTCCATATCCATCTCCACTCAGGTCATTCCACCTCCTTTTATTGCTTACATATACAACCTAACACAGCCGCTCTCAGTTTCACACTCAAACCCTAAGCCTAAAATCGATTCTTCTTATTTCCTGCTATAGATTGTTTGCTCTATTTTGAATATTGGTGGCAGCTCTATCAAAAGAGATTGTGGCCTCCGCCATACATTGTAATATAGCTTACCTGTAATCTGGTTGCGAACTCTGTTTAGTGAACAGTGTGCCGATATGGAATGAATGAATCCCTTGGCAACAGAAGAACTCTAATCTAATTTGAATCAAACAACTGAAAGAAAGAAAAGATAGGGCATTCCTGAAAGATTGCATTTCACACTAAGCCACTTTTTCTTCCTCGACCACATAAAATACAAAGGGAAGGAAAGATAGAGAAAAAGGAAATAAGGAGAGGAGAAATCTAGGTGTTTGAGAAGGCGGTAGCGAAGCTTTAAAATTATGTATTTCACCGCCTCCTCCATCTTAACCAATTCAGGGTAGATACGAGGGTTGTGCTATCGTTGATTTCTTCTTCTGAGGGAGAAAACAAGTATTAGTTATACATTTTTTAAATATATTGGTACATATCAATAAAATTGTATAAGGGTGAAATTTGTAGATTTATTTATCTTTTAATTCAGAAATTTTTAATATAATTATTTATATAAATATCTTAAATATATTTATTTAAAAAGAATTTAAAGATGTAGTCTGAATAAAATTGTATAATGGTGAAATTTGTATACTTATATTGAATTCATATTTAGTTTTGAGTTTATTTTGATAGAAAAATTTAATTACGTCAAGAGGTGTTCTACAGTGGGGAAGGTGAAAGGGCTGGACATTTCATGGGATGGATAGAAATTGAATACACAATTCCAATAATTATTAAAAAATAGTAAATAAAAACTATAACACGAGCATCTTCCTTCCACTTTCATGCCCGAACATTTTCTTGTGCATCAGAGTGTTTGCATCAATTCTTTGTTTTTCTACATTCAGCTGCTCTCAGGCACATCATCACTAGCAGATTTGAACAAGAAGAAATCTAATATATTATTAATATATATTATATAGTTATAATATTATATATTATTGATTTTTTAATCACCAATCCTAATATTAGGCGTTGGAAAAAGATATCTCTCGGCCTACTTTAGATATATTTTTTAAATATATGTATGCACTTATTTTTTAATCACTAATCCTAACATTAGGCACCTGGAGAAGGATATATCTCGGCCTACTTTAGATATATTTTTTAAATATAAGTATGCTAGTATAATTATTAGTATAAATATCTTAAATACATTTATCTAAAAAAGTTTTAAAATGTAATCTCAATAAAATTGTATAATGGAGACAATAAAATTGTATAAAGGAGAAATTTGTATACCTATTTAATTATTATTTAGTTTTGAGTTTATTTTGATAGAAAATTTTAATATAATCTTAAATACATTTATTAAAAGTGTTTAAAGATGTAGTCTCAATAAAATTGTATAATGGTGAAATTTGTATGCCTATTTAATTCTTATTTACTTTTGAGTTTATTTTTTGTATAATGGTGAAATTTGTATACCTATTTAATTATTATTAGTTTCTGTCAAGAAAACTATAGGGGAGGCCTGTTGTTAACTAGTTATTAATAATTCTTTTTGCAACCAATGAGAACTGAAATAGTTTTTCTATTTAAAAAATATTTAGCTATTGTTATTGTATAGATGCAAATATTTTAACAAAACATATTTGAAAAATAATTTTTCTTCAATCTAATTGGCAGAAAACTTTCACCTATCGATTATTGCGAATCATCAAGGTTTATATTATAAAGTTTTGTGATAGATAATATCCTTAATCTATGATAATAATTTACTAATACTTAAAACTATTAAGTTTCTAGTTTGAGACTTTATGGGTAAAATATTAGGCAGTAAAATTTTTTTAGCATCTCACCTGTTACCGATTTAAATATATTATAACTAAAATAATATATTATAACTAAAATAAAAATAAAAATATTAAGAAACATGTATTTAAATTCCTATTAATATTAATATTGATAATATTATTAGACAATAAAAATATTATAGTTATATAAGATTCCTATTACTAATCAATATTAATACTAATAGGAATTTAAATACAAATATAATTTATAAGTTTATCCCAAATTTATATATATGTCTTTAATAATTAATAATAATAATAATAATGATAATAATATACTAATACATCAAAATTTTAAAATATATATTAATGCATAGATAGGAAAAATTGACCAATGATCAATTCCATAAGTCCTCCCTTCACATGAAATTTAATTAATTTTAATTAATTAATTAAATTTCCCTTAATCCCTAATCTACCTTTAATCATAAGATTTAATTAATTTTAATTAATTAATTAAATCTTTCCTCTGTAAATAAAAATTAAAATTAAGGAATTTAATTTATTATTTGCAAACCTAAAAACCTAAATCAAAACCTATTCCTAACAAATTGAAAATATTAAAAACCCATGCAGTTCAACTAACTATTACAGTTCAACTACCCAAACTGTTTTTATGCCAAAATTTTATAAATACCCTACATTTGCTAAATCAAATTTATGATAGGACAATCTATGAGTTATGCAACTTTTGGTACATTTCTGGAGATATCTCGGTTTCGAGGTATTGCAAGACTAGAAAAATTTAAATTGTTTTTTAGTTCACAGGCTTCAATTGATTTGGGTTCTTGCAGTAGTTGTTATTTCTGTCATTGGCTCAACAGTTTCTTTCATTATCTGATCTGAAACTGAGGGAAGATATTGATTTTGCCACCTGCTATCAACTATCACATTCTAATATCTTCTTTGCAGAGTCATCTTCATATTTTGAGTTGCAGAAAACTATTTGTATTTTGTAGTCTCATCATTTAATATGTAAATGACATGGCTGTGCATTGTCTTGGAACGGTTTGGTTCCTATCAGCGTATTCCCTGAATTTCATGTTGTAAACAACATTCACACTCGAAGATCTTCTAAACTCGTTTGCTATTCCAAACAAGGTATTCCATGATCCTCTTATTGGTGCAAGTGCTAGTTATATGGTAGAACTAATTTTAGGGTTTCACTTGTCCCTCACTATAAGCTATAACTTCAAATCTTTAAAATAATGATGTTAAGTGATTTTTATAGCACTAACAACTCTTTGTATTGCAGCTTAAGTGCAAACTGTTGAAGGCTAGTGCATTTATCGCCTTCTATATTTGCCTTTTGTCAGACCGTCAAGAACCAAGTTTTAATTGTCAGAGTGCCCATTTCTAGCCTTAGGAGGCTGTATCAATCAAATAATCTATTTTGTCAAGTTCACCATAAATCTTGAAGTATAATTATAAATCTTCAGGTATAATAAAAAATCACTTACTTTGCAACTTCCATTTTATGCAATCTAATTATTAAATGTAGAATCTCAAAGTTGTTTAATTTTTCTACATTCATTGTAAATATTACAAAACTGTCAACTCTAACTTAAACCAAAAAATTCACAAATTTCAAGATTATTATAAAGTTATTATATTATCAACATTGTTGTTAAAACTAAACAAACACAACAAATTAAAACAAAACAAGACTATTCATGAACATTTTGGCAGAAACTTGGCTGCTTTGCAGCTCTTGTTTAGTTTTGAGTTTATTTTGATAAAAAAATTTAATATAACCTTAAATATGTTTATCTAAAAGTGTTTAAAGATGTAGTCTCAATAAAATTGTATAATGGTGAAATTTGTATGCCTATTTAATTCTTATTTACTTTTGAGTTTATTTTGATAGGAAAGTTTTAATTATTATTATTATAATTAGCATATCTATCTTAGATAAATCTATGTAGAAACACCAAGAGATATCCTTCTAGGCATTATTCCATTTATATAACATGAATTTATTTAAAAATAGGTGCCTATTTAATTTTTATTTGCTTTTGAATTTATTTTGATAGAAAAGTTTAATATAATTATTATTATAAATATCTTAAATACATCTATCTAGAAATGGCTTAAAATATAGTCTCAATTATTTTCTTTACTTAAAAGTTATTTTATTTTACTTTTAAACTATTTTATTTTCATCTTAATTTAAGAATTATTTTATTTTGTTTTGTTTTTATTTGAGTAGTATAATACATTGCTTTACTTTTGTATGTAACTTTTAATTTTACTTTTGGAAAAGCTGCCATCTATTACTTCTCTAAATTAAGCATAGATTTATCTAAGATAGTATACTAGTATACACATATGTAAGTATGTTAATATTGCAATGAGTTTTTTTATCTAGTAATTAATCTATTAAAGTGAACCAATCAAAACAGAGTATTATTTTTCATGTTAAACAAATTTTAATTTTTCTTAAAACCATTTATCTCTGTTGTGATTTGGTTATTAAACAAATAATTATTTTTTCATTCACCTTCTATGCAAATATTATAACAAAAATTCTAATATCTGTATTAATATAATATTCATATTTAATTTAATTTTGATTCATTGTATATAAATTTGATATTTTAAATATTAATGAAACCATATATATATATATATATATATAATTGAATGTATATTAAATTATTGATTATACAAACTAGTAGAATTGTCATTATATTTATATTTTTATGTTATATTATAGTAAAATAAAATATTAATATATATTTGTGTATAAATATTAAATATTAAAATTTTATACTATCTAAATATTAATATATTATATTGTGTAATATTCATATTAATATTTTTTTTTTGAGTAGTTAAAAAATGAAATTATGTTTATATATATATATATATATATATATATATATATATATATATATATATATATATATATATATATATATATATATATATATATATATATACTTTTTAATGATATAAAATATAATTAAATAGTTTTCTCACAAATTATTTTTGTTATAAATTAAAATAATTGAAATTTTTTATATTTAAAAACTATGTTAATTGCTTTTTAAATTACAATTCTATTATTATCTCTTAAATTTTAATATAATAATAATTTTATTATATTAATTTTTTACATTTAAAAATTATTTGCTAATTGTTAATACTTACTATTGCAATGAGTTTTTTATCTAGTGATTAATCTAGAGTGAACCAATCAAAACTGGGTATTATTTTTTATGTTAAACAAATTTTAATTTTACCTAAGTCTATATGAGAAAAGTTTAACAAAAAATATTCAGAAACCATTTAAGTTGTTTTATCTTTGTTGTGATTGACTCAAAGATTAATTTGTTTAATTAATTTCTAAGTGGTTGTGTTGTTGTGATTGACTCAATGATTAATTTGTTTAATTAATTTCTAAGTGGCTAAATTCTTGAGGAAATTGGTTATTAAACAAATAAATTTTTTTAATGTTAAACAAATAATATTTTTTCCTTTACCTCTATGCAAATATTATAACAAAAATTCTAATATATATATATATATAATATTCATATTAATTAATGTGATTATTTAATTTTGATTCATTGTATAATAAATTTGATATTTTAAATATTAATGAAACCATATAATTAATTATATATTAATAATAAAATGTATATTAAATTATTGATTATACAAATTAGTAGAATTATAATAAAAATAAATGGAATTATATTATAACTTTTGACCTGGGGTCCTTGGAACTGAAATTTGGTGGGCATATGCATCTTAAAAGTTTATTGAAAATCCCACTAAATTGGTAAATTTGGTAGGTGCCATTTTGACACTTTTTGGGAGCTTTTTCCAATCATCTACTTTACATACAATTAGATTAGAAAGTTGACAATTAGTCGTATTAGGTTAGAAAGTTGACAATTAGTCATCTTTTAGTTAGTTTCAAATAATAGGAAATTTTCATCGCCATACGGATATGGATGCGAAGTTACAAAAATAGCAATTTTAGAAAGTTGCTAAAATCTCCCAAAAAGGGTAATTTTGTTTTTGTATAAATTTGGTATTTATTTTCAGTTGTGGGAGGAGGGAATGGAATGAGAAGGAGAATTTGAAAATAGTTTTGTTTTGGATTTTTTTGCAATAATACTAGTGTTGAATCTTATGTTGTGAAGTTTGGTTACATCAAGGAGCGAGCTCTGCATGGCCACTTAGGACTCTACCTTGGCCGTGCATGTTACAGCTTTGGTTGTCTTTTTGTCTGTTTTTAGTGTTGCAGGTTATTGTCTGGTGATCGGCCTATTTGGGGTAGGGTTTTTCTGCATATGCATGGGGTTTGTTGTGGGGTATTCTTATCAGGGGTTCTGGGATGGCTTTGCCTCTATAGTGTGGATTTTGGTTTAGGGTCGGGGCTGCTTGTGCTCCCTTCTGTGTGTGAGGGTATTGTGTCTTGTTTTATTTGGGCATGGCGGCACATGGTGCTTCCTCGAGTGCTGCAATCTCTGAGCTTGGGGATTTCTCAAATCCATCATCTTTTTTGAATGCTACTGCCATGGAGCATATGGGGACAACTCCATCTGGGGATGGGTCCTTATCCTCGAAGGGGTTTTCCATAATAAAAAAAGTGAATGGTTGTTTGGAGAGATGCCAAGGTCGACCTATTTTGGTGATTCGGCCATAAACGGTCTCAAAGGACATTTTGTATTGGATCAATCATGCGCTTATTTGTAAATTCATGGGTCTTTGACTTCCATTGCTAATTTTGGAATCTTGGACGCATCAGGATTGGAACCCAGAAGGAGATATGGAGATATTGATGGCGGCCAACAATTACTTTATGGTTGTTTTCTCGTGCATGGCAGACAGAAATAGGGCTTTTGAAGGTGGCCCTTATTTTTACAATCAAGTTGGGCTCTTCATCAAACCCTAGCATGTGGGGTTCAACTCTACTAAGGAGCTTCCCTCGAGGATCCCTGTTTGGTTTGTCTTCCAAGGCTTCTACTAGAGTTTTGGAGGAGTGGCATTCTTCATTCAATTGCTCTTCTGCTTGGCAAACTGATTGGTTCTGCTTCACAAACTTGGGACAGAAAGGTAATCTCTTATGCTCAAATATGTGTTGAGATTGATTTAAATAACCCTTTGCCAGATTCTATGGAAAATATATCTTGGATTCAACAGCTTGACTACGAGACGTTGACGTTCAAATGTTGAATCTATCATGAGTATGGGCATTTGCAAAGGCGATGCCCCCGTGCTAATTTGGTAACTATTGCAGCTAATGTTCCCTCCAATTCTTCTCCTAAGAAGGATAAAGAGAAGGCTCCCTTATTTGAAGGTGTTGCTAATAAGGAGGGCTTTATTCCTGTTAAGCCTCACAATAAGGGGAGAGGTCAGAAGAGAACTCTAAAGGACCATCAAAATGATGAGAATATATAATCGGTTTGATGTTTTGGATGACCTGGTCTAGGAGGAGGGAATTCCAGTTGAGTTGCCCTCTAGTGCTAGGTCATTGGACGTGGCTTTGTCAAAAGATAGAGAGATGGATGATCAGATCTTGGCTTTGGTGGATCAATAGGATGGGCAGATGGATACAAATCTACCTTCCTAGATTCCTGATGTGTTAGAACCAAGTGGGACTTTGGTCTCAAAAGATGGGGAGGCTTTAGCAGCTCCGGTATTTCCTCATATGAACGAGGTTTTGGAGTATGGGAAAATTAGGGGGGCTCCTCATGCCTTGGGCTTGCAGCAAAAGTCCCTTAAAAGGGGGCCTCCAGAGAAGCCTTTGAAGGTTGGGCACAAGAAAGACGAGGATAAGGTGAAGTTAATTGGAGATACATTGGTGGAATCCGGTTCAGTGAAGACCATTGACTCCCATTTCTCCCAATCTCACAAATGATTGTCTTATCTTGGAATGTGAGGGGTATGAATAGCATCCCTAGATAAAAGGCTATTCATGATCTGATTGCTACCCCTTTTCCTGACATTATCTTTATTTAGAAAACTAAAGTGACTGTGGATGGTATGTTGAATTTAGCTCCCAAAGTTTGGTCCCATGGCTCTTGTCAGTGCGTTGGGGCCTGTGGTAGTTTGGGTGGAGTGGCTTGTTTTTGGGATCCAAGGAAGGTGGTCACTCTCTGGTGGATTTCGAGTCACTCTTCTATCCCTATGGTTGCCTCTAGTGTGGATTCAAGTGAAATCTGTCTGTTTACTAATGTTTATGCTCCTACTAATCTCTTGGGCAAATCGTAGCTTTGGGATCACATTAGATTTGTCTAGTCGCTAGAGCCCTTTCTCCCTTGGATCCTGGCTAGTGACTTTAATGTGGTTTGCAGTTTATAGGAAAAAAGAGGGGGCACAGTCAGGCTTGATAGTTCTGCTAACCTCCTTAGAGATAATATTGCTCTCTTGAATGTTATTGATGTGAAGACAAATAATGGCATCTTCACCTAGAATAACAGAAGAAGTGGAGCGGATGCGATCTCAGAGAGGCTTGATAGATTTCTTGTCTCCTGCTTTTGGATGGGTGATAGATGGTCTACCAGCTCAGAGATCTTAGATTTGAGAGGCTCTAATCATTCGCTAATCAAACTTTCAGTGGCTGCTTTTAAAGCTTTAAAGAACCCTTCTTTCAAGTTTCAACTTATGTGGTTGTGGGATCAGTCTCTCCAGGACTTAGTGACTGATTGGTGGTATGAAGGGAAACCTGCTTATGGGAGGGCTATGTATTCTTTTGTCAAAAGATTGCAATATGTGAAATATAAGCTCAAGAAGTGGAATAAGCAATGTTTTGGAAACCTTCACTCCAACAAATAGTCAGCTCAAGCCTAGCTAGATGCTACCACTCGCTTGATCTGAGATCAGGGACTTACTTTAGATCTGAGCAAAGAGGAGATTCTAGCTGTTAAGGATTTGGAGGAATGGGAACTTTGTGAAGAGATGTTCTGGAAGTAGAAATCCCACATTGATTATCTCCATGAAGGGGTTAGGAATACAACCTTTTTTCATAATTATGTTAAAGCTAGAAGAAGTGGTAATCTCATTACCTCTCTTGTGTCCTCGGAATGTGTTCAACTCTCTTCAATGGGAGAAATTTCTCGGGAGACTGCTCAGTATTTCTCAGCTCTATTTACTAAGGACTCCCCCGTGCTTGTATAGATGAAGTCTTTATCCTAGATTACATCCCCTCTTTGGTTTCTAATGAGATGAATGAGGCTCTCATTCGTCCCATCTCATTACAGGAATTGGAGGATGTAGTGTTTCATATTAAAAAAGGTAAAGCCCTAGGCCCTAATGGCTTTCCTATTGAATTCTTCCAAGAGTTTTGGGATATTATCAAATGAGACCTTTTGGAGGTGGTGCAGGAGTTGCAAAGAAATAAACAGATGTTAAGAGCCATGAATTCCACTTTTCTGGCTCTCATTCCTAAAAAAGATGTTGCGAATAGTCTAGACCGGTTTAGACCCATTGCTCTCTGTAATGTGGTTTATAAAATTATCACTAAGTTGATTGCAGAAAGACTCAAGTCATGCCTCAAAGCTTTGATTTCTGAAGAACAAGGAGGATTTGTTGCTGGCAGACAGATTCTTGATGGGATTGTGATTATTGCAGAGGCCATTCATTCTATGGCGACATCTAAGGAGAAGGCCATGTTCATCAAACTTGACATGGCAAAAGCTTATGACAGAGTCAAATGGTCCTTTTTACAAAAAGTCCTTATGGCTTTTGGTTTTGGGGGTGACTAGGTAAATTAGATTATGAGTTGTGTTACCTCTACATCATTCTCTATCCTTATTAAAGGGGAACCATCTAAGTTGTTCAGTGCTTCTAGGGGCCTTCTGCAAGGGGATCCTCTATCCCCTTATTTGTTCATTATCATGGCTGAAGGGCTTGGTAGATTTATTAAATCCATTGTTAGACAGGGTCTGATTTAGGGCTAGAGCTGGAACAATAGTTTGCCTCCTCATTCTCACCTTCAATTTGTGGACGATATTGCTTTGATGGGTTTGGCCAGAATCAATGAAGCAGTTAATTTTAGGAGAAATCTGGATACTTATTTGGCTGCTTTAGGGAAAAAAATAAATGAGGCTAAGTCTTCTATTTTCTTCTTTAATACTCCTCAGTGTATTCAAAGTAGGATTGCTCGGATTCTCAGGTTTCAAATTGGCTCTCTTCCTCTGGTTTACCTTGGGATCCCCCTTGGTGTTAGATCTCAATGCAGAGAGTTTTGGCAGGAGGTTCTGGACAAGTTTCGTAAGAAGGTTAGCTATTGGACTTGTAGATGGCTTTCTTCTGCCCGAAGGGTGACCCTTTTGAAGTCAGTGGTGTAGGCTCTACCTATTTATAGATGCTTTGTGCAGGTTGCCCCTTCTAGCTTTGTTAAAGAGTTTGATGCTCTCTCTCATCAATTTCTTTGGTCTGGTAATTTTCTCTCTTCAAAATGGAGCTTGGTCAGGTGGGGCTCTGTCTGTAGGCCGAAGCAAGAGGGAGGTCTTGGGCTTCGGCCAGCTGGTTTGATTGGGCAGGTTTTATCTGCCAAGTTATATTGGAGGTGGTGTACTTGCCAGGATCAAGACTGGGCTAGAATCCTTACTCATAAGTATCTCTAGGGAGTTCATAGCTCGGATGTGCCTCGTTACAACCTGGTGGGGAAGGGTTCCATGATTTGGTATACTCTCAAAAGAGGAGCAAAGCTTATCAAGGAGGGTCTATTTTGGATTTGTAAAAAGGGTTCAGATGCTCTTTTTTGGCATGATTCCTGGGATGACCTTTCCCCCCAATCATTTATGAGTTTCCTCATCTTCAGCCTCTTTATGACTTTATGCTGGAAGCTGGTTGGAGTAAGGTGGA
Source organism: Cunninghamia lanceolata (assembly GCA_027924645.1). Lineage (NCBI taxonomy): Eukaryota > Viridiplantae > Streptophyta > Pinopsida > Cupressales > Cupressaceae > Cunninghamia > Cunninghamia lanceolata. Next base: position 2,727,232 of record BSBN01001368.1, read on the forward strand.
GAATTTTAAGACCGTAAAGGTCAAAGGTCAATGGAAGTGACTATTGCAAGGTGTGCAACCTTGGTCTCCTTGTGTTGTGCATGTGCAGTGCTTGGGTTTGTGACAAGGCTTAACCACCTCTTGTGGATTCATTAACTCTGGTGGTTGTATTGGGCATTAATAGGTCGATCTTTTAGTGCAACAACAACCATCTTTCTAACAATTGGTATCAGAGCTAGGTTACAGGTTCGAACCCCTCGCTTGTGCTAGGGGGATTGTTGCAAGTTGTGTGCCCTTGGTCTCCTAGAAGGATCCACAGGAGTGGCCGCTAGGTGGTACTATAGAGGATCGTCAAGAGTTAGCTGGGATCTTAGCTGGTAGACTTTGCAGCTCCCTTAAGGGGAGGGATACTTTATCTTGGTGTCATGATCTGAAGTGTAAATTTTCTATTGCCTTTGGTTATCTGGAGCTGAATAGACAACTGCATGGATAGAGTGGTGTTCCTTGGTGGAAGCAGGCTTGGAATTTTTTTCTTGGCCTAAATGCAACTTCTTCCTATGGCTGGTGGCCCAAAACAAGTGCCTCACCTAGGAGAATTTGCGAAAAATAGGCTTTCAAGGCCCTTCTATAAGTGTTCTTTGTATGAATAGTGAAGAATGTGCTTCACATCTTTTCTTCCAGTGTCCTTACTCTTAAGAAATCTGGCATCTTTGGTGGGGAGTAGGGAGCCATGCTTGCATCCATGCCACTTCTTTAGTTGAGTTCTGGGAAAGTTTGTGTCGACCTCTAGCCAAGACCTCTTTTCTACAAGTTGCTTGGAGTATTGGCCCCACTTTCATTATCTGGAATCTCTAGTTGGAAAGGAATCGAAGGATCTTTCAGGATTCAAAAATGGGGAGCGTTCCCTTGTGGTGAAAGATTGTCAGCAGGCTTCAAGAGACTATTTCAACAAAATGTGACCTTTCTGTGGCAGTGGATCCTAGAGATTTGGCTATTGTTAGGAATTTGAATCTGAGTGGCAATGGGTCAGGTGGCTCTGCTGGTAGAAGATCGAGACAGGCCAAGCAGAAGATTCATAGAGAGGGATGTTGGCTTCCTCCTCCTATGGGAGTTTTGAAGATTAACGCTAATGGTTCTTCCAGGGCGAACCCTGGACATGCGGGAATTGGTGGCATTGGTAGAGATAGTAATGGAGGTGTTGTGTTTCTATTCTCTATTTATAAGGGGCAGCATTCTAATAACCTTATGGAGGCTCTAGCTTTTCTTCATGCAGTGGAGAAAGGGTGTTCACTTGGGTGGAAGAGGATCATCTGTGAATCTGATTCATAGATTGTGGTGGATATGCTAAATGAGCAAAGACTGGATGGAGCTAATTGGCATTTAGCCTTGGTGGCTGAATTTGTGTTCCATTTTAGATCATATTTCTTTCTATCATATTCCTCGGGAGTGGAATAGAGTGGTAGACTGTCTGGCTAAATGGGCTTCTAAGAACTTTTTTAGGTGGGATGTGGATGATTGGGGGTCCTTGCCCCTAGAATTTTTAGTGACTGTGGAGAAGTTAATTATGGAGGACAAGGTTATGTAGCTTCTTTTGGTGGGGTTTCTTTTGGAATTTCAGTGTGTTGCCTATTTTTTGTCTTTGGTTGGGCCTTAGGCCTTTGCTTTGTACTCTTTGCTTTATTATGAATAAATAAAAAGAAGTTTGGTTACATCAATTATATATATATAATAAAATAAAATTTATATTAAATTGTTGATTATACAAATTTATAATGTGTTTTTATTTATGTTATATTACAGTAAAATGAAATATTATTAATAAAATGTTTGCACTATAAAATGAAAATGAGATCTATGAAACATATAATTAAAAACAAATATTGTCAATAAAATATTTGCACTGGAAATGAGACCTATTGGGAAATGAGACCTAGGAACACATAATCATTTAATTTTAACATTACTTTGGTATTGTTATATTTGTACTAGTAATCTAAATTGCTAACTTAAAATAAAAATTGAAAGAAAACAATCCAGTAATGAAGGAGTGGGTTGGATAAACAAGATGAAGGAGTTGGTATTTTTTAAGGTATGTTTAGGAGTAAGAACAAAACAGTTTAAAGTTAGTTATTTTTTTGACATTACGAGATTATTTAAAACAAAGTGTTATAAATAGAGAGCTAAGAATTCAAGTGTAGAAGCACGGTAGATTTTGTGAGTTCTTATATGCTTGTTTACTGGTACTATTTAACTTTTTTGTTTACTAGTATTTGTAGACACCTAAAATTGGCTTGCTTTGCAAAACAATTTCCCATGTCTCAACACCCTCATTATCCCTCCTATTAATTAAATAAATTCATTTTATTTAATTAATTTATCCCTCATTATCTACCTTGACCATTTACCTATCCCTTGTGATCAATTAACTTACTTAATTTATCACTAAGACCTTACAACACTATCCCTCATTAATCAAATAAATATTCCCAATATTTATTTGGTTCAATTCCCCTTTTCCCTAATCCTCATCAATTAGATAAATCATGGTTATCAATTAGATAAATCATGGTTATCTAATTGATCTAACCTACTAATTGACCTACCCTAACCTACCCTAGCCTACCTCATCCTAGCCCTAGGATCAATTAAGCAAAACCTCTATTTGATTAGTTCTAACCTCTCTTTTGGGTGGTCAAACCTAGTTTAACACCCTTCCCCACATCCCCCAAATTAAAAATTCAAATAAATCACACATCACATTTACTTCTCTTACACACCCCTTACCTCACCCATCCTCATTCATTATCTCTTATCCCCAAATGAATTCTTAATTCATTTCCCATTCCCCAAATGAATTTTTAATTCATTTCACATTCTTTCACACCCATACCTCATTTAATCACCCCTTTCCCCAAAATGAATAAAAGATTTACTTTTATTCATAGCCCTTGATCTCATATTTCAATCCTCACCCTCCATCCTCCTTTCAGAAAATCTATAAATGAAACCCACTCCAATCCATTTTGAAAAGAGAATTCTTCATGCATCAAACCTCTGCCAAAATCACTCCACAATCTCCTTCATCTCACTATCATAATGCCAAAACCTTGCCTCATCTCCATCTAATCCATCTGAATCCACTTGTCTCTCATCTACATTTGTGTTGAAAAGCCTTGAGCAATCCACATCTACACACTAATCATGGGTAAAATCTGAGGAGCTCTATCGGGTGCAACTCCTTCCCGCTTGGATTTGTGAATTCATTATGAAGGTATAATCATTCTATTTTGCATTTGATTGTGTTTTAATCTTCATTTTGATTCACTTATCACATTGGCACGCTCGGTCTTGGATCTAATTGTCACTTTTTGGAGGTTTTGTTGTCAAAAGCTTCATTTTCTAACCCTCGTTTTATGAAGTTTTGCAAGTTTTGGTGATAAGCTATTGCAGGTTGCATTCTGGGCAGAAACATACGTCATTATTGTGATCAGGACGCTATTTCTGTGAATTTTGACAGTAAACTTGCCTAGGTTCTATGAAAAAATTTTAGGGTACAGTCCGCACCGTACGGATCCGTACCATACGGAACCGTACCCCTGCCATACTAATTTGTGCATCCTCCGTTTGCTGTAATCGTTGGTTCTCTGTGATGAAGATATTTTGTTTTGAAGGGTTAATGTGTTTACAAGGTCAAAAAACTTCAAGCGCGCCACCGTCGCTGTGGTTTCAATGTCATTCCCGCCACCGCTGCCAGATTCCCTCACACTGCTAAACCACCATCTCCTCACGGCTTCGCTCACTGGTAACCCCCTTCCGCCACCTTAAAACCACCACTGTCGCCACCGCCTACACAACAAATCCTCCACCGCCGCTGGCCAAGAACCCCTCCGCCACTGCCTGCAAATCCCTACCGCCGCCCGGCCCCCTTTCCTCCCACCACTGCCTGCACCTCCCTGCTTCCCCCCCACGGCCACCCACACCCCCTCTCTGCTCCTCGCTATCACCTATCACCGCCACCACTCCCAACACTCCTCGTCCTTCCCGTCACCACTGCCAGACCTCTCATCCCCCCCGTTGCCGCCTGGTCGACAGCCCCTTCCCTTGGTCACCGTCATAGCCACCCAAACTTCAAATCCTGCGACACTCGAGCCATCTTCATCTCTGCTGCCTCCCGTTTCCTGCACTCACAAAGCCCTATCTGCCGAGTTTAATGTGGCTTGAAGTTTACAAAACCCTAACTGCCGAGTTTAATGTGGCTTGAAGTTTATAAAACCCTAACCGTCGTGTTCAAAGTGGCATGAAGTTTATAAAACCAGCGGTCTACAGTTTAGCCCCAATCTTGACCGGTGGTCCCATTACCAATTAGGGATAAGGGTTATCAAAAAACCCCTTATATTATCTTTTTTTTTCAAACCAATAAGCCCCTGGTCATATCAGTGACCAGGGGCCTATTTTGCTTTAACCATTAGACTTAACCGTAACTGCCCAATGTGACTAGTCTATCCCCTAACTGCAAGCGGTCAAGCCAAACAGTCAGTTAGCTTCTTGTGCTCTCTACATGCCTAAATAGGTTGTTTTTTTCAAACTTACACAACTTTCGTATACGGAGGTGAAATCGAGCAAACAAACACTCGTTGGAAAGCTGGAAGGACAAACTTCACAGCTGTATCACTTTTATCAGGTGACTGTACCATTTTGCAGCCTTTTTTTCGCAGTTAAAGTCAAAGATGCTTCAAAACTTCAAACACTCATATCTTTTGCATTTTTGATCGAATTTTCGCAATTTTTTTTTTGAAATCGCATAGAATTTTGTAAAGAATCTGTTCATGCACTTATTTTTCCTATATCAGTTCATTTTTCAGCAGATTTTATCATATTATCAATTTTTGCATAACAATCTCCTTGGCTAGTCCACTTGCTCCGTTTTCGTTCTTGTGACTTGCAGGTGATTATTCGGGGTTGGAACAACATCAGGATCAGAAAATATAGCAATTTAGACAACAAAATAATCAGGTGCACTCAGTCTATTTCTCATTTCACCATAATCTTGTTTGCAAACACACTTCAATTTGGGATATAAAATGAATCATTGTTTGCATACACATTTCGATTTGGGCTTCTAAAATGAATATTTGTCTTCATCACATATCAAATTTGTGCTTAAAATCAACAATTTTCTTCAATCACATCTTGAAATTGGGATTTAAAAAGAATCATTGCTTGACGTGTCTTCTTCACATTTCAATTTCTAAGGGATAATTTATAAGTGCAAGTGTGAGTCAAGTGTGTGTGTGTGTATGCTCTCTCCTCACACCATAAGGTGACCTTGGAGATCAAAAACACCTCACTTGATTCATTTTTGTTTACCCTTTCTTAGGAGGCCTGCTAAGGGATTTCATCACCCCTAGAGACTACCTCATCCGAGGCTGAATCAAAAGACACCCTCATTGAAATCAGAATCTTGTCACTCTTGGCTAAGCCCCAAAGAACTTTCTACCTTTGGGAAGTGAAGGTGAAGGGTGGGTTACCCCCTTCTCCTGGCTGTGTGACAAGATTTCACTTTCAATTCATTAGTCAACCTCGTGTAAACATTGCCCAAACCTAATTGGCCATACCTTACATCAAACTAGACATTAAGGCATGTTGATTTGTTTTGCAAGTGTGCTTGTCTAATCATCATCATATTCTTCCAATTCAAATTTCAAAATTACTTGTGTCTTGTGTGAGTGATTCATGTTTGTACAAGTGTGATCATTTCATTGAACATTGCCAAATCAAGATAAACATCAAACACATAAGACAAGTCATTCACCTCATTCTTCCAACACATTCAAATCCAATCACTCATCTATCATAATCATCCTAATCACCTATCTTATCCAAATCATCATCCAAATCATTCCATCTAATCTTATCCTAATCACTCTCATCACCCTTAATCCAATTCATCAACATCATTCTAATCCCATCTCATCCAAATCAAATCCAAAATCCAACCAACATCAATCCATAATCTTCCAAACCATATTCCAAATCCAATCCAAAATCAACATCAATCCCAATCATTATCCAAATCCCCCACATCATTATCAAATTCCAAATCTAAATCAACCCAATCAAAAATCAAGACCTTAATTGATCACCTAATCAAATCAACCCAATCAACCCTCTTGCTTAAGATCATTAGTCTATCTTAAGCATAGAGAACCATTCATCAAATCAAATCAAATCATCCTAAGGTCTTGAAATTTTGATTCCCAACATCACAATCATCCATCATCCCCCATCATCCCATACTATCTCCCACATAATGGATCTTTATGAAGCAATACAACAAGTACAAAGACTTAGAAAAGTCTATGAGCACATGGATCCTAATGCTAAGGAACAATTCAAAAATGACATTAAAGATATACCCCTAGCACACCTCATCATTGGAGAATCCCAAACCCCTACCCCATCTTCATCATACCAACCCTCATCATATCAACCTTCAACATCTTACATATCCACACCATGGACCTCATACCAACCTCCATCATATCAACAAACACCCTACACATCATCCCCATCCACATCATATCAATCGTCATTCTTTCAACCTTCATACCAACCTACATCTTACATATCCACACCATCAACCTCCCATCAACCATCATCATATCAACTTCCATCATATCAACCTTCAACATCCTACATATCCACACCATCAACCTCATATCAACCTTCATCATATCAACCTTTACCCTCATATCATTCACCATCCCCTTACACATCCATGCCATCATACTTATCCAATCAACCAATACCTCCAACTTATCCATCCCCCAACCTTTGTCATGCTAACTTTGATCAAGGGAACACCAATCTACCACACCTTATATCTGAAATCCAAACCTCATATCAACAACCAAATCCCCCATCTCCTAATCCCCATCCTCCAATCCCCCCATCACAATATCCCTCCAACCTTATCAACCTTAATCCATCACCTTATGTATCTCCCAATCCACCAATCCCTATCACCCATCCACCATCTGATCCACCATCAAATCGTCCAAATCCTAACACCATGACATCCAACGAATCCTTGAGGGATTTCCTCCAAAGAACATCACCAAGCAAAGCAAAGGAATCCCCCAAATCCTACACCCCTCCAACACCACCATCTAGTCCAACACCTATCCTTGAACCCATCCAAGAACCATCATTACCTAATCCTATCACCCACCTATCCAATCCCCATCCTAATCCTACACCAACCACCATCATTATCCATCTATTATATTGCTCTTCAACCCATACACTCATGAAGGATGCCATCCATTGGCTATTAGCAAGGAATCAAACACCCTCATGCAATCCAACATCCACCAAACCTCTTGAACAATCTCCTATCATAACTCAAGAACCATCATGCAGCCATGTTCAAGAACACATAAGTCAAACACCTATCACATCCATCCAAGCACCCATCACATATATCCAAGTCACTCCCACTTCAATCCAAGCACATGAGATATGTCAAGAATCAAATCCAAAGCATGTTGAAACATCAACCCCTTCTCCTAATCAGGATCCCACCATCCCATCTAATCCCATCCCCAATCCCCTCCCATCTATTGATCAACTTATTGATCTCACACCATCTTCCACCACCCCTTCACCATCCTCCATTGATTCTTTACCTCCATTAACCAATCCCATCCCAAATCCATCATCTTATCTACTTGGAAAAAGCACTTTCATCTGTGGTGACTCTCTTGTAAGAGGTGAACAACTTCCATCCACCACCTATCTTTCTCCAACAAATAATGGACTCGCGTCTTGTTTCCAAAGCACTAAACATCCCATTGCATGTCGCATACTCCAACATATGAACTATCAAGGAAAAGGCTTAGGCCTTCACGAACAAGGCATCTTGGAGCCCATCCATACCACATTCCATCCATCCTCGCATGGCCTCGGTTATACATCCCAAGACAAACAAAATGAACATGTTGGTACAACCCATACACCTTCCAAAATCCATTCATCCAATCCCAAACATGGTGCATCTCATCACACTCCAAAAACATATGTCGCCATCCCTCCTCCATCATCCTATCATTTGCAAAAGCATGTGACCATCCATCTTCCTCCATCAAATTTACCTCCACTACTTCCAACTCCAAATATTCCTATCAAATCCACTCTACCTCCTATCCTACCAACACCAAACATCCCTATCCACAAATCCTCTTATCCTCCCATCCTCCCAACTCCTAATATCCCCATCCTCAAATCCCCTTATCCATTTATCCATAAATCCACTTTTTACCCCTCCACCCATAAATCCCCTAAAATTCCCAATCAAGACCAACAAAAGCACACATCTTTCAAATATGAAGCTTCCCCCAAATCCATGGGATTCAAAAGTAATAATTTGAATGCCTCAATGCATAAAGCACAAAAGCCTAAATATATTATCCCTTCCAATCAAAATGAAAAATCCAAAAGGCTATCAAAGCCCACACCCTCACAAGAAAAAGCAAAAGCAAAAATGGTGTGGGTCCCTAAGCAAAGATCAATCAAAACAAATGAGGCATCTACATCCCAATCCACTCCAAACTCCCAAACATCTTGCTCCACATCTAAAAATCCCATAAATCCTAAGTTTATTTGGGTCCCTAAAACCCCAAATCGATCATACAAAAATCCCCCATCCCGATCCCCATTACTCCCAACTCCACATCCAAAATACAAGCTTCCAAATACATCACGGTGTGTGCGACCGTTGGTCTTGGTTCCCCTCCACCACTTAACATTCCCACATACCCCCATCTCTCCATCTTTCGTTCACTATCCTACATATCTTCCCCATCACATTCCTATGGTCCATTCTTTTGCATAATCCACATCATAATCCATTATCCACCATCCATTCCTTCTTCTCCTATCTTCCAACAATCCATGCAATCATAATCCATAATGCTATCCAACATGGGACCATCGTCTTCATGCTATGGAAACAAACGCTAGAGTCCCCATTCCATCAAAAAAGCAAAAAAGCAAAAAAATTAAAAAATAAGAAAATAGTAAAGAGAAAAAATCCGTCTAATGGTGAAAACCACTCCTTGTGGCGCCTTGGGCAAGTACCTTGATGAAAACCCCTTGTGGGCGTCATGCGTAATCCCTTCTCCATCCATTTTACATCCCTACACTTGGGGGCAAAACCATATCCTTCATCCACATCCATAATATCCTTTGCACATCTTATCCACTATCTTATCCTTATTCTATCACATTCCTATCCACCATCCTCTATTTATCCTATCATTTTCCATCCATCTTATCCATTATATCTTTCTTTTACCATCTCCCACCTTAGATCTTGATGAAGACAAGGGGCAAAATATCAACAACATGCTTTGGACACCTCTTGGCATACTCCCTTTATAAGTACATCCTCCAGCCATCTACTGCAAAGTCCATCCATTCAAACATGAGCTCATCATGCAAAATTTTTTAAGCATTAGGGGCATATGATTCCTTGCAACCTAGCCCTTGGAGAAAATCCTCATCCCTATCTTCCATCTATCTAACATACATCCCTATCGCTTGTCCATTCATCTATCATGAATCAGTTATCCATCATCCTTTCATCGCCAACCCCCCTATCCAACCCCATCACTTTCACCTCTAGACTTGGTGTTCCCTTGTCATTGGTATCTAGCATAAAGGTTATCCACACGAAATCCAATGCAACCATCTCATAATAAACCATTCCTTTTCCAAAATCAGAAAATCCAAAAACATCACAAAATCAAAAAATCCAAAAATATCACAAAATCAAAAAATCTAAAAACATCTCAAAAAAATCAAAATATACAAAAACAATAGAAAACACACAAAATTCCAAAAATAATTTATCCATCACAAAATCAACATCATTCCATCAACATCTCATCATCTTCCAACATCCTCAAAATCACCCAAATCATCCAACACATCATCATCAAACATCATCACATCTATCCTCCATCATCCCACATCATCATCACAAATCAGAACTACATATCATAACCACTTGCATCTTAATGTGCCTTGATCCCGTGGATATAGGGTATGTAGGCATCTAGAATACGCAGGAAGTTTCTAGTACTCAGGTCCATAAGATGCACCTATCCAACCCTTTGAGCTTACACTAGATCCAAGCATCGCATCACTTATCAAAGCATCATCCTTTATCAAAAATCATCAACTATCAAATCAGCATCAACCATAACTTGTCACCATCATATCTTGAGCCAATCTTACAACATCAACTAATCATGATCCAATCATCAATTGATTCTTGCCTTAGGATATATCTTTCCTATGATAGGCAGAATCTATCCAATCATTATCCATTTTGGCAAGAGAGACAATGGCTATTTGTTTTGGTTTGTTGGTCTTTTTGTTTTTGATTTTTATCTTTTGTCCTATTCGAAGATCACATCAAAGCTACCTTGATCTTACTATATCATGGTATGTGGTGAAAACATCTAGAATGGGGCATAGTCTTGCTTTTGTATGATGTGCTTGTGGGCTGATTTCATTACTCCAAGCTAGTATTCATATCTTGTTGATCATAGGGTCGGTTCTAGCATATTGATCCCCTTATGCATCTAAGGTTCATCATACCTTTTGTGTACTAATGACTTATGCTATGAGTCCCCTTCCCTCGTCAGGACAAGGTTGTACTATCTTGGGCATGCATGAGATCATCCCTTTGTCTGCGTGTCTAGTCCATGCAAATGTTGGATACACATCATCACCCTAGTCTTCTATACCTTGGTGAAAATATCCACTTTGCTATATCAAACCTAGGATTGCTCTAAATCATTTTCAACACAATGATCATCCACCAATCAATCTCCCACCATCATCATCACTTTCATCTCACCCCTTATCCTCCAACCACTTCTACCAATCTATTCCATCCATTTCGAGAGCACAACCGTGTTCTTGCAACCCACCTATCCTCTCGAGGGGGCATCATCCTTACCATTATCCCCAAACCTTACCCTATTCTTCTAAGCCAAAATCTTTTTTCTATCCAATCCAACTCTATGTTTTAACTTCTTTTAAATGATGTTACTTAGCCGCAACACCATCTCAAAGAGGGGCAAATGTAGACACCTAAAATTGGCTTGCTTTGCAAAACAATTTCCCATGTCTCGACACCCTCATTATCCCTCCTATTAATTAAATAAATTCATTTTATTTAATTAATTTATCCCTCATTATCTACCTTGACCATTTACCTATCCCTTGTGATCAATTAACTTACTTAATTTATCACTAAGACCTTACAACACTATCCCTCATTAATCAAATAAATATTCCCAATATTTATTTGGTTCAATTCCCTTTTTCCCTAATCATCATCAATTAGATAAATCATGGTTATCTAATTGATCTAGCCTACTAATTGACCTACCCTAACCTACCCTAGCCTACCTCATCCTAGCCCTAGGATCAATTAAGCAAAACCTCTGTTTGATTAGTCCTAACCTCTCTTTTGGGTGGTCAAACCTAGTTTAACACCCTTCCCCACATCCCCCAAATTAAAAATTCAAATAAATTACACATCACATTTACTTATCTTACACACCCCTTACCTCACCCATCCTCATTCATTATCTCTTATCCCCAAATGAATTCTTAATTCATTTCCCATTCCCCAAATGAATTTTTAATTCATTTCACATTCTTTCACACCCATACCTCATTTAATCACCCCTTTCCCCAAAATGAATAAAAGATTTACTTTTATTCATAGCCCTTGATCTCATCTTTCAATCCTCACCCTCCATCCTCCTTTCAGAAGATCTATAAATGAAACCCACTCCAAGCCATTTTGAAAAGAGACTTCTTCATGCATCAAACCTCTGCCAAAATCACTCCATAATCTCCTTCATCTCACTATCATAATGCCAAAACCTTGCCTCATCTCCATCTAATCCATCTGAATCCACTTGTCTCTCATCTACATTTGTGTTGAAAAGCCTTGAGCAATCCACACCTACACACTAATCATGGGTAAAATCCGAGGAGCTCTATCAGGTGCAACTCCTTCCTGTTTGGATTTGTGAGTTCATTATGAAGGTATAATCATTCTGTTTTGCATTTGATTGTGTTTTAATCTTCATTTTGATTCACTTATCACAGTATTATTTAACTTCTTATTTAATTATTTACATATTTTACAAATTGAGGACTATTTAATTTGTTTATTGAATGATTAGAGTAAATAATATTTATTTGTGGTTTTATTTTGCCACAAGATGAATCTAGAAGAAGAAAGAAGATATCTCATTGAAAAATCAAACACCACAACTCCCCTATGTTGAAGTTAGTATACTAGGATGCATAAAATTATGGGGCATATTATAATTTTGAAATTCATGTTGGGTTTCTTAGTTTGAGTGTCGATTAATTTTTCTACTTCATAGACCCAGAGACATTATGGGTTTGATAAATTTTGACTCGTTGAATTAATATTTCTTTCACTATAATATATTAATATTTAACTTTTATAAAGAAATATATATGAATATTTCATTTTACTATGTTAAAATAAATTTTATTATAAAAATAGTATTAATTATATTATTTTATTGATATTTAAAATATCAATATTATAATTTTTATATGGCCATTATATTCTTTTTGCATAAATATTAAATATTAATATATTATATTGATATTAATATAATATTCATATTAATATGATTGTTCAATTTTTAAATTATAATTGAATAAATAGAATTATCATTATGATGTATTTATATTTATGTTATAAAATGAAATATTGATATATTAAAATATTGATATATTGATGTAACCAAACTTCATAGAATAAGATTCAACACTATTATTATTACAAAATATCCAGAAACTCGGAATTATTTTCAAATTATCCTTCTCATTCCATTCCATCCTCCTCCAACTGAAAATAAATACCAAATTTATACAAAAACAAAAATCACCCTTTTTGGCAGATTTTAGCAACTTTCTAAAATTACCATTTTTGGTAACTTCGCATCCATATCTGTATGGTCATGAAAATTGCCATATATTTAAACTAACTAAAAGAGGACTAATTGTCAACTTTCTAATCTAATTGCATGTAAAGTTCAAAAAATAATTAGAAAAATCCTGAAAAATCATTAAGACCTCATTTTGAGGCCCTAGATGATCGAAAAAGGTTCTGAAAAAGTGTCAAAATGGTGACCTATTGAATTGCCAGTTGAGTGGGATTTTCAATCAACTCCACAAAATGCATCTGCCCAGCAAATTTTAGCTTAAACGGACCCCCAGGTCAAAAGTTATGACCTTCGGAAGTTTCTGCATCATATATTTTTGTGTCATTTCTAAAGATGAAGAAATTAGTGATGCATAAAAACATGAAAGAAAGCAAAGAAACAAACAAAGCTATACCTTGCAATGCACCCTAGTTCCTCTCTCCTTGATAAGGTAGAGGACTTTGCACCCTTAAGCCCTAGCTTCACCCAAACTAGTGATTACAATGTGAAATGCTCCTAATTGTCAATGCAAATTTCACTATAACCTAGTTAAGATGGAGATGATTGAGAGAAATTTTGGCATAATATGATTACTCTAAGATTGGATGATGAAATGGCTTGTGAAGGCTTGTATTTATAGGAAAATTGGAGGAGATTTTGATCCAATGGTGGAGATTGATTGTTGAGATCAAGGGATGAGATTGATTGTGAGATGGAGGGCTAGGATTTGATCAACAAAATTAGATGGTGGAGAATAAAAATGAATCTTTTATTCATTTTGAGGAGGACATAACATTTAATGTGATTTAGATGTATGAGGAAATTTAAAATTAATTTCCTTGGGATGAGATGGAATTAAAAATTTTATTTTATGTGGAAGTGTGAAGGTCATATGACACGTGTACATATTTAGGCTCTTACATTTGTAAGCTAAAAATGTGGAAGATGTTTTATCATGAAAATGGTAAAAATGAGTTGGAGGGTTTATGTATTTTTTATAATTTTTAATTTGTTGGTATGGGAGAAGGTGTTAAACATGATTTGACCAAGTTAATTAGGGTAATTAACTTAGTTAATGTGGATAGAAAAAAATAGTGTATGAGGTAATCAGGGTTTAAGATTAATTAAATAATGATTTATTTAATTAATCTAGGTCTATGGGTCATGTAGGTTAGGGTAGCTAATTAAATAATAGTTATTTAATCAACTAGGTTAGGGGCAGGCTAATTAGTAGGGTTGATTAATCAGATAAGTATGCTTTATCTAATTAATTGGGTTTAGGGAAGTGAACAAATTAATTAAATAAATATTTGACATATTTATTTAATTAATTAGATGATGTTAGTAAGGTGTAACTATTGAATTAAGTAAATTAATTCAATTTTAGGGTTGATTGATGAAGGATGGGTGAATGGTTTAGGGGTTGGATGAGATAATTAACTAAATAATAATTTAATTAATTAATTAGATGAAGAATTAGTGTTGTGGATGATGTCGTAGAGCGGTTAGAAGGGTCAAGACATTTTTAGGTGTCTACATTTGCCCCTCTTTGACGTGGCGTCGTGACCTAATAGGGACATGGTGTCAAGTCAAAGAATTTGCCCCAATTACCGGGAAGGAATAAAATGGATGAGGGATGCCCCCTCGAGAGGTCGGGTGAAAAATAAAAAAAATTCAGGCGATCTCTTGAAAGGAAGAAATGGTGGTGAAAAATGGATGGAGGACGAGAAATCAGGTGGACTGGAAGAAAAATGGGTGAGAAAGGTTATAGTTTGCACCCTGGGGAGAGAAAAATGTGATGGGGGATGACATGACTTTCTATAAATAGAAAGTGTGGGCCCAAAGTGCCACATTTGCACACATTGAGCTTATTGGACGAGAGGAGAGAAGACGAGATGGTTGCGTAACCACCGTTCCCACGCTACGAGCATCGATCCGAGCGAGTCTGTACTTACATGAGGTCACCCCTAACTATCGCCTAGGTATGCTGGCCAACCTTTGACTTTGTCAATTTTAGGTTTCGAGATTTTTATTACATCGGGAAATGGGTAGTTAGTCAGATTGGCGCCTAGCGTAGCTACTTTGGCGCCATCCTCTAGACTCGCGCCATAGGTTAAATGGGGGAATGGGGAGTTTTGGTGCCATATATAAAAGTTTTGGTGCTATCCTTTGTTTTGGCGCCAGGGGGAAATTTGATTTTTAGATGTTTTGGTGCCGTACATGGAAGTTTTGGCGCTAAGCTTCAGTTTGGTGCCCTAGGCTTAGGGTTTGACGTTTTAGTGCCATATGTCGGTGCTTTGGCGCAAAGCTCTGGAGTGGTGCGATAGTTAGTAGTTTTGGTGCCATGCTCTAGAATGGCGTAGGGGGTCTAGGGCAAATGATGTTTTGGTGGCACATGAGGAAGTTTTGGCACTAAACTCTATTTTAGCGCCAAAGGCCAAAGGATTAGCACCATCGCATGGAATGGCGCCATGTGGGAAATAATTGGTGCCAAACTCTGTTTTGGCACCATATGGACTAGAATTGGTGCCAAACTCTATTTTGGCACCATATAGTTACGAATTAGTGCCATAGCGTTGTTTTGGCAGAAAAGGTTAAGTTATTGATGGTCTTTTTCATATGCAGATTCAGGGTGATATTATAGTATCCCGAGAGCGACGAGTTCCATCGGTTATGGGGTTACTATCTCAATTTGATCATGCTACGTTGGCCAAATTGAGGAGGTTGGGGCTACGAATAGTGGCCGAGATGCCCCAGATACGGGCACATAGGGCTATGATGATAGCCTTAGTAGAGTGATGGAGGAGCAAGACAAGATCTTTCCTACTACCTACAGGTGAGATTACAATCACCTTGGAGGATGTATGGAGGATTCTAAGACTCCCCATAGCTGGAGCGAGGGTTACATATGATGTACCCTCAGGAGCGATGACATTGGATAGAGTTTGTGCATCTGGTCAGCCAGTGTATGTGTAGCAGAGGCGATAGATGAGTTATAGACATACTCAGTTGGCCAGGGTGGATGAGTTTACCCTATTTGTATGTGCATTGATTGGAGGTATTGTGATGTCAGATCGACGCATGCAAGGTTTCTCAGTTGGTTGGGGTGTTCTTATAGAGCAAATGGTGCAACATGAGACTATGTATGCATGGGGGCCTTGCATGTTAGGCCAATATCACAAGATGCACACATGTGTATATCATTTTGATAGTGCTCTATCTACTAGGGTGACACTTCTTCACATGTGGGCCTTTGAGCACATTGGTATTGCGCGGCCTCAAGCAGCTTTACACCAGGCTCAGTTTGAGGCGTACGTGTTCCTATATAGAGCACCTATTATGTATTCCTATGTTGGATAGTTACGGTACTGGTGATGGATTTTGGATGACTTAGTCTATGTGATTTGGTGTCCCTACATTGGTGTGGAGCATGGCCTGATGACCACATCCATATGTCGTTCACCTTTCAGCCATGCTATTTGATGGGTCGAGGGGAGCATACTATTGACAGGTATATCCCCTTGCAGGTGACGAGGCAGTTTGGGTTGTGCCAGGACTTGCCCCAGGCCATGGTGATTTTTGTGAGGATGCCACATGATGTACAGAGATGGTCAGCACAGATACAACCCCAGGTGGCTATACAAGATTTTGACAGACTACAACCAGTACAGTGGGACTGGCGGAGTCACGTAGTTGATTCAGGGACCACTCCTAACTATGACCGATGGTGCTAGGTATGGCGACCCATCCGTCTTACAGACCTAGCAGCTGAGCCTAACTTCATTATGGAGGAGGGGGAGGAGGGAGAGGAGGGGGACAAGGTATGGGTTGAGTACATCATGGAGGAGGTACCCATGGAGGAGGGTGATGGGATTGGAGTTTTAGCTGTAGCGACAACAGGAAAGGTGGGTGGGAGAGGGCGGGGGCGGAGACAACGGGGTCCTTAGTAGCAGCAGGGACCCCAGTAGTAGCATGTACAGAGAGGTCAAATGCCACCGCCTCGAGCACCATAGTAACAACAGCAAGGTCAAGGACAGTAGGCTCCACAACCACAGGCTCTACCTCAGCAAGTAGCACAACAGTAGGGACATGGGCAAAGGCCACAATAGTAGGCTACACAACAGTAGGTACCACAGCAGCATGGATAGGGGCAAAGATCACAGCAGCAAACTGTACAGGTGGGGCCGTTTATAGGTGATAGGGTTTCGGAGGCAGGTCCATTGGGGACAACACTTAGCCCTCCTTCGAGTACTCACACTGGGTGTTAGCATACTCGAGTTGATGGGGAGGAGGAGATAGAGACTCTATGGGCCCAAGTAGCCAGTTTGGAGGATATGGTGTCTCACCAAAGACAAGAGCTACAACAGTTACAGGGAGTCTAAGCCCTATTAGATGGAGCGGTTGCAGGTGACAGAGACCCTCAGATTTTGATCTTACAAGAGGAGATAGAGCAGTTGCAGTCATAGTTACAGTCATAGGTGGTTGGGATTACGGCTAAGCATGATACGGAGAGATCACTGCGATAGGCAGCTGAGGCAAGGGTATAAAGTGTTGAGGCTAGAGCTCAACGAGCTAAGGGCCAGGTTGCAGGATTACAGGATGAGGTCACACGCCTGCAGGGTATGGTAGCTGGGATGAGTATTGGGCAACATTGGTCAGACTCTCAGCAGCATATTCAATAGTTGTAGGATCAAGTTTCAGAGAAGCATGCGAGGGCTGAGTATTACTATGGTGCCTACTGTACTGTAGTTCATGAGGGTCAGCGTGTCCCTAGTTACAACCAGTGGAGTGGATCGAGGATGTCTAGTTCCTATAGGTCCAGGAGATCTGCACAGTTAGTTCAACAGCCACCGCCTCAGCAGCAGTAGCAGCCACCTACAGGGCCATCACCACAATGTACACCTGGGTCTCCTACTGACTCAGCTAGGGGGTCATCGGCCCATGGTTGATTTTTATGCTCTTGGACTCTGATGTATTTTGGCCCTTGACGCATTGTTGTATCATGACATTTTTATTTTGAGCGATGTATATTTTGGCGGTGATATATATGACATGTATTTATGGTTATGGAATTTATGGTTTATGGATTTATGTTGTGATGGATGCATTTATGATTTCATGGATGTTTATGGATTATGATGATGTAGGATAGATGTATGGATGTTATGGATGTTTTATGGTTTTTATGATGTTTATGAATTTATGCATTGTCGATGGACTTATAATTACATGGTTGTTATGGATTATGATGATGTAGATGGATAGATAGACGTATTAATGTTATGGATTATGTGCTCAAATTAAAAACATATATTATGTATGGAAATGGATGTAATGATTAGTGGATAGATGAAGATGTAATGGTTAATGCAATGGTAAATGGTAAATGGTAATGGATGATGGATAAATGAATATGATAAGGATGGTAAATGGTAAAATGATTAGTGAAATGAATGAATGGTTAATAGTTAAGTGAATAAATGGTAATGGATAATGGTAAATGGATTAATAATATGAAAAATGATAAGGGTAAATGATAATGAATGAATGGATATGGTAAAAAATGATGGTAATGGTTAATGGTAAAATGAATATGGTAAATGATAATGGATAAATGGATATGGTAAAAAAATGATGATAATGGTTAAATGATAATGGTAAAATGAATATAAGATTGATCCATTAAAGTATCTGTTATCCAAGGCAGCCCTCACAGGCCAACGAGCTAAGTGGGTCATGATCTTGAGCGAATTCACCATAGAATATGTTGATCAAAAATCTATCAAGGGATGTTTTTTGAATTGAAGGGGAGAATGGCGTCCATCTGGGAGTGCGCGGGTATGGAGACCCGCAGCCTGTAACAGGTCGTGGCTTCGTCTCTTTGCCCTTTCTTTGCTCTTGCATGTGGGCAGATCTGTTCTTTGTGAGGCATTTGTTGTTGGGGGGTTCTATTTGTGCTTTCGAGGGGGCTTCTTCTTTTTTATTATCTATTCACTACTTTTCTTTGTTGTTGTGCATGTGGTTGGTTTTCTACTGCCTCCGGTGATTGCATCTTTAATATGGGGACTGGGTGTCTTCATGGAGGTGCATGAATCAATTAGCAAGGTTGATCTTGCTTCTTCCCTTCCTGGAGGGAGCCAAAGTTTCATGAATATGGGTAACCCCGGTGAGCGTTTGGCAAGGAACGGTGGTTTTTTATTACAAAATATTAATGGGTGTTTGGAGAGATCGAAGGAAAGGTCGGTGCTTGTGATACAACCTGCTTATGTAGCGGAGTGTTGCAAGTATGTGCCTAATCAGTGTTGTCATTGATGTCAACATATCTTTGTTGTCATTGGTGTCAACTGTATCCTATTTTGTTACTTGGTTAGAAGCTTTATGTGTTGAGGATATTGAGAAAATTAGCCCCTACGGAAGAATCAAAAAGGAAACAGTGAATCATAGTGAAGACAGTGAATTACATACTGAAGAATAACCCAGAAGACTACTCTGCATTTCTTAGAGAGTGAAGATCTCAGTTTGCAGATTGGAAGTTATTTAGAGGCATGTCTGAAGATGCTAAATCCTGAGTTTGAGCCTTCGGTATGAAGAATTGAGTGAGTTACATTCACCAGAGTAAAACCTACTTTTTCTGATTATTCACTGGTGACAAGGAGAAAGTATTTTGCTCCGCATTTCTCCACATTGAAGTATTTTGCTCTATGGTTCTAGAGGGAAATCTGGGATGATGATAAGTGCCTACAACTACAATGGTTCATAATTTGGTGGTTTGCAAGCTATCTTTCTTTTATGACAGTTGAAGACAGT
Source organism: Cunninghamia lanceolata (assembly GCA_027924645.1). Classification (NCBI taxonomy): domain Eukaryota; kingdom Viridiplantae; phylum Streptophyta; class Pinopsida; order Cupressales; family Cupressaceae; genus Cunninghamia; species Cunninghamia lanceolata. The sequence continues at coordinate 2,747,070 of BSBN01001368.1, forward strand.
GAAGTTCATGTGCTCTGGTGTGAAGAATCTCATGAATAAAGTGGTTAGAGTTTGTGTGGTTGCTCCTGGTGATTACAACGTGCTTGTGGATGCCTCTTGATCATGTTCCTGCATTTACATGGGTCTGCATTAAGGAATTGAGATCGTGTTTGAAGTTTGTTCCTAGATAACGTAGCGTGTAACCAATCCTAGCTGACTTGGTTAATTCCAGTGATTGCAGAGATACATTGAAGATTGTAGAAGCATGTAGTGGTGTGGAAGATCATGTTTGAGTCCCAGCTAAGGCATGGAGTGATCCGCATACATCTTTACTACATTTCCTTAGCTAATTTTGTATTAGGTCCAAACCTATTTTATGTATGTTTGTAATGCCAACCTTGGAGATTGTTCCAACGGTTGATGATTGTAATGCCAACCTTGATGATCATTCCAAGGTTGATATAGTGTATAAATACTTGAAATCGAGTCAAGGAAAATGTGTCCTTGTGTGGAAAATGTGAAGATAAGTAAGGGAAGAAGAAAAGGCAGAGCAAAATAGAAGAGTATTGTGCTTCAATGGAATTGAATTCAGGCATGGAGTACATGCTAACATCTCAGTTCAAAACCATTGGCAGTGAGCCACCTCTTGGTAGTGAGCCTTTTTCTGGGTAGTGAGCCTCTGATTTTTAGTATTGTGCTTTACATATATATCTTGTGGGTTAACCCCCATCGTGGTTTTTCCCTTAACAGGGTTTTCCACGTAAAAATTTGGTATCTCTTGTGTATGATCTTGCAATTGTGTTTATGTTTATGATTTTATGCTTTCATGACTTAATCATAACAAATAGTGGACAAGTGTTTGATGTTTTAAGGTGCAAAATTGTTTAAGTAATAAGACAACTGATTCACCCCCCTCTCGGTTGTCTGAATTCATTTCAACAATTGGTATCATAGCCAAGTCCCTCAGAAGAAAGCTTGATCGCTTGAGGGTGATCCAGAATGTCATATAAGAAGGAAAGTCTACGATTCGATGGAACAAACTAGTCCATCTGGAAGATACGCATGAAAACCCATCTCCTCTGCTTGGGTTACAGTGTTTGGAAAATAACTGAAAATAAGTATGAAATACCGAAGAATGGTTTGTAAACTAAAGATGAGATCAAAGAATTTGAGTTGAACATAGAAGCCAAAGATGCCTTGGTGAGCGCCTTATCTGACGTCGAAGTAACAAGGATCATGGAGCTGGAAACTGCTGAAGAATCTATATGAAGAAGATGAATTTGTGAAGAGTGCCAAGTTGCAGAGTTTGAAGGCCAACTATGAATGTTTGAAGATGAGCGAAGATGACAACATAACATACTTCATGCGAAAGGTCGATGAACTTGTGAGTAGCATTAGAAGTGTAGGAGGAAAAATTGAGGATATTGAAGTTGTGAACAAAATTCTTAGATCACTGCCTAAATCTTATTGTCATAAAGTGGCCATAATTGAAGAAATAATGATAGTAACAAAGATTACATAAGATCAGTTGCTAGGGAAGATGACAACCTTTGAAATTTGAGAACTTGGTGATTCACTTCCAAGGATAGAGACTGCTTTCAAGGCCAGCACTTTAGAAAGAACCCCCAGGTCTGAAAAGTACAAGGTGGAACTAGATTATGAGCTTGAAGAGCTTGAAGCCAACTTTGTTAACAGTTTGCCCAGAGGTACTAGTAAGTTCAAAGGAAAATTACCTTTCAAATGCTTCAGTTGTAGTAAAGTTGGTCATTATGCTTCTAGGTGCCCCACAAGAGTTCCCAAGCCAAGACCAGATAGACCTAGAATTCCAAAGAAATGTTATTATTTTGAAGATCTTGATGATAATGAAGGAGTATCAGATGGTGAACCAGATAATGCTAGTACTCCTGAAAATGAGTGCTTGTTTATTTCTATTAAAGAGGAACCTATGACTACTAATCCTGCTATCTGTGTAAAGGAAGAAAAACTAGTGGAAAGTGCCTTGGCTGCTCAGGTTGTTGAAGACAAAGATGAATGGGTTATTGATAGTGGATGCTCTCATCACATGACTGATGACAAAAGTAAGTTCATAAGTTTGGAAAAATATGATGGAGGACTGGTTAGGTTTGGTGATGATACAACTGGTAAGATTTGTGGAAAAGGATCCATTTCTTTTGATGGCAAGCACAACACTGATGATGTCTTATATGTGAAGGGATTAAAGCACAATCTCTTGAGTGTTGGTCAGATGTGTGGGAAAGGTTATGATCTTAGATTCAAGGACAATGGATGCAAGATCTTGGAAAGCTCTGGAATAGTGATTGCAACTGGTAAGAAGACAAGAGGTAACATTTATCATTTGAAAGGGACTAATGAATATTGTTTGTTGGCTCAGAATGATGAAAGTTGGTTGTGGCATAAAAGTTTGTGTCATATCAATTTTGACAACATTGTGAAGATAAGTTCCACTCAGGCTGTAAGAGATTTGCTTAAGCTTATGAAGTCTACTGATACTTTGTGCAAGGAGTGCCAATTTGGAAAACAAACAAGAATAAGTTTCAAGAGTAAGGATCAATCTATTGATGGACTACTGAAACAAGTGCATACAGATCTATGTGGACCTACCAGAGTAAGAAGTCTACAAGGAGATAGGTATTTCATGTTGCTAATTGATGATTATTCTAGAATGACTTGGGTTGCCTTCTTAAAAGGAAAAGTAGAAGCCCTAGACAAGTTCAAAGCATTCAAGGTAATGGTTGAGAATGAGCTAGACTTGAAGATAAAGTGCTTGAGGTCTGATAGAGGTGGAGAATTTACATCAAATGAGTTCAGCTTCTTCTGTAAAGAACAAGGGATAAAGAGACAATTATCTGCACCCAGGACTCCACAACAAAATGGAGTCGTTGAAAGGAAAAACATGATAGTTCAAGAGGCTACTAGAACAATGATGAAGGAGGCTGACCTACTGGAAGTATATTGGAGAGAGGAAATTCACACTGATGTATACATCCTAAACAAAGTCCAAGTAAAAGGTAACAACTCTAAGACTCCTTATGAGTTGTGGTATGGTAAAGTTCCTACTGTCAAATATCTCAAAGTTTTTGGGAGTAAGTGTTATATCAGAAGAGATGAAGATCTAGGTAAGTTTGATGCAAGATGTGATGAAGGTATCTTCCTTGGAAATTCTACCAAGAGCAAGGCCTACCGGTGCTACAATAACATGTTAAAGAAGATCATTGAGAGTGCAAATGTCAAAGTTGATGAAACCAAGGAAAAGATGTCAAGTGGATATGAATCTGAAGAATCGGATGTCCTTGCAAACAAAGTAGTAGTGCAACAAGAAGAAAACTTAGAGGAAGAAGAAGAACAAGCACCTGAAATCATTATTAAGACACCCAGGTATGTGAAGTTAAATCACTCTGAAGATCAAATCGCAGGAGATAAGAATAAAGGAGTTCAAACCAGAAGAAGGGTTGCTGATGAATAGGTTAATTATTGTTTGATTTCTCAAGTAGAACCTAAAAATGTCAATGAAGCTTGTAATGATGAAATTTGGGTAAAGGCTATGGAAGAAGAACTGATTCAAATAGAGAAGAATCAGACTTGGGATCTTGTTCCTAGACTAGTAGATAAAAATGTAATTGGTACCAAATGGGTCTTCAGGAACAAAATGAATGAGAATGGTGAGGTGGTAAGAAACAAAGCAAGGTTGGTATGCAAAGGATACTCTCAAGTTGAAGGAATAGATTTTGAGGAAACATTTGCACCAGTGGCAAGGATTGAAGCAATAAGAATGTTTTTAGCATTTGCAGCCTATAAAGGTTTCAAGGTATATCAAATGGATGTAAAGTCTGCATTCTTGAATGGAGAATTGGAAGAAGAAGTCTATATTGAACAATCAGAAGGATTCTAGTCATCAGATCAGGGTGACATGGTGTGCAGATTGAAGAAGGCATTGTATGGACTAAAACAAGCCCCTAGGGCCTGGTATGCAAGATTGGATATGTATCTGATACAGTTAGGATTCAGTAAGGGTACTATCGACAGTAATCTCTACTTCAAGATCAATAATGAACAAATCCTAATTGTTGCAGTCTTTGTTGATGACATTATCTTTGGAGGCAATGAAGGTATGTGCATGGTTTTTGCTGGGGAAATGCAAAATGAATTTGAAATGTCCATGTTTGGTGAGATGAATTTCTTTTTAGGTCTGCAAATCAATCAATCTGATAAAGGTATCTTCATTTCTCAGTCGAAGTATGTGAAAGAGTTAAAGAAGTTTGGGATGGAGGACTCTAAACTGGTAATCACTCCCATGGCAACTAGTTGTAAGTTGAGTAAAAATGATGACTCACATATGGCAGATGAGAAAAGATATAGATCTATGATTGGAGGATTACTTTATCTGACCCAAACCAGACCTGACATAATGCATGTAGTTTGTCTTGTGGCAAGATTTCAAGCAGAACCTAAAGAGTCACATGTGATGGTAGTCAAGTGAATACTGAGATACTTGAAATACACAATGGATTATGGTTTGTGGTATCCAAAAGACAATGATTTCACTTTCAGTGCATACACTGATGTAGATTGGGCTAGAGATGTGGATGACAGGAAAAGTACAAGTGGAGGTGCATTCTTCTTGGGAAAAAGGATGGTATACTGGTTAAGCAAGAAACAAGACTCAATATCTCTATTTACTGCAGAAGCAGAATACATTACAACAACATGTAGTTGCACTCAAGTGTTATGGATGAAGCAGACATTGAAGGACATCCGAGTTGTGTATGAAGATCCAATTATAATCTTTTGTGACAATACAAGTGCCATAAACATATCAAAGAATCCAGTAATGCATTCAAAGACAAAGCACATATCCATAAGATATTAATTTCTGAGAGAAAAGGTAACAAAGAATGAAGTCAAGTTAGAATATGTATCTACAAAAGATCAGATTGCAGACATTTTCACTAAGCCTCTGCCTACTTTTGAGTATCTCAGAGAAAAGTTAGGGGTTATCACCCCTCCTGCTCTAAATTAAGATTCACAGAAGTGCATTAGTTCAGAGGCACCTAAAAATCCATCTCCAGATCTGGATTGATGCCTATAAGAGCTACTTATCAGGGGGAGTAGTCAGATGAAGAGAGTTCAGAAGAGAGATTAGATCAGAGCAACAGAGTGCAAGTATGTGCCCTTTGCCATTGATGTCAAAGGGGGAGAGAAATCATGTGAAAACTCAGAGAGAAAGAGTGTAGATGTGTAAAGAGATAGGGGAGAATCTTGTCTTGATGGTTGTTGCAGTTTTTTTCACATCATATGTTGCCATCAATGACAAAGGGGGAGATTGTTGCAAGTATGTGCCTAATCGGTGTTGTCATTGATGTCAAAATATCTTTGTTGTCATTGGTGTCAACTGTATCCTATTTTGTTACTTAGTTAGAAGCTTTATATGTTGAGGATATTGAGAAAATTAGCCCCTCCAGAAGAATTAGAAAGGAAACAGTGAATCATAGTGAAGACAGTGAGTTGCATACTGAAGAACAACACAGAAGACTGCTTTGCATTTCTTGGAGAGTAAAGATCTTGGTTTGCAGATTGGAAGTTATTTAGAAGCATGTCTGAAGATGCTAAATCCTAAGTTTGAGCCTCCAGTATGAAGAATTGAGTGAGTTACATTCACCAGAGTAAAACCTACTTTTTCTGATTATTCACTGGTGACAGGGAGAAAGTATTTTGCTCCGCATTTCTCCGCATTGAAGTATTTTGCTTTGCGGTTCTAGAGGGAAGTCTGGGATGATGATAAGTGCCTACAACTACAATTGTTCATGATTTGGTGGTCTGCAAGCTATCTTTCTTTTATGACAGTGAAGTTCATGTGCTCTAGTGTGACTTCTGGTGATTACAATGTGCTTGTGGATGCCTCCTGATCGTGTTCCTGCATTTACATGGGTCTGCATTAAGGAATTGAGATCATGTTTGAATTTTGTTCCCAGATAACATAGCGTGTAACCAATCCTAGCTGACTTGGTTAATTCCAGTGATTGCGGAGATGCATTGACGATTGTAGAAGCATGTAGTGGCATGGAAGATCATGTTTGAGTCCCAGCTAAGGCATGGAGTGATCCACATACATCTTTACTACATTTCCTTAGCTAATTCTGTATTAGGTCCAGACCTATTTTATGTATGTTTGTAATGCCTACCTTGGAGATTGTTCCAACGGTTGATGATTGTAATGCCGACCTTGATGATCATTCCAAGGTTGATATAGTGTATAAATACTTGAAATTGAGTCGAGGAAAATGTGTCCTTGTGTGGAAAATGCGAAGATAAGTAAGGGAAGAAGGAAAGGCAGAGCAGAACAGAAGAGTATTGCGCTTTAATGGAACTGAATTCAGGCAGTAGATGCTAACATCTCAATTCAAACCCCTTGGCAGTGAGCCCTTTTCTGGGCAGTGAGCCTTTGATTTTCGGTATTGTGCTTTACATATATATATTGTGAGTTAACCCCCACCGTGGTTTTTCCCTTAACAAGGGTTTCCACATAAAAATCTGGTGTCTCTTGTGTATGATCTTGCAATTATCTTTATGTTTCTAAGTTTATGCTTTCATGACTTAATCATAACAAACAGTGGACAAGTGTTTAATGTTTTAAGGTGTAGAATTGTTTAAGTAATAAGACAACTGATTCACCCCCCCTCTCAGTTGTCTGGATTCATTTCAATAGTGGAGGATGTCGAGTACTACAACAATCATGTTTTGATTTGCATGTTTATGGGGATGCAGACTTCACTTCCCTTTCTTGATTCTTAGATCTGCAAAACTTAGAGCCCTGAAGGTGATTTCGATATCCTGTTGGTTGCCAACAATTTCTTCATGGTGGATTTTTCTTGTATTGCTGATAAAAATCGAGCCTTTGAGGGTGGACCATATTTTTACAATCAGGTGGGTTTATTCATTAAACCATGGCACATGGGATTCAACTCTACTGAGGAGCTCCTTTCACGCATTCCAGTTTGGGTACGTCTCCCTTGTTTGCCTCTAGAGTGCTAGCAAAGCAATATTTTGCAAATGATTGCTCTCCTACTCGTAAGCCTATTGATCCCTCTCAACAAACTTTGAATAAAAGGGTTCTTTCTTGTGTGCGTGTCTGCATTGAAATTAATTTGAACAACCCATTGCCAGATTTGGTGACAATGAGCATTGGGGAAACTTCTTGGATCCAACAATTAGATTACGAGGCATTACCTTTTCGATGTCTATTATGCCATGAGTATGGCCACCTGCAATGAATGTGTCCCAAAGCTTCCAATACTGCTGGCTTGGCTAATGCTTCTCATCAGTTTGACTCGAAGATGGATAAGGGTAAGTCTCCCATGTAGGGGGGAGGCAGACAAGGATGGTTTTGTGTCTGTTAAGCCTCGCAATAGGAATAGAGGCTAGAAGAGAACCATCAAGGATAGGCAAGAAGAGGCATTTCTTAATAGGTTCGAAGCATTAGAGGGTTTGGTTCAAGAAGAAGGGGCCCCCTTTGACATGCAAATTGCAGATAGTTCTATTGCTGAGAAGTGCTTGGTGGATCAACCAAATTTTATTTCTAGTGTGACCCCAGTAGGGGGTCAAATGGACTAGATGGATGCTGAACTCCCTACCACAGTCCCTGGGTGTGGGGGATTAGGTATATCATTAGACACAAATATGATATATGTTCCTCCTGATTTTGGGATCATCATTGAGAAGGCTATTGAGGAGTCTGGTAAAGGCAAGGTTGTTTCTCCTGCTTTAGGTCTTCAACAAAAACCCCTTAAAAAAGGGGTTCCAGAGAAGCCTCTTAAAGTAGGAAGGAAGAAGGATCGGGAAAAGGTCAATTTGATTGGGGAGACATTGGTTGAGTCTGGCTCGGTGAGGACTATCGATTCTCACTTCTCCTAATTGTAGAGATGATTGTGCTATCTTAGAATGTAAGGGGTATGAATAGCATCCCTAGACAAAAGGCTATTCGGGAGTTGATTCGTGTTCACTCTCCTAATTTTATTTTCCTCCAAGAGACTAAATTGTCCGTTGATAGTATATTGAATTTGGCTCCTAAGATCTAGGGTAGAGGTCTTTGTCAATGTGTTGGGGCGCTGGGCAGCTCAGGGGGTCTTGCTTGCTTATGGGACCCACACAGAGTTATTCCCCTATGGTGTCTTTCTAATAGATACTCTATTTCCCCTGTTGCTTCCAGTTTGGAGTCAGGGGAGAGAATTCTTCTTTCTGATGTTTATGCTCCTATGGATTTTCCTGGCAAGATTCACTTGTGGTCTCAAATTAGATTCTTGTGTTCTTTAGATCCCTTCCTCCCTTGGATTATTGTAGGTGATTTTAATGCGATCTTATCTCTAGATGAGAAAAGGGGTGGGACTTTTCGTCTGGACCCCTCCTCAGACCTCATGAGGGATAATGTGGCCTCTATGAATCTGGTGGATATCAAACCTTTGAATGGGGTTTTTACTTGGAATAATAGGAGGATTGGGGATGCTGCCATTTCTGAAAGGTTAGACAGGTTCCTGGTGTCCAGTTTTTGGGTTGGCGATAGATGGATGACTAGTTCTGAGATTTTGGACTGGCGGGGCTCAAATCATTGGCCAATTAAACTCTCTGCCTGTTTGGCTAGGTCTTCTAAAAGATAGTCTTTTAAATTCCAACTTATGTGGATTCCGGATGTGTCTGTCCATGACCTAATCCCTAGGTGGTGGAGGGATGGAAAACTGGCTTTTGGTACGGCTATGTACTCCTTTGCAAAGAGGCTCCAGTATGTCAAATATATGCTGAAACATTAGAACATACACCATTCCGATAATGTTTTCCAAGCTAAAAGGGCTACCCAAGAGCACTTGGAATCTATTACTCAGCAGATTCATGATCAGGGGCTTACTGAGGAGTTGAGTAGGCTAGAGGTTGCGGCTGTTATGGATGTGGAGGAATGGGAGTTGCATGAGGAATTTTTTTGGAAGCAAAAGTCTCGCATTGATTGGCTCCAGGAGGGGGACAGGAATTCTTCCTTTTTCACAATTCAGTTAAAGACGGGAGACAGGAAAACATTATAACTTCTCTTAAATCCCTAGTTGGGGACCCTCTTCTTTCCTTTGCTGAAATTTCTAAAGAGTCTATTAGGTTCTTCTCTACTCTTTTCCATGATGATTCTACTCCTGCCAGTGGGGATGAAGATGCAATCCTGGCTTGCATTCCTCCCTTAGTGACTGAGGAAATAAATGGGTCTCTTCTCAAGCCAATCTCTTTGCTAGAATTGGAAAATATAGTGTTTCAGATGAGCAAAGGTAAAGCTCTTGGTCCTGATCGGTTCCTGGTTGAGTTCTTTCAGGAGTTTGGGGAAGTTATCAAGCTTGACCTTCTTGAAGTTGTTCAAGAATCCCAAAAGAACAAGCAAATGCTAAGAGCTTTTAATGCCACCTTCTTGGCCCTCATCCCTAAGCGTGAGGGAGCTAACTCTTTGGATCTCTTTAGGCCTATTGCCCTTTGTAATGTGGTGTAAAAAATCATCACCAAGTTGATTGTTGAGTGCTTGAAGCCATGGTTAGACAGGTTGATCTTTGAGGAACAGGGTGGGTTTGTGGCTGGTAGCAAATTCCGGATGGTGTGGTTATTATTGCGGAGACAATACATTCTATGGCCTCCTCCAAGGAGAAGGCTATGTTCGTTAAGCTTGATATGGCCAAGGCTTATGATCGTGTCAAATGGGATTTTCTGACCAAGATTTTGAGAGCTTTTGGATTTGGAAATGATTGGATTGATTGGGTTTTGAGTTGTGTCACGACTACTTCCTTCTCTGTGCTCGTCAATGGTGAGCCTTTCAAGCTTTTCAAGGCTTCCAGGGGCCTTCACAAGGAGATCCTTTATCTCCTTACTTATTCATTTTGATGGCGGAAGGACTTGGGAGATTATTGAAATCTTGGGTGGAGCTTGGCTTGATTTAGGGTTGGCGGTGGGGCAATAATCTTCCTCCCAGTCCCATCTCTAGTTTGTGGATGACACTACGATAATGGGCATTGCTAGAGTGGATGAAGTGGTCAATATAAGGTGGGCCCTGGATTGTTACTTGGTTGCTTTAGGTCAAAGCATTAATGAAGGCAAGTATTTCATCTATTTCCTCAACACTCCTAATCTTATTCAATAGAGGATTGTGGGTATTCTCAGGCTCTAGGTTGGCTCGCTCCCATTTATGTACCTTGGCATTCCTTTGGCTGTTCGTTCATTACCTCGAGTGCTCTGGCAAGATGTTATTGAGAAGTTTTGAAGAAAGGTCAGCCATTGGACTTATAGATGGCTCTCTACTACGGGGAGAGTGACTCTTTTGGAGTCTATGGTTCAGGCTCTCCCTTTGTACAGGTGCTTTATTTTATCAGCTCCTGCCAGCTTTGTGAAAGACTTTGAGGCCCTCTGTCGGTACTTTCTTTGGTCTGGAAATCTTCTTTCACGAAAATAGAGTCTGGTCAACTGGGATATGGTTTGCAGTCTGAAGCAGGAGGGTGGTCTTGGGCTATGTCAGGTTGACTTGAATGGGCAATCTTTGGCAGCTAAGATTCATTGGAGATGGTGTTCTCAACATCAATAGACTTGAGCTAAGATCCTCACCTCAAAATATCTTGGGGTTGTGGATGGAGTGGATGTTCCCATATACAATCTAAAGGGTAAGGGATCTATGGTTTGGAGCATCCTCAAGAGGGGAGCCAGGTTGATTAAGCAAGGTCTGTTCTAGATTTGCAACAGGGGTTCAGAGGCTCTCTTCTGGTTTGAGTCCTTGGATGGACATCCTCCTATTATGTCTACTCATCCTCATTTGCAGGACCTGTGTAGACATTTTTTGGATGCAAGTTGGACTCATGTGGTTGATTTCAAATCCCCTCAGGTTTTGGATCAGGCTTTGGTGTACAGGTGGAAGTACCCGCATGAGTGGCCACCTGGAGGTATGGTGGAGGATCATAAAGAGCTTTCTTGCATCTTGGCTGGTAGGGTCTATAGCTCCCTATTGGAGAGGGATGTTCTAGCTTGGGGAGGTGACCAGAAAGGCAAATTCATCGTGGCCTTTAGGTATAGGGTTCTTGATGAATAGATGTTTGGCTACACAGGGGTCCCCTAGTGGAAGTAGATCTGGAACAAATTCTCTTGGCCCAAGTGTAACTTATTTTCCTAGTTGGTGATTTATAATAGGTGCTTGACCTGGGAGAATCTTTGGAAGAGGGGCTTTCAGGGTCCCTCTATGTGTGTTCTATGCTCGAATGGTGATGTGAATACCTCCCATCTTTTCTTCCAATGCCCTTTTGTTAGGATGCTCTGGCACTTCTGGTGGGATCTCTAGAATCAGCTGTGTTGGCATACTTCATCTCTAGAGGACTTTTGTAGTAGGTTGGGGAGTTCTACAACTAAGACTTCCTTTCTTCATACTGCTTGGTTAATTGGGCCCAGCTTAATCATCTGGCAGATCTGGCTAGAGCATAATCACAAGATTTTTTTGGATAAGAAGCTTCAGGTGATGCAGGTTTGGACGAGGATATTGGGAGTTCTGCAAGAGACTTTGATGGCTAGGTGTGATCTCTCGGCCCCTATGGACCCTGGAGATATGAGAATTGTTTAGAGTTTGGGGCTTTCTGGTTGTGCCAAGGATGGGACGAGGCCTGGCCCTGGTCGAAGTGTTAGAGAGAAGGTTCAAAGAGATGGCCACTGGATGCCTCCACCTTTGGAGGTGTTGAAGATAAATACGGATGGGTCCTCTAGAGGTAATCCTGGCCATGCTAGAGTCAGGGGCATTGGTAGGGTCTGCTCTGGAGTGGTGTTCTTCTTCTCTGAGTATTACAGTCTACAGTCTAACAATTTCATGGAGGCCTTGGCTATTCTCTTGGCTTTAAAAAGGGCTTGTGCCCTTGGGTGGAGAAGGATAATTTGTGAGTCAAATTCCCAAATTGTGGTTGATTTGTTGGACAAGTGGCAACTAGAGGATGTTAACTGGTAGTTGGCTGGAGTGGTTAGATAGATCATCTCCCTGTGGGAGTCCTTGGACTCTATCACCTTCTGCCATATCCCTAGGGAGTGGAATAAGGTGGCTGATGGTTTGGCTAAATGGGCTTCTGAGCAGAGGGGAAACTGGAAAGTAGATGATTGGAGCTATCTTTTAGATGGTCTTTCTAGGGAGCTTAAGGACTTAGTTGTGGAGGATATGAGATGTGTTTTGGGTGTTGCTTGATGGTTTTGCTTTTGGCCCCTGGTGGGTGTTTTGTAATTTATGGATTTGTACTATTTTCTTGATTCAATAAAGTTTTTACCCTATTTTTATTAAAAAAAAGGTAAAATGAATATGGTAAATGATAATGGATAAATGGATAAATTATAATGGATGATAAGTGATAATGGATAATGGATGATAAATGATAATGGATAAATGATAATGGATAATGTGACAAGGTGTCGCTGTACCTCATCATTTAATCTATTTTTTTTTCATATGTCAATAATCCAGGGGTTGTGTCCACGGCTGTTTGCAACTAGGGATTCTATAGTTATCAATTTTCCTAACTAATTTGAACTGCTTCTGCTAATTTGAAAGGATTAATCTATTTACTTACTAAATAAATTTAAGGAATGTTGAAAACAGGATAAAACAGGAAATTTACTCAAAGCAATCTTAAAACAGTAACATGCATCTACCTATCAAAATTAGTAAATACTTTGCATAACAGAAATTTTAAGTAATAAAACAATGGTACTATCCTCTTGCCTTAGTGGTGAGAGTAGGCCCTTGCTCCACACCCTTGGGGCTGAAGGCTACAGTAGGGAATCAACACAAAAGAAGATCACAACTAGATCCAATCCAATTCATTCACTCTGCATTCATGAAAATATTGCTAACATAGAACTGAGATTACCGAGAGTCAGAATAATTCAATCATTGTATATTTCTTCTGCTGTTTCTACCAGTATATATATCAAAAAGAGTGATGACTTAACACTTATCTTATCTATTAGTTTTTCTATGAGATGACATCCATCTTTATTACACTAGCTATTTAACTATGAAAGAAAATCATGCAAATAAAAGTAGACTTGAGTGGAACAGAAGTCCACTCAGAATCTAAGTTTGAGTCTTAATACATTTGGGCGACGAGGCCCTGAAAATAAGGATATTGAATCAGTTCCATCGTAACTCATGCAAAAACTTTGAAAAGATAAAAACTCCAACAATTTAACTAAAGATGACCCTTCATCACTCAGGTGATGATTTGAGTGAAATGAGGGGTATTATGACCACTACTGAGAGTGCTTGGTTGGCAGCTTATGCTGGAAATATGCCCTACTCTCAGGAGGCGCCGGAGATAACTATTCTTGTCTGCAGCTCTGGAGATATTTCTGTAGCTCCGGAGATAACTGTAGCTTCCTCTGTTCAGCTCTAGAGATGCTCCAGACTCCCGCAGAGCTCCGGAGAGGCATTCCTCATATCTTCAAAACTTCAGGTGTCATGGTACTTTGGAATGATCTCCGGAGATCATTGAAGACTATCTCCGGAGATGCACAAAATTGTTGTTCCTGGCATCTACACCTATTGAATCAAAAAGAGAGAAGTTTTCTACATTTTTCCATCAATTCCATGCACATTAGTCACTCAATCAGAAATTATAATCTTAAGTAATCTATCTCAATTAATCATAAAATAGAATGATCTTGCTAGCTTATTTGGGTGCAAACATTAGGAAAGATGGACTCAGGGAGGAGAAAAAGAGAGGCAAAAGATGTATTTCATGAGTACAACTTGGCACTCATCATCCCCCCATACCTAAGGTTTGGCAGGTCCTCCTGTTTCTCAAATTCTGGATTTATTCTGGTGAAGCAGCTTGTAAGTCAGGCTATAATCTTGGGCATAGGTGGTCCAGTTTGTTCGGTTGATATTACCATTGCCTCTGTACTCATCAACCTACTTCATCCAGTCCTACAATTTTTCATCTTCCATCTGTTCTACCCAGACAGAGAGTGGCTCAATTATTAGAGGGGGCCTGAATCGTGCACCTATCCATTCCTGCTTATGGTTATCCATTAGTTTGGATATCAACTTTGCCTTTCTCATGAATAATCTTAAGTTTGCAGGGGTGACCACCTCTCTCATTTTTTGCTACGGGGTCAAAATCTTCCATCTCTTCTTTGCTACAAGAAGTACTGGATTTGCTGAATTGATCATGAAAAGACCAAAATCGATGGAGCATTCTTGCAAACTTTTCAAGTAAAATGGCAAAATTGTGTTCTTACTATCAGGATGATAGATAAGGGACCTGAATTTGATCCTAAAAGCATCGGGATTGGGACATTCCTTCCTGATGAAAAGATCTATTTTTAAATCCTTCTTGAGATGATCTTCCATCCTTTCATTCCAGATTTGATGATTCCTCATCAGGGACATAAATGCCTTAAGCTGACATTCCCCCACAAAATGATTAAGAGTGAAATTTATATCATTGACACAAAACCCATGTAAGTATAATTCACATAGGAAATTCTTGTCCTCATCATTGCTCCTGGTATATGTTGTCATGAATCCTTCTGCTGTTTCTGTATCCTCAACCAGGTTAGATAGGACCAAAGAGAATTTCCTCTGCAGGACTCTTTCTTGTAAGAACATGGAGTAGCTGGCACTTGGAGGTTTGCAGGATAGAATTTCTGAAGAAAGGGAGGCCATTTCAATGATTGTGCCTTCCAAAGTTTCTATTCTTTCTATTTTGGCAGTGACTGCCCTTTGTAATTGCAACATAGGCTTGGAAGCCTCATATTCTCTACACCTCTTCTCCCAATGGAACAGGGCTTTGGGAATGTCAATGGGGATTGGACCCACATAGGCATCTGTTTGTATTTCCTGCTCATTGGTTGCCCTTGGACCAGCCAATTCTTGAATGTATTCCTCCTGGTCATCTAGTCTGTTATTGGCCCAAGTTAACTGTTTATCCTGGCTTTGTACTTTCTCAATCAATGCTACCATTATTGTGAGGCTATTGTCTCTAGCCCTGGTGAGCTCAGAAACACTTTGTGCTGCCTCTTTCTCTTTTTCTTCCAACAGTTTGGATGCCTCAATTTTGTTTGCCTCTAACTCTGCCTCTTTCTCAATTCTCTGGGCCTCTAATTCTGCCTCTTTCTCCTGGATGACCTTGTCTTTGTTTTGGAGTTCTATTTGGAGATTTGTAATGATTTGTTTTTGCTCCATTTCCACCTCTACTTTAACCTTCTTAAGGTCAGTAATAATCAAATTCTTGCCCCAGAGTAATCTCTTTAAATTTTCAACTTCTTCCATCAATTGCTGTTCTTTTGAGATTTCCGCATCCTCTTGATCAGAGGGATGAGAGAAGGTTTCTATTTCTTCTGTTGTTGCTTCTATGGCTGTTTCTGTGGCTGTTGGCTGATCATCAAGGTTTTCCATGGCCATCTGCCCTGCTCTGCCCACTGTATCCACTTGCCCTGTTTCTTCTTCTGCAAACTACCTGTCCTGAGGATCCTCTTGGGGTTCCTCTGCCTTTGCTGGCACCGATGAAGGCCCAGCCTTATCCTCACATGTTCTCAATCCTAGGAGTACCTCAGCGAGCAGGGCAGTATCTTTTTCAGCTTGTGAGAGTTATCTCTTCCTTTTGCTTCTCCAGAGCAAAGGTGGGGCAGGTGCCTCTGGAGTAGGTCTCTCTTCCTCAGAATATGAGGAAATAGTATAATTTTGTATGTGTTCTGTCTTCGGAGCACATGATGGTTCTAAAATTGGACTTGACTCCATATGAACAAATGGTGCAGGGGAATTTTCTCTTTGTTTCCTCTTCCTGACCAGAGGGATCTCATCTGAATCAAGAGATGGTTCTTCAACCCACTAGGTTCTCTCTGTTCTCTGTCCTGACCCTCCCTCTGTTAATTCGTTAGGGCAAGATTCCTCAGTTAGAGTCATCTTTCTCCTAACTGATCGAGTCATATATAAAGTTTGTTTAGGAGCAGGTTCTGCAATTTCTTTGCCTTTCTTCTTTTTGTCAGGAACAGGGGCTGCAGATGAAGTTGCCTCCTATGAGGGCAACTTTCCTTTGTGAACAACTGTGGAGGAGGCTGAAGGCTCAGTTTCCTCATTTTGGTGAGTAGGAGAACTCTCACCTCTGGGCTATGCCATCTCTAGTTCTCTGACCTGGGGACTCTGCTCAAGAAAGTTTTGCCATAATTCTTCCCCATTGGCCTGAGATAGGAAGTGGTGTTTGACTACCAGAAAGACGAGGCCATGATGTTTCATGGGTCTTTTATTCTGCTGATGTTTCTCTGCAGTTGCCCTGATGGCAGAATACAGGAAATTGGGAATATTTATGCTATACTCAGGGTGTCTGTTTCCATGTCTTAGAAAAATCAGCATTTTCATGATTGGCCCTAAAACTAGAGAGAATTGACCATCACAAGTAGAGTATTTCATTAACCAGGTGGCAACAGATGCCCAAGGGTTTGGGAGTGTGGATCTCAGAATTCCTTTGACTTCATTTTTATTCGAATGCAATTGAATGGCAGGTTCAACACAAACAAAGAAATTTTTAATCAAATCAGTGTATAAGGTTTTCAAGTGGTAAAACCTCTCACCTTGTTCGGGAAGTCCAGAAATGTGGTTAATAGTGGCTGAGGAGAAATTGATTTGTACTCTTCTGACAGTTGTCTGGTTGTCCCTTAAATTTCTGAGGAATTCGTCCACAACATCTTCCTAAAACCCTTCGAATTTCTCTAGGAAGTCTAACCATCCTACAACCCTTAAAATGCTTGCTACAGCTTCATCTTGCAGAGAGGCGCGCAACACTCTCTAGATCAGATTTCTTCTTTACCCCCATTGCTGAATTCCTCACCTTCTGTGCTTTCTTCACCTCCTCATTCTACAGTCTAACCTTTCCTCTTATCTATATAGGCTCCGGAGGGCTGTTCAAATTGCTCTGTAGGCTCCGGAGGACTGTTAAATTGCTCTGTAGGCTCCGGAGGACTGTTCAATTGCTCTGTAGGCTCCGGAGGACTATTCAATTACTCTGTAGGCTCCAGAGGACTGTTCAATTTCTCTGTTCTTCAGGGTACTTTAGAGGTTCGAATGAGGAATGTTTTGTTTTTCAGCTTAGGCTTATGCAGATTAGTTAGAGTACCAAAGCAGTCATAAATGCGACAGAATGAGAGGACACTTCAGAGGCAAGGTGGCAGTACAACACAGTTGGTGGCATGTGTGAATTTAGGAAAGAAGATGATGGCAGGAGGACGTGGCATAGTGGCGGCACCCAAAAACAGAAAGACAAGACAATTTCTAATAATGATTAATTAAAGATAGAGTTACCTAGATTAGTTTTAATGATGAGGGCGATGTACACGGCAGAGATGCTGTCATTGCTAGAGACTGCACGCGTCGTGGCACATGAACAACTTTTGGTGGTTGGAGGTGACATCCACTACTCCGTTGGTACATGACCTGCAATCATTTCGTGGAGTGGCTAAAGAATCCACGTTCCTCAGGTGATGTCAGCGCCGGCTTTGTGAATACTCCTGCAATAGATATTTGTGCCAATTGAATTTATTCTTTTGTGATAAAGGAGAGGATGAGTCATGATGACCTCATCATGTGATTGTCTACTTTACTGCCTAGAGAGGTGGGTCTCCTCCCTTATTATTGAGACTGACTTCTTTATTGACAGAGCACCGGAGGTGCTCCTAGTGGGAAAAGCGCCGGAGGTGCTCCTTGTTGGAGAAGCACCGGAGGTGCATTTGACTAACTCCTGGCACCTGACCATCTCTGGAGCTCAATTGTGTTCAACTGTCTTGAAGAAGGGAACCACCATTTACTAGTTTTCAACTCCCTTGGTCGAGAAAGACAACCATTTGCTGGTTTTCCATCTTTCTCTTTTTTTTTTTTCTTTTTTTTAGAAGGCCGCCATTTGCTGGTTTTTAACCTTCCTTTTTTTTCTCTTTTTTAGAAGGCAACCATTTGCTGGTTTTCTACCTTCCTCTTTTTTTTTTTAAAGTTTAGTCCAACACTGTGACAGAGGAGGTATCCCCTGTATCAAAACATAGATCATGAAGAAACTCCTCTTTAGTAGATGGCCTTTTATAGACTCTGATTCGGTGACCATTTACTAAGAATGTGTCTGTGCTTCCATCAATAGGTTTCAATAATACAGTTCCATTTTCAAACACTTCCTTTATTTGATAAGGACCCATCCAGTGAGTTTGCAATTTCCCTTTGAACTCCTTGAATTTAGAATCATAAAGAAGAACCCAATCACCTTGTTGAAATGTCCTCCTTTTGATGTGTTGGTCATGCCATTGCTTCCTCTGATACTGAACTAATTCTATTTGCTGAATGGCCTCTGTCTGAATTTCATCCAACTCATTGAGCTGAAGAATTCTATTCTGTTGAGCTATAGACAATGGTAGACCAATATCCAATGTAGTTTTAAGTGTCTGGAGTTCAAATTCTATAGATAAAATAGGCTTTTTCCCATAAACCAATTCATATGGTGAGAACTTTGCTATGGATTTCCAAGTGGTATTGTAAGCCCAAACTACTTCAGGTAATCTGCTAGCCCAATCTTTTCTGTTCATTGCTACTGTCCTTGTCAGAATATTTTCAAGTTCCCTATTGGTTACTTCTACCTGCCCATTCGCTTGAGGATGGTAAGGTGAAGATTTTCTGTGCTTGACTTGATATAAATCTGTGAATGCTTTGATTACCTACGAAGTAAACTGAGGTCCTCTATCTGAAACTATTGAACTTGGGGCTCCAAATCTTAAGAAAATCTTATGATCTACTGGGTTACCACACCTTCTCAAGGCAAAATTAAACCTATCCACATAGTCCTCTAAGGACTCTTCCTCTGCCTGCCTAATTTTAAATAGTTCTTCATTTTTATTACTGGATCTGCAGTAATCTTGGTATTTTTCTAAAAACTCTGTTTCCATCTGATCCCAAGAATGGATAGAATTCTGGGGTAAACCCATAAACCATCTCATCGTAAAATCTTTCAGAGTTGAAGGGAACAGTTTGAGTTTCTAGTTATCTGATCCATAATCATAAGTTTGGCAAACTACTTTGAATTCAAACAAGAACTGATCTGGATCCTCAAAAGAAAGTCCTCTAAAGTTTGGCAGGTGTGTTGGTGAGATATTCTTCATAGGAGCATTGTCTCCAGCAGCCAAAACAATAGGATATGAGAAGGTTCTTGGAGCCTGATTTTCCTCTTCCCCATGATTATCATTTTCCATGTTTAGTACTGGTTCTTCTCCCTGAGGTTCTAGGAAATTAGGTTCTACCAGAGGATCTGCTTGAAACTTTTGTTGTAACTCTTAGATGTAATCGGCAAGTGGAAGATTTGGAGGATATAAGGGATTGTTGTTTTGAGGTGTAGGTTCCAAAATAGGTTCTAGGTTTCTCTCCTCAACAAAATCTTGTGCCACCCCACTGCTTTCCCCTTTGGTTTGTTGTTGGCGTGTCTGCTTGATATATCTTCCTTTCAGATCTCTAGCTCTAACCATACAGATCTATCCTAAAAATTGTTTTAACCTAGTTTTCCTAATTAACACAATACATCCCCAGCAATGGCGCCAAAAATGACAAGGTGTCACTGTACCTCATCATTTAATCTATTTTTTTCAGATGTCAATAATCCAGGGGTTGTGTCCACGGCTGTTTGCAACTAGGGATTCTATAGTTATCAGTTTTCCTAACTAACCTGAATTACTTCTACTAATTTGAAAGTATTAATCTCTCTACTTACTAAATGAATTTAAGGAATGCTGAAAACAGGATAAAATAGGAAATTTACTCAAAGTAATCTTAAAACAGTAACATGCATCTACCTATCAAAATCAGTAAATACTTTGCATAACAGAAAGCTGAAGTAATAAAACAATGGTACTAGCCTCCTACCTTAGTGGTGAGAGTGGGCCCTTGCTCCACACCCTTGGGCCTTGAAGGTTACAATAGGGAATCAGCACAAAAGAAGATCACAACTAGATCCAATCCAATTCATTCACTCTGCATTCATGAAAATATTGCTAACATAGAATTGAGATTACCGAGAGTCAGAATAATTCAATCATTGTATATTTCTTCTGCTATTTCTACCAGTATATATCAAAAAGAGTGACGACTTAATACTTATCTTATCTATCAGTTTTTCTATGAGATGACATCCATCTCTTTATTACACTAGCTGTTTAACTATGAAAGAAAATCATGCAAATAAAAGTAGACTTGAGTGGAACAGAAGTCCACTCAGAATCTAAGTTTGAGTCTAAATACATTTAGGTGACGAGGCCCTAAAAATAAGGATATTGAATCAGTTCCATCGTAACTCATGCAAAAACTTTGAAAAGATAAAAACTACAACATTTTAACTAAAGATGACCCTTCATCACTCAGGTGATGATTTGAGTGAAATGAGGGGTATTATGACCACTGCTGAGAGTGCTTGGTCGGCAGCTTATGCAGGAAATATGCCCTGCTCTCAGGAGGTACTGGAGATAACTGTTCCTGTCTGCAGCTCCAGAGATATGTCTGTAGCTCCAGAGATAATTGTAGCTTCCTCTGTTCAGCTCTGGAGATGCTCCAGACTCCTGCAGAGCTCCAGAGAGGCATTCCTCATATCTTCAAAACTTTAGGTGTCATGGTACTTTGGAATGATCTCCGGAGATCATTGAAGACTATCTTCGGAGATGCACAAAATTGTTGTTCCTAGCATTTACACCTGTTGAATCAAAAAGAGAGAAGTTTTCTGCATTTTTTCATCAATTCCATGCACATTAGTCACTCAATCAGAAATTATAATCTTAAGTAATCTATCTCAATCATAAAATAGAACAATCTTGCTAGCTTATTTGGGTGCAGACATTAGGAAAGATGGACTCAGGGAGGAGGAAAAGAGAGGCAAAAAGATGTATTTCATGAGTGCAACTTGGCACTCATCATAATGGATGATAAATGATAATGGATAATGGATAATGGAATGGATCATTTTCATGATACATTGTGATGTTTTTAGAACCATGGGCGATGGGGTAGGGAGGTTAGGGTAGGTTTAGGGATGGTTGGGATAGGTTTAGGGATGGTTGGCATGGGAGATACTAGGTCACTAGACACCACGTTGTTAGAGGGGTTTTGTTGGGATAGGTGAAGTGATAGAGCTATGGTGGGTTTTGTTAGAGTGGTTAAATGGATGGGGTTGTAATCATCATTATATGCTAAGTCCAAATAGTGTGTTTGATGGTTGATGATAGAGAGGAGGATAGGTAAGCTAGGCTAAGTACTTGCGTTGACATTATTGAGAGCATTTCTAGATTTATTATAGCAAAAGGGGATATTTTCACCAAGGTATGAAATGACTAAGGTGATGATATATCCGTCTTTGCATGGACTAGACCCACAAACAATAGGTTGATCTCATGCATGCCCAAGGTAGTACAACCTTGCCTAGATGAGGGAAGGGGACTCATAGCATAAGTTCTTTAGTACATAGAAGGTATGATTAACCTTAGATGTGAATAGGGAACAATATGCTAGAACTGACCTGACATCTTCAAGATGTGAATACAATTCTTGGAGTAATGAAATCAACCCACAAGCAACGCATACAAAACAATGACTATGCCCCATTCTAGGTGTTTTCCGCCACATACCATGATATAGTGAGATCAAGGTAGCTTTGGAATGATCCCTAAAATGAGGCAAAAGACAAAAATAAATAATCAAAAAGACCAACAAACCATACAAACAACCATTGTATCTCTTGCCAAGATAAGTGTTGATATGATGATGGATTCTACCTATTGTAGGAATGATATAGCCATTAAGGCGAGAATCAGTTGGATGTTGTTGGATAAATTTTGAAAGATAGGCAAAAATATAGTAGGCCATATGTTATGATTATGATTGGTTTATTGATTGATGATTTTTGCGTGAGATGTGATGTTTTGAGAGTATGCTTAGTTTGTGTATTGCTTGTTTAAATTTAGTAATCTCAGGGAATAGGGACCATCCAAATGGGTTGGATGGGTGCATCTTTTGTACCCGAGTACTGGATACTTCCTTTGAATTCCAGACTGCCTACATACCTTGTGTCCACGGGATCAAGGCACTTTAAGATGCAGGTGATGATGAATATGTAGTTCTGGTTTGTAGTGATGATGTAAGGATGGTTCAGGATAAATGAAATGATGTTCGATAATGATGTGTTAGGTGGGTTGGATAAGTGTGATAATGATGTAGGATTGTTTTTGGAGTTTTTGTAATTTTCTATTTTTTTGGGGGTTTTTTGGATTTTCTATTGTTTTTGGATTTTTGTTAGTTTTCTACTTTTTTTGGATTTTTTTGGTTTTTTGGTTTTTTGGTGTTTTTGGGTTTTTTGGAGTTTTTAGGCTGTACAAAGAGCATACAAGGATCCTCATTCCATGGATTAGCCTTGGGTGGGATGATGTAGGGTGGGGTGATATGATTGAATGTTTTAGAATTCCGTGCCATGGAATGTAAGTGATATGAAATGTCATGGTGGGTGAGAGGACTTATTAGATGGTAGAACTGACCACTACACGTGGCGCCTGAGACAGGTTTTCACCATGGTACTTATCCAAGGCGTCACCGAAGTGATTTTCATCATTGGACAGCTTTATTGCACTCGGGTTTTTTCTTGATTTTTTTTTTTTTGGATTTTTTTGATTTGGGATATTCGATGGGTTATGCATAGAACTTTTTCAGGTGCATGATGTTCATAGGCTCATCTAGAGGCTACCCCTCAGGTGTTGCAAGCTGATAAGCTCTTGATCCATAGCTAGCTATGATCACATATGGTCCCAACCAATTAGGCTCAAATTTTCCTTTCTTGTGGCACTCTTATAGGTTTCTCTGGTTCTCCATAAGGACAAGATCGCCTATCTCAAATTTGTGGTTCTTGATCTTTTTGTTGTAGCTCCTACATAGGCAGTTTTGATAAGCTTGAAGGTGATTAAGAGCATCCAAGCACTTCTCATCCAAGAGTTCCAGCCCATTCAGTTGTGCAACTCAATACTCCTTAGTGATTATATTTTGCAATGAAATCTTGAGAGAAGGTAGCTTGACCTCAATAGGCAAAATGGCTTCGGAGTCAAATACTACTGAGTATGGTGTGGCTCCTGTGGGTGTGCAAATGCTTGTGCGATAGGCATATAGGGCGGGGTTGAGCTAAAGGTGCCATTCATGACTGGCTTCATTAACCATCTTTTTTAGGATGTGTAAGATGGTTTTTTTAGAAGCTTCGGCTTGACCATTACCTTGGGGGTAATATGGTGTGGAAAAATGGTGTTGGATGTGGAATTTCTCGCATAGGGTGTGGACTTCCTAGTTCTTAAATGGTTTCCCATTATCTATGATGATGGATAAGGGAATGCCATAATGACATATGATGTAGTGGAGGATGAATTTAACAATTTGGATGCTAGTGGTAAAAGTGAGTGGAATGGCTTCTACCCACTTGGTCAAATATTCGGTAGCGATAATGATGAATTTATGGCCATTGGATGAGGGTGGATGAATTTTGCCTACGAGGTCGAGTCTCCACTGTGAAAAGGGCCATGGTGTTGTTATTGGTTGTAACTCCTGTGAAGGTGCATGGATAAGATCATCGTGTTACTGACATGGTAAACATTTCTTCACGAATCGGTAGGCATCTCGTACCATGGTTGGCCAATAGTACCCTGTTCTGAGAATCTTCTTTGCTAGAGTAGGTACACTAGAGTGTGCCCCACAAATGCCTTTGTGTACCTCTTGCAAGGCCACTTCGGCTTCCCTAGAGTCGAGAGATCATAAAAGAGTACCATCAAGACTTTTTCGGTATAAGGTATCTCCTATGATGGTGAAATGGGAAGCTCAACAGATGAAGGTTTTGCATTGTGTGGATGATAGGTTTGGTGGGATGATGTTATCATGGAGGTACATGTAGGTCTCTTGGTACCAAGGAGATAAGGGACCAACAATGTCGCATACTAGCTCAGATTGTGGTACGTCATAGGCTGGCATTGGAAGTTCTTCAATCAGTAACTCACATTTTTTGCTATCCTTTTTCATGTCAACCGGGGATCCTATAATAGCCATATCATTTGCTGCTTTGTTGTTCAACCTTGAAATTTGCTCAAAATGGATATCATGGAAATAGTCCTTGAAATCATCAACCATTCTTTTGTAAGGTAGGAGCTTGTCATATTTTGTTTTGTACTCATTATTGACCTATTTGATGACTAACTGGGAATCTTTGTAAATTGTAAGCTTTTCAATCTTCCACTGAATGGCCATGCAAAGTCCTGTAATAAGGGCCTCATATTCTGCTACATTGTTTGTGCATGGAAATGTTATTTTGTAGGACTTTGGAATAGTGTCTCCTTGAGGGGTGACAAACAAGATGCCTACCCCCGAGCCATGATGTGTGTATGATCCATCAAAATACATTTTCCATGTTTCTGTTGTTAGTGCTACTGCAAATATTGAGTCATCTAGGAATTCTAAAAGCAATGGTTGTTCTGTTGGGATAGGTGCATTGGATAATTGATCAACAATCACTTGTCCTTTGATATATTTTATTTCTGTGTACTCAATGTCAAACTCACTTAGGAACATAATCCACTTAGCCATCCGTCTTGTGAGAGCTGCTCTAGTCAGTAGATATTTGAGTGGATCAATCTTGGCAATGAGTTGTCTTATGGTTGAGCATGTAGTGTCTTAGCTTTTGAGAAGTGAAGACAATGACAAGGCATGCTCATTCAATAGGAGTGTAATTCAGCTCATAGGTCACCAAGGTACGACTGATATAATATATTGCTCTCTCTTTTCCTTGTTCATCATGATGTGCTAACAAGGCCCCTATTATTGTTTCTATTGTTGAGATGTATAGAAGAAGGGGTTGTCCTTGCTTTGGTGGAATAAGGACTGGCAGTGTAGCAAGATATTCCTTTAGCTATTCAAAGGCATTTTGACACTGGTTATCCCATACAAATGCTGTGTTTTTTCGGAGAAGATGCTGAAATGGTTAACACTTATCTGCAAGCTGTGCTATGAAGCGGTGGATAGACGAAAGTTTGCCTTGAAGGCTTCGAAGTTGTTTGAGTGTTTTTGGTGGAGGTATTTCCATTATAGCCTTAACCTTAGCGGGGTCAACTTCGATTCCTCTTCTTGACACAATGTATCCTAGGAGTTTTCCAGAGGTGACCCCAAAGACACATTTCTTGGGATTTAGCCGCACTTTGTATTGCTCTAATTTGTCAAAGATTTTAGCCAACATATTCAAGTGGTCTTCTCTAGTCTTTAATTTTCCCAGTAGGTCATCTACATAATCTTCCATTATGCTGTGGAAAAGATCATGGAAGATAACTGTCATGGCTCTCTGATAGGTAGCTCCTGCATTTTTCAACCCAAAGGGCATCACAACCTAGCAGTAGATTCCCCATGGACATATAAAGGAGGTATTACATTGATCTTCTTCAGCTATCCTAATTTGATTGTAACCAAAAAATCCATCCATTAATGACATCTCATGTCCTGCGGTGAGATCCATAATGATGTCAATGTTAGGTAACGGAAAATCATCCGTAGGGTATGCCTTATTAAGATCTCTGAAGTCTGTGTAACAACGGATGCCCCCAGTGACTTTTTCTATAGGTACGATGTTTGATATCCACTCAAGATAGTCTATAGGATGAATGAATCCCACATCTAAAAGTTTCTTGAGTTCTGCTTTGACGAGGAGTTCCATTTGTGGGTTCATTTTCCTTAGCTTCTATTTTATCAATTTTGCATCAGGATGTACATCAAGACGATGGACAACTAGAGCGGAATCCAATCCCAGCATGTTGGCATATGTCCATGCAAAGTTTTGACTCCTTTGTTTGAAGAAAGCTAGGAAAGTATCTTGTTCTATTGTTGTGAGGGATTCTGCTCAGAATGTGATCTTGGGTGCTTCTTTTGTTCCAAGTTTCATCTCGTGTGATTTTTCTACAAGGATCGGTGACCTTTCTTGATAGAACTCAAGTATTTTGAGGAGGTCCATTCTCTCATCCCCTAGCACCTAGTGGAGGTTTTCACTAGGGGATACATCCTTTATTTTGATTTTTCCTTCATTCAAAAGTGCCACAGGGTGGTTTTCACTAGGGGATGTTATTTTTATTTTCATATTTTTGCGACTAAGAGTTTGGATTGTTTCCCAAAAGTATGCAGATGTGTTTAGTTCCATGATATAGCCAGCCTTGTGGTCTCCAAGGGGAAAGTGACCTCTAACCCCAATCATTTCGGCTATTGCTTCATCATTTTGTGTGACATCAAGGATGGGAGGTGTATACACCTAAAATTGGCATGACTCTACTTAAATAAATATCTTAAATATTTATTTCATCTTCACATTCCTCTATCAATAAATAAATACATTTATTTATTTATTTGATTGATTCAATTCCTCTCATTTAATTAAATAAACACATTTATTTAATTAATTAAATTCATCTACATCAAACTTCATTCTTCTAAATAATTAAATAATTTTAATTATTTAATTAAAATCTTTTATTCTTCCAAATTTAAATAAAATGCAAATTTTATTTAAATAAAATCTTAAATATCCACTAAATAAAATATACTTTTATATTTTATTTTATTCTTCAAAAATCTTCACAAAATAAAATATATTTCTATATTTTATTTATTCCTCTCAATTATCTACAAAATAATTAAATAAAATCTTTTTATTTAATTATGCTTTCTTATCTTCAAAAATCATTCTTATCTTCTAAAAATACTTTCCTCTTGTCATACAAAAGCAAAAGCAGTTTTAAATCATCTTTAAAGCAAACTTTCTCTTAAATTAGAAAAATAAATTCTAATTTAAGAAAATCAAATCTCATCCTCATCAAGACAGGAGTTAACTCAACAAAGCTGCTTTTCGAATGACACATGTCTTTCTTCCATTTGTTGCACGTTCCTCAACAATCCTCCTCCGTTGATCTTCCCTTTTATCTTCAACCATTGATCTTCTTCTACACATCTCTATAAATACAACACTATTCTTCCTCATTTCATGATCCATAGCTTGAGCGAACTTATGCTGCAGAAATACAAGCATGCCTTTGGCACTTCATAGCACTTCATATTCATCCTTTCACATTTGTGTTTGAAACTCATCTTCAAACACAAATAAGTATCCCAACCATTGTACTCTTGTCATCTTCAACAAGCAAGGGAGCACACGCTTCTGAGGGCTTCACATTTATCAAGATCAAGAGCTGATAGGTGAATAATGGAAGACGCAAGGTAAAGTTGTAAGTATTATTATTTGTTATTTTAATCTCCTTTTTCCTTCATATTTCATTAATGTATTGGGTTTTTGTTATCTTAATTGATTAATATGTTTTCCCCTTCACATTTTGGCGCCCACCATGGGGCCCTTGCCCCTTTTCTAATCAAAATTTGAGTTTTATTATAGACAGGTTCCGTACAGGTGTCATACAGGTTTTTGACAAAGTCGTTTGGCGCATATACCCTTTGATTCGACGCATTTGACTCCTATTACGCCGCATCCATACTCCGGTGCATCCGACCACTATAACGGTGCACTTGCCTCCTGATTCGCCGCATCCATACTACGGTGCATCTGACTCCTAAAATGACGCATCTACCTCCCGAATCGGTGCATCCAAAACTTTGGCGCATCTGACCTCCGCAACGACGCATCCAACCCCTGTTTCGGTGCCTGTGTTCTAGTTGCGCATATACCTTGTCTTTCGGCACATTTACTCTGTAAAATGCTGCATCTGTCAATATTGTGCATATGCCTCTTGTTTTGGCACATTTACCTTCTGTCTTTACGCATATGTAAAATGTCGCATGCAACCTCTATTTCTGCGCATTCAGACTGCAGGGCAGCGCATTTGATTTTGCTTTCTGTTTTTAGTTTTTTTTTTAAATTTTGGGTGTTTGAGCTAACAGTCATTTTTGCAGGGTTAGTGGCTGGATTAAGATCATTTAGATGCTTTACCTAGTTCACTTAGACTAATTAAGGGAAAAGTAACCAAGTGCATCGCATACAACTTCCACATAGCTCATAACTAGGAAGAAAGTAATTGGACCCATTTGCTATCTTTGCATTGTTGATTATTTTCCTAGTTAGATCACTGCTATCTTTACAAACGGGAAAATGAACATTGCTATGTCTTAATCACTTCCAAGTTAACAAACAGGAAAATGAACATTGCTTTGTCTTAATCACTTCCAAGTTAACAAACGGGAAAATGAACATTGCTTTGTCTTAATCACTTCCAAGTTAACAACCGTGTGAGTGCACAAGTAGAGTAGCCCATTTAGTTTTTTTTCTACTTTTAACTAGGTTGGATAAATTAGTGTATTCTGTGCTTGTGAATGACAATAGGCTTATGCTCTCCCCTTAACTGGGTGATCAAAGTGCCAGACTTGTCATTCTATTTATTAAACCTTTAGGGGGGCCTGCCCTTGGATGCATGCCTGTCCAAGTGGGAACGACCCTGAGTGGTAACAGGCTAAAGCCAAGCCCTACCAAGCCACTTAAAATAAATTGTGCTTGAGGTGAAAACCTCAAGAAACGAGTGCTACTGTGTTACATCGATGACCAACCTCCCCCAAAACCCTCTAAGGCGTAACCCTTTGAGGCTGGGAGACTCCATAACGGAGAGTAGTGCCGCCGCACATGTAACCACTCGAATGGTTGCCTTGACTAAGAACTAATTGTGTAGCAAGCCAAAAACCCCTATTTATTGATGCAAAGGGCAGAGCCCTTGAAGCAGCCTTGATTCAAGTGACTCTTAGTAGAGGTAGTAGGGACAATCCTAAGGTTCGGTGGGGGTACGAGCCTAAGGAAACTTAGATCTGGTATGCGTGAGAAGTGAGTGCCGTGGAGGGGAGCTGGTGCTACCAGATCCTGGAGCTACACGCTTGGAGTGGCACAGCTAGAGGATTCAACGAATATTGTCATATCTAGCCTAGGTTGTACTTGTTTTGAGTAAAAATGGTCCAAAAAATACAAAAAAATATAAAAAGATAAAAATCATGGAAAACTTCTATGTGTTTGCTGTGTTTTTGCCATAATTAAACATCAAAATTATCACAAAAAAACTAAGTTTTTCAAACCAAAAATAGAAAAAAAAACCTGAAAACGTTCCAAAATTTTCCAAAATTATGAGAAAACAAGACAAGAAGCCAGAGTTGTACATTTGCCTCGATTAGCAGTGCATTTGCCTCAACTGGTGGCGCATTTGACATCTACTGTGGCGCATTTAAACTTTTCCAGAGTTGAGCATTTGCCTCGACTAGCGGCGCGTTTGCTTCAACTGGCGGTGCATTTGACACATGTCGTGGCACATTTGAAACTTTGCTAGTATTGCACATTTGATTTGACTTTTAGCACATATACTCTCTATTGTGGCGCATTTGAACTACTGCGCATTTGAACCAGAAAATAATTTCCGTATTTCCAAGAGCAAAAAGAAAAATCTGTCAAAACTTTTCAAAAACCATTTTCAGACCTGTCTTAGTTTTTCAAAATTTGATTAAGATCGTGCAAATCAATCATATTCCTTCTTCTTCTTCCATATCATAACTACTTTTCTTATTCAAAATCTCACCAAATTTTTCCAAAAATCCAACAAAGGTTAGAACTAAGTTATTCTAGATCACATCACATCTCAAACAAACCTAGTGAGTATCCATTATCAAGGATCACTTATCCTTTTTCTCTATCAGAACTCCACTAGGGGATTGTACAAACCTAAGTCAACATCAAGCATTCGGATTTCTATCATCCTCACTTCGACTATAGTTTTGTTCATCCACTTGTTTGACACAAAATTGATCTAAGAAGAACCTTACTCGAACCTTGTCTCATTCTATCACCTCTTATGCGAAACTTTCAAATCTCATCCCATTCTCATCTCTAGTCACATCTTGCATGGTCTTAACTAGATTACAAAAACAAAAATAGATTGAAATGGCGGAGAAAAGTATCCCAAACAATCACGAAAGTGAGGAAGAAATTTCTATGGACGAGATCCTTCACACGCAGCATGACCCAAAATTTCAACGCCTATTAGAGGGGGTGCTTGCCCAAGACCCCACTAAATTCTTTTTACACCTAGCAAATCTAAGGGTCAAGCTCCCTAAGGACTATGATGTGGAGACTCTCAAAGAAACTGAGGGAAGTAGACACGAAGAAGAAACACCTTCAAACAAAAGCAAAACCAACACTGATGCTACAGATGCCCTAAGTCTAATGAATCAAAAATTTGAAGCTCTCCAACAACAAATTTTGGACATGAAAATAGGAGCATCGACTAAACATTATACCTTAGAGGATATTTCACCATATCCTTTCGATAGGGCCTTGGTCATGATACCTTTCCCCTCAAAATTTGAGGTGCCTAAGTTTGACAAATATCGAGGAAAGGGTGACCCAAGGGACCACATCAGGGAATTCAACGCTGCTTGCCTAGAGGTTGCACATAATGACACTTATCTCATGTGACTCTTCCCACAAAGCTTAGGAGGATAGGCCATGGAATGGTTCTCTAGATTGCCACCCGACATTAAAACTTTCAATGAACTTGTAGATAAATTTGTCACCCACTTCTCTTACAATATTGAGCACGACACCTCAATATTGGATCTTTGTAACACCAAACAGAAAGGTGGAGAATCTTTTGCCGCCTTCTTACAGAGATGGAGACAACTGGAAAGCAAATGCCCACACCAAATGCCAGAGAAACAGATGCTAGAAATGTTCGTCCACAACTTGCAAACGGACCTAAGTTACCAAATACAAATCCAATGTCCTACTTCTTTTAGCAAGGTCATTGAGATGGGCCTCATCATAGAAAAAGCTCTAATCACAAAAGGTCAAATCAAACTCTATAAAGACACTCCTAGTATAAACACCAACAATGATAAACCAAGATTCTGGACGAAAAATAAAAACATTGTGAATGACGGGGTGGTGGATGCCAAGAATGTGGCACCTAAACAATCGATTTTCAATTTATCAATGCCTCAAAATAACCCCCCACAAAGCAAACCAAGAAACAACGAATCTCGATTCACCAACTTTCAGCCTAGGAGAAAATTCACCCCTTTGGGAGAATCCTTGGAAATAGCCTTATAGAAGATAATCGCAAACAAGATCATAACACTTCCACCGGCACGAGAGTACGAACCAAAAGTCAAACCCCATTGGTGGAATGACAATGACTTCTGTGAATTTCACCAAAACAGGGGGCACAAGACTAACAATTGTATTGCGCTGAAACATACTATCCAAGACTTGATAGAACAAAACAAAATATCAGTCAATGGACATACCTCTAACAACGATCATCAGGCATTCAAGGATCCTCTTCTAAACTACAAACAGGGGGGACCTTCCAACCAAAACAATGGTGGATCTAACAACGCGAACTACACAAATGTCGGCTTCGACTATGTTGTTAATTATATTTCAGAAGGTGATTCACACATCAATGTGATCACTATCAATAAGAATCTAGATTGCAATGTTACTACCCATAGTAACAGAGTCACCCTTAGGGGAACCTCCGCCACACCATCTAATCAATATAGTATCGTGGATCAACTCCACAAAATGCCTACACACATCTCCATCTTGGAACTTCTATGTCTATCTCCTTCTCATAGGTCCATACTTGACAAAGCCTTAGCGGAAGCCTCCGTTCCCACAAACCTTGCTGAAGAACAATTCCAAACTATGGTCGGTCATATTACCTCACCACATTCCCTATCATTCACTGAGCAGGATGATATGTCAATCACTCAACCCCATAACGCCTCCCTTCATATTGAAGCTTTCATACACAAGTACAAGATCAAAAGAGTCCTAATCGATGGAGGGGCTGGTTTGAATATTTGCACATTGAAACTAATCCTTACATTGGGGTTTTCAGAAAAGGCTATAGATCCTAAAAGGAAAATCACCATAAAAGCCTATGATGAGGAGGAAAGAACGTCTAAAGGAATTGTTACACTACCAATTAGAGTAGGCCCCATGGTAAAAGATGTAGCTTGTCAAGTCCTCGACATGGAGCTAGCGTACAACATTCTTCTTGGGTGACCATGGATACACGCTCTAAAAGCAGTACCTTCAACATACCATCAATGTATCAAGTTCCCACATGAATGTCAAGAGGTCACCATCCAAGGTGACCCTAACCCCTATCAATACTACAACTCCATTCATCCAAAACCTGAAGTTGTGATCCCCACCAACCATGCGTCAGTAGCCTCTTCATCTCGTGTTGATCTAGTTTCACTTGCTTCCTCTTCACAAGCTCCGCAACCTGGTCTCAGACTCACAAATAAAGGCTTGGGTGAATTCACGATCTCTCAATCCCTCTACATGGCACAACTACCCCTATCTCCTAGATCCTATGGGAGACCTATCCTAAAGACACAAAAAGCAGAGAGAACTATGAAAGGACCGTTTGTAAAATGGGGAAGCCTAGAAGATGAGAGTGATGAAAAGGATATCTTATAATGGCTATACAAGGATGAAGGTAGCTCCTCTATGCAACATGGCCATCACACTATACCAACAGAACAATATGGTCAAGGCTTTCAAATGCTACAGAGAATGGGGTATGAAGGACACGGTCCTCTCAGTTCAAGAAAGGATGGCATCACTGAACCCATCCAACCTCATACCCTAACAGCCCGAGACACTACAAGGCTAGGATACTCTGGAGCCTCAAGAACCAACAGAACAAACAAGAATAAAGGAAAACAACTAGAAACATCTACTAGCAATTTGGTTGAGCAAATTCAACAACTGCAACTGAATAGTGAGACCGATTCAAATGAGTATGAATGGGATAGCCTCTCTGAGCTATCATGCAATGAAAAAGATATCGACATTGTCCATGAGTATGACCCAACCCATGCTAACGAGAGACAAGGTCCAAGGGCTAGACCGTTAGAGTCCATTCCACATAATAATGATAGTGACGATCGTGAGAAAAGAATGATGCCTCCCTTGACGGATCCACTAATAGAGGGTACCATCACAGACTTTGTACATGCCTTTAATAACTCAGTCCTAACCATCAACGCCATCGAACCAGACCAACCTAATGATCCCTTACCTTTGGTACACTCTGAACTTATCGACTGGGACCTAGAAGGAACCACCCCTAAGCTAGACACCTTTGAAAATGATGAAGCCATCATAGATTATCTTGAGCTTAGAGATCATATACCTGCAGGGGACCACAGAGCTGGCTATGCTATTGAACTCAACAAGAAGGCCTATTTTGGAGAGAGTGCCAAGCCTTTCAATCATAAAAATATCAAAATAAAAGAATGATCTAACGGTGAAAACCACTCCGCAGCAGTATTAGATCATCAAAATACTAAAAATAAAGACATATCCAATGGTGAATACCTCACTGAGGCACCGAAGGATGGAAAGCTTGACCCTCTCCCCAATCTTACACATTAGGAGGGATTGTCGATCTTGATAGAACCGGCTGAACCAATCAATGTCAGCACAGGAGATGAGCCCAGAATGATCCACATGGCAAAAGCTCTCATAGAACACGAAAAACCAGCATTTACAGATTTCTTCAAGAGAAAACAAATCAACTTCACATGGACATATGCTGACATGCCAGGGCTAGATCCAAATCTTATCATGCATCATTTATCTTTAGCTCCAGGAGCTAAATCGGTCAAACAAAAACTCAGAAAGATGCATCCACATGTGGCCCTCATGGTAAAAGAAGAGCTAAAGAAACTGCTAGACGTCGGATTTATCAAGCCTATAGACTATCTTGAATGGGTCTCGAACATAGTACCAGTGGCTAAACCAAATGGCAGAGTTTGAATATGCAATGATTTCAGGGACTTGAACAAAGCTTGTCCAAAAGATGACTTCCCCCTACCCAACATAGACATGATTGTAGATCTCACAGCAGGCCACACTATGCTTTCACTCATGGATGGCTTCTCGGGCT
The DNA here is from genome assembly GCA_027924645.1 of Cunninghamia lanceolata. Lineage (NCBI taxonomy): Eukaryota > Viridiplantae > Streptophyta > Pinopsida > Cupressales > Cupressaceae > Cunninghamia > Cunninghamia lanceolata. The sequence continues at coordinate 2,781,105 of BSBN01001368.1, forward strand.
ATAACCAGATAAAGATTGCACCTGAAGACCAACACAAGACTGCATTTACATGTCTTTGGGGCACCTACTGTTGGTGTGTCATGCCATTTGGTCTAAAAAATGCTGGTGCAACATATCAGAGAGCCATGACAATAATCTTCCACGACATGATGCACACTATAATGGAAGACTACGTCGAAGACATTTTGGCAAAATCACTTACAAGAGAAAGCCATCTAGCAGTACTAGACAAGATCTTCAATAGGTTGGAACAGTTTAATGTGTGTCTCAACCCAAAGAAGTGTGTGTTCGGGGTTACATCAAGCAAACTACTGGGATACATCATGTCTGTAAATGGTATCGAAGTTGACCCAGCTAAGGTGAAAGCCATCATGGAGATGCCACCTCCTAAGAATTTGACTCAACTAAGATCCCTACAAGGAAAGTTACAGTCCATCAGAAGGTTCATTTCTCAACTGGCAGACAAGTGCCACCCATTTTCCCACCTTCTACACAAGAATGTCCCCTTCAAATGGAACGAGTCATGTGAACAGGCATTTCAGCAATTAAAGGAATATCTCATAAAACCACCAGTATTAATGCCACCAATTTAGGGCAAGCCTCTATTACTGTACATCTCAGCTACACCGACAGCTATGGGAGCTCTCCTTGCACAACAGAACTATGATGGGAAAGAACAGGCTATCTACTACATTAGTTGAACACTTGTTGGGTATGAACTGCAATACACACCAATCGAAAGAGCATGTCTAGCTATTGTCTTCGCCTCACAAAAATGGAGACATTACATGCTGTCACACTCTATCAAACTGATAACAAAGATCGATCCACTCAAATACTTACTCAACAAGGCAGCCCTAACAGGTAGATTGTCTAAATGGGTCATGCTGCTCAGTGAGTTCGACATCGAATATGTAGACAGGAAAGCAATAAAGGGACAAGTACTAGCAGATCAACTGGCAGATGCACCTCTAATGGATGACAGCCCTTTGAGCTTTGAGTTTCTAGACGAATCTATCTTCCACATAAATACAACAACCTGGAAAATGTACTTTGACGGCTCATACACCCAACATGGATCGGGGGTAGGTATCTTATTGATCACACCTAATGGCGATACAATCCCTAAATCATGTAGATTAATGTTTCTTTGCACTAACAACGTGGCAGAGTACGAAGCCCTAGTCATCAGTATCAAGCTAGCAGTTGAATGGAATATCAAAGAGCTTCAAGTGTATGGCGATTCACAGCTAGTCATCAATCAAGTAAATGACGACTACCAAACAAAAGATGAGAAATTAATCCCTTACAAGAGAATGGTAGATGACTTCAAAGAATACTTGGTCACGATCTCTTTTGAGTAGATACCAAGGATTGTAAACAAAGCTGCAGACGCTATGGCAACAATCGCATCTCTCCTCGACATTCCAGATAATCAATCTCACTATGAGTTCTTGGTAGAGCTAGTGTCCTGTCCTGCATACAACACCCATGAGTCCCATATCATTTGCCACATTGTTGGAGCCGATTCCCCCCTCTATGGAAAGATATTTGCCTATCTTAAAGAGAATACCCTCCCACCTGATCTCTCTAGTAACCAGAAACAAACCTTCATCCGTCAAGCATCCTGGTATGCCATTGTCGCCAATACCTTATATCGCAGAGGTCTCGATGGTACTCTCCTTAGGTGTCTCGATAGTGAGGAATATCAAACCACCCTGAGCGAAATACACGATGGTATATGCGGGACCCACTCTAGTGGCCCTACTCTAGCCAAGAAACTCATACGCATGGGGTACTACTGGCCAACTATTGAACAAGATTCCTATCATTTTGTAAAGAAGTGCAAGAAGTGCCAAATCCATGGGAACCTGATACATGCACCAGCATAGGAACTGCAGCCTTTAACGACTCCTTGGCCTTTCTGTCAGTGGGGACTCAACTTAGTGGGCAAGATTCACCCTCCTTCCTCAAGCGACCATAAATTCATAATCACTGCCACAGAGTACTTCACAAAGTGGATTGAAGCTGTGCCCTTAGCCAACATCACCGGCAAACAGATTGCCTCCTTTATCCTGAACTATATCATTTGTCGTTATGGTGTCCCTTCATCCATTATCACGAATAATGGATGACCCTTCAAAAACCAAGATGTTAGGGAACTATGCGACAAATTCCATATCCAGCACCACTTTTCAACCCCCTATTACCCACAAGGCAACGACTAGGCTGAGGCATCAAATAAAACCATTCTAAAAATACTAAAGAAGACTGTCAATGATGTCGGCCGTGATTGGCATGTCCAACTGAATCCCGCGCTGTGGGCCTACCGCACAAGCATCCGCACACCCACAGGTGCAACACAATACTCCCTAGTTTATGGATCTGAAGCTATCTTGCCTATTGAAGTCGAGATCCCATCCTTGCGAGTTTCACTAAAAGGCCTCATATCAGATGAAGAGTACAGAGTGACAAGACTCCAAGAATTAGAACTGCTCGAAGAATGAAGGCAACAAGCCTTTAACCACCTGAAAGCATATCAACAACGCATGTCCAGAAGCTACAATCACAAAGTAAAACCCCAGATATTCCAAGTCGGTGACCTAGTCCTAAGAGAAAATCCCAGAAATCAGCAAGATTGTGAAAAGAAAGGAAAATTTGAACCTAATTGGCTGGGTCCCTATGTCATCATCACAGCTTATGGATCGGGGGCATATCAATTGGCTACATCTGAAGGTGAACTATTCGACGATCCTATCAACAGCATGCACCTTTGCAAGTTCTATACCTGAAAACCCCAAAGTAAGGGAGTCCTGAAAAAATCCAAATAAATTGAAAAAGTGATAAAAAATAGAATAAAAAAATAAAAAAAAATAAAATAGAAAAATAACAAAAAAACTATCCTATGGTGAAAACCTGGCAAATAGGCACCTAGGATAGGTACCATGGTGAAAACCTGGCAAACAGGCATCATGTGTACTTTTTGTTTCTCGTGCAAATAAAAGCAAGTGGTGAAAACCTGGTAAACAGGCGCTATCTGCGACAAACCACTTCCTCCATCTGTTCTGACTTCATGTCTCTTGTGTCCATCGTATCGTCCGTCTTGACCTAGTCCTTTGAACCATTGTCGAACTACGTCGCCTCTGAGTTATCACGTAGGCAAGGCCATTCTTAATGCGCCCCGAGGCTTCTCTCCTCTCCACTCCACTATCCTGTCTGTCCCATATCTAGTCCTTCTGTCAATTTGAGTCCGTGTTATTTCTGCACCACTTCGCCATCGCCTAGGTCTTAGGTCCACTAGGGTTTACCCTGAACTACGTTGCCTCTGCGTTGTCACGTAGGCAAGGCCATTTAGCAATGAGCCCCTGAGGCACTAGGTCAGTCCTTTAGGGCCCATCTCTCCATGTCTGTCTGTCGTCTTGCCCATAATAAGTTGATCTTTGTCTAAACTGGGGGCAACTCCTCAACCTAGTTACGGATTTGGATTCTTGAATGCCACTTTTCTAAGAGGATACCAATAAGGATTACGATACCTTTTCACTAGACAAGCAAGCACAACAAATACAAGCGACCCAAACCAAAAGTCTTGACACAAAACATCAACCTGTCCAAAACAAAGCAGAGTACCATACCAAAAACACTAAAACTGATTCTATATCAATTATGACAAAAGACACATATAATACAAAGAAGTTTTGTCAATAGGTTAACTCACAAAGTCTTGAATTTTTGTCATTATGTCTTCTTATGCTACTCGAGGATGCCAAAAGCTAGAGATGCTATGATGGGGGCATAATCTTTTTCTTTGTCTGCTGCTTGTGGATTAAACTTTAGTAATGTGATGACTTTTGTCTAACGACATGATCAGCAAAAGATCATCGAGGACTCTGAGGTCTAAACATGAAAAGGGGCAATCCTTATTTGTTGAAATGCAAGAAGTACTCAGGTCATCTAGATTCAAGTTTGACTAGATGCTTGTATCAACTTGCTATATCAAAATCCATGTAAAGAATACTCAGGTCATCTCGGTCTAATTATACCTAGATGCTTGTATTTCCTTACAACATTTCAAAAAAGAAAAAATACCAAAAAGTGCCCAATGATGAAAGCAAAAACCTTGCAAAAATCTCAAGATGACAATCCACATCCATATCCAGCAAATCCATATCATCCATGCAATAAATAAAAATCCTGTAGCATATCAAGTGTAAAATCCTCATTTCCTCCACCTCTTTTCTTCCACATATCTATATCATCTCTGTGTCGATTGAGTACATTTGGACATATCAAAAACATAGCATAAGAAACATATCATATCGCATGAGATAGTCATCCACATGATTAATTCATTTTGCATACATACATTACGTTATCCACATACATTTGCATCAGTATATCAATAGCAACAAAATAAAAAACATAGACATTTCCATATAGAGCTACATAATCATATCCATAAACAGGTCACATTTACATTTGCATATTAAATCATCCCAAATCCATCTAGCATGCATCACATAAACAAATACATCATGAAATAGATTGCATCCATAGCATATAAACGTAAGAACACATGCATGTAGACCACGAACAACTGCATCATCATATAATCATCAAAAACATGTCCAAATGTACAACATATCAAAATCTCTGTCCAATCTCTCATAGTCATATCATAAGTGTATACAAAACATAACAAATGGTGATACATGTCTCGGGGCAAAATAAGTACATATATCGGCTATCTAAGCCATCCATAAAAAATGTGTACAAAATCTGATAAAAAATGGTACAACTATCCGGGTATGCCTAACCCTACCACCGGGGAATACTGCTCCCTGCACTGGCCTCTCCTCTGTGTCCCCCTGTCTGTTGTGGGCCCCTCACTGAGCCTACAGACTGAGACCCACCTGCCCGCTGGAAGGCCTCTGACTGGCTCCTGAAGCTAGGGGCACACTGATCCATTGCCACGACTCCATGGTATAACCCTCTGTAGTACTGAGCCTGTGCCTGGGCTCTAGTAAGCTCACTCTGCACCTGGACCACCTGTGCCTGTGCCTGCTGCACTTATGAAACCAAAAAATTGGATGTCCCTTCTATGCCCATAGCCACCACGGTTGCATCTCTCTTTGCCCTCATAGCCCGCATGCTGACCAAGGCTGTGTCTCTCTCTCTAGTCAACTCTGATAATCGAGTCACATCTGACTCTCTTCGTGACTCTGCTACTCTCAGATGAGCCCTCAGCTACCTAACCTGGTTCTGTAGTGCAACCATTACCTACTGCTGCACATCAGGCTGCAGAGCCTGCTCTGCCTGTGCCACCTGCTGTGCTGGCACCTGTCCCTGCACCGGCTGTGCCACCTACTGTGGCGGCGGCATCTGTCTCTGTGCTACCATTGGCTGAACTGGCACCTGGACCTATACCTATCCCGCAGCCTACGGCTGCACAACTGCCTGCTGGCCCACAAGTCCCTCTCCAGACCTCTGCCTCTGTCTCAGTCTCCCATCATCTCCCTGATCTCTCCTCCTCCTCCTTCATCCTCCCCTTCTCCTGCTAGCTGCACCCTCATCATCTGAATCATCCTCATCTATACGAGGAGCTAACTCTCCTGGCCTTAAATATCTTGGGAATGGGGGTGCTGCAAACCACTCCTCGTAATCTGGCGTCATGCCAGCATCCACTATGTCCCTCCTCATGGGCCAGGCTACGTAAGGAATCTACTGAAAGTCTGTCAAGGCCTCCTCATATGATGCCACAGGACCCCACCTATACCTCTCTGCATGAGTCCTGGCAAAGCGCGCCTCCCCCTGTGGTTTGCCCTGTACTCGGCCAAATTGTCTCTGCACTCTGCTAACAATCTGCCTCTCCAGAATGTACCTAGTCCTGCCAATGAGCCATCACGTCTGGAAATAATATGGAAGCTTGTCTGCCTCATCATCCCACACCTCACAGTCTATGTAAGGGCGCTAGATCACTGCATCCACGCCATCAAAAGTATGCCTCTAGTACTCCAGCTTCCCCAGCCTGTGCTAAGAAATCACACCTGCATAGCTGTAACTATAAGGCTCACCCCTCTGCCTGTGAAATACGCATATCAGCCGTGTTAGCAATGTGCTCCCACAACCAAAACTACAACAGTGACACACTCGCAAACAAACTAGCTCCTATGTGATAAACCACCTGGTGCATGTCTCTATATAAGTGTGCAAGCACACACACCCCACGCATACCGGGTCCCGTCTGTGATCATGCTCTCTAGCACCCTCCCCCAGCCAATCAGGAAGCCGTGCGACCTCCTATCGGGGCATATCACGTCACCGATCAGTCCAACCACTATGCCTGGGAAGTAGTCATAGCAATCATACATGTCCTGCCACGAAATCTCCTCCCCCACCAACTCTAGGTCATCAAATACGCGTCTACACTCCTCCAAGCCATCGTCCTGCTGTGACTCATACTCAACCAGCTCTCCTTGAATCAGGAGGTGCAGAATCTGGTACACATCCTCGAGAGTAACTGCCATCTCCCCCATCGGTAGATGGAATGTACCATCCTCACTATGGAATCACTCCACCGCTACCATCAACATAGCCCAGTTCGCGCAAACCTCAGGCATAAAACAAACATAGTGCAGACCCATAGTGCTTAGAGCCTCGCGCTCTATCTCGGTCAACATATACTGCTGCAACAACGGCAACGGGAACTGCTCTCGTGATGTAAGGACATTCTGAATATCCTCCTGCAAACCAAGCAAAGCATACCGTCAATAAAATCCATATCCAAGCAAGCCTACTCATAACAATCAAACTATCCTATCAATGACTTGACATATCAAATTAATCAAAACAACATATCATCTCTCAACTAGATTCCCGACAATCTTGGAGATCACTTATCAATTGACGCATCAATCAAGGTGACAATTGGGTTAATTTCTCTAAGTCATTTGATTTTTTTAGTGCAAATGCACCAATCCAGGTAGCAGATGCACCGATCCATCACATGCACCACTTCCCTGTGAATGCGTCGATCCATATCACATGCGCCACTTCCCCGTGAATGCGCCAATCTAGAGCTTGTATGCGCCACTTCCTCAAGAATGCGCTAATCCAGAACTTGTATGCACCATTCTGGCACATGTGCCAATCCTTATGTCACACGCTCTGTTTCCTGACACATTCGCCAATCTAGAGCTTAGATGCGCCAAACTAACAGATGCGCCAAAGTATACCACAAATGCGCCACTGCATGACATATGCGCCACTTCAGAGTGCATATGCGCCGAACTACGGTTTGGCGCATTTGTCTAAGTATTTTTTTCTAGCCATTACTAAGCCTAATAAATGACTTTTTTCGAGTTTTGACGAACTACATACCGGGGGTCCTGCCTCCGCTGGCCGATTGAACCGTCAGATCCGCTCAAACCGGTGCTCCTCGTGCGGAATATCCATCTATCTGGTTGCCATGCTCTCCTAAGCTCTCTAGAGGACTAATCAACTATGGACAAGTGTACAAATGAATAGAACTTGTGGACCCAGCTCTTATATATAGCAAGTAAACCATATCAGATTGTATGACCACTGTGGCTACTTTCCATGTCTGTTCTTCCGAACCATATCCCGTTTTTCTCCATCCTAACCCGTCTTTTACCTTCTTCTTCGTGAGATTGTCCGTCTCACGCCCTCTGCCTTCTTCCCGTCCAATCTCCCGAGGGGGCATCCTGTCGTTAAACTTGTACCAGGGGCAAATTGGGGCATGTATCACTGTCAAAAATTCTTTTTCTTTGAAACAACGTGATAAAACACATTGCATCAAAGAGGGGCAAAATGTATACATCTAAAATTGGCATGACTCTACTTAAATAAATATTTTAAATATTTATTTCATCTTCACATTCCTCTATCAATAAATAAATACATTTATTTATTTATTTGATTGATTCAATTCCTCTCATTTAATTAAATAAACACATTTATTTAATTAATTAAATTCATCTACATCAAACTTCATTCTTCTAAATAATTAAATAATTTTAATTATTTAATTAAAATCTTTTATTCTTCCAAATTTAAATAAAATGCAAATTTTATTTAAATAAAATCTTAAATATCCACTAAATAAAATATACTTTTATATTTTATTTTATTCTTCAAAAATCTCCACAAAATAAGATATATTTCTATATTTTATTTATTCCTCTCAATTATCTACAAAATAATTAAATAAAATCTTTTTATTTAATTATGCTTTCTTATCTTCAAAAATCATTCTTATCTTCTAAAAATACTTTCCTCTTGTCATACAAAAGCAAAAGCAGTTTTAAAGCATCTTTAAAGCAAACTTTCTCTTAAATTAGAAAAATAAATTCTAATTTAAGAAAATCAAATCTCATCCTCATCAAGAGAGGAGTTAACTCAACAAAGCTACTTTTCGAATGACACATCTTTCTTCCATTTGTTGCACGTTCCTCAACAATCCTCCTCCGTTGATCTTCTCTTTTATCTTCAACCATTGATCTTCTTCTACACATCTCTATAAATACAAAACTAGTCTTCCTCATTTCATGATCCATAGCTTGAGCGAACTTATGCTGCAGAAATACAAGCGCGCGTTTGGCACTTCATATTCATCCTCTCACATTTGTGTTTGAAACTCATCTTCAAACACAAATAAGTATCCCAACCATTCTACTCTTGTCATCTTCAACAAGCAAGGGAGCACACGCTTCTGAGGGCTTCACATTTATCAAGATCAAGAGCTGATAGGCGAATAATGGAAGACGCAAGGTAAAGGTGTAAGTATCATTATTTGTTATTTTAATCTCCTTTTTCCTTCATATTTCATTAATGTATTGGGTTTTTGTTATCTTAATTGATTAATCTGTTTTCCCTTCACAGGAGGTCATTGTTGGTCCCAATCTATGAGTTGGGGATAGATGAGGAGTAAGTCATTAGATGTAGATGGCATGGTGGTTAGGGTATAGATGGTGCATATGGACGATTCAAAAAGTTTGGCAATATTGTTGAAAGAGTCTTGATGGTCCTCTTCATTGATGTTATCTACCGCGAGGAAGGCCTTAGCAACCTCACTTAAGATATACTCAATATCGGTGGGGGTAGACTCTTGTTTTCCATACCCTAACCCATAAAGATATGGATTCCTTGTTGCTTGAATGAGCTTGACAATTCCTTGTTCATGAAGGCCTATACCGCCTTGTCCTTTGTAGCCCATGTATTTGATAATTTCGAGACCTTTTCCATAGATCTCAGTTGGGAGAGTAGGAGCTTTTTGTTTTTCTTCATCCTTGTATAACCAAGAGGATATGTCTTCGAGAATATTTTCTTCAAGGAGGTGTTTTTTCTCGAAGGTTGGTGACGGTTTGCATTTGATGACAACCGTAGAGACTTCATCTTCCTTAGGAGCACCAAATGTCTTAGGAGATGGTGGTAATAGTCCCACACAAAATGTGCCATGTAGGTCGTATTAACCACACCCCATGTCACTTATCTTGATCTTGACCTCAGGAGGAGTGGAGGTTTGTGATGTGGTTGTGATGTTGGAAGGATCAATGTATGAAGTGGATGGTGCAGGATTAGTATGAGAGGTGGATGTCTTAGCAGCGTTGTTGTAAGGGTAAAAGGTGCGGTCATGTCCTTCCAAGAAACTATAGTATTGGAAAGGATGAGGGTCAGCATAGATAGTGATTTCTGTGCCGTTGTGGGGAAATTTTAGGCATTCATGGAAGGTGGATGGAACAGCTTGCATGGCATGAATCCATGGTCGACCGAGAAGGATGTTATATGGGAGGTCAAGATCAAGCACTTGACATTTGGTTTCTAAAATCTTTTGTCCCACTTGAATGGGAAGCTTAATGGTGCCTTCGGACAATATTTTGGAGTCATCATATCCTTTGATAGTTATACACTCACTAGAGTCCACAACCACATTGGAGTATCCCAAATGTTTTAATAGTTTTAGAGTGCAAAGATTTAGGCTGGAACCACCATCTTTTAAGACTTGTTTGATGGTATGTTTAGGATTAGGACTTCGATGTGTAAGGCTTCGTTATGTGTGGCATTAGAGGTGGGTAGGTCCTTTTCCGAGAAGGTGAGGCGGTAAGGTGAAGTAATGTGGCCTACCATGGCTTGGAATTGATCAAAATTCAAGTTGGTAGGAACTTGGGTTTCCATTAAGGCTTTTTCAAGGACTTCCTTATGGAGGGGAGATGTGCATAGTAATTCGAGGATGGAAATTTGTGCAGGGATTTTTCCAAGATGATCTAGGAGGTTGTACTTGTGGGTGGATGGTGGATTGGTAGGTGAGGATGTAGAGGGTTGATCATTTGTAAGGGTCCACAGATGGAGACACAGTTGCGATGAGTGGTAATGACACAATTAGGTGTTTTGGCTCTAATGGTGATGGTATTGACATGGTTGGAATAATCTTCTATTCGACCCACAACAGAATTGAAAGAAGAAGGAGGTGGCATGACATTATATGTTTGGTTGGAAGACGAGGCTTTTCCTTTGTTATGATCGGGAAGTGGATCCTTGTATGCTCCTAGGTTGGCATTAGGTGATTGTCTTGGAGGTTCGTCAATGGTTATTTCACCTCTATCTATAAGGTCTTGGACGCAATGTTTCAACCTCATACAATTAGATGTCTTATACCCTTTCACATGATGATATTCACAATAGGCATTCTCATCAAACCAAGATGGTTTAAATTTATTGTCATCATAAGGTTGAATAGTGGGTAATGTTATCAAATCTTCATTTACAAGGTTTTTCCCTTGGCCTTTAGAAATAAGGGCTCTTTCAATGGTTTTTCCTTTGTTTATAACCTCCTCAAAGGTTGATGCGCATTGGATTTGTAAATGGAACACCATTTCTTGGTCAAGATTAATCACAAACATAGTGACTAGTTGTTTTTCAGGAATTGGCCAAGGGAGTTTGCTTGCTAGGCTTCTCCACCTTTGTAAAAAGGTAACGAAGGATTCCCCACTCTTCTGTTTTGTGTTGCAAAGGTCGGTCATGGATATTTCATATTCAAAGTTATAGGAGAAATGATTTATAAATTTATCCGTAAGCTTGTGGAATGTCTTAATACCGGGGGGAAGATGAGCAAACCATTCAATAGATTGACCACCGAGGCTTCTAGGAAAGAGTCTCATCAAATATGTGTCATCATATGAGACTTCTAGGCAAGCTATGTAAAACTACCTAAGGTGTTCCCTAGGGTCTCCCTTTCCTTTGTATTTGTCAAATTTTGGTGTTTCAAATTTTTTTGGAAAGGCTGGCATATGTAAGGTTCTATCAAATGGGTATGGGAAAATATCCTCAAAAAAATATTGCTTTCTTTTGTTTCCATGTTGCATATCATCAACCTTTTGGATCAAATATTGCATAATGCTAGGTAAATCTTGGGTAGGTGGTGGTTGTGGAATGTGGGTTTGTTGGTTTTGAATTAATTGTTGGAGGAAAGCTGGAATTTGTTGATTTTGTGAGGTTTGGTTTTGATTTTGATGGGTGAGGTGTTGGTGGTAGGCAAGGAGTTGTTGTAGAACATGTGGCGGAATTTGTTGGTTTTGATTGGGATTTTGTTGTGAGCTTTAGATGGAAGATGTAATAGGTGTTTGGGAAATTGGAGGTTGTACATATGTGAAGTTGGATGAAGGGTTATTGCATGGATTATTATTGGGAATGTTGGGTATATTATAAGGTGGTTGGGAGAAAAATTGTGTCATGAAGGCTATGGTGTTGATGTCAAATTGAGGCACACTTGTGGTAGCACTTGTGTGCATGGTGTTGTTGGGAATGTTTAGGGTGATTTATGGCGTAGATGTAGTGATGGTAGATGTTGATATGGTCATGGTATTTGGTGTTGTTGATGTGTTATTAGGAATTGTGGGCATGGTGACATTTGAAGTTTGGGATGTGTTAGGAATATTATGGGATGTGGATGGTTGTGATGATGTAGTGACATTGGGTATGGTGGCAACATTTTGAAGGAGGAATTCAAGATATCTATTGGGATCTGATTTTAGGACTCTATCAAGTATGTCCATGGAATCGGTGTCTTGTGTAAAATCTAATACATTTTGATCCACATGGTTAGTGTTGATGGGTGGAAAAGGATTTATCATAGCATTGGCATCAAATGTCAATTGTTGTTGGATTGTAGGGACATTGTTTTGGTCAGTTTGAGGCATTCTCGTGCCAAAATTGATTCTAAAGGATTCCATGTCCTTATTTTTCTTAGCTTGAGACCTTGTTAAGGGCATACAATGGATTTGGGTGTAGATTTGGTTGGATTGGTGAAAGGTGAATGAAGGTTGAGACCTTACAGAATAGTTTTCAAAATATTGGACCCAATGATAGGTGATGGTGCAATTTGGTGAAAGGGAGTAAAGATTTAGCCTTTAGAGAATAAAATCTCAAAATTCTAAACCTAACGATGAGTAATGATATAGATATGGAAAGATTTGGTATAGGTTCTAGATTTAGAGAATAAATCTCAAAAGTTTTAAACCTAAGGATGAGTGATGATATGATATGGAAAGGTTTGGTATAGGTTTTAGCTTTAGAATAATTCTCAAAAGTTTTAAACCTAAGGATGATGTAAATGATAAAGGTATGAGGATGGATGGGAAACCTTAGAGGTTAAACCTCAAAGATAAATGGATGAATTGATTTAAAAAAAAAAATGGACCTAAGAGGTGGGATAGATTGACAATAAAGGATGGAGTGGATGATGACTTTAGAAATTTAGAAAATGATTTTGGGAGTAAAAGTATAAGATAACCTTTAGAGATTAAATATTAAAAGGATTTATTAGACCAAGGTAGGTGAATAATGATTTTGAGGATGACCTTAGGATGGACTTTTAAGGAGATGATGATTTGGAAATGGATAACTAAGATGTACTTAGTATGGTTTGGATGATAATCAACCAAGGAAAACCTTAGATGATTTGGATATTGGATGCCTAAGGATGTTGGATGATTTTGATGATGTTTGAAAAGGATTTTCAAATCAAAGGTGAGCTTGAATAAATATAGATCTTTGGATTATAAAAGGGGTATCCCTCTTTACTTAAGGTAGAATTATGACCTTAGGCAAAAAAAAGGGGAGGATTATTTTACTTGAAGGTAGACTAACGACCAACAAGCAAAATGGGATATCTTAGAATATATCAACTTAGGAGTTGTCTAGGCTCCTAAATCAATTATTCTAAAGGTTAGTAAAGGCTAATTTATAAAAGCACTTAAGGTAGACAAAGTCTCAAGTACCCTATAAACTAGAGGATGGTAAGATCTAGATTTAATCATTGCACAAAGTTGATTTGAGATATGGTTTTGGATGCTGATTGATTTTTAGATTTTGGCTAAAATTTTGATTTTGGATGTGGATGTTGGACTTTGGATAATATGTATAGGATTTGGACAAGGTTGGGTAATGTTGGAGGATGTTGGATGATTGAATTTGGACTAAGGTTGGGATGACTTGGATTCAAAATGAATTTTAAAATGGATAAGCAAAGGTCCAAAGGTGAGAATCAAAATGTTGGATTGGAATGAAATGGTTAATGAGTGGATAGGGTATGACCAAAGATCAAATATCAAAATTATGTTTATCTAAGGTCAAATGGGACGGGGTAAATGAATTTGGACAAAAGGTTGGACTATATTTGAGGTTGAAAATGTGGACAAAGGTTGGACTGAACAATTGATTTTGAGATGAATGGACTATGATCAAAGGTCCAATAATCAAAATGATTTTCTCTAAGGTCAAAATGAAAGGATGTGGGTGAATTTGGACAAAAGGTTGTGGATGATGATCAAAGGGGGATTTGGATTTTGACAAATTTTGACAAGGTGACCACAGATTTTGATTGGACAGAGTCCAAGGATTCCAGGACAGGTCAACAGACACGTGTGGGAGCTGATTTGTAAATGACACTAATTTCTGGGAATAGGGCATCAAAATAGAAGCAAGTGGTGCCAGAACAAAGACAAATGGCACTGAGATAGTGGTTTATGGTGCCACAAAAAATGGTGCCACAAGAAAATTTTAAGGCACCAAACAGAGGAGTTATGGTGCCAAAGTCAGACAGTCTCTAGGATCTTGACTAGGGTTTTGGCAATTTTTGGAAAATTTTGGATTTTGGGCTCAAAATTTTGGATTTTTGAAGGTCAAATGCTCTAGTTTCAAAGTTCAAATGATTGATCTTGAGGGCTCAAATGTTCAATGGTTTGATTTTCAAAGGTTCAAGTGATTTTGGACAATGTTGACAAGATTTCTTAGCAAGTAGACAAACAATCAAACAAGAGAACACAATGGCTTTTGACTCAATGGCGGACTTTGAATAAATTGGCTTATATGGGTTTTGACAATAAGACACTCCAAGAACATGAACAATCCTATCATTAGTCAAGTAGGAGTACCATACTTTGTAGATCTCACGAAGTGGCCATGGGCTAATCCCAACTCAAAGTGAACCGGGATTCCCACCCCCACTAATACCTTAGGTGCTATAGTTTGGAGAGATAGGGAAAGAAATGTCATGGACCACCTTACCCCCTTACCAAGGAGAATTTCATCTTGCCCAACGTAATGCCTATCTCAAATATAACAGGACGGTAAGCATCTTCCCCTCCTCTGCAGAGGTGCACTACAAAGTATGGCGGTCTAAAGGTCTTAAACTAGGATAGTTACAAGCTTCTAGGGGAGTCCTCTAGTGTACGCAAGGTACTTGAGGCCAATGTCTGTGAACGGGGGTGTCCCAATCGATTGACGCTCAACCACTCAAGTATTGGCGGACCAAGGGTCTTAGAGGTCTATTGCTTGGAGATGAGAGGGTCCTTCCTTTGAAGCTATCTTTCGAATCACAACGTTTCTATACCGCGCCAGAACACGTGGTTGAAGTCGTCCCTTAGGGTGATGAAATCCCCAAGCAGGCCTCCTAAGAAGAAACTACCCTCTTGTTTTTTATCCCCAAGATTGCACTAGGCACGAGGGGAGAGCATACACAAGAAAGGTAACCCCTTTGGGTAACACTTAAAAGCATGAAAATGTTCACAAGTAGACTTTTGATCCCCAAGATCACCCTAAGGTGCGAGGGGGGAGCATACATCTACAAGTGAACGAAACAAAGCAAACAAGTTTATTAACCTTCTAACTAATTTAGTTTGACTAAGCTAGTGAGAAAACACAAAGCCTTCTATTAACGAAACCTGCGACAAAATTAGTCAGTAGTTTCAATTTTTGTCTTTGACTTGCGTTCTTTTACTTACACAGATGTGTTAGTACCCTGCACAAATCTCAAAAATATAGTTAACAGAATAGTGCCAAAACAGAGGAAAATGATGCTAAAATAGAATAGTTAGGCGCAAAAAAATAGTCAGATGGCACTCAAAATCAAGAAAAAGGTGCTAAAACAACAAAAGAAGGCCTATAATTCTCTGATTCCATAATTAAACAAACAACAGAGCACAAAATAAAGATAGCACGAAAAATAAGGCAAATGGCACTCAATTCTAACACGACGTTAAAAATTTGAAAAATAGTGCTAAAATTAATGAAAATAATGTTAGACTGCTTGTTACCTGCGTTACCTTGTTGACTAGTTCAGGGGCACCATTTTGTGTGAATATGGTGCTAATATGTAGAATTTTCCCAAAAACCTGCTCAAAAAAGAGTGTTGACTTGAAATAAACAGGTCAAATGGGGTTAGAAGTCTTCCTTTCTTCTAAATCAGCACCAAAAACCATATTAGAGGCAAAAAACTAGTTAGTGTAGAGTGAAATAGACTAGGGTTATGCAAAAAAATGTTTTCAAGCACTCCTAGCTAAATTTCAGCATTAGGACCCCCTATGTCTGTGTGTTTCTGTAAAAAATGGAAAGCTCTAAACACTAAAATATGTTAAAACTTCCAAAAACAACCTATAAATATTTTCCTAAGCCTAATATGCTAGAAAATGTTGTGAGATTATGGCTACAAAATAGAGGTAAATGGCGCTAGAATAGAGCCAAATGGTGCTATTCCGCAGACATATGGCGCCAAACCGAGGACTTTTGGCACTGAAACTCTTGCTTGTTCAGCTCCTTGCAAGAAACTCAAATAAAATGGTTAGATTGGGACCATGGGGTCCCATCGGGCGTGCCAAATGAAGATGAAGAAATTAGTGATGCATAAAAACATGAAAGAAAGTAAAGAAACAAACAAAGCTATACCTTGCAATGCATCCTAGTTCCTCTCTCCTTGATAAGGTAGAGGAATTTGCACCCTTAAGCCCTAGCTTCACCCAAACTAGTGATTACAATGGGAAATACTCTTAATTGTCAATGCAAATTTCACTATAACCTAGCTAAGATGGAGATGATTGAGAGAAATTTTGGCATAATATGATTACTCTAAAATTGGATGATGAAATAGCTTGTGAAGGCTTGTATTTATAGGCAAATTGGAGGATTTTGATCCAATGGTGGAGATTGATTGTTGAGATCAAGAGATGAGATTGATTGTGAGATGGAGGGCTAGGATTTAATCAACAAAATTGGATGGTGGAGAATAAAAATGAATATTTTATTCATTTTGAGGAGGACTTAGCATTTAATGTGATTTAAATGTATGAGGAAATTTAAAATTAATTTCCTTGGGATGAGATGGAATTAAAAATTCTATTTTATGTGGAGGTGTGAAGGTCATAGGACACATGTACATTTTTAGGCTCTTACATTTGTAAGCTAAAAATGTGGAAGATGTTTTATCATGAAAATGGTAAAAATGAGTTGGAGGGTTTATGTATTTTTTGCAATTTTTAATTTGTGGGTGTGGGAGAAGGTGTTAAACATGATTTGACCAAGTTAATTAGGGTAATTAACTTAGTTAATGTGGCTGGAAAAAAATGGTGTATGAGGTAATCAGGGTTTAGGATTAATTAAATAATGATTTATTTAATTAATCCAGGTCTAGGGGTCATGCAGGCTAGGGTAGCCAATAAATAATAGTTATTTAATCAACTAGGTTAGGGGTAGGCTAATTAGTAGGGCTGATTAATCAGATAGGTATGATTTATCTAATTAATTGGGTTTAGGGAAGTGAACAAATTAACTAAATAAATATTTGACATATTTATTTAATTAATTAGATGATTTTAGTAAGGTGTAACTATTGAATTAATTAAATTAATTCAATTTAAGGGTTAATTGATGAAGGATGGGTGAATGGTTTAGGGGTTGGATGAGATAATTAATTAAATAATAATTTAATTAATTAATTAGACAAAGAATTAGTGTTGTGGATGATGTCGAAGAGTGGTTAGAAGGGTCAAGACATTTTTAGGTGTCTACAATTTGAATAATAGCAAGTAGTAAAATTCTATAATAAATGAAAAAGAGACTCAAGAATTGGCAATATTAGACTAAAATTCACATTTTCTACATTCTCCAATGCAAAATCCATTGTAGTCTATGCTAACCAAACAAATATTAAATCAAACTCAAACTCAACTAATCAATTCATGAAGAGTATTTACCAATAAATTAGTTCCACATCAATATTAAACAAATATTTAATCTGAGAAAAAAATTTCAACTACAAAACACATACTATTATTACAACACTACAAGGCAGGTATTGCCCACTATGTGGCACTTGTTAAATATAGATTAAGCTAGTAGACATGATATTTCCACAGTCCATGATATAGTAATCGAGCTTTTGGAGAAAACTGTGTGTAGCTTATTTGGATCGACGTTTCAAATCACACTCCGTGATAGATCATCAGGAAGAAAAGAAGAGAATATGTGAGTTACAATTGCAGAGATGACAACTTAAAAAGAGAGAGAGAGGGGGGCACGAAGTACCGTAAGTAAGCTAGTTCAATGATTAAAGAGGGAAGAAGAGAGGGTAATTAAATATTGAGTACATAAGAGAAAACAAAAAAGAACTAAAAGGATCAAAAAAGGAAAGAGAAGGGGGGTAAAGTAAGGAGGGAGAAAATTAAATTAAAAAAAATGAGAACAAGCAAAAATGTGACAAACTACCAAACAAAGAGAATAAATTAAAAAGTAAAAATCAATGAACCTATATATAACTATCAGAATACAAATACGAGTATGAAAGTCAACGAGAGAAGAGAAGAAAAAGAGGAGTGGAAAGTAATCAAAGGATGTAAAGGAATACAACAAAAGACAAGAAGGAATTAAAAATGCATTCATCTATATATATATATATATATATATATATAAACATATAAATACATATGAAAATATAAATATAATCATATATAAATATATATAAACAAATAAATACAAATAAATATATAACTATAATCATATATATATATATATATATATATGCTTATAAATTAGTAAATATATATAGATATTGATAAAAATAAGAATGTAAACATGAATAAGTTTAAAAATATAAATAAATAAATAAATAAATAAATAAATATATATATATATAATAAATCAATATAGGATATGTAAATACATACAACTATACATGTATCTATATGTATGCAAACAAGAAGCGAAAACGAAAGCGAGATTAACATCAAAAAATATAATCATATATAACAACAATATAATCATATATTTATAAACGATATATAAATACATATCAATATATAAATATGATCATATATATTTAGATATAGAAATTTAAGAGAGTATTTGAATATGTATATGTAATTGTGTGTATATATATATATATATCAAAACCTAACTATATACTAGACATACAAGTCTAAAAACAAATGCATAAAAATAGTATCAATCAATGAATACAAATATCTGTGTATGTTTATATATAAATATATGTATCAACAATCAGGAAAACAATGAGGGACCTAGAATTAAAGAGAAAGAATATACAAGTGAAAGAAGAAAGGAGAAAGGAAAGCAAAGGGCCGAGATTAGAGAAAAAGGAGTCTAGGAGGAGAAAGGGAGCAGAAGAGAAAAGCAACAAGAGTTAGCAGGATAGAAGGGAACAAAAGGGAGTGTGATCCAAAATGTCGATCCAAATAAGCTACACACAGTTTTCTCCAAAAGCTCGATTACTATAGATTAAGCTGTTAATATACACACATATATATAATGTTAGTATATAACACTATTATATAATTATTAAATCTAATATATATTTCTAAGAAATATTTAATAGTTATGTAAAAGTGTAATTATTGTAACCCCTAGAGAGTATTTTGGAAAATACGTCTTATAACTAGTTGTAATAATGAAGTAAAGACATTACAAGTTAACATTATTGAAAAAATGGCTCGCGGCCGAAATAATGGAAATTCAAATTTTTGGTGGAGGAATTTTGGAGGGCAGTGTGCAGGCTTCGGAGGAGAAAGGAATGTTGGATGGTCGAAGAGCAGATCTAGATTTTCGCAGGGTGGTGAGAGACAAGGTGAGAACTAGTTTCAGAGGAGGGGGAAACGCCGCGAGAATTCCTGAAATGGACAAAGGAATAATGCGTTGCAAGGATCTCAGTTTCTGAAGTCGGACACCCCTGCTATGGGAGCAAATTGCATTCTGATCCAACAACGTACCATCTCAAGTTGTATCTTTCTCTCCATTAATCTAGAATATCTTGCCCTACCAATAAGATTTTTGCAAGATCGCGCTTTTTTCACCAAATGGGTGGGAAAATGGCCATCTAGAGCTAAATTTCAAAAATGGTGTGAGGAGAATTGGGGAGGGCAGACTAAAATTAGATCCCTCTCGAAAGGCTTCTTTCTTGTCATCTGCGACATAGGGGAGAGAAAATAAGAGATCTTGGAGAAAGGGGTTTGGATGATCGATGAAATTGGATTATACATCATGGATTGGGTTCTGAATTTCAATCCAATTTCACACAAAATAGCCAAAACACCTATGTGGATCAGATTGTACAATCTCCCCATGGAATATTGGGATTCAGGGGTCTTGACCAAAATAGGAGGCTAATTTGGAGACTTCATCAAGGTTGACGATCAATTGCAGAGGGGGATTTTGGCATTTACGCAAGGATTTATTTTTTAATCTAGATTTAGAAGTCTCTACTCCCAAAGAATTAGAGATTCATACAAAGGCTGGCATTTGGTGCCAAAAATTGAGGTGGAATGGAACCCACCCAAGTGCAAGATCTTCCAGAAAATAGGTCACTCAAAACTGGAGTGTAGGAAGAGCAAGCCAGCCCCAGACCCCCCAGCGAGGGAAGAAGAGAGGGAGGATTTGACTGAATCCCAAGCCCTAATTAAAGATGCACCTCCAAAGAGCACCTCCCCTTGGACAAGCGCTGTGAAATCTCAATCTCTGGATGGTGTTAAAGGCATGAATGTGGATCCTCCAAGCGAGGGGGTCTCACCTAAACTGGTTGAATCGACAGAAGGCCCATACAGGTCCCCTAAAAATTTGGGCCTTATCTCCCTTGCAGATGCAGAGAGCTTGGATAGTGATTTCTCAGAGGATGAGGCTGGCATCCTAGATGATAGGTTGTTGAGTCAATCAAAATCTTAAATTAGCAAGCCCAAAGGTGGGGAGAGGATCTAGAGAGGTAGAAAATCAAATAAGTTGGCAATTACTGGTCAGGCCAAGGGACAGATGAAGTTGAGGAGAAACACAAGATTCAAGAGGAATTAGAAGAGGTGAGTGAATCTATATGTAGATCAGGTATGACTTAGGAAACTTACCACAAGGAAAAGCATCTCTCTAAAGAACTCTCAGTGATCTTGGAAAAAGAAGAAATCTTTTGGAGACAGAAGTCTTGCGAGTTGTGGCTCAAAGAAGGGGATAGGAATTTAAAAAATTTCCATAACACGACAAAGCTGAAGAGATCCTTGAACAAAATCACCAGTATAAAGGATAGTTGTGGTGAGATAAATGAGAATCAGGAGGACATTGGGAAGGTGGACGAGGATCATTTCAAAGACCTCCTCAATAATCTACCCCCTATCAACGTCTTGGCTCGTCACAAAGTGCTGAATCACATCCCTCAGATAACATCTTAGGAATAGAATGACAGCCTCAATGCTCCCTTTACCGAGGAAGAACTAAGGATTGCCACAACACAACTAAATTTGGACAAAGCTCCGAGACCGGATGGTTTTCCAGATAGCTTTTTTCCATAAATGTTGGCCCATCATTGCAAAGGACTTAGTGGAGGTGGCGGAAGACTCCAGGACGAAGGAACAATGCTAAAGGATTGGAACAACACTTTTTTTGTACTCATTCCAAAGAAAAAGAGACAACTATGATGGATGACTTTAGACCGATTTCACTTTGCAACATAGTGTATAAAATCATATCAAAAGCCATGTCCAACAGACTTAAGGATATTCTCCCTTTCATAATCTCTGAAGACTAGAGTGGATTTACGTTGGGCAAAGCAATCTTTGACAACATTATCATAACTCACAAAGCTATTCACACCATTCGAAAGAACAAGCTAGAGAAAATGGTCATCAAATTAGACATCAAGAAGGCCTATGATCAGGTTGATAGGTAGTTCCTTTTGGTAGTCTTGAAGAAATTCGACTTCTCAAAGGAATGGATTAATTGGATCTCAAGCTGCATTTCAATGCCCAAATTTTTTGTGCTCATAAATAGTGGGCCCCATAGTTTTTTCCCGTCCACCTGAGGCATCAGACAAGGTGATCCTTTATCCCCTTTCCTTTTTGTCATTATGGTAGAAGCATTAAGGAGGCTCATTCAACACAATTCAAAATTGATACATGGAAAGGAATCAAGGTGGCTCCCAACACTGATATAGTTTCCCACCTCCAATTTGCAAATGACACCATCCTCTTTGGGAATGCTAAGTTGAGAGAGGAAAGAACCATTAAGGAAACCATCGACCTCTATTGTGCGACATCAGGGCAGCAAATCAACAAGGGTAAGTCTGATGTTTTCTTTTTCAATACAAATTGCAAGATACAGATTGCCTTGGCCAAGATTTTAGGCTTCAAAATCAGTCTCCTCCCAACAAATACTTGAGCATCCCCCTCTTTGAGGGAGCTTGCAAATCCTCCATGTGAGACCCCCTCATCTTTAACATTACTTCAAAGATGGCCTCTTGGAAAGGGAAGTGGTTGTCAGCTGCTGGGCGTATCCTTATGCTTAAAGCAGTCATTTTTGCCATCCCTATCTACACTCTTTCCTATCTTAAATTTCCAAAAAAGACTGAGGAATTGGTGAATCAAAAGATGAGGGACTTTTTTTGAAATGGAGCAACTGACTCTAAGAAGTTCCCTCATTGCTACAAGATTAAGGAAATGGTCCACGATGAACACAGTGCTAGGGGCCAAAATGGTATGGACCATATTCACTAAGCCCAATTTGAAGTGGATAAAGATCATCCAAAACAAGTATCTAGACTCAAGAGACCCAAATAGAATATTATCTACTCTCAATCCCCTAAGGGTTCAACAATTTGGAACTTTATCTTGGCATGTAGAAGTCTGATCACAAATCACCTAATCTGGGAAATTAGAAGTGGCCTCAAATCCCTCTTCTGGGAAGACTCCTGGAATGGGCACCAGGCCCTTAAGGAGATCACTGGCTTGGAAGAAATCAGAAGGGTGTCAGAAATGGCTTGGGGACGTCATGTCAGAGACTATGTAGATCCATCTCCCGATGTGCTTGGATGGAAATGGAAGCCTTGGAACACCCTAGGGCTGAGGGAGGACTTGTGGCAACCATTGAGACACACCTGGATAAGAGGAATTTTTTCATTTCTCAGGGAAAGGACTCTATCATCTTGTGTGGGTCCAAATCTAGAAAATATAAAGTTAAAATTAGCTATGAAATTGAGGAAGTGGCGGTCGAAAAGGATGATTGGTCAAGGCACCTTTGTTGGAACAAATATTGTCTCTTGAAGGCGGGGGCTTTTGCGTGGGTGGCCATCCAAAAATGTATCTTAACAGGAGATAGACTAAGGAAACTAGGTTTCCATGGTCCTTCCAGATGTGTTCTTTGCAACAATAATGAAGAATATGTAAATCACCTTTTGTTGGACTATCATTTCACCGGAGCTTGTTGGTAGATGACCATGAGGAAGCTGGGTTGGAGTAACTCCTTGCCAAAGGACATTTTATCAGTTTTTAGGGCATGGCCCGTGCTCAAGAAGGGATCAACCTTTGACAGTCTATCGGTGTTCTTCCCTTCAATTATAATTTGGGAAGTTTGGAAGGAGAAGAATAGAAGGATCTTCCAGGACAAATCAATGACAGAGGAAGCTTTCTAGAGCAAACTAGAGAGAGATATTATGAAAGTGGTGAATGATGTAGCCATATCCAAATCTCAGAGGAAGAGCTATTTCTCACGTTGGGGCAGTCAGATGAGGAAAGCATGGCAGGGGCTGGAAATTCCCTCATTCAAGGGGCTTCTAGGGTTAATACCCTGCAGAAAGGGAGGCTAGAGGTCAAATGGAGTCCTCCAGAGATGGGATGGATCAAGATAAACTTTGATGGCGTGACTAGGGGGAATTTAGAGATGGGATGGATCAAGATGAAATTTGACGGCATGACTAGGGGGAATTTGGGGGCATTTAGAACCGACTGTATCTCAAGGACCGTGAGGGGAAGACCCTAATTGAAGCAACAAGGAAACTCAAAGATGGCACCAACAATGAGGTTGAGGTGCAAACCCTCCTACTGGGCCTTTAGATGTGCAACAACTAGGGCTTTCGTAAGGTCCATGTCAAGGGAGACTCCCAAATAATCAGAAATTCCCTTAAGCATAGGAGCACTCCAAATTGGAAGATTTGTAATATATTAGAATTATGTTGGGATGAGCTTGAAGCATTGGAAGACTTTAAGTTCAGCCACATCTACCATGAAGGGAATGTTGATGCAGACTACCTATCCAACATGGCCATAGATATGGAAGCTCAATTCCACACTAGCAATGACCATGACTAATAATTATAAGTGTCTTGGAGTGGCACACATGGATTTCATTAGTTGGCAGTATGCCCTTAGTCCCGAAGAGATTGGGAGCATGGAACGATCTCGATTATGATCATTGTCATTATGTTTCGGGAGGCTCTTACATCATTTTCCATCCTCTGGAGGATTTTCCCCTAAGCCATTTTAAATCTCCTTTCAGGGGAAAGACTTATTATCCTTTTCCATCCTGGTTCTCAGCTATGGATACAACAGTTTGTTACAGGGCAAAGAAACTACAAGCCACTTTCTTGGGGCCAATAACAGAGCTCATACTCAAGAAAATTCTCACAGTTATCTCTCCATTTGGTTTGTAGGCAATGGAGATGGTCCTAGGAGAGGTTTATTTGGCTTCCCAACACTGCTACCATGTGAATACCAACATCTCTTCGATGGTGGTAGGTGTATGTTTGGATTTAGGGGAGCCAATTGTAGTGGTGGAGGAGGTTGCGAGAGTGTGGATAAAGCCTCAATGGCGTTGTGGCCTCCCACAAGTGCTGGAGAATGCGGTGCTTGGTTTTGGATTCAAATTTGGTAGGGGGTGTGGCAGGCTATTTGGCTTGTCTACAACGACCCTTGGGCCCCTTTCATTATAGAGGTCGTGGGTAGGGGTGTGGAGGAAATGCATGCTCTGACAAAGACTAGAGTTGGCTTTATGAAGATGATCGTCAGCATAACGGACTCAATGGACTTCAATTCGGCCCTAGGTTTGAATTCAGAGGTGTCCAGTGAGGAGGAGGTGGAGATGGAAGACGCCAATACGGACAGAGGCACCCCGAGAGTAGTGCTATCACCCTAGGCACCCTGAATTTCTCTAGTTTATTTGGTTTATTCTTATATTGTGTATATATAAACACTAGATGATATATAGAGGCATGTAAAGATTACTGGATATAAATAAAATTATCCCATATAGGGGAAATTTTGTATTTTGGCCCTCTTTTTGAGCAGCTAGTCTGGTTTTGTTTCCTCAATTTTTATTCAAAGGGAGTGACCCCCAAAAGGCCACAACTCATCTAACAAAAAAAACAATGAAGTAAAAACACTATTTACAGGGGTATTTTGTTTATAATGCCCTTAGGTTGCATCATAAATCACACACTAGAAATGTAAATTCTATTAGCATATTTTAATGAAAAGGAGCAGCCCCCTAGGTCATACTTACCAAGCAAAAAAAATATAATATATACTTTATAACTTGTAAAAAATGTTGAGAGATATGGAAGTTATTTTATTTATTTAAGAGTTATTTTATTTTACTTTAGAACTATTTTATTTATTGCATATATATGGACACGTAAATTTATTTATTTGTTTATGGAGGTCATCCACAAATTTATTTTTGCTGCACGATTCGGGGCACGATCTTGGCCTCATCCCTTATGGTGTTGGGGGCCTTGCACTCAGCAAGACTTGATCCTTGGTGGGCTCATTTAGAACCTTTCAACTTCATAGGCCCCTTTAATGACACATAAATTTTAAGTTACTTAAGAGTTATTTTATTTCTTTAGAACTATATTATTTTTAAATATATGTCAGTTGTGTTTTGGTTTTTATTTACACAATCACAACATAGCATTCCATGTCTTGCTATCATTTTATAACATCTCTTAGTGTAAAACTAAATGGTGCAACCTTGTGTAAAGTTGAGCTTATTGCTTGATTTTCTATCTATTTGTATTCACCCATACTTCACATATTCAACTTTATTTACACTTGTTTCTGCCCATTCACCATTATTAGTCATTTATTATGACTTATTACACCTATTTCCATATATTCATTCCCCACCTTGATATCTATGTTTCCTAATTGATATCTATGCCACCATGAAAAATTGACCCCTAATTTTTTTAAAAAATTAAATTTTGCCAACTCTTACCTATTTCATTAGCTGTTATGAGCCAATTTACTACACATATCCATGATTTATGGATATGTTTTAGTACTTAAAGATATTCATTCGTACATATTCGAGGAGTATTATAAATCATATATATTAAAAAGAGAAATCATTTTAGGAACATTTCATTTTGAAGCATTAAAAGGAACCAGAATCTTCATCAAAATCATTTAAGGCATCTACATGTGTGAGAATGTTGTCTTTGTTATTTTTCCATGACAGTAAAGTTAGTCTGATTAAAGGGGTTGAGCTAGGAGAGCATGATCCAGTGATTTCTCCAAGATATTTTTTAATACTATAAGTCTTTACACATAAGCAAACATCAAAGTTCAAGACAACATAATTTACGACATTCAATAGATAACTAGATCAATCATGTGGGCTTTAAAACATTTTTGAAGAGCATGGGATTGATCTTGAATAATGTAGATCTTACTTGCATGGGATTATATGATTGTTATATTTTACAAATAGTGAGTACATCAAGGGCATCCATTTTTTGCATCAAAATGGTTGACTTCAACACAACATCAAGATTATTCTTCATCATAGTTCCAAGAGCTAAGTGCCCATCCCTTTTGTATTTAATTTCCAAATATAGCACGTGTTACACATTTACCATTCCCAAACATCATTACTAAATCTAGGTTAATTATGCTTTAGTTGTATGCATTATTTTAATTAGTCTATATTTATGTCAATGGGCTTTTATTCTCTTACATTTTGGTGAACCTAGCTAATCTTACACCACCCTAGGGTTTGACCTTAGGACTATACCTTCATCTCTCTTAGAGTTTTAGATCTAATACATTTCTAATTTTATAATTCACTTTAATATTTCCTAAGGTTTGAATTTATTTATATTCATGTATGCTTATCGTACTTTTATCAAGGTTTGGGTTAACATAGTGATATACATCTTTGATCTAACTCTACCACCATTGGATAATCCATCATTATGGTTCTTTCTAGGTTACTTTGTAATCCAAAGGGATCTACCAACATTGGTTCTTGTGGCAATTCCATGACTATTCTCATGGATTGTGATAATTGTGGGCATATTTCCATGGTCTACAGTAGACCAAAGCACCTCCTAAAGGCTCACAATAACACAAGGATTATCCATTTATCTCTAGAAAGTTCCACACATACTCTAATAGTGGTGCAAAGCACTCCACATAGGGTAAAAAACTCTTGTGGTAACTATACTACTACCAAACCTTCTATGACTTCTATCATGGCTTTAATAGGGTCCAACACACCTCCCAACCAAAATATAAATTCTAACTCATCACTTCTTACCATGTTGTTCTAAGCATCACACTAATATCATTAAACATTATAGTTGATGTGACAATCTAAGTGGCACCACTGAGGGTGGTGCTATGCCAAGTCATCAACTAGCACATCAAACACCTACCAAAAATGGTTCAACACCATGCAACTATTAATAGTATGGAGTATTATCAATTCCCACTAAACCTAATGCAACTAAGGATTGCATATGACTCGATGAATGGACTCATCCTAAATTAAGTAACTTGGTGAGTGATGAATACTACATTTAAATTATCAACCCAAGGACGTGTTTCTTGGTATGGTGTCGGTACAACATGTACAACTGAAGATTTCTAGATGTGGAGTTGTGTATAGCTAGTAAAAGATAATTGTTGCAAGTTAAGAAAGGAATGCAATACTAAAAACAAGAAAACTATCTTATAAATTATGAAGGAAATCTATATAACTATTTTTCAACCAAAACAAAATAGTAAATTAAAATAGAGTCAAGAAAATCTAACTCTAAGATCTAATTCTGATTGCATAAATCTAGTGCTAATAAGCTGTAGTCTACCTCAAGTGGGCCCCGACTTGGGTTGACTACTTCCTTTTTTCCTTTTATCAATTGCTTGATCAAATTAGTTCATTCATTCATTCACCACCAATCAAGAACAATAGTAAAATAATAAGTGATAAAAACTATGTTTATTGACTACAATAATAATATGATACAATCATAAAGAAAATCTAACTTATCCTAGATATGTTGGGAGAAAACAATATATACACACCCAGCAAAGTTCATGCATTTATGAGTATAACAACTTAATCAATCCACTTCTCATTATACAAGGAAGGACTCTTTATTTCTAAAGAAACAAAACAAAACTAGGACACTAAAACTAAACAACCAAAGAGGAGCATTTCAATTAGAATTGTAGAATCAAACAAGCTTATTCAAGGAACATGGATTGACAATTATTTTGAACTTAACCAATCTCTACACATTTCTAGCTGAGGGATAAACACTTGCCATTTGTTGCACATCCCTTCCTGATCACTTATGAAATGCATTCCTATCAGCAGAGAAGGAGTTGACTATTGCTGGACAACTATAAGTAGCTACGTGCTTTGTTGCAGGCGCTGATCCCTTTGTTGCAGAAGGCAGGTTCTTCAGTTGCATGAACTGGTCCACTAGCTACAAGAACTTCTATAGTATTAGCTATAGGAACTTCTATAATCTATGTTGCAAGAACTTTCACAACCTTGACTGCAAGTTAGTGTTCTTAGTTGCTGCAGGAAAGAGTTAGTTCTAAAGAAATCTCCATTTACCAAGACCATTGTAAACAAACTAATCATACCACGTTATAATTTAAAAACAACTATTTTAACCATGTAGACATCCATTAAAACATAAAACAAATAACATAGTGCTTGTCCATATATTAGATAAAGTCTTGACTTAAAAGGATGGAAAAGTCTATAGGAATGTGGCTTTTAAACAGGAAAAGACAAAGATTAAAAAGACAATTATAAAACTCATCAAGGAGATGAGAAATCACACATGTAAATAGTTCTACTTGTTAAATCAAGGTGAAGAAAACTTGCAATGGAAACTTTTCCAAAGTATGCAAATCTAATTTTTAGTTATGCAATATTGGATTTCCCATAAAAGATTATGTGAGTATGTAAAATCAACAATAAGAAAATTAATAAACCATAATAAGGAAATGCATAACACCATATTTTTGTGGATAAACCCTTTTAGGAAAAAACTCCACCATCAAAGAGAGGTTCAAGAATGTATTAATATTCAAGAATAAAATACATATGCAACACTCTAACTCCCTTCAATATGATAGCATTATGCAATACCTGTGTCCCTATAAAATAACCTCATGAAACTATTATCTATTGCCTCTAATTTATAGAGAAATGGGAGAGGAATACCACAAATAGTTTCCCAAAATAATGTGCTATCAAACCATGGTAAAATGAAAAAACTCCTACATCCAAAATGAAGAGGATCTTATAAGAATAGTAAATGTAACTCCCAACGAGCCATGAATAGAAAATGTAACCTTTTTACTAATAATAGATGACATCTTTGAGTTGTAACTCCTCCATAATGGTACATATCCAAATCCAGTACCCAACTCATATGGAACCCACCAACAACATGCAAGATGCTCTACTACTCAATTCTATTGGCCAAGTTAAGGAATCTACTAAAAATAGCTTTGAAACTAACACTACCAACTCCACCTCCTTCATGAATCTCATTAAAACTAATATTCCAAGTCAACAAGGAGAATAGTAATAAAATAATAATATCTCTCAACAACATGGGTGTCCAAGTACCCATTCCAAGATTGTTGGAGATGCATAAAAAATACAATAAGATTGCACTTAAATATCACACTATCTTAACATTCTCCCATTGATATTATACATTATAATAACATCCAAAGGAACAATAGAATATATCAAGTACATGATCCAAGCCCCATGGCCTTCCTGCACCAAGAGAACTTATTCATGCTCACTAGCTTTGTGAAGGAATCTGTAACATTATCTGAAGTGTCAACCTTCTAGAATAAGACCTTATCATTCTCTACTATCTCATAAACAAAGTGATACTAAACATCAACATGATTATTATGATCATGGTGCATAGGATTTCTAGCTAAACAAATAGCACTCTAATTGTCACAACCGATTATAACCATCCTATAATTAAAACTAATACTTGCACAAAGTATTTGTAACCATACTACCTCTTTAGAGGCATGTGTAGCAACAATATACTCTGCTTCAATGGTGGACAAAGAAATAGTGGGTTGCCTTTTACTCATCCAACTCACTACACTACCAAATAAAGAGAACACATAGCTACTAGTGGACCTTTGACTATCTAAGTCACTTGCCCAATCTGTATCCACAAAATCATGTATGTCAAATGTCTTGT
Source organism: Cunninghamia lanceolata (assembly GCA_027924645.1). NCBI lineage: Eukaryota > Viridiplantae > Streptophyta > Pinopsida > Cupressales > Cupressaceae > Cunninghamia > Cunninghamia lanceolata. Next base: position 2,811,196 of record BSBN01001368.1, read on the forward strand.
CCACGTCATTAGTACTATTAACACAAATAGTAATAAAAAGTGCCTCACAGATATCTAAAAAATTTCTTAACATAATTCCAATGCTTCTTACCAAGGTTAGACATAAACCTTCTCAAAACTCCCATTGCTTGGGCAATATCTGGCTAGTGCAAACCGTTGCATACATCAAGTTACTAACAACACTAGCACAAGGCACATTAGATATATCCTCAAAATCATCATCCAATTGGGACACATATCTAATGAAATCTTAGATCCAATAGGAAATGGAATACTCACAGGTTTGGAATTATACATACTAAGTCACTACAAAATGGTAGCGACATACTTACTTTGATTGAACCAAAGATCAATGTGTACCAATCCTTTTGATCCCCATGCCAAGAATATATTTTGTAGCCCCCAAATCCTTCATATTAGATGTGTTAGAAAGATAAGTTTTGAGCTCCCTAATCATCACCTTACTGTTACTAATAAATAACATGTCATCCACATACAAGACAATGATTAGAACTTTATCATCAATAATTTTAACATAAACACAATGATCCTCCTCACTCCTAACAAAACCCAAACTCAATGCAAAGGTATCAAACTTCTAGTACCACATCTTGGTTGATTGTTTTAGACCATAAAATGACCATTTCAACTTACAAACCAAATGTTCCTTCCCCTTCACAACAAAATTTTTAGGTTGATGCATATAAATCTCCTCCTCAAGATCCCCATAGAAGAAAGTAGTATTAACATCCATTTTCTCAATCTCAAAATCACAAGCTGCAACAATAGATAATAGAAATTTAATAGAAAATAATTTAGCAACAGGAGAGAATATTTCACTAAAATAAACTCCCTCACTCTTGGAGTAACCCTTGGCAACTAGTCTAGCCTTGTACCACTCTAACCATCCATCTACTCTAATTTATTCTTGAAAGGAAGCAAGGTATGCAGAAATAGCTTCCTGCGATGATCTAATGAGGAAAGGTATATGCAAATTTTTATCTCTTACAGTTATAGATTAAGATGCACATTAACAGAGAGGTAATAACAACATCCAAAAGCAAGTACAAAGTTTACAACACAATATATACATGGGGAAAACCCTTTCAGGTGAAAAACCCCACACTCCAAAACCTGCTCAATGTATCATCAAATCCAAAGAAGATTACAACACACTTGCAATGCAAGTTCTTTTAGGAGTTCACAAATGTCGAATACTGGAACAATTTTGACAGCGCAACAATACCTACAAATGAATCATACAACTCCAAATCCAAGCACAGGAGTTGTATATATAGAGAAATGCCAAGATGGAGGTAGCTTCTAGAGCAAGCCATAAAAGAATCTCATCTAAATCCATATGGCCCAAATTCCAAGGCCATAAACATGCAAAAGACACTTGTCAAAGATTCTCTTTCATCCCTTACAACCCCAATACTTGGGTGCCCCAAATTTGCCCAAAATAGGTATGACAGATGCTCTTACATTGTCATAAAATCTATCATATATGACAACACTTATAGCTGTAAGAAAATATGTCATAACTGACTATTAATAAATGATTCTCTTACAACCTGTCATAGTCAAACTTGGGCGCCTAAGTATTTCTCCATGCAAAGATGCATCTTGACACTTGTCACACCTATCATAGAATATCTATTTCCACCTCTTACATGTCATAGAATCCATCATATGTCATAACCTCTTACACAACCCACAAGATGCCGACACATGGCAATAATGCCACCTCAAAATGGGATGCCTACATTTTCAAATGTTGACTTGACCATCCAAGTCACCTTCCAAGTGGGATGACATGTCAACATGCCACCTCACACTAAATGACAAAATCGGATGACCAATATTAAATACAATATAGACAATTAAATAAATATATAATCAAATAATAAATGCTAGGAAATTGCAAAGGTTGAGACACCTTAATTCCTAACATTCTCCCACTTTTTGAACACCTTGCAAGAGCCAATAGAATGATGAGATTTAACTGCTAGGGGCTGAGAGGCCCATAGACTCTGAACACCATCTGAACTTCTCTGTGCTCATAGGTTTTGTCAAGGAATCTGCAACATTCATCAAAGTGTCAACTTTCTCCAAGTTTACCTTCCCATCCTCTACCATGTCACAGACAAAATGGTACTGGACATCAATATGCTTAGTCCTCGTGTAGAAAGTAGGATTCTTCGCCAAACATATGGCAATCTGACTGTCACAACAAATAGTAATCTTCCCTGCATCAAACCTAACATCAAAACACAATCTCTTAAGCCAAATGGCTTCTTTACAAGCATGATTTGCTACCATGCACTCTACTTCAGTAGTGGACAAAGCGACCACAAGTTGTTGCTTACTCATCCAACTAATAGCACCACCAAACATAGTGAACACATAAGCACTGGTGGATCTCCCATTGTCAATGTCACCTGCCCAATCTAAATCCACAAATCCTCGGATACAAAGTGAATGTCAAGGTCCTATAAGATAACTATGAAAACATAGGGAATACTCAGAAGTACCCCCCAAATATCTGAACACTCTCTTCACCGCATCCCAATATACTCGTCTAGGATTAGCCATAAATCGACTAAGGACTCCCATTGCTTGGGCAATGTCTGATCTTGTATAGACCATATCATACATCAAGCTACCAACTACACTAGCATAGGGAACTCTGCTCATATCCTCCATCTCTAAAGGAGACTTCAGACAATCTGCAACAGATAACTTTGTCTCCATCATAACAGGAACAATCAATGGTCTACAAGATGCCATGCTGAATCTCTCCAACATGGTGTTCACATACTTACTCTAGCCTAACCAAAGTTTTTTGTTAGCTTTGTCTCTTCTAATTTCCATTCCAATAATGTACCTAGCTACCCCAAGATCTTTCATCTCAAACTATGCTGACAACTGAGACTTCAAACCAGAAATCAAACTTTTACCATTCCTAATGAACAACATATCATCAACATATAATGCAATAATGAGAATATGATCATTATCCATTTTATAATAAATAAAATGATCTAATTTCGATCTCAGAAATCCCAAACTCAATACAAAGGCATCAAATTTCTTGTACCACATCCTAGGAGATTGCTTTAAACCATACAAAGAGTTTTTCAACTTGCAAACCAGATTTTCTTTACCTTTTACCACATAGTTCTCTAGTTGTGACATAGATTTCTTCCTCCAAGTCACCATGAAGGAAAGTTATCTTCACATCCATCTGTTCAACTTCTAAATCATATGCTGCAATAAGTGATAACAAGAACCTGATAGATGTCAGCTTTGCAATGAGAGAGAAAATCTCACCATAATCTATTCCCTCAACCTGGGAATAACCCTTCATGACCAACCTTGCCTTAAACTTCTCAACATTGCCATCTAAACCAAACTTTATCTTGAACACTCATTTGCATCCAACAGGTTTACATCCATCAGGGAAAGGCGCCAGATCCCAAGTATTGTTTTTCTTCAAGGAAACCATCACTTCTTCCATGCCCTCTTTCCAGGAATCTACATCACTCATACCCATAGCCTCCCTTACGGTCCTAGGCTCATCAGTGTTAGAAATCAAAGAAAAAATACAACTCGATTCATGCAATGAATAACCAAACCTATTAGGTTGTCACCTTATCTGCGTGGACCTCCTCAAAAGTTAAGGCTAAGTTTCTTCATCTTCTTTTGAACTTCGATGAGAACTACTAGAGCTCTCCTCATCATCAGGTCCAATAGATGTCTTCAGTTCAACTTTCTCAAGGTGGAAGGAAGTTGAACCACATCCTCTTTCTTCTCTTCTTTCTCTAGTTGTAGATCAACAGAAGAAGGATTGAGCTCTCTGAAGGTCACACTTCTGCTATACAAAACTCTCTCATCCATTGGATCCCAAAGCTTGTACTCTTTCACATCGATGCCATAACCGATGAACATATACTTCACTACCTTGTTCTCTAGCTTAGACCTCTTCTCCTTAGGCACATGTGCATATGCCTCACAACCAAATAATCGAATGTGTCTCAATGAAGGATTTTTACCAGAACACACCTCCATAGGTGTCTTATCAATGAGCACCGATGGAAGAGACCTGTTAACCAGGTAACACACGGTAGCAACAACTTCAACCCAAAACTTTTGTTCAAGGCCAGCTCCACTTAGCATAATCCTAGCCTTCTCCATCAATGTTCTGTTCATCCTCTCTACAACTCCATTTTGTTGAGGGGTATATAGAGTTGTCTTGTGCCTCTCAATACTATGTTCTTTATAGAACTTGTTGAAATCTACTAAATAAAACTCACCACCATTGTCAGTCCTCAAACACTTAATCTTTGTATCCTTTTTATTCTCTAAAAGAGATTTGAACTCTTTGAATCCACAAAAGACTCCAGATTTGCTTCTAAGGAAATACACCCATGTCCTTCTACTATAGTCATCAACAAATGAAAAAAAGTAAACATATTTTAAAATTGAAGGAACATTAATAGGACCAAACACATCAGAATGAATCAAGTCCAAAACCTTAGAAGATTTGTGAGAACTGGAATAAAAATGAACACAGTTTGGCTTTCCATAAATGCAATGTTCGTAAAAATTGAACTCAAGGTTACAATCATTCATACCCTCAATGAGGTTTTTATTTTTTAGGGTCCTCAAACCCTTTTCACTATTGTGACCAAGCCTTTGGTGCCATAACATTGTTTTCTTAGTTGGAAGTTTCATCTCCATAGAATGAGCACCCTTAGGTACCCAGAAAGCATGAGCATCAAAAGTAGATCAACAATCCTTTTCGCTACTAGTTCCAATGATGAGGATGAAGACTCTGAAGTTCTCTTCTTCAAAATAGAGGCACTATTGCATTGAACTACACATGCATCAAGCTGAAACAGAGTGCCAATCTAAACACCAGTCATCTTGCATCCTCCATTCGATAAAATAACCTGCACACCCACATTATTCAACTTACTTATAGATAATAGGTTTCATGCCAAACTAGGGATATGCAGAACACAATTGATCCCCTTCAGTAATCCATTAGGGAATCAAATCAAGACTCTTCCATGGCCAACAATCTTCAGGTGAGAGTCATCACCCAAGTACACCTTCCCACCATCATATTCTTCATACTTCGAAAACCAACCCTGATGAGAGGTCGTGTGAAAAGATGCACCAGAGTCAATAAGCCACACATCTTTTGATGCATGCATTGCCAAGGCAACGATAAACACTTCTCCATCATCCTAAGAGGATTTATCAAAATTTGAATCATAGTTCTTTTTCTATTTCTTATTCTCCTCCTTGCACTCCTTGCGGAAATGACCAAGTTTTTCACAGTTCCAACATAGAGCCTTGGACTTTCCAGGAGACTTGGATCTCCCACGTGATTTGGATCTTCCTTTTTCTTCCCCTTCTCTTTAGATCTACCATGAACCGCAAGAGCCTCCTTATTCGATTTGTAAGACTTTCTCTGCATATCTTTAGCCAACAACAAAGAAACCACATCATCCATCTTGAAGGTGGTAGTGGTACTCCCAATGACCATAATAAGGTGGTCCCAGAAATCTGGTAAGGAACACAGTAATTTCATACATTGATCCTCCTCCTCCATCTTCACACCAACAGAGGTCAATTGGGCAACAAGCATATTAAATGTATTCAAGTGATCAATGATAAACCCTCCATCTTCCATCCTTAGAGAATATAGTTTCTTTCGCAAGAAAAACTTGTTCACCAGGGATTTAGCTTGATAAATATCTCCAAGTTTCTTCCAAAGATCTTTTACAGTCTTCTCTTCATGGATATTTAGGAGCACTGAATCAACCAAACACAGTCTTATTAGATCCTTAGCCTTCTGATCCATCAGATCCCAATCTTCTTGTTTCATGCCTGATGGAATGGTTTCAGATACTACGATCTATAGATCTCTATCCACCAATAAGTCCTCCATCTTGAGTTTCCACAATCAAAGTTGTGTCCATTAAACTTCTCTATATCAGACCTCCTAGATGTGCTCGCCATCTCTTTCCTACAACAAAGATTTCAAAATCCTTTGCACAAGCTCCCACTCAAATGAAGATTAGCTCAAAAAACTCTCTACCCAACAACTAGAACCAAAGGTGATCAGGCTTTGATACCAACTACAAGGTATGCGGAAATAACTTCCTATGCTGATCTAATGAGGAAAGGTATCTACAAATTTTTATCTCTTACAATTACAGATTAAGATGCACATTAACAGAAGGTAATAACAACATCCAAAATCAAGTACAAATCTCACAACACAAGATATACATGGGGAAAACCCTTTTGGGTGAAAAACCCCACACTCCAAAACCTGCACAATGTATTATCAAATCCAAAGAAGATTACAACACACTTGCAATGCAAGTTCTTTTAGGAGTTCACAAATGTCAAATACTGGAGCAATTTTGGCAGTGTAATGTTGAACACACCAAGATACTGAGAGGGGGGGTGAATCAGTATCTAAACAAATCTCAAATTCTCTGGAGCAGATTAAAACTTAATAATTAAAGCACAAACATAAACATGAGAGATCAACACAATGCACATCAACACATAACACCAGATATACGTGGAAAACCCTAGAAAGGAAAAACCATGGTGAGGATTAACTCACAATATATGAAGCTCAAAATAACAACTTTATTTTAGGGCTACAACCCAAGGAAGCTACTACTCCCTGAAAACTTTGATTTAGGGTCACTCCCAAGGAAGCTATAACTCCCTGAAGATTTTGTTTTAGGGTCACTCCCAAGGAAGCTACTACTCCCTGAATTGAGAACAAACTAGGAACAAATTACAGTATGATAGTCTCTCTACTACCTGAAGAACTGACAATGAAGCTCACACCTTTGATGATTACAAATTTTGCCTCTTCACACTTCCTTCTGATGATCGGATCAATTAGGAACACTGTACACTTGATCACTGTCATAGATATGTCTTCAAGATGAATTAGGACATCATCTACAACTTCTGCTCTTTCTCCTTCAGTTGCACATCAAAATGCATTCATTATGCTCCTTATCTTACTTGCGAACCTTATCAATCACATTGCAATCACACCTTGCCTAACTCAATTTGATTTACAATTTATACATGATATTACATTGATTACATTTCTTGTCAGCTAGAGACATCATGAAAAATACATTTACAAGTCAGCCAGACAACACACAACATGAAACGTGTAGAGGACAAGTCCTAAACAAGACTACATGCTACACCAACAGAAGAGCCATGCCTTGCGGACATCAACACTTGCTTAACTAGGTCCAAAACATCCTTCACAACTTCAAATACCAAGGAATTACATCCGTACACTCCACTCATTTGAAAATAGGACAACCTTAAGAAAAAACATGTGAAACTTGAAGCATAACGACCACAACAACTTGAAAACCTTGTGCAGTACTGAAAATAAGAAAGATCTTCATGAAACTTTTCCAGATGAGTCTACAGGACTCATACAACATCTCCAAACACTCCTTTACTTCTGCACATCAAAGATTTTGTGCCACACATCTTCAATCATAAACTCTAAGAACAAGTCATCCTGAACACACTGCAACATATTGTCATTGAAAAACGGAGCTTGTGGATCACCAAGAACTTTGAAACTGCAAGGAAGCATGTAATGCACATCGATAAACATGTCCACAAAATTGCAAAGGCAAACAATCACTTCCAAAGGAATGCGGAGCATTCCAACATGCCTTAACACCACCTCACTCTGCCAGAGCACATGCTGGTACTCTATCATGCATAACTTTCACAGCAGAAGGACAAATGATCAAAAACTTTAGAATTATCACCTTCACTACATCCTAAACATAGTTCCAAAACCGCATAGCCATAACTGCTAATGCGGAGGAATGCAGAGCATTCCATTTCCTTACTAAGAACACCTTCATAGAACCAACACTGTCTTCAGACTGTCAACAACAAGACACTCTTCCGGTAATCCAATCATCATGAAACTTAGATCAAGCCATTAGTAACATCTTCTCAACATTAGCAACACATCTAATCACCTTAGAGCTTATAATTCCCATATTAATGTATCTTCTTGATGCTTCTAATTCCCATCTCAATATGTCTTCTTGATGTTGGGAATTAAGGTGTCTCAACCTTGGTAATTCCTTGCATTATTTATGATTCTATTTATTAATTAATTGAGTATGTTGTAAATTAATTGTAAATTCCATATTGTTATTTTGTGGGATGTGGCACGGTGATGTGTCATCCTACATGGAAGATGACAACTTGTAATTTTTTCCTCACACGAGGAGATAGGCATCCCACTTTGTGGTAGGAGTATTTTGCCATGTGTTGGCATATTAGATGTTGTGTAAGGGAATGTTTGACCGAAACGGTTATGATGGATTCCTATGATGAAGTTATGACATGTAAGAGTCAGAAATAGAAGCTTGTAAGATAGGTGAAGACATGTGTCATGAAGCATCTTTGAAAAAGGCATATTTGGGTGCCTCAAGGTGGACTATGACATGTTGTAAGAGAATATGCTATTTATAGCCTATGTATGACAGATTCTATGATGGTCGTAAGTGTCGTAAGAGCATCTGTCATAGCCCATTTTGGAAATAGGCGACCTCTTTAGGATGGGAGTTGTGGACAAGTGTCAGACACATTCTACAATGTTGACCAAGTGTCCTTAGGCATGGGTTTTGGGCCATGAGGCCAAGTTGGACGCCCATTCCGAGTTTGGACCAATATTGCCTTGTATATTCTATATAAACAGGTGCTTGGAAGTGGAGAAGAATTACAGGTTTGACAGGTATTGTTATGCTGCCAGTTTGTCTCTAGATACGATTGTCGAAGACTCCTGAGAGCTTGCATTGCAAGTATGTTGTAAAAATTCTTTGTTTTGATAATACACTGTGTAGGTTTTAGAGTGTGGGGTTTTTCACCTGATAAGGGTTTTCCCCACGTATATCTTGTGTCTCTCTTTTTCTGTCTCACCTTCTCTGTTATGTGTTTGTTGCAATATCTCATGTTAATGGTTTAATGTTGCTATAATAGTTAGGATAAATTTGAATTTGCACTCTCCTCCCCTCATTAGATTAGTGTAGGAAGCGATTTCCACACACCTAGCTTCCTTTCAGTTGGTATCAGAGCCTGGCCAGTTTTTGGTTCTAGCTGCTGGGTAGGGGTTTTTTGAGCTAATCTTAGGTTGAGTGGGAGTCTTGTGCAGAGAATTCTATATCTTATTACAGCAAGGAGATGGAAACCACATCTGGAAGGTTAGAGGTTGAGAAATTCAATGGCACTAATTTTGAGTTGTGGAAATTGAAGACGTAGGACCTACTTGTTGATCGTGACCTATGGGAAATGGTATCTGGTGTAAACCCGCAGCAATGCAACAAGCTGATTGGGACCTCAAAGATCGGAAGGCTAAGGGTCTCATTAGACTCTGTTTAGCTTACTTTGTTCTGTTGAACATCCATGAGGAGAAGACAACGAAGGATCTTTGGAAGAAGTTGGGTGATGTTTATCAGGCCAAGTCCTTGGTGAACAAACTCTTCCTAAAAAAGAAGTTGTTTGCTTTGAAGATGGAAGACAGAGGATTTGTTGCGGACCACATGAATGCTTTCAACATGATTGTTGCATAGTTGACATCTGTGGGTGTGAAAATGGAGGAGGATCATTGTATGACCCTGATTTGTTCTTTGCCAGATTTGTGGGATCATCTTGTAATGGCTATCAGAAGCACCACTACCACCTTCAAGATGGAAGATGTGGTGTCCTCGCTGTTATCTAAATAAATGTGAAGGAAGACATCTGAATCAGCCAAAGAGGCTCTTGCGGTTCGTGGAAGACCCAAGGAGAAAGGAAAGAAGAAAGACATGAAAGTTGAGAAGGGTAGATCCAAATCCCGTGGGAGATCCAAATCTCCTAGAAAGTCCAAGGCTCTTTGTTGGAACTGTGGTAAAACTAGGCATTTCCGAAAGGAATGCAAAGAGGAGAAGAAAAAGAAGAAGAAAGCTCCTGATTCAGATTCTGACAAGTCACAAGATGATGGTGATGCCTTCATCATAGCCTTGGCAACCCATGCATCTGATGATGTGTGGCTGATTGATTATGGTGCATCATTCCACATGACCTCACATCGAGACTGGTTTACTAAGTATGGGGAGTTCGATGGTGGAAGGGTGTACCTTGGTGACAACTCTCATCTGAAGATTGTTGGTCATGGAAGAGTCTCAATCTGATTCCCTGATGGACGAGTGAAGGGGATCACTGGAGTTATGCACATTCTAGGCCTTGCACGGAACCTGCTTTCTGTAAGTATGTTGAATGATGTAGGTGTGCAGGTTATCTTTTCAAAGGATGGATGCAAGATGACAAGAGGATCTATGGTGCTTGCGATGGGTACTCTGTTTCATCTAGAGGCATGCACTTCATAGCACAATAGCTCTTCTGACTCAAGGAAACAAGCTATTGTCACTTCATCCCCACCATCTGAACATGCAGTGAAGAAATCTGTTGTAACCAGTTCCGATGGTTGTGCACATGCTTTGGAAGCTAAGATTCCTGCTGAAAAGACTATGTTATGGCATTTGAGATATGGCCACATTGGTGAGAAGGGTCTGCGTACCCTAAAAAATAAAAACCTCATTGAGAGGTTAAATGATTGTAATCTCAAGTTTGACTTTTGCGAACATTACATTTATGGAAAGGAAAACCGTGTTCAGTTTTACTCTAGTTCTCACAAGTCTTTTGGTGCATTGGATCTTATTCATTCTGATGTGTTTGGTCCTGTTAATGTTCCTTTGTTATCAAAATCTGTATATTTTGTATCTTTCATAGATGATTACAGTAGAAGGACATGGGTTTATTTTATCAGAAGCAAGATTGAATACTTAAGCCGGTTTAAGGAGTTTAAAGCCTTTGCTAAAAATCAAACTTGTACAAAGATTAAGTGTTTGAGAATTGACAACGGTGGTGAGTTTTGTTCGACAGAGTTTGATAAGTTCTGCAAAGAGCAAGGGATTGAAAGACATAAGACAACTCCATACACCTCACAACAAAATGGAGTTACAGAGAGGATGAACAAGACATTGATGGAGAAGGCTAGGAGTATGCTTAGTGGAGCAAGCCTCAAACAAAAGTTTTGGGCTGAAGTTGTTGCCATTGCTTGCTATCTGGTAAATAGATCTCCTACATCAACTCTTATTGGAAAAACACCTATGGAGGTGTGGTCTAGTAAGAAGCCTTCAGTAAGGCATCTTCATGTTTTTGGTTGTGAGGCATATGCACATGTACCTAGGGAGAAACGGTCTAAGTTGGAAAATAAGGCTGTTAAATGTATCTTCATTGGCTATGGTGTCAGTGTGAAAGGATACAAGATTTGGGATCCCGTGACTAAGAAAGTGTTGTATAGCAGAAGTGTTATCTTCAGAGAGCTAACACCCTCTTTCGTTGTTCTACAACCAGAACAGTCAGAAAAGAAAGAAGATGCGGTTCAGTTTCCTTCTACCCCTGAAAAGACTGAACCGACAGACCCTGTGAGGCCTGATGATGAGGAGAGCTCTAGCAGCTCTAGAAGCGAAGAAGAAGAAGTAGAACCTCAACCTTATCCATTGAGGAGGTCTACACGAACAAGAAAGCAACCTGATAGGTTTGGTTATTCATTACTTGATTCTAGTTGTGCTTTTGCTTTACTTTCTAACACTGATGAGCCTAGAACTATGAAAGAGGCTATGGGCATGAAAGATGCAGGTTCCTAGAAGGAGGCCATGGAAGATGAGATGGCTTCTTTGGAAAAGAACAAAACATGGGACTTGGTGCCTTTGCATGATGGACGGAAACCCATTGGTTGTAAATGGGTGTTCAAGAAGAAATTCGGTGTAGATGGCAGTGTTGAAAAGTATAAGGCTAGATTGGTTGCAAAGGGGTACTCACAAGTGGAGGGAATTGATTATGGTGAAATTTTCTCTCCTGTTGCAAAGTTGACATCCATTAGATTTCTGTTATCTCTTGCAGCTGCTTATGATTTAGAGATAGAACAGATGGATGTGAAGACAACTTTCCTTCATGGTGATTTGGAGGAAGAAATCTACATGTCACAACCAGAGCATTACATAGAGAAAGGTAAAGAAAATTTGGTTTGCAAACTTAAGAAGTCTTTGTATGGTTTGAAGCAGTCTCTTAGGATGTGGTACTTGAAGTTTGATGCCTTTGTGTTGTCCATTGGTTATCTAAGATTGAAATCAGATCACTGTGTATACTATAAGTTTGATGGTGATTATATTCTCATTGTTGCATTATATGTTGCTCATTGGGAAGGGTAAGAATATGATTTCTGATTTTAAGTCTTAGTTGGCAACACAGTTTGAAATGAAAGATTTAGGGGCAACTAGATACATTCTTGGAATGGAAATCAAAAGAGACAGAACTAACAGAAAACTTTGGTTAAGCCAGAGTAAGTATGTGAAGACTATCTTGGACAGGTTCAGCATGGCAGATTGTAGACCATTGAGTGTTCATGTTTCATTGGGGACAAAGTCGTCTGTTAATGATTGTCTAAAATCTCCTAGTGAGGTGGAGGACATGAGCAGAGTACGTTATGCTAGTGTTGTTGGCAGTTTGATGTATGCTATGGTCTGCACAAGACCAGACATTGCCCAAGCAGTGGGAGTCCTTAGTCAGTTTATGGCTAATCCTGGACGAGTACATTAGGATGCAGTTAAGCGATTGTTCAGATATTTGAGGGGTACTTCTGAGTATTCCATTTTCTATCATGGCAAGGCTACAGGACCTCCACATTCAGTTAGTATTCGTAGATTTGTAGATTTTAATTGGGCAGGTGACATTGACAGCAAGAGATCCACCAATGCTTATGTGTTTACACTGTTTGGTGGTGCAATTAGTTGGATGAGTAAGTGACAACCTATGGTTTCTTTGTCCACTATAGAAGCTGAGTATATGGCTACAAATCATGCTTGTAAGGAAGCCATTTGGATTAAGAGATTGTGTTCAGATATTGGTGTTGATGCAGGTCAAATTACGATCAGTTGTGACAGTCAGAGTGTAATTTGCCTTGAGAAGAATCCAACTTTCCATGCCAGAAAAAAGCACATTGATGTTCAGTTTCCCTTCGTGCCAGACATGGTTGAGGATGGAAAGATAAATTTTTAGAAGGTAGATACTTTGAAGAATGTTGCAGATGCATTGACGAAGCCAGTGGGCACAAAGAAGTTCAGATGGTGTTCGGAGTCTATGGGCCTCTCGGCCTATAGTAGTTAAATCCTTATTTTTCTATTGGCTCTAACAAGGTGTTCGACAAGTGGGAGAATGTTGGGAATTAAGGTGTCTCAACCTAGGTAATTCCTTGCATTATTTATGATTGTATTTATTAATTCATTGCCTATGTTGTAAAATAATTGTAAATTCCATATTGTCATTTTGTGGGATGTGGCACGATGATGTGTCATCCTACATGGAAGATGACAACTTGTAATTTTATCCTCACATGAGGAGATAGGCATCCCACTTTGTGGTAGGAGTATTTTTCCATGTGTTGGCATCTTGGATGTTGTGTAAGGGAATGTTTGACCGAAATGGTTATGACGGATTCCTATGATGAAGTTATGACATGTAAGAGTCAGAAATAGGAGCTTGTAAGATAGGTGAAGACATGTGTCATGAAGCATCTTTGAAAAAGGCATATTTGGGCGCCCCAAGGTGGACTATAACATGTTGTAAGAGAATATGCTATTTATAGCCTGTGTATGACAGATTCTCTTACAGCTGTAAGTTGTAACCACTATGACAGATTCTATGACGGTCGTAAGTGTCGTAAGAGCATCTGTCATAGCCCATTTTGGAAATAGGTGACCTCTTTTGGATGGGAGCTATGGACAAGTGTCAGGCACATTCTACAATGTTGACCAAGTGTCCTTAGGCATGGGTTTTAGGCCATAAGGCCAACTTGGACTCCCATTCCAAGTTTGGACCAATATTGCCTTGTATATTCTATATAAATAGGTGCTTGGAAGTGGAGAAGAATTATAGGTTTGATAGGTACTGTTATGCTACCAATTTTTCTCCAGATATGAGTGTCAAAGACTCGTGAGAGCTTGCATTGCAAGTGTGTTGTAAACATTCTTTGTTTTGATAATACATTGTGCAGGTTTTGGATTGTGGGGTTTTTCACCTGATAAGGGTTTTCCCCACGTATATCTTGTGTCTCTCTTCTTGTGTCTCACCTTCTCTATTATGTGTTTGCTACAATTTCTCATGTTAATGGTTTAATGTTGCTATAATAGTTAGGATAAATTTAAATTTGCACTCTCCTCCCCTCATTAGATTAGTGTAGGAAGTGATTTCTACACACCTAGCTTCCTTTCACTTGATGCTTCTAATTCCCATCTTAATATGTCTTCATACTCAGCACTGCATTGATCAAGGCATGACATCCAACCATGAACTTCAGTAGCCTCATTATATTTAACATGACATCCAACCATGAACTGTATCTTCTCTACTGGATAGGACATGACATCCAACCATGAACTGTATCTTCTCTGTTGGATCAACCATGAACACCATCACACATCCATGATAGTGTTGACATCAATGACAACCTTGTGACAGTGTTGACATCAATGACAACCTTAGGAACCATATGTGTAACAATCTCCCCCTTTGGCATTGATAGCAACACATACCTGCACATTTCTCTCCCTTTGACATCAAGGACAAAGGGCAACTTCTTCTCCCTTAGGGCACAACTTCTTCTTACAATAACCAGACTCCCCCTATCATTAGCGACCACTATGGTCTGCTCCCCCTGAGAGGTAGCCACCATCAGTCTAGGAAAAATATATAACATGAGCTCCCCATGGATAGATGCACCACTATGCATCTAGCAAGAAGGAGGGGAAATTACCCCTAACCTCTACCGGAGATCCTCAAAAGTGTTCTTTGCAAGATTCTTTGTGAAAATATCTGCAATCTGATCCTCTACTGGAACATATTCCAACTTTACTTCCTTATCTACAACCTTCTCTCTCAAAAAGTGATACCTGATTGCTATATGCTTGGTTCTAGAATGCATCACTAGATTCTTGGAAATATTGATAGCACTTGTATTCTCACACAAAATAGGAGTAGGCTCATCATACAATACCTTGATATCCTTTAGGGTTTGCTTCATCCACAACACTTGTGTACAACAAGATGCTGTTGCAATGTACTCTGCCTCTGCAGTTGATAATGACACTGAATCTTGCTTCTTGCTTTGCCATGAAACCAATCTGCTTCCTAAAAAGAAAGCACCACCACTTGTACTTCTTTTATCATCAACACAATTAGCCCAATAAGCATAAGTGTAAGCACTCAAATCAAAGTCATTACCTCTTAAAAACCATAAGCCATAATCCAAAGTTCTTTTCAAGTATCTAAATATTCTTTTCACTACCTTTTGATGTGTTTTCTTGGGATTGGCTTGATACCTGGAAACCACACATATTGCATGCATAATATCAGGTCTATAAGCAGTTAGGTACAACAATCCTCCAATCATAGATCTATAGGATGTCTGATCCACCTCTGAAGACTCATCACCCTTGCTCAAGTGACATCTAGGGACCATAGGAGTACTCACTAGTTTTGAATCCTCCATACCAAACTTTTTCAACAACTCTTTGACATACTTAGCTTGAGAAATAAAGATACCACCATCTAGCTGAGTAATTTGAAGTCCAAGGAAGAAATACATCTCACCAATCATAGACATATCAAACCTCTTACACATATCATCATCTCCACCAAAGATGATGTCATCAATATATACTGCAACTATCAATATAATATCTCCTTCTTTGATGTAAAGATTGCTATTTGTAGTACCTTTCTTGAAGCCCTACTGAAGTAAGTACTTATCCAACCTAGAATACCAAGCCCTAGGTGTTTTCTTGAGACCATACAGATCTTTCTTGAGTCTGCACACCATGTCTGGATCTTTTGATATCTGAAAAGCATTTGGTTGCTCAATGTAGACTTCTTCCTCTAGATCACCATTCAAAAATGCTGACTTGAAATCCATTTGATATACCTTGAATTTCTTACGAGAAGCAAGGGCAAGGAACATTTTAATTGCCTCCATCCTATCTACCAGAGAAAAAGTCTCCTCAAAATCAATGCCTTCAACTTATGAGTACCCTTTACACACCAATCTTTCTTTATTCCTTACAACTTCACCTTCTTCATTTAGCTTGTTCCGAAACACCCACTTTTTTCCTATAACATTTTTATTGGCTGGTCAGGGAACCAATTCCCATGTCTAATTCTTCTCAATCTGATCTAGTTCTTCTTCCATTGCTTTTATCCATCCATCATCTTTGCTAGCATCAGCAAAGGTTTTGGGTTCTACCTTTGATAACAAACACAAGTTTACTTGGTCATGTGTCTTAGCAAGCCTTCTCCTTGTCTGTACACCTTCATTCTTATCTCCAATGATCTGATCTGCTGAGTGGTTCTTCTGAACATACTTTGCTGGAGTCTTGGGCATCTGCTCTGGTTCTTTTTCCTTTTCTTCTTTCACTTCTTCATCTTCAATGCATGGAAAGATATCAGATCTAGAGACCTTTGAATCTTGTTAGATCTAATACAAGTCTTCATCTACTTTGACATTTGTGCTTTCAATCATCTTCCCTAATCTTTTTTTGTAGCATCTATAGGCCTTGCTTCTGGTTGAGTAACCAAGAAAGATCCCTTCATCACTTTTTGAATCAAACTTTACTAGGTCTTCTTCATCTCTTCTTATATAGCATTTGCTGCCAAAGATCTTGAAGTATTTGACAGTGGGAGGTCTTCCATACAATAGCTTATAAGGGGTCTTAGTGCTATTGACCCTCAGTTGCACTTTGTTAATTAGATAGACAACAGTGTGAACTGCCACCTTCTAGTACATATCAGGCAAATCTGCATCTTTCAACATTGCCCTAGCCATCTCTTGCATAGTTCTATTCTTCTTTTCCACTAGCCCATTTTGCTGAGGGGTTCTAGGAGCTGATAGATGTCTCCTAATACCATGATCTTCACAAAACTTTTCAAATACATTTGAAGTAAACTCACCTCCTCTATCAAACCTTAAACATTTGATCTTAGTATCCACTTTATTTTCAACCATAGCTTTGAACACCTTAAATTTATCAGACGGCATCTGATTTTTTTCTTAAAAAAGTAACCCAAGTCATTCTAGAATAATCATCAATGAGCAACATAAAATACCTCTCACCTTGTTCACTCTTTACTCTTATAGGGCCATATAGATCAGTGTGAATTAGCTCCAATGGCTTTGAAGAAGAATACTCCTTGCTTTTGAAACTTGTCTTTATCTTCTTTCCCATTTGACATTCCTTGCATAATGTGTTTGCAGGCTTGATTATTTTGGGCATGTCTCTCACTGCATGAGTAGAGCTGATCCTTACCATATTATCAAAATTATTGTATACCATTCTTTTATGCCATAGCCAACGCTCACTAGATTGAGTCAACAAACATGTTCTTCCATCTACCTCCTTTAGAAGATAGATATCACCATATGTCTTGATACCTTCTGCAACTAGTTTTCTGGACCCTACCTTCTTGATTTCACAACCTTTGGCATGAAAGGTGAGATTATAACCTTTGATGCATATCTGACTGACACTGAGAAGATTATGCTTTATCCCTTTGACATAGAGAACATCCTTAGTCCTATTCTTCCCATTAATAGTTATAGCACCTTTTCCACAGATTTGTATTGACTCATCACCACCAAACTTGACAGCACCACCAAACTTGACAGCACCACCATCCCACTTCTCAAGGATGATAAACTTCCCATTGTCACCATTCATATGATTTAAGTAACCACTGTTAATTACCCAAGCCTTGGTTTCTTCTTTTGCATGAAAGGTAGTCCATACAACCATTGATCTATCATTGTTTTGGTCTGTTTGCAAGGCATTAGTCTTCTCACATTTTCCAACATCATCCTTTTTGTCACTGTTATCTCCTAATAGTGCACCCTTGCTGAGTAAACTTAGCTTATTGGTGAAACATTGGAAAGCCTCCCTAATTGTGGGCTCAGATAATGGAAGCTAACCTCTAGAGTAAGCTGGCTCTTATGGTGACCACCTAAAAACTTAACTAAACTAATGCTTTTACTGGGAAAGAGTAAGGAAGAAACATGAAAATGAAACTATCTCTTAAGGTGATGCACCAAAATGTTTGTCTAAAACTTACACAACTACTTTGCACACACAGTTTCAATCAACAACAAAGCTTGACATGCACAACTCAATATCTATATGCCTTTGCATCAATATTTCATAAGGAGGATATATTGCATACAATCCTAGAAGGAAAAATACTTCTCACAACTTGAATCACTTGCATCTTAACACAACTTATAACCTACAAATACATATATTTTCTGCACAAAGGTGCTACTAATGAGATATAAAGACAAGGAATGAGATAACTTCACAAGTCATTGCATCATTCATTCAAATGCACACAATAGAACATAAAAATTGAGAAGGCAAAATGCTTATCTCCATTGATCTTCAAAGGTGTAAACTATCATACATAACTGTAAAATGAGTTACAAATCCCATCTCATGCTGAAAGAACTCCAAAAATGTTACAATACCTGCTTGAGAATAGAAAGAACTAAATTCAAAAATGATAATTGAAGTCACTATAAACCTCTCCCAACAGTTGCACAAAAGTAGGAATCCCAAACCTCCTTGGTCGTGCATAACCAAAAAGCCTAAATCTAGCCCCTAAACTCCCTCGAAAATGAGTCCAAAGTGAAGAAAAAGTCAAGGCATGACTTCTCCTATCATAAAGGCATCAGAAACTGCCCCTAAATGCCCTCCAAGGCCTTTAAAACCAAGTCAAAACCACTCCTATATTCCCTCCACATGTTTGCCAACTTCTTTCAACTTTCCCCTATATGCTTGGCATAAACATAACAACTCAACCATATCACCTCTACACATTTACATGACACAAATACACTTCATTCTGCATTTAAATAACATTAACTAGGTGGTTTATAATCACACCACTTAGCTTAATGTTTTACATTTCAAAACAAATGCAAAATAAAAGGCACTTGGTTTGACCATATTTGAAGTCAATGCAAATAAAATATAAGGGGACACACCCTTATTGCTAGGCATATACACATAAGGTCGAGGTATTAATTTTATTGCAAAGTTTTAAACAAAAGGTAAAAAATGCCTTAAAGTTGTCAGCATGCCTAGGGTTCTCAAACCCTAATGACAAAAGGCTCAAACAAACCCTCATTTCACTTTTCATTTTGCATCTTCACTTCACTGTGTTGGTGAGTGCCACCATAGTAGGGTTTTCTTGAGCTTCTGTAAGTTTCAACTGGAGTTTTGGACTACATTTTTCATGAGAAATCAACAGAACGAGCTTGGGTAAGATCTCCATCATTGCAAAATCTACTTTTCTTTTCAACATTGGTGAATAAAAATGTTCTAGAACTCTATTATGCAAAAAATGATGAGTATATTTCTTCTTTCTGTGCATTTGTTTTACAAAGCAAAATGCAGCCCATATCTCAGTTTCCTACATGATTTTTGAATGGCATTCTCTCAATATGATGTATATCTCTCCTCTATAGTCATTGACTTTGCATGAAGGAAGTGTTTTTTTGTTTCATTCAGAGCATTATTTATACATTGGTTCCTTTTAATGCTCTATCTTGTCTTTACCTATCATGGCTAGGGTTTTATGGAAACCCTCTACTCATTCTTACCGAGATAAACCAGGATACATATTTGGTTTCTTCATAGAACATGAAGGAAAATGAGGTATTTGACTATATTGTTTTGTATTTCACCTCTGACCAATGAAAGGAAGAATGCTTGTCACTCTTGGTACCATTGCATCACTGCTCCTTTGTAATACTGCCCTTTTGCTGTTCTTAGTCATCTGCATATATTTTCTTCTTCTTACTATGCATAGGTAACAAGGTTCGAACAATGCTGCTCCCTTCTTCTCAGAGTCTACCAAATGTCATTCAATCATCAAAGCCTTCATACCCTTTGTTCTGCACTTCATTCCTGACTTGCCAATGGAGTCATTCTTTCCTGTCATTGCTTTCATGACAACCTCCCTTATGATCTGGTTCATACACTGTCCACTGTGCAGACTTCTTGACATCCTTTGATACTTGATGCCCCTCTATGACTTTTTGTTTCAAGTATATATCCACCCTCAATATTAGTAGCTGACTCTTGGCAGTGAATGGACTCTACATCTTCATGCTTATGATACTCTTAGTGATACAATCATCATGCCTTTTGCTGACTATTTCCACAGTGATCTAAGGTCACCATGTATTCTAGCTGTCCTTATCATTATTGTGATGTCTTAAGAGTCACCTCCTGCATCACTCAATCTATTTACATCAAAGAAAATGATGCAAACCTTGCCATGTCCTTAGACCTTTTCCAACATCATCATTGTCAACTGCTCCTATGATCTCTTCCACTGCAGTCATCTTCAATACCTCATTGTCTGATGAACTGCCTATGAGAACTCACTATATATGTTTGTTGAGAGAATTCCTTTTATGACTTATATATGAAGATGAAAGTGAACCATTCTCCATGGACATTGACAGTGAAAAGACTTGACTTCACTGTATCCACTTTGTTTAGACTTGAAAGTGATCGAGGTCAAGTGTTTCTTTTGTTTCCTGGATAGTGACAAAGATCACTGTACCCTTTCTTACTTATCATGATACTTTGGCATCAAAACCTCATTGAAGCATAAAACTGCTCACTTTGGCACTATCACTCTCCTCTATTTTGGACACTAGAATACACCACCGTATACCTGTCTTAATTGTGTTCTTTAGATACCACTGTTCTTTGGATTGCTAATGGATCCACAGTGTGTATACCACTGAACTCCCTTACAAGATGTGATTGTGTCTTCTCATTGTGACATAAGGGAAACATTATCTCCTATTTGACTAACACACAGTCATCAAACATGACTGCTGCTCCTCTTGATTATGACTGTCTTCTTTTGAGTTGGACTATACACTATCTTTAACAGTCATTTGACTATTCTTTTCCAAATTGTGATAGCTTGTTTGTATTGTATTGACTGCTACTTTTACAAGAGTCATAAACACTGTCCTCTTCTAAGTTAGAACTACACCTATCACTGCTTTTGCTATGACAGTCAACATGACTTCCTTCACCGATGACTGCTCTTGTTTGTGTTGGCCTCATGAAGATCATGAAGCTCTATTTGTTTTGCTATTTCTGCTATAATCTTGACATCATTTGTCATGCTGCATGGAGCCTTTTAAACTTATCTTCCTTGTCTCTATAGCTTCAAACACTCACCTTGCTAGGTTTGTTCAAGATTACTTTCTTTCTCACAACCCTTACATGATCTTTGACCTCTTTGTCAGCATGCATACTCTCATTGAAAACCTCTTGTGTTTGCAAGTTTTGAGACATTTTTTTTTTCATTTGATAAGCCTGAGTATGTCAGGAAAATGTAGATGAATCCTTATGAAAGCTGGACTACTCCCTACCTGTGTCACTATGCATTGTTTCCTCATTCATGATTGAGGATCACTGTCTTTGTATATCTTCCATGATCTTTGTGACTTTATGAGCCAATGGTAGACTCACTTAAACTCTGCTCTACTATCCAATCATGGTGGCTGCCTTCTCTTATTGGGCTCCAATTGAGTAATTATTTTGTCATTTATGATAGTGATGTCAACCAATTCACCATTATAGGTGATGAGATATATGCTCAAATTTGATAAATGTAATGATTTTACACTCATCCCTCTCAAAACAAGAGGGCAACACATTGGGCTCTGTTAGCACTAATTTTGGTCTTGATCTGAGCGCAGATGTTGGAGGGTTTTTTCTTTTTGGGCCCTAAGTTTCCTTGTTCATCGCTGTGACTTTCTCTATCGGCGAAACTTCTTTTTGAGTGCTCAGATTATGATTGAACCATCGTTTTGAACCACCGCATTGAACCCTTTTGGTTCATGGTTCAATGGTTCAAGGCTTTGTGTTTGTGTTCGGCAAATGTTCTTTTTGAAGTGCTCCGTTCGGCGTTGAACTTCTCGGTTGAACCATCCGTTTGAACCGGTTCATGGTTCAAAGGTTCGGAGCTTTATGTTTTTGGTTCATCGGAGTGATCGGCATCATCGATGAACTGTTTCTTGGTCCCTCCGATAGGTTTGGTTTGGCTGATGGAAATGCCATCGGTGTGATATTCATCGTCGGCAGGCTTCATTTGTGCTTGGCCGATGGCACCAAGGAGGATGTGTCTATCGGGATGACTTAGTATGTCGGCGAGGGAATTTTGGGCTAGCCCGACAGTTGTCTGGCCGACGAAGTATGTTTTGGTGGCCATCGGGGAGACTCGTATTGTCGGGATGAGTTTTGTGGAGTTGGTTGATGGTTCTTCTCTGGCCAATATGGAAGTTGTAGGCCTTCGGGAGGTGTCGTCGGCGAGACTTGATAGATCGGCAGGAGGATTTGGGAGTGTGCCGATGGCTCGGGTCTTGGCGATAGGCTTTGGACAAAGGCTTATGCATCGAGCGCGGTAAAAGCGCTCAGCATTTGTTATACATGTGGCCGTGTTTTTAAAATGATAAAGTTGTCTCCGCGGCACCAATGTGGGACTATTCTTCCCGAACATTTGAAACTTCAGTAAAATGCATTTTGGCGGGAACTTCTGCTTGAACGCAGCGACGGTTTCCAGGTAGGCCGCAGGTGGTTGAGGCCTTTAATGGCGACTGTAGCAGAGATATGGGCAATAGTACGCATGATCAGGTTGCCCAATTTTTGAGTGGAGACTTCCTGATGGCGGCGTAGGGCTCGAGGTCTTTTTTGTCTGATGCAGCAATAACTTCTGAGTGCCATTCTTCCTGTGTGATCTGTATCTGGCGGATTTTTTGAAAGCTATGTAATTAATTGCTGCGGGTACACTTTCTGGCCAATATAAGCAGACTGTGTTACCATTTTTGTGGTTGTTGAAAACTGGACATTTGGGCTCTGTAATAAGATACAACTGGTTTTGGTTGCTCTGTGCAGCAAAACTTGCGAGTTTATGTATCTCCTGTTGTACGTTTGTGCATGAATCCACTGATTTCATGGTTAATTTTATATGAATAATGCTATGTTTGCATGTGTTATGCTGATTCTGTCTCCAGTTTTGCACGTATCTTTCTTCTGAGTCCAGGCATTCAAGGAATGTCTGAGATTCTAGAACATAGAATTCCTGTGTTGAATGTTTAATCTTTTAACTTCTACTCAAGGGGTAGATTAAACTGTTTTCAGATTGAATATTGGGAAGGGTATACTGCAATAGGGATGCCATAAGTATCGACAACTTAACACTCTGTATTGGGAGATATCTGTAAGGCAGATATCATGTATATCCCCCTGAAATCTAGTTTTAGCTATTCATGCTGATCATTCACAGGTGTATGTCTACTGACTCTAAGCCCTGGATAGGCACCAATCCAGCTCTGTGTTGAGGTTATACACCAGGTCCAGGTTTGCATCCAAGCATCATATCAAACCATTTCATCCTTCCATCTGTTAGTTGTAGGATTAGAAGTAGGAAACCCCTGCATGCTCTCATACTTAACCAGACAGTATGTCCAAGAATGTTGCCAACCTTGTGATTTGTTACACAAATCTTGGTCCATACATGAGAGTATTCTGCCTGTTGCTGTCAAGTTAAATCCTTCTGTCATTGAGCTAGTCAAGGTTATACTTTTATCAAATAGGGACACCCCCCTTGGTGCGGCAGAACCAGAAGTGAAGGGGAGGAGCTCACGCAACCTCCTGTATTCAGTTGGCTGAATCTGCCTGTGCATTAGAAGTGGCAAACCCTAATGCTGATTCAGAAGAAAAACCAACAAAATGGTGACTCTGCTGGGGAGATCAATGTCATATCCATGAAAGTTTGAGTCTACGAGATTGAAGAATTAGGCCTGGATGTGTTTGTTGCAACAGAGAAAAAGGTTGTATATGTGACTCTGCTGGTGGATGACCTAGAAAGAAAGAAATCAATTTGCAGCTTCAGCTTGTTTGAAGCTCATTCCTCTTCAAGGAGGTGGCGACTCTGCATTAAAGAACCTGATAAAAGAACAAAATCAGTCAGAGAAGAATTTGCAGCTCCTGCAACATATCCAGGTATTTCATATTGTTTGACAGACTCCCTATTTGGTGAGATAGCACTGGTTAAAAGGGAAACATTGGTGAAAGCAGAGCTTGCATGCTTTTATTAGAACTTATTTTGTATTTCAAAGGGCATGCAATGTTGCTAAAAAGACTCATTTAAAGGACTTTAGGAAAGTTTGAAAAAATAGTCTAAATTTTGAGTGCCTAAAGTCATTGTTTGTAGAAAATTTGAGTAGAGAGGAGGGTTGCAAAAACATAAAGGATGTATTATCAGCCTATGCACCCTTGTGAAGTGTCAAGTGCAAAAATGTATAGTAGTCAGTCCCAATAATGTAATAAAAGAAGTTTTAATGTAGACAGATATAAGCCCATAAATTTCAGTGGCATTTGTGGCTATCCAAATGCTCTTCCACCTAAAATCAGAATTTTTTTGCCTAAATTTAATGGTATAAAGGATGAATCAGCTGAGAGACACTTGCAGCAGTTTATGAATGTGATAGATGACTTTGAGATTGACCATGAGGATGTGGTTATGAGATTATTTGTTCAATCTCTAGATGAAGATGTAAGGGACTGGTTTTCCTACCTTCCAGCTCACTCTGTCAGCTCTTGGCATGGTTTTAAATCTGCATTTCTAGTACAATATGGTGAAAGAATATCTGAATATGCAGTTATTAGTAATTTTATGTACATCCATATTGAAGAAGGTGAGTTGATCCCAGCCTTTAACCTCAGATTTATGAGGGCATTGAATAGAATTCCAGAATGCATGAGACCTAATGACGCACTGTGCTTAGTTGTCTATTTGGGAGCTTTTGATAAGAAAATGAGTTACAGATTAAGAGACAAGGAACCCACCACATTGCATCAGGCACATTAGTTTGCAATAGATATTGAAAACAATTGGAGGTATGGAATACAAAAGGGTTATTTTTCTAAAAATTTTTGTTGTCCTGCAGCCCCCGATGTTAATGAAAGATTTAATTCAGGAGTTGACAATGAATGTCAAAGTATTCACACCCCTGTTGTCCCAGTTTTTGCATCATTTCAAGTTGATGATGTTTCTGTTATAAAGGAAGATGTCTTGTTTTGCCCAACAAATGAAGTTGAAAACAATGGTTTTTCAAGTAATATTTACATACCAGCCCTTATCAAAGAGCCATCATGTTTAAATGATCCAGTTGTGCAAGGTTGTGATCATGTGGATCAACAGTCAGTATCAGTTTCATCAAGAAGTATTAGAGGGATGGAGAATGATGCAGATAGCTCAACTTCAGAATGCATTGAAACAACATAAATCTTGTATATGGGGCAATCAGTTGATAGAAATGATATCCATGATCAATTCATGGATCAAGTTTGTTCTTCTTATGACTCTGGATCTGATAGTACTAAAGAAGAATTGGAGTATCATGAAGAAGAAGCAGAGGCCTTTGCGGTGAGTGTTAATCCCCTTTATGATGAGTCTACAGATGCATTTGGTGTTGTGAGTCCTGACTATTAGTGGTGCAGGATTAATCCTCTTTTTGAGGATGATGATGAATATAAGGAGACTGTTGACCTTGGTGTTACATCAGTTTGTGAGTGGGGGGCATATGAATCAGGTATCTTCAGTTCCTGTGAAGATACTATGGATTTGCAAACTATAAATAATGGATGTTCATCATCACCTGGTTTAGATATGTGCAACATTGGGTGTGTGGATCAGGATTTGTTTTCAATATCAGTAGATATTGGGGGTCTCATTTTTTTTGAGTATTTTGAGTTTTTGGATCAGCTGGATGAGTGCCTAATGGTGTGCAGTAGCCAGATAAATGATGAAGACTGCCAAGAGCAGTATGATGTACCATTTGAAGAGTATAACATGCATATGTTGCTTAATACTGAAGGATTTTTTAGCATGTATGGCTGCATGTTTGATTTTGAAATATAGAGTGACAGAGGTTGTACTATAAGTGGCAAGATGTCAAAAATGGTGGAATATCTAATTGAGCAAATGACCTTATGGGCAAACTATACCAATCTTTTCAGTTGGGATTGGGATCTTTCAGTTTGGAATCAAGCATTTGGCAGAAAATTTTTTTGGTTCTTCCTTTTTGGCTACCCGGGGCCACCCAAGTGATGACTAAAATATAGTTTTTGTGCAGGTTGGTGCAATGATCGACTCTGTTGCCCAATAGATATGTCCCAATCTGTGAAACTAGAGATTCTAAGGTCCTCGCTGCAGTTTTGCACCTGCACATCCCCAGACAGAGCCAGTGTTGGCACTAATTTTGGTCTGGATCTGAGCGCAGATGTTGGAGGGTTTTTTCTTTTTGGGCCCTAAGTTTCCTTGTTCATTGCTGTGACTTTCTCTATCAACGAAACTTCTTTTTGAGTGCTCAGATTATGATTGAACCATCGTTTTGAACCACTGCGTTGAACCCTTTTGGTTCATGGTTCAACAGTTCAAGGCTTTGTGTTTGTGTTCGGCAAATGTTCTTTTTGAAGTGCTCCGTTCGGCGTTGAACTTCTCGGTTGAACCATCCGTTTGAACTGGTTCATGGTTCAAAGGTTCGGAGCTTTATGTTTTTGGTTCATCGGAGTGATCGACATCATTGATGAACTGTTTCTTGGTCCCTCTGATAGGTTTGGTTTGGCCGATGGAAATGCCATCGGTGTGATATTCATCGTCGGCAGGCTTCATTTGTGCTTGGCCGATGGGACCAAGGAGGACGTGTCTATCGGGATGACTTAGTATGTTGGCGAGGGAATTTTGGGCTAGCCCGATGGTTGTTGTCTGGCCGACGAAGTATGTTTTGGTGGCCATCGGGGAGACTCGTATTGTCGGGATGAGTTTTGTGGAGTTGGCCGATGGTTCTTCTCTGGCCAATATGGAAGTTGTAGGCCTTCGGGAGGTGTCGTCGGCGAGACTTGATAGATCGGCAGGAGGATTTGGGAGTGTGCCGATGGCTCGGGTCTTGGCAATAGGCTTTGGACAAAGGCTTATGCGTCGAGCGCGGCAAAAGCGCTCGACATTTGTTATACATGCGGCTGTGTTTTTAAAATGATAAAGTTGTCTCCATGGCACCAATGTGGGACTATTCTTCCCGCACATTTGAAACTTCAGTAAAATGCATTTTGGCGGGAACTTCTGCTTGAACGCAGCGACGGTTTCCAGGTAGGCCGCAGGTGGTTGAGGCCTTTAATGGCGACTGTAGCAGAGATATGGGCAATAGTACGCATGATCAGGTTGCCCAATTTTTGAGTGGAGACTTCCTGATGGCGGCACAGGGCTCGAGGTCTTTTCTGTCTGATGCAGCAATAACTTCTGAGTGCCATTCTTCCTGTGCGATCTGTATCTGGCAGATTTTTTGAAAACTATGTAATTAATTGCTGCGGGTACACTTTCTGGCCAATATAGGCAGACTGTGTTACCATTTTTGTGGTTGTTGAAAACTGGACATTTGGGCTCTGTAATAAGATACAACTGGTTTTGGTTGCTCTGTGTAGCAAAACTTGTGAGTTTATGTATCTCCTGTTGTACGTTTGTGCATGAATCCACTGATTTCATGGTTAATTTTATATGAATAATGCTATGTTTGCATGTGTTATGTTGATTCTGTCTCCAGTTTTGCATGTATCTTTCTTCTGAGTCTAGGCATTCAAGGAATGTCTGAGATTCTAGAACATAGAATTCCTGTGTTGAATGTTTAATCTTTTAACTTCTGCTCAAGGGGTAGATTAAACTATTTTTAGATTGAATATTGGGAAGGGTATACTGCAATAGGGATGCCATAAGTATCGACAGCTTAACACTCTGTATTGGGAGATATCTGTAAGGCAGATATCATGTATATCCCCTTGAAATCTAGTTTTAGCTATTCATGTTGATCATTCACAGGTGTATGTCTACTGACTCCAAGCCCTGGATAGGCACCAATCTAGCTCTGTGTTGAGGTTATACACCAGGTCCAGGTTTGCATCCAAGCATCATATCAAACCATTTCATCCTTCCATCTGTTAGTTGTAGGATTAGAAGTAGGAAACCCCTGCATGCTCTCATACTTAACCAGATAGTATGTCCAAGAATGTTGCCAACCTTGTGATTTGTTACACAAATCTTGGTCCATACATGAGAGTATTTTGCCTGTTGCTGTCATGTTAAATCCTTCTGTCATTGAACTAGTCAAGGTTATACTTTTATCAAATAGGGACACCCCCCTTGGTGCGGCAGAACCAGAAGTGAAGGGGAGGAGCTCACGCAACCTCCTGTATTCAGTTCGCTGAATCTGCCTGTGCATTAGAAGTGGCAAACCCTAATGCTGATTCAGAAGAAAAACCAACAGGCTCAACCCTTGTGGAAGCCCATTTTACTCCACATGCTATGATGACAAAAATGCAATAATCCAGCAATAAAAAATTTCTCCTATACCTGTACAGTGAACAAACATGTTATATAAAAACAATGAAGCTCAGAATATGATAGATATTGATGATAATCCTCTGCTTTTCCTTGATATTTGTGATGTTGAAAAACTATTTCCATGCCTTAGGAGAATAAACTATATATTTGTTGATATAGTATATGCAAGGAATATGGATCCGGAGCTCTAACACAACTTTTTCTCATCCCTTGCAGGCATTTCAAGCAGTGGCAGGTCAACTTCTTGGGCAACAAAGCGACATGAACTGAAACAAGGATGCAGTAGTTCAAATTGGGATTCGTCATTAGTAACAAGGCAATGACGGATCCCTATTCTTTCCATATGCTTTTTCTTTTCTATTTTCTTCAAATGTATAGTTTATTCTTATATTGCATTGAAATAGTCATTCCCACGGCTTGTGTGGGACACCATACATTTATGATTATCAATAAAAGACAACAGTTATGCAAAATTTATGTAATCTTTCTCTTGTATACATTTGCAAACTAAACTATAATTTATATGATAATACTTCTGTGCATATGAATGAAACTTTAGTAGAAAATAATGTGTACCTTTTCACTCTTTTTTCAAATAAACTATCTCAGCTCTACCTGATTGAGCTGGAAGCTAAATTAGGTAATATTTTTGGTGACATCTGCTATATGTTTGTCTGCTAAACATCTTGACCAGTTGCCTGAACTTATCCATTGGGCACAGAGTCAAAAGTAACCCAACAAGACTTTGAGAAAACATCTTGCACTACTGCTATAACTCATCCAAAATAGTGTATAGCACCTTCAAAACTTATTACACCTACCAAAACTTAGAGTAAGCTAACTGTGCAAAAATGTACTTAGAGGAAAGGAAAATTGCATCTAACTATGTGCTGCAGCACTTATTGAATCAAAACTTCTAAACTAATAAGTACAAAGTTGATCATACCTCAAAATAGAGCTTGAGGTGTATCCCATTGACTGGGATAGGTAGTAACTAACCATCCATTTTTGACAGCCGAAAAACATTGTGTTGTTTACACTCTACAATGATGAACGAGCCAATCCACATGCTGTCAAACTTAGTATGTTTTCCAGGCTTGCTCTTTAGCTCATCCCATTTAAGCACTACATCTCCTTCTTTAAACACTCTTGGTGTTGCTCTTTTGTCAAAATCTTTCTTCACTTGGAGTTGATGAAACTCCATGGTTTTCATAGCTTTGTCTCTTGCTTCTTCAAGCTCCATGAGCTATGCATATCTAACTGCCATTGGATCCTCTTCTTCAAATATTTCAAGCTAGTTTACAATGTCAAGTGCTGGAAGCTCAGTAGACAAGAGCAGCCTTGCTTCTTTTCCATATACCAGCATATAAGGGGAGTTTCCAATGGACCTTTTTGGTGTTATTCTATCTGCCCATAATGCAAATTTTAACTTGGAATGCCAAGTTATTTGGTTATCTTCAATGGTCCTCTTAATGATCTTTATCAAGTTTTTATTTGTAGACTCTGCCAAACCATTACCCTGAGGGTAATAGTTTGATGAAGTGTTCAAATAGATACCATTCTTGACAGCCCAGTCAGTCAACCTGATTCCAACTAAAGCCAAGGCATTATTAGAAAGTATAGACTCAGGTACACCAAACCTTGTTATCAAATCATCATAGAAATTTAGAACAACACTTTCATTAGCTTCTTTTAATGCCACTACCTCAGTCCATCTGGTAAAATAATCTGTGGCAGTGAGAATCCACCTATGACCTGTACTTGAAGGTGGATTAATAACTTCTATAAAATCAATGCCCCACCTCATGAAGGGTTGCTCAACTTGTATAGGCTGCAAAGGAAAAGCTGACAACCTCTCTTTACCTACAAACATTGCACACTTAACACATTTTCTTGACCATGCATGGGCATCTTTGAAGAGGCTTGGCCAATAGTATCTAGCCCTCATAATTTTCCAAGCTGTGGTCCTTGGAGCAAAGTGTGCACCAGCTGTTCCATCATGAAACTCATGGAGTATTTTGTCAACTTGATCAGTATCATTACATCTCAGTAAAACTCCATTATGATCTTTCATAAATAGAAAAACATTAACAAGAACATAGGGAATGGACTATAACCTGAAGTACCTCCTCTTTGCTTTGTCCAAACCAAGTGGACATTCACCAGTCTACAGAAAATGGATCATTTCTTGCATCCAACTTGCACCCAATGCTAGTGCAGTAGTTTGAGGTTCATCATTAGTAACAAGGACAACTGCCTTTTGAGTTTGTTGGTCAGTTTTTGACCCTGCTGCTAGCTGTTCACACAACCCCTTACCTCTAACCAATTTTGTGACTATGATATCTATATCGTACTCCATGATTTTAGTAATCCATCCTACTCTTTTCTCATTCAAATCTTTACTCAAAAGAAACTCCTTGACATTAGGATGGGCAACCATTAGATGAAATTTGTTATTAGAAATCAAATGTCTAAACTTCTTCAAACTTCTAATTACAGCCAACACATGCTTTTCAACGAAAGAATATCTTTGTTCATAATCCTCTAAGCCTTGACTGAAAAATGCTATTGGCTATTCCAAATTATCATCATTCTGTTGTACTAACATAGCAGAAATAATATTTATGCTACCAAAAGCATAAAGGATGAAGTCCTTTGCAAAGTTAGGAATTACCAATGTGGGAACTGCTGTTAATGCCTCCTTGATAGCTTCAAAACTGTGTTTTCCCTCTCTTGTCCAGCTGAAACTTGCATTCTTTTTCAACATTACAGTTAGAGGTTTCAAGAGATTGGCTATGCCTGGTATAAATCTTCTTACAAAATTAATTCTACCAAGGAAACTCTGCAGCCCCTTTTTATGACTAGACAAAGGTAAAGCAAGAATGACACTCACCCATTCTGAATCAATGGTTATTCCCTATTTTGAGACCACATGTCCAAGGAGCTTGCCTTCATAAACAACAAAAACACATTTTTTGGAGTTAAGGGATATGCCAAACTCCCTACATCTTTCAAATACTTGCCTCAAATGAAAAAGATGCTCATCAACATATTTAGAAAAAAACTGTTATATCGTCAAGGTAAATGAGCACTAATTTATGAATTAAACCTTGAAATGCCATGTCCATTGCCCTTTGAAAGGTGGCACCGACATTGGACAAACCAAAGGGCATTCTTTTGTAAGCCATTTTTCCCCATTTTGTGGTAAATGTTGTCTTATACTGATCCTCCTCCTTTACTAACACTTGATTGTACCCAGAATAACCATCAAGTAGGGAAAATGTCTCTAAATCTACAACAACTTGTAGGATCTGCTCCATAGAGGGCAGTGAATGGTCTTTAAGTGAGGCCCAATTCAAATCTCTAAAGTCCACACAAAACCTCATCTCTCCATTTTTATTCCTAACCGGGACAAGGTTAGAAACCCATGAGGTATGCTTGATTAGGAAAATAATATCACCCTCAATCAACTTAGTCAACTCTTTTATCATGAGAGGTTCAAGCTTGGGATTCAAAGGCCTCTGTTTCTGCCTAACTGGTTTTGCATTTGGCTCTAGTTTAATGGTGTGCTGGGCAATTTTAGGGTCAAAGCCTTTTAAATCAGAATATTCCCATGCAAAGATATCATGAAATTCCTAACAAAGTGAAACAAAAGCTTCTTTATCTTTTTGAGAACAAATCTTACCAATAAGAAACATCAAATTTCCATAGTCCATAATGATTGCAGTTCAATATTTTTGGAATTAACTGTGTGCAAGTTTTTTAACCTCAACGTTTCAGATCAAACTCCATAATCCATCATCAGGAGGAAGAACAAGAGAAGAGAGAAGTAAAAATGTAATTTACAAACCAGGAACACTAAATAGAAGGAGGGAGGGGTGCGGGAACCAATAAACCAAAGGGATAAAGGAAATAAAAACCAAAAAATAAGACACAACTATACACCAAGAAAAAATACTTAATTAAAAAGAAAGATAAGAAAGCAAAGAGACATGTTGGAATAAAAGAAATAAAGTAAGAGACACTAAATAACAAGAAGAAAGATAGAATGCAAATCTACAAAGACATAAACTAAGAACCTAAAAAACAAACAAACAAAGGAAAAAAAAAACTAAAGACTAAGGCACACAAGAAAAATAATAAATAAAAATAGAAGAATAAATATATAAATGACAATTCAAAAGTCCTATATATATATATGTTTTTATATTTTTATATATATTTATATATAAATATAAGAAAAAAGAAAGATGAATTATAAATAGGTAAACCTCAAGATTGCAAACATAAACAACTAAGAAGGACAAGAAAAAGAAAAACCTCCTAACAAACGGACCAGAGTCCAAAACAAGAGCAAAGAAAAACAAAAAACAAAGACACAAACCTAGAAACCGGAGGGAAGAATGTAGAGAAAAAAGTTGACGGAGGGGCAAGAAAGAAACAAAAAGCAAAGGGGCAAAATAAACCAAAAGGAGAGCAAACCAAAAATATATATAAATAACAAGAAAGAAAGTGTAAGTATATATATATATATATATATATATATATATATATATATATATATATATATATATATATATATATATATATATATATATATATATATAGTAGTTAAGAAACACACACACACACACACATATATATCAAACCAACCGAACCACCACGAATCAAGACCACATGAAGAAAAACAAAGAAAAAGAAAACAAGAAACATAAAGAAAATCAACCAGCAAGGGAGACCACGAGCCCAGACAGATAGGATGAGGAAGGAGTCGCTGAGGAGAGAGCAAAGCCAACAAGAAAGGAAGACGAAGGGAAGGGGACAAAATGAGTGAAAAAATGAAGAGGGCTAGGAAAGGAGAGAGGAAATAGGAAAGGGGGGAAAAGGGGGAACAAGAGGAGCCTAGAAAGATCACGAATAAAGGACAGAAGGGGGGGCAAGGGAGAACATAAGGTCGGGGGGAGGATGCAGAAAGCTAAGAAGGGAGGAGGGCGACAAGAAAGAGGGGGAAATGGAGAAGAGAAGAAGAAACAAGGGGGGGGAGAGGAGGAACTCAATAGGATGGGCAAGAGCAGTAATGAATGCGGGTTAACAAGGGGTTCTAAGAGAAGCTTAAACTCCACCCATCATCTCGATTGAGATTGGAGGG
Organism: Cunninghamia lanceolata; assembly: GCA_027924645.1. NCBI lineage: Eukaryota > Viridiplantae > Streptophyta > Pinopsida > Cupressales > Cupressaceae > Cunninghamia > Cunninghamia lanceolata. Next base: position 2,845,013 of record BSBN01001368.1, read on the forward strand.
GTGGTTACTGATCTCAATGACTTCTTTGAGTTTCCTCTTGAAGAAGTTGTCTTCACTAACTAAGATCTGAGTGTCTTCCAGGCATATGTGGTGCTTGGTTAAGGTTAAGTGCTCTGCAAGGGTAGATTTATGGACACGTTCATGCCTTATGTCTACACTATGCTCTTTGATCCTAGTGTTCAAGGAATGTCCTGTCTCACCAATATAGGGGGTGCCACAAGAACAAATGATCTTGTAGACACTAGAGTTGAGAAGGAGGTCCCTACGGTCTTTTGGCAAAGGAATATGATTTCTAAGAGTTGAGACGGGTTTAAAGGTACATTGGAGGCCCTTTTTAAGAAGGATCTTAGAAATTTTGTTTGAAAGGCCTTCAATGTAGGGAAGGGTGGCAATAGGGAGGTCAGAAGGGTTGGCATCCTTAGGCTTGGAGCTCAAGCGGGACCTGGCTTGCTTGAACGCTCTCAAGATATATTTTATTTTGTAACCGTTAAGTTCAAACACTTTGGAGAGGTGTGAAAGCTCTTGATCTAGGTTGTCTTTATCACAAATGCGAAAGGCCCTGGTGGCCAAAGAATCTATTGAGCAACAATAACCTCATCATTGTTAAGGTAGACAAAGGTAATGCCATAGTCATTATGAACAGGCATGACTATGTCTCCAAGATGTTAGACCTTCTTTCTGATTAAGGTAACTACAAAGTCTTGACTCACAACTCGATCACCAAAATTTTGAAAAAAGTCAAGACAGCTATCTCCCTCTCATCCTTTGATGATTCTATAAAAAAGTGGCTTTTACCCTCTAAAGAGTCCACCCCCCGCATCTATGGGGTTCCTAAAATCTACAAAGCTAACATTCCTTTGCGTCCTATTGTCGACACCATTGGCTCACCCACCTACAAATTGGCTACACACCTAGCCAAACTCATATCTCCTCTTATGGGTAAGTCTAGTTCCTTCATCAAGAATTCTACCTATTTTGTAGAATTCATCAAGGATAAAAAATGGGAAAGTAATGACATCTTTGTTAGCTTCGATGTGGTCTCCCTTTTCACCAAAGTTCCCATCCCTGACTCCATTTAAATAATTAGACATAAAACCAACGATGAGATCGCCTCCTTGGTGGAACTTTGCCTTAGATCCACCTTTTTCACCTTCCAAGGAGTCATCTACAAACAGTTGTATGGAGTTGCCATGGTATCTCCCCTCTCCCCAATCGTTGCCAACCTTTACATGGAACACTTTGAAGACATCGCCCTTAACTCTTTTCCACTCAAACCAAAATGGTGGAAATGCTATGTTGATGATACCAATGTCTTTTGGCCTCATGACCTTGAAAACCTGGAAGAATTCCACTCACATCTCAACAACATAGCTAAGAGTATCTCCTTTACCAAAGAGCTTGAAACTGACAATGAGCTCCCCTTCCTCGACATTCTTCTAATAAAAGAACCTGATGGATCCTTAGGTCACCATGTGTTTCGTAAATCTACCCACACTGATCTTTACCTCCACTCTTCTTCCCATCACCACACAACTCAAAAAGCTGGCATCCTTAAAACTTTGGCCACCAGGGCCTTTCATATTTGCGATAAAGACAACCTAGACCAAGAGCTTTCACACCTCTCCAAAATGTTTGAACTTAACGGTTACAAAATAAAAAATATCTTGAGAGCGTTCAAGCAAGCCAGGTCCCGCTTGAGCTCCAAGCCTAAGGATGCCAACCCTTCTGACCTCCCTGTTGCCACCCTTCCTTATATTGAAGGGCCTTTCAAACAAAATTTCTAAGATCCTTCTTAAAAAGGGCCTCCAATGTACCTTTAAACCCGTCTCCACTCTTAGAAATCATATTCCTTCGCCAAAAGACCCTAGGGACCTCCTTCTCAACTCCGGTGTCTACAAGATCATTTGTTCTTGTGGCACCCCCTATATTGGTGAGATAGGACATTCCTTGAACACCAGGATCAAAGAGCATAGTGCGGACATAAGGCATGAATGTGTCCATAAATCTGCCCTTGCAGAGCACTCAACCTTAACCAAGCACCAAATCTACCTTGAAGACAATCAGATCTTAGTTAGTGAAGACAATTTCTTCAAGAAGAAACTCAAAGAATCCATTGAGATCAATAACCACCCCTCCAATCTCAATCGAGATGATGGGTGGAGTTTAAGCTTCTCTTAGAACCCCTTGTTAACCTACATTCGTCATTGCTCTCGTCCATCCTCTTCAGTTCCTCCTCTTCCCCCCCCTGTTTCTTCTTCTCTTCTCCATTTCCTCCCTCTTTCTTGTCACCCTCCTCCCTTCTCAGCTTTCTGCATCCTCCCCTTGACCTTATGTTCTCCCTTGCCCCCCTTCTATCCTTTATTCGTGATCTTTCTAGGCTCCTCTTGTTCCCCTTTTTCCTCCCCTTCCTGTTACCTCTCTCCTTTCCTGGCCCTCTTCATTTTTTCACTCATTTCGTCCCCTTCCCTTCATCTTCCTTTCTTGTTGGCTTTGCTCTCTCCTCAGTGGCTCCTTCCTCATCCTATCTGTCTAAGCTCGTGATCTCCCTTGCTGGTTGATTTTATTTATATTTCTTGTTCTCTTTTTCTTTGTTTTTATTCTTGTGGTCTTGATTCGTGGTGGTTCGGTTGGTTGGATATATATATATGTTTCTTAACTACTATATATATATACTTACACTTTCTTTCTTGTTATTTATATATATTTTTGGTTTGCTCTCCTTTTGGTTTATCTTACCCCTTTGCTTTCTTGGTTTCTTTCTTGCCCCTCCGTCAACTTTTTTCTCTCTACATTCTTCCCTCCGGTTTCTAGGTTTGTGTCTTTGTTTTTTGTTTTTCTTTGCTCTCGTTTTGGACTCTAGTCCGTTTGTTAGGAGGTTTTTCTTTTTTCTTGTCCTTCTTAGTTGTTTCTATTTGCATTCTTGAGGTTTACCTTTTATAATTTATATTTCTTTTTTCTTATATTTATATATAAATATAAACACACACACACATATATGATTTTTGAATTGTCATTTTCATATTTATTCTTCTATATTTATTTATTATTTTTCTTGTGTGCCTTAGTCTTTAGTTTTTTTTTTCCTTTGTTTGTTTGTTTTTTAGGTTCTTAGTTTATGTCTTTGTAGATTTGCATTCTATGTTTCTTCTTGTTATTTAGTCTCTTACTTTATTTCTTTTATTCCAACATCTTTCTTTGCTTTCTTATCTTTCTTTTTAATTAAGTGTTTTTTCTTGGTGTATAGTTGTGTCTTATTTTTTGGTTTTCATTTCCTTTATCCCTTTGGTTTATTGGTTCTCGCACCCCTCCCTCCTTCTATTTAGTGTTCTTGGTCTGCAAATTACATTTCTACTTCTCTCTTCTCTTGCTCTTCCTCCTGATGATGGATCATGGAGTTTGATCCGAAACGTTGAGGTTAAAAAACTTGCACACAGTTAATTCCAGAAATATTGAACTGCAAATCTTACCAATCTTAAGAAGCTTACCTTTGAAAATTTCCACCTCTTCATAATATTCTTCCTTGATCTGCATGTTGCTTTTTCCTTTTTTAAGTTGATCATCAGAACTAGAAATAGATTCCAAAGTGACCAAACCCTTAAGTAATTTATTTATCCTTAACTGTATAATCTGATCATTATACTACTGTAGTAGCTTTTCTTGATTTCCCACCAAAAACTTAGCTTCCTCAAGTAAAAAATTAAGCACCTGCTCATCACTTTCAAAGACATGCCAATGAACATTGTTATCAGGAATAGATGACCTCACTACAACTTTAACATGCTTCTGTACCTTACCCTTTTTAATATCATTTGGGATGTTAAACTGAGCACTTATAGCAGCTAGCCTATCAGTGTGCTTGTTTTGACTTCTAGGTATAGATAGCAGATTGAAAGCATCAAATTCCTCTATCATATCCCATACCATATGCTTATAGGACATAAGAACATTATTTTTAGTTACATGTAAGCCTCTTACCTGATTTACAATCAATTCATTATCGCCAAACACATGTAGGCAGCTTATCCCTCTTTTCTGTGAGGCCTACCTTTTCATTCCCTTATATTTGACTACTTTATTTTATTATTGATGACACGTATTAGACTTATGGGACTGTTGATCCTGATTTGCAGGACTATTAGACGTTATGCTTATGTGGATTTATTATGTTAGCATGATTACGATGTGATTAGACGTTGATGTTGATGCACTGATGATGTTAGACACATGATTTACATTATGATGCTATTGGGATACTATTCATGTGATTTTTGTTAGAAATTTATTATGAGACTTTATCTTGTGAAGGATGTTGAAATGCAAAATTTAGATTTGATTATGATGTGATTCGTTGATTTTTATATGATTTTGTGATGATGTGAGTGCATGTTTCACTTTGCTTCGACTATTATATACATGTGGGATTAACATTTAATTTGAGTGTGCAGGTGTTTCTAATGAAGCCACGGATACTCAGAGATCATCCCACACATGGTGTTGTTTTCCCATGTGAAGCCGATCTAGTTCCAAGAGGAACCAAGATCAACTATGTTGCATGATGAATTTTTGTAATGTTGTTGCATGGTGTTAGTTGGGTTAGGTCTACCCTTCTTTTATTTGATTTCTAATTAGTGTTGTAAGTTGTAATGTCATTTGAATTTCATTTTTGAGTTTTAATTTTTGAGACCCCTTTTATGTGTTTTTACTCAACCTTTGGTGCTCAAAATGGGTTAAAATTGACCCTGGATTGTACCCCTAGGGTCTAAGGATCATTTGAGCTTGTATAACCTTAGGTAAACTCCCATTTGGTCACTTTAACTTCACCCTGAAGTAACGTGACGAAAATGGAAGTTTGGGAGGGAGAGGAAGAGTGTGTCAAACACTCAACCTCTTCCTTTCCTCTTCCCTAGGTTGGGGGAGTCTTCAAGACCCCTTAATTGTGGGGGACTCAACTCCAAGACTCTCCTAGAATTGGTGAGGGTACCTTGGGGTTGAGTGGGTCTTCTTAGGAGGAGAGGATTGGGGCACATGTGGCACCCACTCTTTCTTTGGCTCCACCTTTCTCTCCCACATATTTAAGAGAGAGCAAGTGGATGGGAGAAAGACTTGGTGGAATGGGTGAATGACATGTGTCACCACCCCATTCCAAGAGTCTTGCAAGTAGTTGGGTGGAGGAGTGAGGAGGTGATATGTGTCACCTCCCCATTTCTCAAGGCTCATGAGAAGAGCCTATTTTAACCCCTCTTGAAGAGAGGGAGGGGATTGTTGAATCTTTTCCAATTTTTTTTTTTTTAGAATTTTAATTGTTTTGGGGAGAAAGTTAGAGGAGAAATTGGTGGCTCAACTGGGAGAAGGAGTTAGAGGAGCTCTTCTCAACTATCTTCCATTTGGGCTTTATAAGGTAGGATTCAAGGAAAATGCCTTTCCTTATGCATTTTCTTTACTTGCATGTTGTGTGTGTGAGAGTTCATTTTGTTGTTTTTACTTTGTTGTTGTGGGAAAATTGGGTATGGGAGTTGTGAGAGCCTCTCCTACTTGGGAGAAAATGCTCAACATGTGTGGGGTGGGGGAGGAGTGAACCTCCTCGGGGTCACAGCCTTGTTTTCATGGAGTTTTAGCCTTGAGGGAAAATTGTGAATTTGAGCAATATGTGTTTATGAGAAAATTGTGATATGGCTTGAGAGCCAAGAGAAAGTTGTGAAATCATGCTTAAAAGAGTATGCTTGAGGCCTTGAGAGATTTATGTATTTGGGAAGTTTTTAGAGTGGCACTCTTGAGTTGAGTGATGTCCACTCCCCTACCCCATTAAACTCATCTTGAGTGAGTTTTTTTGTTAAGTGGAAGCCATGGGAGTATTCTTGTTTTTGTGTTGAGTGAACTTGTTGCAAAGTGGTGTGTGCTTACCTTGTGTGAGGATGACCTCCTAGCTCGGGCGTGACTCTTGAGTGAGTCAATGGTAGGGAGGAGAGCAGTTTGAGTGGCTTCTTTTCAGTTCCATGTGTTTATGCAGGATATTTGGAGCTATGTGATGTGGAAGAAATTATTATTGTCCATATGAGTTATTATTTTTTTGCTCTTGAGAGAGCATGGCCATGAGAGGCCTTGAGTATCATCTTTTAAATTTCAAAAGAGGAGACCCTTGTTCTCTCTCTCAAGTTGTATGAGTTTACATTTTTACTTGAGTTGTATGAAACTATTTGTATTTGGAAATAAAAGATTTAGTTTGCTAATTTTAAATGCCACATGAATTTAAGAAAAATAGAGTGTTGAGAGAAAAGCATGTCTAAATGATGTTTCACTTGTATGCTTAATTTCAAATAGGATAGTTGTTGTTTTGTTGTTGTGAAAAAAAATGAAAATTTATCTATCTCTTAGGAGAAGAAATTTAAATGTTGTCATTTTGTAGGAATGAACTAAATGCTTTTATTTAAGAAGAAAAATAAATAAATCTTAAGAAGAGTTGTTTCAGGTTGGCTTTATGTCAATATCAGTATTTTTAGTGGAAGAGATGTATATTCCATATTTATTAGAATATATGTTTTTACAAAAAAAATGTGTTCAATTGCTCAATATAATTATGTTTTAGATAAATAATTCTTTTGCTATTATGCATTCAAAAAAAAATCTGAGTTTTAAAATGTAATATATGTTATTCAAATACACACACACACACACACACATATATATTTGAATATATATATATATATATATATTTGAATATATATATATATATATATATATATATATATATATATATATATATATATATATATATATATATATATATATATATATATATATATATATATATATATATATTTATATATGTTTTTATATAAGCCATTTTTTTACTGCTAAACAAAAATGGCAGTCTGTGTTACACCTATGGAAATATATATATATATATATATATATATATATTCCTTTTAATTTTATTTGCTGTCACCTGATATAACCTGTAACTGTGAAAATGAATGAAATGTTTTAAAGTTGAGAGAGTTGTATACAAACTGAATATATACACTACACACACACACACACACACATATATATATATTATTAAAAAAATGCCGAAAAACAAATAGCAAAGAATTGAATTGCTGCTGAGAGAGCAGACTGTAGTTTTGTTTTGAGTTACAGTTTTTTTTAAACAAAAAAAAGTATGTTGGTGGGGGGGGTCTGACCCCCCCCACCATTGCTGTTGACATTGGAGTGTGGGGAGGGCCGAGCCCCACCCACACTCCACCATAGTGGAGTGTGGGTGGGGCTCGGCCCTCCCCACACTCCACTGTAGTGGAGTGTGGGTGGGGCTCGGCCATCCCCACACTCCACTGTAGTGGAGTGTGGGTGGGGCTCGGCCATCCCCACACTCCACTGTAGTGGAGTGTGGGTGGGGCTCGGCCCTCCCCACACTCCACTGTAGTGGAGTGTGGGTGGGGCTCGACCCTCCCCACACTCCCCCTTACCCCCGCGAACCTCCTACCACCGCCGCAGCCCAAACACCTCCCCTCTCCCACTCCACAACCTTCCCCTCTTCGCAGACTCCCCTGCGCCCTTTGCACCGTCGCCCATGGCCACCACGCTACCCACCTCTCACCACGCCTTAGATCTCTTCGGCTCCACAGTAGTGCGGCCCTGCAACAAATAAAATACAGGCTTGGCCTTTCGGCCCTGCTTTCATTTACAGTTGTTTTTTTTAATATGTACTTTGTTTATATATATATATATACCCACCAAACGTTTACCTAGTTCTGGTTGTCTCTATTAAACTTTCAAACCCTAGTTTTAACAGAAAATTTTATATATATATGCACAAAAAAAATAGATACCTAATGTATATGCACCTTTGAGTGGTGGCCACAGCTACCCCACTCCATCAAACTTGCAACTCTAAAATGGAGAAATTAGAGGGAAGAGAAAAGAGAATGAGAGAAAGATGGAGGGAGGCTAGGGTTTCTCCTTCCCTCTCATAAGTAAATTAGTTTTCTATTGAGAGGACTTTTAGGGCTTGCTATTTAAAATTATTTTTAATTATTTTATTTTTATTTTGGTTCCCGCACCTTTTTATTATTTCTTCCATTTAGTTTATTCTTTTAAAATGGGGTTTAGAGATAAATATAGTTTGGAGTAATTTTATTCCTTTTGGAAATGTTCCTATTTTTATTGGTTTAGAGGCATGGTAAAATTTAACTAGGGTAACTTATGGCTAGATGGAATTTTTAGATTATTGTTTTTAATTTAAATTTTTTTGGAAGAGAATTTATTTATTTCTTTTAATCTACACTACAATTTAATTATAGAGGTGTTTCTATTTTAGATCAATGGGAATAAACTAATGTTTGCAAACCTTTGACGACGTGGATAATTTTAGATTTAGATTGTTAATAGTTAGTATAACATGCTTTTGTGATCTGGTCTACCAAGAAATTAGGAATAACGTAAAGGATGCAGTGATAGCTCTGATTGATAAATAATGTGATGGAGAACAAATTGATCGAGCTTTGTTGAAAAATGTTCTGGGCATCTTTGTAGAGATTTCATTAATGAGTTTTGGGGTTTTTAATTAATCTAATTAACTTTTCTACCAATTTAACTAGTGTAACGTAGGTAATTTAAAACTAACCCAATAAACTCTTGATCAAAATTAGTTTTATTATAATAAACCCTAATCACGCTCACGAGGCGTTATGCTACCAGAATTTCTAGAATTTAGAGTTTAGCTAGGCTAGTAAAATTTAACCTTGCTTAGGATTAAATCATTGTTTTTGCCGGTTATCGACATCATGTTTTGATATTAAATATATTTCTCATGCTCTAGAATTTGGCTTTTGATTTTGACTTGTGTCAAAATCCCATCATTCACTTAGGTAAACCTAGGGTTTCGATCCTCGATCCTAACACTATTAGCAACATTATCCACATTGTATTGACCCCCTAGTTGGCCTTCATCGCGTAAGGGAATGTGCAAGTGAGCGCATTACCCCACCTTCATCTGACTTGTTCACGCCTTATGCATATTGCCACCGAGCACACTTACGTGTGCGAAGGGGTTTTTAGGAATGCATGGAAATTTTTTGGTAATTCATGTCATGACCACATGACAGATGTGGACATGACACGTGCGATGCGTGTCGTGACCACATGGGAAATGTGGGCATGACATTTTCCTTGCCCATTCCAAACCATGTATAAGACCCTCATATTCAGCTGTGTTGTTAGTACAGCTAAAAGCGAAATGAAAGGCTGAATAGTACTTGTCACCTTGTGGAGATACCAACATAACACCTCCACCAGCTCCATTTCTGGCTCTTGAGCCATCAAAAAACATTTTCCAAACTTCATTTTGCTATCATTCATCATTCTTTTCAAGATTGGGAATAACATAATCTGGCTCATGCATCATATAAACACCTAAGCCTACCTCTTCAAGGTTCTTACTTGGATCATCTTTAATGTTTTTTGCTGCCCACTCATCCAAAAGGATGTCAGGAATATTCTCAGTTTGTGTATTTGGCTCTTGGGCAATAATATGTTTATCACTATAAAAAACAACACAATTGGCAATGATGGGACTTGGTACATAAGGTTCTATGTGATCCTTTGCTATTGATTTAGACTTAATGGTCACTTTAGTTCCATATCTTGTCCTAAAAAACATATGAGACCAATCTGAAGATAAATAACTACCTACTTTAGCAGTAAAATCCCCTGAGAGACAAAGGGAAAAATATGGTGGCAAGTCAATAACAAATATGTCTTGGGGAATGGAAAAATTGGGGTAGGCATGTAAAGTAAGACTCAAATCTTTAATAACCCCCACAGTATTGATGATTGTTCATCAAGTTGAACAACACCCTTCTCAAGAGGTTGACACCTCAAACCCAACTTATCAGCAATTTCTTGGGCATAACTACTAGCCCCGGAATCAATCATACAATTATGGACCAGCTTATCTCCTATGATCAAAGACACATAAAAGGTTGTGGCTTTACTTCTGGTTTGACCTCTTTACTTGGCTATTCACTACCATTTTGAGATGCATTAGTGAATACATATTGATCTTGCCTAACTGGAACTTCACTTGACACATTCAAATTTGATAATGCAGATTGCAATAAATCAATTTTCCTTGGTATGGACAAAGAATCCCACATGAACATAGTAACATTTGCTTTCTTCATATGCTCAAGAATGTTAAAAGGTGTAGTAGTTACCTTTTGATGAGTCTTTATGACAGGAGGATCTGCTTGCAATTGTGCTAGTTGAGGGTGATTCCCAGGCTGTTCCTTAGTAGTGCTTTGTAGATTCCTTTGAAGTATATGTGGTGCATGAGAGGTAGACGGACCAACACCCTCTTTTTCTGCTATAGGAGCTTGATAAGGATCTTTATTTGTTGACTGTCCAGTCTCAAAATCCCTTTTCTTAGCTCTTGTATTAGATGCTATAGGGGAATCATCCTGATTAACCCCACAAAATTCCTCTCCTTGCCAATTTAGGAGAATAGCATCATTGTGAGAAGATTCCTGCTACTGTGAGGACTCATCAAAAGGTAATTTTGGTTGCATACTAGACATATTTTGCACCATCAAGGCTTGGTCAATCACCCCATTTGAGCAAGTGGATTGGTTATGGGGTTGACTACAAGGGTAGCACCATTCATAGTCTTGTGCAAGATTGTTTTGAACATGAACTAATTCTTTAGATGAGCTGGGTACATTTGGATTGTATGGTTGAAAAGGCCTTGAGTTTAGTGCTTGACTTGGACCTTGGTTATTTGCTTGATAAGGCAACCTATTTTCTTGATAAGTCTGGCCTTGTGCTTTGTTTTGAGGTTGGAAAGGCCTGAAACCTTGAAATTGCTGCTTCTTTATGTTCGCCAACTCATTTCCAAATGACTGCAACAATCCCTTTATCTCTTGCAGCTCAAGAGATTGGGCTGGGACAACTTTTTATTGACTTAAAGTTTGGTTATTTGGTGTTGGTAACACTGGAACAATAGGTATAGAAGCCAAAGGTGGTATTTGTAAAGGCATGGAAGGCTGAATATTTAGAAATATTGGCATAGGGGGTCTAGGTGCTATCTTACCAGCTTGGATAAGATTGTTTTTAGCCCTTATTGCAATGTCAAATGCAGCTAGTAATGAAGTGCCTCTCATGGATTGTATCATGACAAAAATGTCACTGTTAAGTGCCTTCAAATAATAAAGAAAAGCATGGTCTGCAGAAGGCCTTACCGTAGCAGGAACTCTATTCCATGTCTTCTTGAAACAGAAGTTGAAATCTGTCATTTGCTCCTAAGGAGCCCTCTTGATGGTGCTCAGTTGTTCTACCAAAGACAAATGATCAGATTTGTCTTCAAAATGCTTGCAAAGGAGCTCTCCAAGTTTATCCATGAGCGTATTGAGTTCATTGCCAAACCTCTAAACCACTGTAATGCTTTACCTTTGAAGGATGCTACCAACAATCTAAGAGCCACATTTTCTATGGTAATATGATGCACAACACATAAGTTTGCCACATCTTGGATGTGCTCAATGGGTGTAGTTTGGTCCTTTCCTGAGAAAAATGGAAAACTTTTAAGAGTAGCCATTGGGATATCATCATGTTGGGCCAAGTTCAAAGGGTTGCCTTGATCAAAAGGTATAAAAACCTTATTCTCATGAACTGCCATTGTAGCAACAAAAGTTTGATTTCTAGCAAGATGAGCCGTAACTCTCATAGGAGGTGGAGTTGACTATGTTTTCCTTGCTGAAGGATGAGTTCTCCTACTAGATCTACCTTGCCTCATTGGTGGAGACATCTGCAAGTACTCAAATGAACTTGCACTCCTTGTTTGAATTTTTTTCATAAGCTGTTACAACATTGGTTTTGCTAAATTTCCACACTTAGAGTCGCTAGATATGCAGATTTCAACCTCTTAAAGGCCTAAAAATTACTGGTCGCATATCAAAACCAACAATAAGATGTATTTCTTTAAACTGTTTTGATTAAAACAGTCCCACTGGGCATGCCAAAAATTGGTATCTCCTAATAGTGCACCCTTTCTGAGTAAACTCAACTTATTGGTGAAACATTGGAAAGCCTCCCTGATTGTGGGCTCAGATGATGGAAGATTTGGTTTTTGGACCATGCCAATGTTCATTTCTTGTGATTTTTCCACCAATAAAGAAGACTTCTCCTAATATTTCGATGGTGGGAAGGTCAAATATTTCATCCTTAGGCACCTCAAAGAGGTTTTCACCATTGGATGCATCATTTCTTTTTACTATTTTGAGATCAGAAGGTGCCACAGTGTGGTTTTCACCTAAGGATCGATTTATTTTATTCATATTTTTTGTAATTGAAAGATTTGACATTCTCCCTGAAATATCTGATAGGAGATAAATCCATGACAAAACTTGCCTTATGGTTACCTTGGGGTATACCATCTCTAAGTCCCAAAAATTTTGCTAGAGCTTCATCTTTTTGAAAAGTATCCAAGACAGGAGGCCCTTGTTGGTCCCAATCAATTAGTTCTGGATATACAAGGGAAATGGTCTGTGTTTTGGTCTTTGAGGTAAGGGAAATGGATGAGATCATAAAGATGGATGTCTCCTAAAATAAATTAGTAAGGTGAAGGTGAGAATTGTCAATGGTATCCTCCATAGAAGTTTCAATTGTGGGAAAAGCCTTTGCCACTTCATCGAGTATAAACTATATATCAGAGGAGAGGGGTACCTCCTTATCGAATCCCAAACTATTTCTATTATATTTTCTGGTGACAGATATGGGTTCTATAGTTCCTTTCTCATGGAGTCCAAGTCCACCTTATCCTTTATATCCCATATTTTTTACAATGCGATGACCATTGTTGTACTTGTCCATAGGCAGTATGACTGGTTCTTTCTCATCTTGGAAAATCTAAGAGGATATATCTTCAACGTTTTCATCTTATAGATTGTGTTCATGTATGAATACTATTGGGGGAATAGGTTTGATGGCCTTCTTTTTACTTACTTTTACCACAGGAGGTTTGCCATAAGACTTCGACGATAAGGGAATGTTCCCTACACAACAAGAGTTCTGCAAGTCATATTCTCTGAACCCTACATTCTTGTCCTGAACCTTGACCTCGGGAATGTCTTTCTTAAAAGATTTTGTAGATAATGTGGTTGGATCGACATATGCGAATGAAGGATGAGCTACCTCATTTTTAGGTACTTGGTTTGAATTCAGGTATCTGCCTTGCATGGTGCGATAGAATTTGAAAGGATTCATATCTATGGGAATGGTAAGTTCTATACCATTGTAGGGGAACTTTAAACATTGGTGATAGGTGGAGGGTATGGCCTGCATGGTATGGATCCATGGGTGACCAAGGATAATGTTATATGGGAGGTCAAGGTCCAATACCTGACATTGAGTTTCCACTAAGGCACACCCCACTCTGATAGGTAAATGAATGACCCCTTTAGACTCCATTTTAGTGTCACCATAAGCCTTGATTGTCATTGTTTTGGAAGAATCAATAGCATCAGCATAATATCCTAACTAGTTTAACAACTTCAAAGAACATATATTGAGACCAATACCACCATCTATAAGGACTCGCTTGACTTTATGCTGGTGGATGTACACTTTAATGTGTAAGGCTTCATTATGACATAAATTTTGGAAAGGGAGATCTTGCTCTATAAAGACCAAGTGATGTGGAGAAGCGATATGTCCTATCATGGCTTTAAATTGTATAGTGTCAATGTTGTTAGGGATAGATGACTCTATAAAGGATTTTTCTAGGATGTCCCTATGCTAAGGTGAAGTGCGAAGGAGGTCAAGAATGGATATGAGTGATGGTGTTTTGCCCAAATGATCTTGTAGATTATACTCAGAATTGGGTTGACTATTTGATGTTAACCCACGAAGGGTAACACGACCTTGACGAGTAGTTACTGCATAATCAGGGGCTTTATCCTTGATTGTAAGAGTGGATACAAAGATTTTGCTAAAATGACCAACAACAAAATTGTATACTCCTGACAAATTATTGACACCTTTACCTTTATTATTGGAGTTGTTTCCTTTTCCGTGAGGAGGGAATGGATCTATATAAACACCAAGGTCTTTATTTGTTGTGGGTTGAGAAGCGCCATCGGTGACAACATCTCCACAATCAAAGAGGTTTTGTATGAGGTTTTTCAACTTCATGCACCCTGAATTTGTTGCAAGTATGTACCTAACCGGTGTTGTCATTGATGGCAACATATGATGTGAAAAACTATAAAGACCATCAAGACAAGATTCTGCACTGATTACCTTCTCCCCCTTTCTCTTTATACATCTATACTCTTAAGTTTTTCACATGATTTCTCTCCCCCTTTGACATCAATGGCAAAGGGCACATACTTGCACTCTGTTGCTCTGATTAAACTAAAATTGCTCTTTCATCAACACTATAACACTTACTGCTCTTTCATCAACACTATAACACTTACTGCTCTTTGTCAGGAACACATATTAGGAACACTTGCTACTCTCCTTGAGAGGTATCTCTCAAAACACCAATCCAAATTAAAGAATGAGGCTTTGGACACCACTGGACTGATGCATTCCTATGCATCTTAGTTCAGAGTAGGAGTAATGACCCCTAACTTTTCTCTGAGCTACTCAAAAGGATCCTTAGGTAGAGACTTGGTAAAAATGTCTGCAATCTGATCCTTTATAGACACATATTCCATCTTTAGTTCATTTTCAGTCACTTTTTCTCTCTGAAAATGATACCTTATAGATATATGATTTGTTCTTGAGTGAATCACCAGATTCTTTGAAATGTTTATAGAACTTGTATTATCACAAAGGATTGAGATTGGTTCTTTGTACATAACTCCTATATCTTTCAATGTTTGCTTCATCCATAACACTTGAGTGCAACAACCTGCTGCTGCAATGTATTATGCTTCTGTAGTAGACAAAGAGATTGAATCTTGCTTTTTTCTCAACCATGAAACCAATCTATTGCCCAAGAAGAAGGTACCACCACTTGTAATTTTTCTGTCATCAACATCTCCGACCCAATCTGCATTTGTATAAGCATTAAGAGTGAAATCATTATCCTTTGGATACCATAGGCCATGATCTAGTGTACCTTTCAAATATCTCATGATTCTCTTGACTGCCATCACATGTGACTCTCTAGGATGTTCTTGAAATCTTGCCACAAGACAAGCTACATGCATTATGTCTGGTCTGGTATGGGTTAGGTAAAGCAATCCTCCAATCATGGATCTATACCTTTTCTAATCAGTTTTGGGTGAGTCTTGCTTAATTTACATCCAGTCACCATGGGAGTACATACTAGTTTAGAGTCCTCCATTCCAAATTTCTGCAACAACTCTCTTACATACTTGGACTTAGAAATAAAAATTCCTTTATCTAATTGAGTAATCTGCAGACCTAGAAAGAAATTCATTTCACCAAACATGGACATCTCAAACTCCTTTTGCATTTCCTCTACAAATTTCTTATACATACCTTCATTTCCTCCAAAGATAATATCATCAACAAAGACTTCAACAATCAGAATTTGATCACCATTAATTTTGAAATAGAGATTGCTATCAATAGTACCT
Organism: Cunninghamia lanceolata; assembly: GCA_027924645.1. Taxonomy (NCBI): domain Eukaryota; kingdom Viridiplantae; phylum Streptophyta; class Pinopsida; order Cupressales; family Cupressaceae; genus Cunninghamia; species Cunninghamia lanceolata. The sequence continues at coordinate 2,860,615 of BSBN01001368.1, forward strand.
TTACCGAACCCTAATTGCAGCAAATACTTGTCTAATCTTGCATACCAGGCTCTAGGGCCTTGCTTGAGTCTATACAAAGCTTTCTTCAATTTACACACCATGTCACCTTGATTTGATAGCTGAAATCCTTCTGATTGTTCAATGTAAATTTCCTCTTCTAACTCACCATTCAAGAATGCAAATTTCACATCCATCTGATACACTTTGAAATCTTTATGTGCTGCAAATGCCAGAAACATTCTAATTGCTTCAATTCTTGCAACAGGAGAATAGGTCTCCTCAAAATCTATCCCTTCAATCTAAGAGTATCCTTTGCATACCAACCTTGCTTTGTTTCTAACTACTTCTCCATTCTCATTCAGCTTGTTCCTGAAAACCCATTTAGTTCCAATCACATTCTTATCAACAAGTCTAGGAACTAATTCCCAAGTTTGATTATTCTCTATCTGCATTAGCTCTTCTTCCATAACTTTTACCCAATTTTCATCATTGCATGCTTCACTAACATTTTTAGGTTCAATCTTAGAAAGTAAACAATAGTTCACATGTTCTTCTGTAGCTCTTTTGCTTGTTAGTAACCCTTTGCTTTTGTCACATATAATCTGATCTTCAGAATGATTGATCCTTACATACCTGGGAGTTTTAGCAATACTTTCTGGAACCTTTTCTTCTTCATCTTGACTGTCATCTTGTTCAACTTTTTCTTCAATCACTGTAGCCACAGGTTCATCTGATTCATAGCCACTTAGATCTAATATTTTTTCCTTGTCTTCATCCACCTTCACATTAGCACTTTCAACAATCTTTTTTAGTCTCTTATTGTAGCAACGGTAGGCCTTGTTCTTGGTAGAGTAACCAAGAAAAATTCCTTCATCACATCTCGCATCAAACTTGCCTATATCTTCTTCTCTTCTGATATAGCATTTGCTTCCAAAAACCTTGAAATATTTTACTGTAGGAACTTTTCCATACCACAATTCATAAGGAGTTTTAGTGCCATTACCTTTGACATGAACTCTGTTTTGAATAAAGACAATAGTATGTATGGATTCTCTCCAATACACTTCTAGTAGGTTAGCCTCCTTCATCATATTCCTAGCAGATTCTTGAACTATCCTATTCTTTCTTTCAACAACTCCATTTTGCTAAGGAGTCCTAGGTGTAGATAACTATCTTTTTATTCCTTGTTCTTCACAGAAAGTGTTGAATTCATTTGATGTAAACTCACCTCCTCTGTTAGACCTTAAGCATTTGATTCTCAATTCTAGCTCATTCTCAACCATTTCCTTGAAGTACTTGAACTTTTCTAGGGCTTCTGTGTCTTTTAGAAAAGTGACCCAAGTCATCCTAGAATAATCATCAATAAACAACATAAAGTACCTATCTCATTGTAAACATCTTATCCTTGTAGGACCACACAAATCTGTATGCACCAGATCCAACAATCTGGTAGAAAATTGTTCTTTGCTCTTGAAACTTATTCTTGTCTGTTTTCCCAACCGACATTCCTTGCAAACTGTATTAGCAGGCTTTACAAGCTTAGGAAAATCTCACATCATGTACTGAACTTATCTTCACCAAGTTGTCAAAATTGATATGACACATACTTCTATGTCATAACCAACTCTCATCTGTCTGAGCCAACAAACAATAATCATTTGTTCCTCTTAATTGATAAATATTACCTCTAGTCTTCTTACTAGTAGCAATCACTATTCTGGAGCTTTCCATAATCTTGCATCCATTATCCTTGAATCTCAGATCATAGCCTTTGTCACACATCTGACAAACACTTAAAAGATTATGCTTTAAACCCTTCACATATAGGACATCATCAGTATTATGCTTTCCATCAAAATAAATAGATCCTTTTCCATAAATCTTACCAGCTGCATTATCTCCAAACCTAGCCTACCCTCCATCATATTTTTTGAGACTTACAAACTTAGTTTTGTCACCGGTCATGTGATGTGAGCATCCAAGTTGTCAATAATACATTCATCCTTATCTTTCTCCACTTGAATAGACAAAGCACTTTCTTCCACTGGTTTTTCTTCCTTCACACAGCTAGCAGGATTAATAGATATAGGTTCTTCATTAATAGCAATAAACATTCATTTGCACTAGTACTAGCATCATCAGTTACACTATAATCATCAAGATCTATGACAATATAATATTTCTTTATAACCCTAGGTTTACTTTCAAATTTATTCTTACCTCTTTCAATTCTCTCTAGACATCTGGATGCATAGTGACCAATCTTACCACAAGAAAAGCATTTGAATGGTAATTTTCCTTTGTACTTACCAGAACCTCTTTGCATTCTGTTTGCAAAGTTTTCTTCAACCTCATCTAGGTCATCATCAGATTCCACAGCATATTTCTAAGCTCTTGAAGTCTTTTATGAAGTATTGGCTTTGAAAGCAGTCTCAATCTTTGGCAGAGCATCACTAAATTCTCTTATTTCAAAAGCTGTAAGTTTCTCGAGCATATGATCCTTTGAAACCTTTTGTACACTCATAAGCTCTTCAATTGTTGCCACTTTGTGATTGTAGGATTTAGGCAATGATCTAAGAATCTTCATCACAACCTCTTCCTCTTTAGTGGTACCTCTAAGACCTTTGATTCCATTGACAATTTCATCAACTCGCTACATGTACATAGTTATGTTTTCATCTTCACTCATCTTTAGGGCTTCATACTTTGCCTTGAGGTTTTGTAGTTTGGCACTTTTTATAGAATCATCTCCTTCATATAAACTTTTTAACTTATCCTAGATCTCATGAGCAGTCTCCAAATCCATAAATTTCACCAACTCATTGTTAGATAAGGTATTTAATAAAGCATCTCTAGCCTTTCCATTAATTTCATACTATTTGACTTCATCATCATCTGATGGACCATTTTCAGGGATAGTATACTTTTTCTCTGTTATCTTCTAGACATTATAACCAAGAGAGATAAGATAGCTTTGTTGGCAAGAGACACTGCTAGGCATGTTAGGTGTTGTCATTGATGGCAACTGAATCTATCTTACACATCCACATTTCATCAGTGGATCATACCGGAAGTTAGATTACAGATTTGTCTAAGGCCAGATAGACAGGAACAGGGCATATGATAGGGTTCAACATCCTGGTCCGCATTTCTCCACAGGAAATCATATTGTGTTGTGGATCTGAGGGAGAGTTAAGGGATGTTAGGGCTACCTAAATCCAAGATTTTAGCCTCCGGTGATGAAGGGAGTGTAAGTTACAAGCATCTGTGTATCAGGTTCTGGTTAAGCAGTTCAGTCTGGTGAAGAACAAGCCGACTAGGTGTTTGATCCTTGTGCGGATGAAGAGAAGTGATTGGTCAAGTAATTTATGAGATCCAGTGATATTGGCTGACATGTGAGGTGACTTGGATGCAAAATTTTTGGTCCACAATAGTGTTTCTGCATGGATTCAGTCGACAGAACAGTGTTCTTGAAATAATTTTGAAGTTTTCCTAAGGCCGACTGTAGTTGGTGAAATTTCATGTAGTGGATATATATGATCGATGGATTCAAGCATTTTGGGGAGTGAAGATGTGAATATGAATGGTGAGGTGTGAAGAAGAGCAGTATCAAGTGCAAAGTAAAGAGATCTAAGCTCCAGATCATGGTAGAGTAGTGAAGTAGGGCAGAGAGAGATGGAGTGTGCAAAGTCAGTATATTGAGCTCAACTGGAACTGTAATCTTGCACTGTCAGATGCTATTCCTCAGTTCAAACATTCTAATGAAATTTTGTAATTGATTTGTAGGTAGTGAGCCTCTTTGAGCAGTGAGCTCTGTGAAGTGTGCCCTGAAGGCATGTGCTTTCCCAATTTATAATACTTTTAATAGAGTATAAATTCTTGTGGGTTAACCCTCACCGTGGTTTTTCCCTTAACTGGGTTTCCACGTAAAAATCCTAGTGTTTATGTGTTGTGATCTTGTTGTTTCTGTTCTTATGTTCATGCTTCTTTCTTTTGGATGTATGTGGTAAATTAATAAAGGAACAAAATAATAAGTTTTGTAGAACACTAATTCACCCCCCTCTTAGCTTTCCTTGATCTCAACAGTTGGTATCAGAGATAAGTTCCTTAGAAGAAGTTTAACAGCTTGAGGAAGATCTGGGAAGGTGCTTTCAATGGGTTCATTCAAGCATTCTGATGGCATTAATCAACAACTCCAAGTAGCCTTAAATGATCTTGATCTATCTAGAGTAGAAATCAGAGATCTACAAGAGAACCTTAAAAATGTTGAAGATTTCATTGAAACCTTAAAAGGACAACTGAGCAAATCTAATGAAAAGAGAAAGGAGCTAATTCATTAGCTAGAAAATCTAAATGAAGACAATGACATGGATGAGGCCCTGAAGGAGAAGATAAAAGAATGTGAGAAGCTAACAAAATAAGTTGTCCTAAAACATGAGATGAAATCTGGGGTGATGAGACTAACCAAGGAAATTGAGGAAAGGAAGAAGACTGAGGAAAAATTGAATCAATCTCTGAAAGAAAGAATAGAAGAATGCTGTAGATTGGATAGGATAATTGGCCATCTAGAGTCTAATCAACAAGAAACCAGGACAATGAGGAAGAACTTGAAAGACAAATTGTCATTCTCAAACATGACCTAGAAGTTGCAAATGAATATAAAGAGAAATTCAAGATAAGCTCAGCTAAACTTGAAGTTTTGCTTGATAGTCAGAAGATGGCAGATGATAAGCATGGTTTGGGATATGAGAAAGGTGAAAGCTCTGCATCTGGTCAAAGAAATCTTAAACCAAGGAATCAAAGAAACAGACCTAGAAGACCTCTGATAAGACAACCTAATGCTCAAAGGTATCCATCTTTCAATGGAAATTGTTTCAATTGAAATAAATTTGGTCATAAAGCTACTCAGTACAGAAATAGAGTGAATCAAAATGGCCCATCTTTCTCCAGTCAATGCTTCAATTGTAAAAGGTATGGTCAGAGATCCAATGAATGCAGAAGTATGATGATGATGAACTACTCTAACAACAAAAGAAATGTCAATTCTTTCAATGGCTACTGTTTTTCATGCAATTGATTTGGACACATGGATAATTAGTGTAGATCAAGAGGAAATCAAGTAAATGATCAAACAAATGTTGCGTGCTTCAATTGCAACAGATCTGGTCATGTTGCAAGATTCTGCAGAAGCATGAATGATGACAAAAAAGGTCCAGTAAACAGAAACCAAAAATTGCAGAGACAAGATAAAGGCAAGGGTAAAGTAAATGTGAATGAGATCTAGAATGAAATGAACAAAACATGGGTAAAGAAAGGTGAAGTGAATGATTGTGATGGGTCCACACCAGAATCTGGTGCTGTTAATTCCTCCAGGAATTGAAACAGGAGCCCTGGCTTAGGGGGAGCTACATTGAAAATCTAATTCCCCCTGCCAGTAAGTGGGTGCCTGAATTTGGCACGTTGAATGAAGAAAGAGAAGCCTATTGCAGATCTATTGAAGCAAAATCTAGAAGAAAAGAAGCTAAAGTGATTGATTGCTAAGCAATTGAAGATTGACAGTATTCAGAAACAGAGTAATTGGATGTATTAGGGCAGAGCATTTATTACAATGAAGAATTAGGTTTTGTGAAGATAAAAGGTCATTCATTCAAATAATTGAATCACTTTGCATTCAAAGAGAACAAGGAGAAGAGCACCTGAGATGAAATTTCAAAGGTTTGAAGTGTGAAGAACGATTTTGACAGCTAACCCTAATTCTATGAAAAAGGTATTTCTCTGTGAAGCTTTGAACTTGTAATATTTTGAAATGGCTACACCTCTAGTTGTGAACATCGCTGAGTGACCTAGGCCAAAGTTTAAAAAGCACCCCTTCAAGTCCACTCAAGTTGATCCAATGGGAGCATTTTCTGGGGTCCCATACATAGTTCTTCACATAGAAGACATTAGGGCTTACATTCACGTGCCTCTAGAGGAGCATGGCGACTCAAGGTTTGATGATCTATTCATGAAACATTTAAAAGGTGATGATTTTGAGCTCAAACTAGAATACAAAGTCCTGGAAGACAAGAAGCTCATACAATTTGTTGGGTTTTTGAGTTTTGTAGAGGACGAGTGGGTCCGGTATGTTTTGAGCCGTATCCATGATGAGTTTTTATGGCTAAATCATACATTCAAGATCACAAAAGATGCAATAAGGGTAGTTACAAGATTGAATTCAACTGATACTCTACCTCAGTTGAAGGCTGTGAAAAATTAGGAAGTCATAGAGGCAACTAGATCAAAATTTGACAAGAGAACTATGACTATAAATGATATAGAGGATCATGGGGTTAGATTCGCATCGATGGTATAGGGTGCAAGATATATTTCTCTAGCAAAGAAAATTTAGTGTCTAGAACAACCATCTATACTGCATATCGGATGGTAAAGGAGAATGCAAACTATGATCTCTGTGAACTATTGCTGAACCAGCTTATGGAGAACCTAAGCAAGATAAAGAAGGATAGGAAGTACTCATTCAAATATGGTACGCTAATCATGTGTCTTTTTTTTATTTCTTGAGTGAGCTCCGTGGGAATAAGAATATATATTGGTCCAATAACCAACCGGTAGCAGTCCAAATTAGAAATCATTTGAGTTGTCTGGGTAATTATGATGCACAAAAGACTGCACTTTGGGGATTCTTCAAAAACTTCCAGAGTATAATGTAGGCTAGGAATAGAAAACCTAGGGTTGTGGTTGAAAAATACAAGGACACCATTTGTTTTAGGGTTACTGTTGATTAGTACAAAATGGAAGCAGTGGAACCTAGAGTTGTATGGATCATGCCCATGGGGTATGAAGTGGATGGATGTGTATTAGAGTTGTATGCACAACATCTGTTGAGACAGCCTAGGGATCTAGCTCAGGAGAGATTTGGAACATATGAAGAGATTAAATTAAAATTGCATCTTGAATTTAAGGCTCCTGAAATCAATAGGACTGTGAGGAAAGAAGTTGAGCAATTGGCTGAGAATGTAGGCCTTACCAAGGAAGCTGTAAGACAATTTAGGGAAAGGACAGAGAAAGCTGAGAAGGAGAAGCAGGACAGGGAATAGAAAAGTCTTCCGGAAGAACCTCCTCCCAAGTCAAGAACTACTAGGAGTTCTAGTTCAACATCTGGTGCATCATCTTCTCCTGTTATAGAGAAATCCAAAGAAAAACCTACCGGTAAGGAAAGAAAAAGAACAAAAGCAATGGCCAAGAGGTCATATGACAGTGTGGAGAAGGAGGATGAAGAAAAGACTGATTCAGATGATGAGGTTAAAGAGTTGAAGGACTTAGGCACTAAAGCTATTAAAGTGTCTAAAGAGAAGCCTTCCGGAAGCAAAAAGCCAAGTAAGAGGCATAAGTCAGAGGCTGATGTTGAGAAGCCAACTCCTTCTGTGGAGGACATTGTTAAGACAATCATTGTAGATGGAAACCTAAAACCAATGACTAAATTCTATGATCATTACAGTGATGCTGACAAAAGAATTTTGGAGGATGCTATTGTAAAATATTTGAATGTATTCAACAGAGCACTAGTGGAGATTTTGTCAGAAGTTCCTAAGAGTTTAAGAGACATTCTAGAAATAAGAAAAGAAGTTGCCAAAACAAAATATATGGAGCTGAGGGAACATGTAATCTCCAGTCTGTGTCCAGTGATCTCTAGAAAAGAAGCAGATAAGATTCTCAAAGAAGTCAAGAATGAATTCAGAAGCAAGAAAAGGATGAATAAGCTGATGATTGGAGACATTGATGAAGTTGTTAAAGAAACAGAACAAATTCTAAAGAAAGCATTGGACAAGAATAAGTTTTATGTGGTTACAGAAGAACTAGTTGATACTAAGGATGCATCAGTTCTAGAGCTGCAGAAAAATGAGCAATAAATTGGAGTAGATGATGACTCCATTCTGGAAGAAGAAACATTGAATAAAGAAGATGAAGAAATGATGAAGATCAAGAAAAAGAAACTGATGATAGAATTGATCCCTCCACTCTGGATGCTGAGAAATTTTATAATACTGCCACTGAGGATACACCAAATCCTCTGGAAGAGAATGTAGAAGATATTTATGAGATAGTTAAAAATGAGGATGCTTCTAATGATGATGTAGAGAAGGTAGAAGTAAAGAAAAATAATGAAAGTGATGACCAGGACATTGTGGTTGACTCCGAAAAGGGAGATGGAGGCCTGAAAAGCACAAGTCTGAAACATCATTTTGGGCAAGAGACACTGCAGATGCAGTGAAGTAAATTTTGGAAAGAGATAAATAGATTGCAGAAGATTAGGACATAATACAAGGACCAATCAATTTTGATACTTTATCACCGGTGCAAAAGATAAAGTTGGCCTCTATTGCACAAGCTAAGGCTAGAGAGGAAATTTTGAAGTCCCATTTAGAAGATAGTGAGCTACTTGGCCTTGCATCTGGGATTTTGGAGAAAATCATGCCCTCATTTTAGAAGGATTCTTCAGCATCTCCTTCTGATTAGTTGAAAAGCTTGATAAACACTGTAAGTTCTCATTTTGAAACCTTAGAGAAGTTAGCAGAAGTTAAAGTAAAAAATGAATTTAATGAGAAAAGGTTTGCTGAAATAAAGAAAATAATTAGCTATGATAGATCCGGGCTTGATACCAGTGTAAAGAGTATTCAAAATACCCTATCTAAAGGTACAAAGATCTATAAGTTTTGTCTAAATAGATCTAAAGATGTTGAAGAGATTGAGAAAAAGATTAAGGACATAGAGTTCAAACTGTCTAATATTTCTCAGTCATATAGTCCTTTAATTGAGTCTGTAGCAACCAAACAATGTCAAGTAGTAAGTTTGCGAAATGAATTGAGTAATTTGGAGAAGGAAAAGGTCAAAATTTTGGGTAGATTGGATGAGCTCCGGGGACTGATTTCCCCTAAGTTAGAAACTATGTATGATATATTGGCAGAGTCCCAAGCAGCAGCTGCTACTAATGATCCTACTGACCTTCAAAAGGTAGAATCACTGGCATTTTTGTTCAGTGGGCACATATCTATCTTGGGCAGTATTAAAAAGAACTGGGACAATGAATTGACAAAGTTGAAAAACATTTTTGGTGATATCTTTTTGCTGATAAACAAAGCCTAAGAACTGTATGTTCATATGCAGAAGTATGTAGAGTTTTGACCCTTGCACATAAATTTTTTGCATGAATTTTGATATGCGGATCCTAGCCTTTGCCAATGATGTCAAAGGGGGAGAGGAAAAGTAGTGAAAAATGAGGAATCCATCTAAGGGGGAGCATTGGAAATCACAAGTGTAAATAGTAAGGGGGAGTTGTTCTAACACTTAGTCATTTTTCACTAAGTGTTGCCATCAATGCCAAAGGGGGAGATTGTTGGCAAGAGACACTGCTAGGCATGTCAGGTGTTGTCATTGATGGCAACTGAATCTATCTTACACATCTGTATTTCATTAGTGGATCATACCGAAAGTCAGATTACAGATTTGTCTAAGTCTGGATAGACAGGAATAGGGCATATGACAGGGTTCAGCATCCTAGTCCGCATTTCTCTAGATGAAATCATATTGTGCTGCAGATCTGAGGGAGTGTTAATGGATGTCAGGGCTACCTAAATCCAAGATTTTAGCCTCTGGTGATGAAGGGAGTGCAAGTTACAAGCATCTGTGTATTGGGTTCTGGTTAAGCAGTTCAGTCCGGTGAAGAACAAGCCGACTCGGTGTTTGATCCTTGTGCGGATGAAGAGAAGTGATTGGTCAAGTAATTTATGAGATCTAGTAGTATTAGCTGACATGTGAGGTGACTTGGATATAGAATTTTTGGTCTGCATTAGTGTTTGTGCATGGATTCAGCCGACAAAACAATGTTCTCGAAATAATTTCCAAGTTTTCCTAAGGCCGACTGCAGTTGGTGAAATTTCATGTAGTGGATATATATGATCGATGGATTCAAGCATTTTGGGGAGTGAAGATGTGAATATGAATGGTGAGGTGTGAAGAAGAGTAGTATCAAGTGTGAAGTAAAGAGATCTAAGCTTCAGATCATGGCAGAGCAGTGAAGTAGGGCAGAGAGAGATGAAGTGTGCAAAGTTAGTATATTGAGCTCAACCGGAATTGTAATCTTGCATTGTCAGATGCTATTCCTTAGTTCAAACATTCCAGTGAACTTTTGTAATTGATTTGTAGGTAGTGAGCCTCTTTGAGCAGTGAGCTCTGGGTAGTGTGCTGTGAAGGCATGTGCCTTCCCCATTTGTAATACTTTTAACAAAGTATAAATTCTCGTGGGTTAACCCCCACTGTGGTTTTTCCCTTAACCATGTTTCCATGTAAAAATCCTGGTGTTTATGTGTTGTGATCTTGCTGTTTCTGTTCTTATGTTCATGCTTCTTTCTTTTGGATGTATGTGGCAAATTAATAAAGGAATAAAATAATAAGCTTTGCAGAACACTGATTCACCCCCCCTCTCAGTGTTCCTTGACCTCAACAAACTTTTCATCCGTACCTTCCAAAGCGCATAATTCATTTCATTGAATTGCAATGAGTCCCTCCTGTGCGACATCTCTGATCTACCTTGAGCTGTTAGACTCTTTACCGAGGAACCTCTGCTCTAATACCAATTGTTGAAAAGAGCAATACAATTGAGAGGGGGGGTGAATCAGTTGTAGCCAATATTTCAAAACCATTAAAACATCAACCAATCAACACTGCATTTGTAATTTAATCATGAAAGCATGAAACATGAACTTAAACATATTTACACATTCAACATAGGAGACACCAGATTTTTACGTGGTAAACCCCAGAGGGGAAAAACCACGGTGAGTGTTTAGCTCAAAAAATAAATATGACATAGCAATACTAAAAATCAGAGGCTCACTGGCTTAGGGATCACTACCCAACAGTTAGGGCTCACTTTTAAGATCGGCTCACTGCCAAGGGGTGGCTCACTGCCAAGGGTTTGTGAACTAATTTGATAGAATCTACTCCATGGTTGAGTTCAGTTCCATTGAAGCGCAATACATTTCCTCTGCTTTGCTCTACCTTTTTACTTCACACTTATCTTCGTATTTTTCACAAGTACATCTTTTTTCACAAGTACATCTTTTTTCACAACTTCATTACATGTTTTTATACAATTCATCAACCTTGAAATGTACATCAAGGTTAGCATTACATTTATCAACCATTGGAGCAATCTCTAAGGTCGACATTACAAACATACATAGAAATAGGTTTGGACCTAAACAAAATTAGCTAAGGAAAAGATGTATGCGGAACATGTTATTCCTTAGCTGGGACTCAATTATAGTCTTCCACGCCACAACACGCTTTCACAATCTTCAATGCATCTCCGCAAGTAGTGAAAACAACTAGGTCGGCCAAGACTTGGAGTTAACACTAAGTCTTTTAGGAACAGTCTTCATCCACGATCCAAATTACTCTTCACGGACCAATCAAAAGGTAGGAACTTGATCAGGAGACATCCACAAACACATTGTAATCACTAGGAACAACTGCACAACCTCTAACCACTCTGTCAAGAAAATTCTTCAATCTGGAGCATATAAACAACACTGTCAGCTACTATCATAAAGAAAAGATCACTTGCAGACCACCAAATCATGAACCACTTGAGTTGAAGGCACATAACATCATCCTAGACTTAACTCTAGAACTGTAGACCAAAATACTTCAATGTGGAGGAATGCGGAGCAAAATACTTTCTCCCTGTCACCACAGAATGCACATAAAAAGCAGTTTTTACTCTGGTGAACATAACTTACTCAAACCTTCATATCAGAGGCTCAAACTTGGAATATAGAATATTTAGACATGCCTCTAAATGAATTCCAATCTGCATATAAAGATATTCATTCTACAAGAAATGCGGAGAAAACTACTAGATTGTTCATCATCAAACCAAGATACTCTGTAACACACTGTTTAAAGAGAAAGGGGAGAAGGTAATTAGTGTAGAATCTTGTCTTGATGGAATTTATAGTTTTTCACATCATATGTTGCCATCAATGACAAAGGGGGATTTTGTTGCAAGTATGTGCCTAACCGATGTTGTCATTGATGTCAACATATATGTGTTGTCATTGGTGTCAACTGTGCTCTTATTTTGTTACTTTCGTGTGATGAATATTGATTTGCATAAGTCTTGAAGATAATGAGAATATGTTTTTGATATTGAGTTTGCAAGTGTTTTTGAGAAAATTTGCCCTCCTAGTGGAAAACAGTGTGTTACAGAGTATCTTGGTTTGATGATGAACAGTCCAGTAGTTTTCTCTTCATTTCTTGTAGAATTAATATCTTTATTTACAGATTGGCATTCATTTAGGGACATGTCTAAATATGCTATATTCCAACTTTGAGCCTCTGATATGAAGATTTGAGTAAGTTATGTTCACCAGAGTAAAAACTGCTTTTTCTGTGCATTTAGTGGTGACAGGGACAAAGTATTTTGCTCCGCATTCCTCTGCATTGAAGTATTTTGGTCTGTGGTTCTAGAGTTAAGTCTAGGATGATGTTATGTGCATTCAAGTTAAATGGTTTGTTATTTGGTGGTCCGCAAGTGATCTTTTCTTTATGATAGTAGCTGACAGTGTTGTTTATATGCTCCAGATTGAAGAATCTTCTTGATAGAGTGGTTAGAGGTTGTGCGGGTGTTCCTGGTGATTACAATGTGCTTGTGGATGTCTCCTGATCATGTTCCTACCTTCTGATTGGTCCGTGAAGAGTAATTTGGATCATGGATGGAGACTGTTCCTAAAAGACTTAGTGTTAACTCCAAGTCTTGGCCGACCTAGTTGTTTTCACTACTTGTGGAGATGCATTGAAGATTGTGAAAGCGTGTTGTGGCGTGGAAGACTGCACTTGAGTCCTAGCTAAGGCATAACATGTTTTGCATACATCTTTTCCTTTGCTAATTTTGTTTAGGTCCAGACCTATTTCTATGTATGTTTGTAATGCTGACCTTGGAGATTGCTCCAATGGTTGATGAATGTAATGCCGACCTTGATGTACATTCCAAGGTTGATGAATTGTATAAAAACATGTAATGAAGTTGTGAAAAAAGATGTCCTTGCAAAAAATGTGAAGATAAGTGTGAAGTAAAAAGGTAGAGCATAGCAGAGAAAATGTATTGCGCTTCAATGGAACTGAACTCATCCATGGAGTAGATGCTATCAAATCAGTTCACAAACCCTTGGCAGTGAGCCCTAACTTTTGTAGTGAGCATTTTGGGCAGTGAGCCTCTAATTTTTGGTATTGCTATATCATATTTATTTTGTGAGATAAACACTCACTGTGGTTTTTCCCCTCTGGGGGTATCCACGTAAAAATCTGGTGTCTCCTATGTTGAATGTGTAAATATATTTAAGTTCCTATTTCATGCTTTCATGATTAAATTACAAATGTAGTGTTGATTGGTTGATATTTTAATGGTTTTGAAATATTGTATAGAACTGATTCACCCCCCCTCTTAGTTGTATTGCTCTTTTCAACAAGAGTTTTATGTGATTTACTCGGTGGAATTCACAGTTTTCATTTTCTTTGTACCACATGAGTTTAAAAGTAGGTTCATCGTATTGTCTAGTTTCAGGCAATGTGATTAAACCATTTTGGACAAGCTTCTTAAGTATAGATTCAATGGATTCTCCCAAGGGAGTGAATGTACGTTTGGGTGCAAAGTCTTGTTTCGGTTGGTCGATTTGAGGGGGAGGATTATTTGTTTGTGGTGTTTGGAGGTTAAGAGGTGTTTGGACGGTTTGGACGTGCTTGGCATCAACAACACCATCTCCGACAACATTTTTGTTTTTAGCCCAAAAGTGAGGCTTGTCATTTGATGTAGGGGTGTTGTCTTTTGTTTCTTTGAATATTTTCACAAGTCCCTTAGTGATAAGGGATTTTTCCATGTTGGTTCCTTCTGAAATGATTTCCTCAAAGGAGTTAGCACATTGTATTTGTAGATGAAATCCAAGTTCTGTATTCAAATTTTGGACAAATATATGTACTAATTGTTTCTCAGGCAGAGGCCAAGGGCATTTGCTAGCCAAATTTCTCCACCTTTGTAGGAAGGAGATGAAGGTTTCACCATTTCTTTGTTTAGTATTACACAAGTTTGTCATGGAGATTTCATGTTTGATGTTAAAAGAGAAATGGGTGACAAACGTCTTAGCTAATTCGCTAAAAGATTTTATACCCAAAGTTAAGTGTGAAAACCATTCCACCGAGACTTTGCAGAAAGAGACGCAAGAGATATGTGTCGTCATGAGCGACCTCTAAACAAGCCATGTAAAATTCCCTTAAATGTTCTTGAGGATCACCTTTTCCTTTGTACTTGTCAAATTTGTGTACTTTAAAGGTTTTAGGAAAAGGGAGCATGGGAATAGAGCAATCAAATGAATGTGGACAAACTTCCTCAAATGAGAAAGTCTTTTTGGTGTTTCCGAGTGAAAGATCATAAATCTATTTTTGCATGTTGTGGATTGTAAGTTCAATTCCAGATGGTGGTGGTGGTGGTGCAAAATTTTGTTGAATGTTGGAAGATGGTGGTTGTTGGTGTGCAAAGGTTTGTTGGAGGGATGATGAAGGTGGTTGTTGATATTGATTTGGTGGTTGTTGGTAGTTGGTTGGTGGTTGTTGATATTGAATTGGTGGTTGTTGATATTGAGTTGGGGGATGTTGGTATTGAGTTGGTGGTTGTTTGTATTGGTTGGGTGGAGTAAGACTAAGATATGATGAACCATGTTTGTGGTGTTGTGGTTGTTGGGACATGTTATAGGGGTTTGTGTTAGTTTGATAGGGAGAACCTTGGGATGGATTGGTAGGTACTTGAGAAGTGGAAGTGTGGACATGGGATATTTGTGGAGATGTTCATGGAGGGTTATCTTGTGAAGTACTTGGAGTGGAGGAAGATGGTTTAGATGTTTGTTGAGGGTTAGCACGAGAAAATTTTGGAATAGAAGATGAGGGTTGAGATGTTTGTGAAGATGTAGCCTTTGAGGTATTTGGAATGGAAGATGAGGGTTGAGATGTTTGGTGAAGGGTTAGCCTTTGAGGTATTTAGAATGGAAGATTGGTGTTGGACTCCCAACAAATTTGAGGGTGTTAGAAGTGGTTCAAGAGGTGTTGAATTTTGATAGAGTGGGTTGTTAAATTGGTTGAGGAAGGAAAGATCCTCATGAATGGGTGAATTTGGAAGGGTAGGTGGTAGGGTGGATGTGGTTGGAAATGAAGTGGGATGTCCTCCACCCGTGGTGGCAAAGGAGATTTTAAAGGGGTTTGGTTCCTGGAT
Source organism: Cunninghamia lanceolata (assembly GCA_027924645.1). NCBI lineage: Eukaryota > Viridiplantae > Streptophyta > Pinopsida > Cupressales > Cupressaceae > Cunninghamia > Cunninghamia lanceolata. The sequence goes on from BSBN01001368.1 coordinate 2,875,934, forward strand.
TTGGGATGTATCATAGTCGCAAGGCAACTTGGATCCTCTTTTGGCAAGTAGATGGAAGAAGTGATTTCAATTGGAGTCCAAAAGTTTATCTAGAGCATCTAAGAATTTAGGATCTTGCATGTGTTCATCAAGGTCTATAGATTCTTCTTGAGTTTGTTGACCTAGACTTTGTGATGAGGAAGTCCTTGTTGTATACCCTTTTGGGACAAAGACGGTGGAGTCCATGCCTATGGTAAACTTGGAGGCATCAATAAGGACTTCAGGAATTGGTACCTAAGGATTGTCTTGCGGTAGATTTTGGGTATTTTCCATAGCCTTTTTTTGTTGGGATCGAGTTACAGGCATATCAAGTGAAAATGGAGATGGATGATGAAGAAAATGTTATCAAATTTTATATGTGGCATAGGCATGCTGACAAATAGCATAGGCACGTCAACGCAAGACAAAGGCGTGCCGACTAAGAACACCAGCGTGCTTTTGTAGATTTTTAAATGACAATCATAGGCGTGCTCTGTTGAAACAAAGGCACGCTTTTGACAAAAAAAGTTGGATGATGATGTGTTTAGACTTGTTCTAGGATCAAATTTTTGATACAAGATGATTTGGATGGGTGAATTTCTTGGTTAAGAGTTATAAGACCCGGATCAACAAATTTGATGGTGAGATTATGATTATCTACCTCAAAATAGACTAATGATTTTGAGGTGAGACAAGATAAGGGTATAGGGAATTTGACTATCTTAAAAGGAATCACCCTTTTGAAGGTAGGTTTGCTCACTAGTTGGTTTGATACTAATTGGTCTATTGATTTAAGAGAGGCAATTTCTTAAACTATAAGACAAATTAGGGGATTGTATGATCTAGATTTTGGGATTAATAACCAAGTTGATTGGAAAGATGTTGTGACATTTTGGATAGATTTGGAAAATGGTTGTTGGTGAAGATGGAATAATGTTATATGTCTCAAAAGGATGAATTTTGAAAAAAGTCTAAGGCAAGATGAAAGAAGGGTGAAAGTGGATGATCTATGAACACATGTAGAAATGGATGGAAGAGTCTAGATTTTTGGATTTTTTAGATTTTTTGGAAAATGAAAATGCTAAGAGGGAAAGTCTAACACTATGTTTTTGAATTTTTTGGATTTTGTGGAAAATGAAAATGCTAAATGGGAAAGTCTAACACTATGTTTTTGGATTTTTGGGATTTTGTGGAAAAGGAAAATGCTAAAAGGGAAAGTCTAACACCATGTTTTTGGATTTTTTGATTTTTTGATTTTGTGGAAAATGAAAATGCTAAAAGGGAAAGTCTAACACTATGTTTTTGGAATGATTTTTGGGATTTTGGCAAGAAGACATAGTAGACAGTAAACACAATGTCTGTTTGCAACAAATGAGTGTATGTTTAAGGCTCACAAAAAGCCCAAATTTCCACGGGTATAACACAATTGAAGATAAATCAAGTACTTTTTATACCTAAGGACACAACTTCACTGCAATACATCAGCCCACACATGGAATCTCCGTTGACTCAAGTGTCATCACACCTAATGTGGATGTGCACACTTTTTTGTCTTTGTGAGAGAGGACAGCTAGGGACCTCCAGGACTAGAAGGATAACCTAATCACCCTTTCCCCAGAAAGCTACAAGTAGCTTAAGCTAAGCTGGGGATTTTTGTCTCATCTCAAGGGAGCCTTATGGTGAGTATCCTGGGGGCAAAACCTTCTATGCCCTTGCACTCAAAATTATCGCAATGTTCGGAGGTAGATCGAGTAGTCACTAACTATGAGGTTTCTAGTTGCTTTTTGGTGGACCAACACCTTGCGAGCCTCCAGAAAGCTACTAAAAGTTTCAACCAACTTTACTAGGAGTCTAATATACCTTACACAAATGTAAAATTTCTTTCACAAGAGTGTTAGTACACCTCCTTTCAAATTGGCACTATATGGAAAAGGCTAACATTGGTTAGGACTTGGCTTTTGCCTCGACCAATTTGTAGTGGTCCAAAAGAAAAATCCACTTAGGGCCATCCCCTCTTGGATGAAATATAATCCAAAAGGCAGGCACTTCTAAGAACAAAACCAAAAGATCATATCCAAAATCCACAAAGTGAAGAAAGGATATTCTCTAGGGATTCTGTTGGGGATAAACAAAAAGTAAAAAGAGATGGATCTGGTTTTTATCACCCAAGTTTTGCATAAGGGGAGAGCATACACCTATCACCTCACAAACATGAAAAACACTTGTTCATTTACTCTCTTAGATTAAACTAAATGCAACTAAGCTAATCACACAAGATGCAATCGTGATCCTAAGACTTAGTAGAAAATTATTTGTCTTTGACATATGTTCTGCAACAAACATGTTAGTAGTTTCAAGCAATTTTATCTTTGGCCAAGGTAAAGCTGCACAACATTAGTTCCAACACCCAAAGAAAGATTAAATTTGAAAACCACAAATACTGACATAAACAGAGAAATAGGAAATGCAAAATTGATGATTGACTAGAAAAACACAACAGATATTAGAAAACAAACAGAAACATACCATTTTTCACCTTTTTGCTTAGCGCACTGACAAAGAACACAGGTGTGTCGATAAGCAGCAAGGGCGCACTAACATCTAGCAAGGGTGCACTTTCAAAGATTAGAAAATACACAGTCATAGGCGACACATGAATGATCTGAAGTTTTAAAATTGATGTCTAAACCTGTCAAAAGGTACTTCTCATAGCATGATTAAACAGGATCAGATGTTAGATAGACACAATGAATAGAAAGCAAGCAAAATCAAATGAAAACAACCCTTGATCTGCAAAAACAAACACACAACTGTCAGAAATAAAGGCGTGCAATTATCCAGTATAGGCACGTCGACTCACTACACAGGCACCTCGACCTGCTGCGTAGGCACAGTGACATGAAACGTAGGTGCATGTTTACAATCATAGGTGTGTTTCCTTTCCTGTATGATGATTTGTATGAAAAAAATCCACACAAATGTTAGTTTTCAGGGATGTGGGTCCCACCGGGTGTGCCAAAATGTGATGGTTATAATTCAAATATGCAAAATAAATGAAAGCAATACAAAACAACAAAGCAATTACCTTTCAAACACACACACAAACAAACCACACTTGATCGAGCATACCGAGATAGCACCCAATTCTCTTGTTGATTGCTCCTTGCTCTTTGCTATGTGGATTGCTCTATTCAACAAGCATAATTCGTGATCTCCCAAAGAATGATAATAGCAGTGTAAGTTTATTAAAATGAGAGATGCCTAGGAATGGAGAATGAACTTCTTTATATAGACCTATGAGACAATAGATCAACAGTTGAAGAAGACCAGAAAGATCAATGGTTGGGGAAGGTTGAGAGAATGTGCGCGAATCAAAGGACAAGTGTCTTACCTCTTTCATGAGTCATGGGAGTTAATAGATTTGATTGGAGAGTTGACTAGATAGATTGATCAGATGACTGAATTGATTGGTCTATTAACAAATTAGATTGATTTGTTAACTGACTTCATTGATCAGAGGACTGATTTGAATGATCAGATGACTGAATTGATTGATGAGTCAGCTCATTTGATTGATCTGTTAACTAAATAGACCAGAGGAAATTATGGTGGGTGAGGATAAATGGGAAATTAAATAAATAATTTATTTAATTTCATGTGCACATGGATAAATGAATTAAATATTAAATTAATTCATTTTGGAGGGAATAGATTATTTAAATAAATAATTTGAATTTATTTATTTAAAGTGGATGGAAATTTGATTTATTTAAATAAATAATTTTGATTTGTTTATTTAAATTAGAGGAATGATGATTTAATTAAATAATTTGGATTATTTAATTAATTAGAGGAATATGATGATATTTAATGAATTAATGAATTAATGTGGAATAGTTAAAATTAGGCTATTTGATGTAAATTTATGCGAATGCAGTGTGGTGATGTGAATTATGCGTTGGCAAATTTTAGGTGTCTACAATGCACACATGTGTTGTCACACTTGTCTTGAGTGAGTCCACATGTGTCACACCTTTGGAGGGGTAGTCAGAATTTTAGTCCTACTATCTCACCTCCTCAACCTTGCCTTTATATGTAAGGTCTCTATTGTCCTTTTGTATGCTCCACATTTTGATTATTGTATGACAGTTATTTGGCTTGTTTTGTGCAATTCAGCTTTGTGGAAGTTATTGGCTTCTTGCAAGTGATCTTCACTGCTCCAACATCTTTCACCCCATCACATTTGTTCCACTAGCCTTTCACCATCATTTCTCTCTCAGTTAATTAAAGTATCCCTTTTCACCACCCATCATTTTCTATCTTTTTCATCCTTGACATCCACCCTCTAACTAACTCTATTTGTTATCAGCAATCCCATTATCTTTTCCACCCATCCCTAATATTCTTGTCTCTTTTTAATCCATTTCAAGAGCACATTCATGTTCTTCTAACTCACCTATCCTCTCAAGGGGGCATCCTAAACCTAATAATCCAAAATCAAGGTTGACATTTGAATCTAAAATCCCTCCAAGTATTAAGTATCAAAACCAATCATCATCCAATCAACTTAATCAATCGAGTTCAATCAATGAAATCAATCTTAATCCATCTATAAAGCCTAAAATTAAAATATCAATGTTTGGAGCATGTAGTCACTAATGTCATCCCAAGTGCTTATATCTACTTTCTTTGAAACAACATTGCTTCTTCTACTCGCAATGCTATTTCAAAGAGGGGAAATGTAGACACTTAAAATCGACACATCTAACATCATGTCTAACATACCACTTTCGACACTCTCCTAAGAACATTCTAATCACATTCATCTAATCTCTAATTAGCATTTAACTTTTCTCTCATCGCCAAATTAATTAAATAAATTATATTTATTTAATTAAGCTAATTTTCATACCATCTCAACATTTTTTCACCACTGCTAATTTATTAAATAATTCATATTATTTAGTTAATTAGACTAATACTAATTCCATTTATTTGTTGGTGTTTCAATTCACACCTCTAGAATGCGAGTTGGAAACGGACAGCTATGTGCAGATAACCTGCTCTTCGAATTCAGAGGGGAAGTTCCCTCTTTGCTGATGATTGCTTTAAAGATAAATAAAATAAATTTGCCTATCTTTTTTATTCTCAACTGCAAGCACAAGTTTATAAAACTCTATCACTACAGCAGAGGTTTTTATTTTAACTTCTAACTACAGCTAGGCCTAAACTAAATGATGCTTTTGACAACCCAAGTAAATTCAGAGCTTAGGAATCAAAAGTAAACAGGGAATGATTTGTTAACACAAAAGCTCAAATAAACTTATTCCAGATCTCATCCGAAGACTCATTGTACTTTTTGTGATTGGGAAAATCAAATCAAAGGTAAAACATAAACTAAATGCATACAAACAAGAAGTTATACCTAGATAAGAAGACCCAATCTCATCAAAGGGAAAGAAGCTTTGCACCCAAGAGCTCCTAGATAAGATATACCCTAGTTGATGAATACAATGTGAAATGCTCTTATTCTAATTGCAACTCACAAGCTAGCTCATTAGACATTTGGACATGGTAACATTACTTGAAGATTGGATCCCAAAATGGGTTGGAGGATGTTGTATTTATAGAGATTTTGGAGGGATTTTGTCCAAGGGTTGAGATTGATTTGGGAGATCAATGGTGGAGGATGAAAGTGATGTGGAGGGCCTAGATTTCATCTTGGAGGATGGAGGGCTAGGAATAAATGTGAATCTTTTATTCATTTTTGGAAAAAAGGTGAATTACATGAGGTTGGGTGAGATGGAATATATGTGAATTAAAAATTCACATGGGGAAGGGTAAATGAATTAAAAATTCATTTGGGAATAAGTGGAGATAAATGACGCATGACATAGGTAAGGGGTTGTAAGAGGAATTAATTGTGATGTGGGATATATTTTAATAAAAAATTGACTTATGTGGATATATTCCAATTTTTTATTTGGAGGATGTGGGGAAGGGTGTTAAGTTGGATTTGACCATCTTAATGGGAGGTTTAAGACTAATTAAATAAGGTTGTATTTAATTAATCCTAAGGCTAGGATGAGGTAGGATAGGGTAGGCAATTAAATAGTAGCTATTTAATTACCTAGGATAGGGATAGGTCAATTAATAGGCTAAATTAATTAGTTAAACATGATTTAGCTAATTAATTGGATTTAGTGAGGAGGGAGAAATTGACCAAATAAATATTGCATATTTATTAAATCAATTGACTAAGGTTTGAACTATTGAATCAATGGAATAAATCTAATTATTGGGGATAGAATGATGAAAAATTAGGTATGAATGGATAATTAATTAAATAAAAAATTAATTAATTGATTAGAAGGGAAATTGGTATGTTTAGGGATGTCGGGAGTTGGTTCGACAATGAAGACAATTTTAGGTGTCTACATTTGCCCCTCTTTGACTTGGTGTCAGGACCTAGCAGGGAAGTGGTGTCAGGTCAGAGAAAGAATATGCCCCAGCTACCGGGAAGGAATAAGACGGGTGAGGGATGCCCCCTCAAGAGGTCACTAAAAAATAAAAAAATTTCAGGTGAGCTCTCGAAAGGACATGATGGGAGTGAAGTTTGGATAGAGAATGGAAAAAGAAGATGACGGGAAAAAAATGGACGAAAAAGGTTGTGATTTAGCACCCTGGAGGAGAAAAAGAGTGGGTGGAAAGATGACTTGGCATGCTATATTAAGACAAGTGGGCCCTAATAGTGCCACATTTGCACATATTGACTTGGTGAGAAGGAGCAGAGGAGAGATGGCAGAGTGCAACCCCTAATTCCTGCGACTTCGACATATTTCCGAGTGGTTCTGATCATTTGGTCGGGCATTGGAGGCTGGACCCCAGGTAGGGCCCAACCTTGGCTTTGTGATTTTTTAATTTTGTCGCATTTTTTGGGTTCAGGAATTGGGTTTTGTAATGGTGGCGCTATCGCAAGATCGCACAACACTAAAAGTATGCGGATTAGCGCCTCTGGATTCGCGCTATCCGCTAGGGTAGAATAGGGGTAGATTGGCACAAAATACTTAGCGTTTTGGTGCCATTGTCTGTATTGGTGCAATGTGCGCAGGGGTTACGGTTTTGGTGCTTTGGCACCAAATGGGTATTAGGGTAGCGCTATGTTCTAGGCTAGCGCTATTGTAAGTAGTGGCGCTATATTTAGGTTTAGCGTAATGTAGAGGATTAGCACAATATGTGATATATGCGCTATTGGGAGGATTGGTGCTATTCCTTAGATTATCGCCAAGTGGCAGGGCGGTGCCATTTGTTAAAATGGCGCAAAGTGGTTTGCGCAGTGGCACCATTTTTGAAAATGGCACAAAGTAGTTTGCGCAGTGGCACCATTTTTGAAAATGGCGCAAAGTAGTTTGCGGAGTGGCGCTATAATTTGAATTAGCACCTTGGGGGAGGTTTGGTAGTGCTATTGTTAGAAATGATGCAATGTATGGTCTGTTTTGGTGCAAAGTGTTTTTTGGATTTCAACATTAGAAGAAAAGAAGGGGTTTGGAAGAAGATAGGTAGATTTTTTATCAGAAAGTTGTGGATGCAGGATCTGGGTTCATTTATATTATACTCATGAGAGCGACGCGTGCCATCTGTGATGGCACTATTTGATCAGTTTGATGATGCCACCTAGGCTCGACTGGCTAGGTTAGGGCTTCTGACAGTTGCGTTGATGCCAGTGCTGCGAGCTCATAGAGATCTGATGACTGTGGTTGTAGAGCGATACCGGCCAGGGACCTGTACATTTTTGCTTCCTACTGGAGAGATTACTATCAATCTTGAGGATGTTTATTGCATCCTCAAGCTACCTATTCATGGCCGTCGGGTGACATACGACACGAGGAGGAGACGAAGGGCCTTGATCAGAGTATTTGGCCAAGATCACATTGTTTTATCAGCAGATAGGAGGGAGATGAGCTATGAGGGGACACTGGTGGCGAGTGCAGATTCCTTTGCCTTATTCTTGTGTGCATCAATTGGTGTAGTGATGCCCGATAGGAGGGGTAGGGGATTTCCAGTTGGATGGGGAGAGGTGATCGAGGGGATGGTCAGGCATGAGACCGTGTATGCCTAGGGACCGGTGATGTTGTCGCAGCTGTATCATGAGATGCATACAGTAGTCTATCACTATGATTCAGCCTTATCAGTCGAGGTTACTCTGCTGCATGTGTGGATTTGGGAGCATATTGTAGTTACTCGACCGAGGTGTGGGTACTATCACCATCTGTTTGAGGCCTTTGTGTTCCTGTATCGGGATGCTGAGTACACATATACTGGGCAGGTTCGGTATTGGCAGTGGGTGCTAGATGATGTCATTCAGGTGACCTGGTGGCCCTACATCGTAGTGGAGCCATGGCCAGATGATGATGTTCACTTGCCTTTTACTTCTTAGCAGTGCTATTTGATAGGTCGTGGAGACCACATGATTGACATGTATCTGCCATCGCGGGTTATGCGACAATTTGGGTTGCGGCAGGATCTTCCACAACAGATGACTATTTTTGTACGGACCTGCCGAGATGCGCATTTTTGGCCTACAACCATACAGCCGCGGGTTGCTCTGGAGGACTTTGCGGCTTTACAGTCGTTGCAGTGGGATTGGCAGAGCACTGTCAGGGATACAGGTACTACTCCTGCATATGAGACATGGTGGCAGATGTGGCGACCAACTTGATTTACTGATCTGACAGAGGAGGTAGTCCCTGCAGAGGAGGGACGGGATCAGGGGATGAGGATTCAGAGGATGATGGGGATGATGATTCTGATGGAGACGATTTCCTAGAGGAGGGTGAGGAGATCATTGCAGATTACCTCGTGGAGGTTGGAGGGGATGGAGAGGAGGAGGAGGTTGGGAGGGATGGTTAGCCGATGGATGTGCTGGCAGCGGCGGCAGCTGGACAGGTGCCCCAGCAACAGGTGAGACAGTAGGCACCTGTACAGCAGGTGCCTATTGAGCAGGTTCAGATTGGGGTGGTGCGACGGCAAGGAGGACCTTGGCAGCATGGGGGACAACCAAGGGTGGACAGGGGTGTTCTACCCCCACCACAGGTTTTGCTGCAGCAGTAGGCTGTCGCAGCAGGGCAACAGGTAGAGGAAGGCCCTTCAGGGATAGGTGGAGAGGCTAAGGTTTGAGGGCTCACACCCCATCGACAGTCGCGGAGTGGAGAGGAGGAGGTTGAGACTTTGCAAGCACAGGTAGCTAGCCTGCATGAGGCTTTAGAGAGCCGTGAGGCGGAGTTGGTTTAGTTGCGGGGGACAGTGGCTTTATTGGATGGCTCAGATGGATAGGTGGCTGCATTGTAGACACAATTATCCCAGGCTCAGGATGATATAGTGATTTTGACCAGAGAGCGACATGCGGCACTTGTGAGGGCATAGTAGGCAGATGCTACAGTGGGTAGTTTGCAGACTTTAGGTGCTGGTATGGCCCCAATTTTGACATTGATGCAGACACAGTTGTCTCAGGCATAGACACAGTCATATCAGTTACAAGGACAGTTGACTTAGGTACAGGGGCAGTTGTCTTAGGTACAGGGGCAGTTGGCAGAGGCCAGAGGATGGATGGATTATTATTAGGGCCTCTATTACATGGCAGTGCCGGTAGAGCAGTATGCACTGAGTTATAGTCAGGTCAGTGGATCGAGGGCATCTAGGTCTCACAGATCTAGATCGGTTCAGTCTGTGTAGAAGCCGATGGGTCCCCACATTACATGTGCCCCAGTAGGCTCCATAGGTTCAGGTTTGGCTGCAGCCACAGCCACCGACAGGACCGCAGCCACCACCAGGGCCAGGCTCTCCTAGTGCGTCAGAGAGAGGGTCCTCTATGTGATAGTTGTATCATGTTGGCCCTTAGAGGCATTATATCAGGACATTATATTTTTTGATGTGTATAAATGAGTGATGTATTTTTGTCGATGATGATATATGATATGATGCTGTTTGATGGCCTACTTGTTTATTTATGATGCTCTTATATGATGATGATGATGATGCTTATGTTGATGGATGCAGTATGCTTTGTGGATTTATGCTATGGATGTGTTGTGTTTATGCAGTTTATTATGTTTATGGATGTACCTATTGATGTAATATGATGGATGTAATGATGGTTAACTTATTTTGATATATGCATGGTTTGTGATTTATGGACTATGATGTAAGATGCAAATAAATGTTCAGATTAATAAACATTTATTATGGATGCAAAATGTAATGGAAATATATGTTTATCTTAATAAACACATGTTATGTATGGAAATATGGATATGCAACTAAATGTTTATTGATTATGATTATGCCATGTAACTAAATGATTTTAAAATGTACTTAAATGAAATGCAAATTAAATGATTATTATAAAGGAACCTAAATGATTATGATATGCGAATTAAATGATATGTAAGATGCAAACTACAGGATTCTAAAATGAACCTAATGAGGTGATATGCAACTAAAAGTTTCTAAAAAATGATTATGATATGCAAATAACAGATTCTAAAATGAACCTAAATGATTATGCAAATTAAATGATTATGATATGCAAAGTAAATGACTCTAAAATGCACTTAATGAAATGCAAATTAAATGATTATGATATGGAAACTAAATGAATCTAAAATGCACTTAATGAAATGCAAATTAAATGATTATGATATTGGGATGCAAACTAGGCGATATGGTGAGATGTAAACTAGGTGATATGCGAGATGATTAAGTCTTGATACACATGATGTTCTTTGTTGGACCCTGGGTGGTGAGGCTGTGGGATAGGGGAATAGGGCGGATGGATGGAGTACGTGTATGATTGGTTGCGGCTAGATTGAGGGGGGGGGTTGGGATGGTTAAATGAGGGAGTTGCTAGGTCAGGAAACACCATGTCATTGAGGGGGGATATGATTTGGTTCAGGATGTGTTGCATGGGAATAAGTTGGAGGAGTGGGATTAGTGAGGGGATTTGGTAGGGTGAGGGGGGGGAGAGGGTACGTGATTATGAAATCTAGGCCCAGATGGTATAGTTGATTAGGATGATGATTTGAGCTAGTAACAGTAGTTGCATAACATTAATTGAGAGAATTTCTTAGTTTACTATAGAAATGTAGGATACAGTTCACAAACGTATGAAATGACCTAGGTGATGATATATATCCCACGATTGCATGGATTGGACCCACAAACAATAGGGTGATTTCATGCATGCCCAAGGTAGTATAACCTTGCCTAGCCTAGGAAGGGGACTCATAGCGATGAGTGCTAATAGTACATATAAGGTTTTGATGCCTGTATATGTAAATGAGGCACATCATACTAGAACTGACCTAGGCTTCAAGATATGAATACTATTCTTGGAGTAATGAAACCAACCTATAAGCACAACATACAAAAATAATGACCGCGTCTACTCCAGGTGTTGTCTACCACTTACCATGATATAATGAGATAAAGGTAGCTTTGGAAATGACCTAGAGTGAGACGAAAAGATAAAAATCAATAATAAAAAAGACCAACGAAAAGATACAAATAGCCTTTGTGTGCTCTTGCCAAGATACGTGATGATAGAATGACAGATTCTTGTCCATTGTGGGAAAGATATATCCTAGGATGCAAATCAGTTGGATTTGGTTGGATAATTTTTGAAAGGTGGGCAAAAGGATAGTCAGGCCATGTGTAGGATTATAGTTGGTATGTTGATTGATGATTTTTGTGTTAGGGACTATGCTTCGAGTGTATACTTAGCATGTGTATCATTTATTGGGTCCAGGAAGCTCGGTGAATGGGGACCATCCAAATGGGTTGGACGGGTGCATCTTATGTACCTGAGTACTAGAAACTTCCTTCGTATTCCAGACTGCCTACATACCCTATGTCCACGGGATCAAGGTACTTTCAAGATGTGGGCGAAATGAATATGTAGTTCTGGTATGACTTGATGATGTGGGAATGGTTTAGGATGGGTGTGATGTTGAGAGTTGATTGATGTTGATGGTTGTGAGTTACAGTGAGATCGATGTATGGGGGTGATTTGCAGTGGATTGCTGGGAAGGATTTGCTTTGGATTTTGGAAATTTTGTATTGTTTTTGGATTTTTTGATTTTGTATTGTACAAAAGGGAGTTTACAAGGATCATCGTTCCATGAGTTAGCCTTGGGTAGGATACTATGAGGTAGGTGATGGGACTTGATGTTTCAGAATTCCAAGCCATGGGATGTGTGTGATATGGAGTGTTGCGACGGAAAGAGGTCTTATTAGATGGTAGAATTGGCCACTACACATGGCGTCTAAAATAGGTTTTCACCATGGTACTTATCCAAGGCGTCACCGAAGTGATTTTCACCATTGGAAGTTTTTTATTTCACTCGGGTTTTTCTTAATTTTTTAATTTTTTCTACTTTTTCTATTTTTTTGATTTTTTGATTGGGGTACTCGATGGGTTATGCATATAATTTCTTTAGATGTAAAATGTTCATAGGATCATCCAGAGGCTACCCCTCAGGTGTTGCAAGTTGGTATGCTCCTGATCCATAGCTGGCTATGATGACATAAGGCCTAGCCAATTGGGTTCAAACTTGCCTTTCTTAGGGCACTCCTGCAAGTTTTTCTGGTTCTCCATAAGGACAAGGTCACCTACTTCAAATTTTTAGTTTCTGATTCTCTTGTTATAGCTTCTTCTGAGGCGATTTTGATAGGCCTGCAGGTGGTTCAACACACTCAGATATTTCTCATCCAGTAATTCTAGTTGATGCAACCTTGCGACTCGGTATTCTTCATCATTGATTATGATTTGTAGGGATTCCCTTAGGGATGGGAGCTCGACCTCAATAGGTAAAATGACTTCAAATCCAAAGACGAGGGAAAATGGAGTGGCTCCTGTGGGGGTACGGATGCTTTTGCGATAGGTCCATAGGGCAAGGTTGAGTTGGAGGTGCCAGTCACGGCCAACTTTATTAACCGTCTTCTTTAGAATGCGGAGGATGGTTTTATTTGAAGCTTTGGCTTGACCGTTTCCTTGAGGGTAATATGGAGTGGAGAAGTGGTGCTAAATTTGGAATTTTTCACACAAAGTGCGAACTTCCTTGTTCTTGAATGGCTTTCCATTATCGGTGACGATGGAATGAGGGATACCATAGTGATAGATGATGTAATGGAGGATAAACTTGGATATCTGGGTTCTAGTGGTGAAGGTGAGTGGTATTGCTTCCACCCACTTAGTGAAGTATTCGGTAGTAATGATTATGAACTTATGGTGGATGATGGTGGATGGATTTTCCCTACGAGGTCGAGTCCCCACTGTGAGAAAGGCCAGGGCGTCATGATTGGTTGCAATTCCTGCACTGGTGTGTGAATGAGATCTCCATGCTGTTGACATGGTAGGCATTTTTTGATAAACCGTAGGTGTCTCGTTCCATTATTGGCCAATAGTATCCGGTCCTCAGGATCTTTTTAGCAAGAGCGGGTCCACTTGAATGTGCCCCACAGATGCCGGCATGTACCTCTTGCAAGACCACTTCAGCTTCCCTAGAGTCTAAACATCGTAAAAGCGTGCCCTCAAGACTCCTTTTGTATAGGGTATCTCCTACAAGGGTGAAGCGGGAGGCTCGGCGGATGAAAGATTTTTGTTGTGAGGTGGATAGGTTAGGAGGGATGATGTTATCATGGAGATATAGATAGGTTTCTTGATACCACGGGGATATAGGACCAATGACCTTGCACACTAGCTCTGATTGGGGAACATCATATGCTGGAATAGGGAGCTCCTCTATCAAGAACTCACACTTCTTGCTGTCTTTCTTCATGTCGACCAAGGATCCGATGGTGGCCATGGCATCTGTAGCTTTGTTGTTTAGCCTTGGGATTTGCTCAAAGTGGATGTCATCAAAGTAGTCTTTAAAGTCATTGACCATCTTTTTGTAAGGCAGGAGTTTATCATCCTTGGTCTTGTACTCATTGTTTACCTGTCGGATGACTAGTTGAGAGTCTCCATACACTGTCAGCTTCTCAATTTTCCATTTGATTGCCATTCAGAGACCTGTGATAAGGGCCTCATATTCTGCCACATTGTTGGTACATGGGAATGTGATTTTTAATGACTTGGGGATGGTGTCACCTTGAGGGGTAACAAATAGGATGCCTGCCCCTGAGCCTCTGTGTGTGTATGATCCATCGAAGTACATTTTCCATGTTTCTATTGCCAGTGTTATATTCAAGAAGGCTTCATCAGGGAACTCTACCAATGTAGGATGTTCTGTAGGAATGGGTGCTTCAGCCAGCTGATTAGCGATAACCTATCCCTTGATGGATTTTCTCTTAGTGTATTTAATGTCAAACTCAGTGAGGATCATGACCCATTTTGCCATTCTCCCAGTAAGAGCAGCTCTATTCAGCAGATACTTTAGTGGATCGATCTTGGCGATGATATTGGTTTTGTGAATGAGCATGTAGTGTCTTAGTTTTTGTGAAGTAAAGACCAGGGCTAGACATGCTCATTCAATTGGCATCTAGTTGAGCTTGTAGGATATCAGAGTGCGACTGATGTAATAGATGGCTCTTTCCTTTCCTTGCTCATCGTGTTGTGCTAATAAGGCTCCAATAGCTGTCTCTGTTGCTGAAATGTATAACAGGAGGGGTTCTCCTTATCTTGGTGGAGTTAGAACAGGGGGATTAGCTAGGTAATCTTTTAGCTGGTCAAAGGCGGCCTGACATTGAGTGTTCCAAATAAAAGATATATCTTTTTGTAGTAGATGTTGGAACGGTTGGCATTTATCGGCAAGTTGAGTAATGAACCGACGAATGGACTGGAGTTTCCCTTGCAGACTTCTCAGCTGTTTTAGTGTTTTAGGAGGAGGCATTTCAGTGATGGCCTTGACTTTTGTGGGATCTACCTTGATTCCTCTTCTGGAGACTATGTATCCCAAAAGTTTTCCGGAGGTGACCCCGAAGACACATTTCTTTGGATTCAGGCGAACATTGTATTGCTCTAATCAGTCGAAGATCTTTGCCAATACATCCAGTTGTTCCTCCCTTGTCTTTGATTTTCCTAGCAAGTCGTCCACATAATCTTCCATGATGTGGTGGAAAAGGTCATGGAAGATGACAGTCATGGCTCGTTGGTATGTGGCTCCAACATTCTTTAGGCCAAAAGGCATTACCACCCAGCAGTACGTTCCCCATGGACATATGAAGGCTGTCTTATGTTGGTCCTCTTCTGCGATCTAGATTTGGTTGTAACCTGAAAAGCCATCCATTAGGGATAACATCTTGTGTCCTACCGTAAGATCCATTATCATGTCAATGTTAGGCAACAGGAAGTCATCCTTTGGGCAGGCTTTGTTGAGATCTCAGAAGTCAATGCAGCAACAGATTCTTCCATCAGGTTTGGCTACTGGTACTAAGTTGGAAATACATTCAGGATAATCAATTGGTCGGATGAACCTGACATCCAGTAGTTTCTTCAGTTCTGCTTTGACTAGGAGGGCCACCTAGGGGTTCATTTTTCTGAGCTTTTGTTTCACTGGTTTGGCATCATGGCGTATTGCAAGATGATGGATGACCAAAGCGGGGTCAAGCCCTGGCATGTCTACATAAGTCCATGCAAAATTGTGATTTCTGCATTTAAAGAAGGCCAAGAATTTTTTTGCTCTTTTGCGCTAAGAGATTCTACCCTGAAGGTGATTTTCGGCTCTTCTTCTGTCCCAAGGTTCATCTCTTGAGCTGGCTCCACCAGGACAGGTGATCTGTCGGGGTATACCTTGTCTATCTCAGGAAGGCCCATGCTTCCATCTCCTAGCACCTCATGGAGGTTTTCACTAGGAGATACGTCTTTTGTTTTTACTTTTTTGGGATCTGACACTGCCACAGAGTGGTTTTCACCATCAGATCCATGTTTGATTTTTATATTTTTATGACTGGAAGCAGGGGTTGTCTCCCTGAAATAGGCAGCCATATTGAATTCCATGATGTATCCTGCTCTGTGATCTCTCAGGGGGAAGTGATCTCTAACCCCCATCATTTCAGCGATAGCTTCATCGTTTGGTGCTATGTCGAAGATAGGGGGTCCCCGTTGTTCCCAGTCTATGAGGTCCGGGTATACAAGGGGTAAGTCATTGGATGAAGAGGCTAGGGTGGTGACTGTGTATATGGTGCTTATGGATGAGTCAAAGAAATCGATGAAGTCACTAAAAGAGTCTTGATGGCCTGTTTCGTTGACATTATCAACTTCAAGGGAGACCGTAGTGACCTCGGCTAAGATACATTCGCCGGTAGTGAGGATACGTTGTCATTGACCGTATCCTAACCCTTGA
The DNA here is from genome assembly GCA_027924645.1 of Cunninghamia lanceolata. NCBI lineage: Eukaryota > Viridiplantae > Streptophyta > Pinopsida > Cupressales > Cupressaceae > Cunninghamia > Cunninghamia lanceolata. The sequence continues at coordinate 2,892,292 of BSBN01001368.1, forward strand.
GTATAGGGATTTCTGGTCACTTGGATTGGTTCCACAATCCCTTGTTCATGAAGGTCGATACCGCCTTGTCCTTTATAGCCTGTGTTTTTTACAATTTCTGACCCTTTACCATAGATTTCTGTTGGTATGGTGGGAGCTTCTTGCTCAGTTTCTTCATCCTTATATAGCCAGGATGATATGTCTTCGAGCACATCCTGATCCAGGAGATGTTTCTTCTTAAAGATGGGTGATGGTTTACACTTGATGACAACTGTGTTGGCTACTTCTGTCTTTGGGATGCCAAACATTTTAGGATTGGGTAATGTGCCCACACAAAAGGTACCATGTAGGTCGTATTCCCCACATCCCATGTCACTGAGCTTGATCTTGACTTCGGGCAGTGTAGGTGTTTGGGATGAAGTGGTGGCAATGTTGGCAGGGTCGATGTATGAGGTGGAAGTTGTAGGATTGGCTTTGGTGATGACTTTGTTATATGGATAGAAGGTGTGGTTATGGCCCTCCAAGAAACTACAATATTGGAAGGGGCGGGGTTCGGCGTAGATAGTTACTTCCGTGCCATTGTGGGGGAACTTGAGGCATTGATGGAATGTAGAGGGGACCGCTTGCATGGCATGGATCCATGGTCGGCTGAGAAGAATGTTATAGGGGAGATCAAGATCAAGGACCTGACATTTTGTTTCCATTATTTTTTGTCCCACTTGAATAGGGAGCTTGATAGTACCCTCAGATAGTCGTTCGGTGTCATCATATCCTTTGATTGTGATGCACTCACTGGTGTCTACAACCACATCTGTGTATCCCAAGTGTTTTAGTAATTTAAGAGTGCATATGTTTAGGCTGGAGCCACCATCTATTAAGACTCTTTTGATGATATGCTTGTGGATGCAGACTTTGATGTGTAAGGCGTCATTGTGTAAGTGTTCAGAAGCGAGAAGATCCTTTTCTGAAAATGTGAGATGATGAGGTGCGGCGATATGGCCCACCATGGCTTGGAATTGATTGATATTCAGGTTGGTAGGGACTTGGGTTTCCAAGAGTGCTTTGTCAAGGACTTCCTTATGAAGAGGTGATGTGCGGAGCAGCTCAAGTATGGATATTTGTGTAGGGGTCTTTCCTAGATGTTCTAGGAGGTTGTACTGATTGGTAGGCGATGGACGTGTGGTTGGATGAGGGGGTAGTGAGTCAAACATGGAGGTGGGGGTTTGATCAGTGGTAGGGGCCGTGCGGATGGATACGCATCCATGACGAGTTGTGACGGTGCAATTAGGTGCTTGAGCCTGAATGGTGATTGTGTTGACTTGGTTAAATGATGGTTCTATCTGCCCTACAATAGAGTCATAGGATGCAGGTGGTGGAGTGACATTGTAGGCTTGATTGGATGAGGAGGCCTTGTTGTGATTGGCAGTGGATCCTTGTAAGCTCTGAGATTAGCGTTTAGCGATGATTGGGTGCTTTGATCAAGGCTTACTTGATTTTAATCAATGAGGTCTTGCACACAATGTTTCAATTTCATGCAGTCAGCGGTTTTATGGCCCCACAATGCGGTGGTAGTCGCAATAATAATTTTTGTTGTACCAGGCAGCTTTGAGCTCATTCTCTTGACAAGGTTTAATAGGTGGGAGCATTATCAAACCTTTCTTGAGACATCTATCGAGGATATCCTCGATGGGTCCCCTTAAGGGTGTGAATTGTCTTCGAGCTTTGTTTTGTTTAAATTGCCCCCTTGGGTTATTTACATTAGCGATACATGTTGGATAGCTTTCACATCCATGACGTCGTCGTTCAAGGTGTTCTTGTTCTTCCCCCAATAGCGTGGCTTGTCGTTTGATTGCATGTTGGCATTGTTGTTTGTATTGGGGGTGTTGATATGGAGCTTGTTGTTGTTGTTGTTGTTGTTGGTCTTGTATTCATATAATTGGATTGAGCCCTTGGCGATGAGGTCCCGTTCTATGGTAGTACCTTTGTTGATGACTTCTTCAAAGGTAGACGCACAAAGGATCTATAAATGGAACCCTATTTCTTGATTGAGGTTAGTCACAAACATGGTGATGAGTTGTTTTTCAGGAATTGGCCAAGGGAGTTTGCTTGCTAAGCTTCTCCACCTCTGCAAGAAGGAAGTGAAAGATTCTCCACTTTTTTGTTTTGTGTTGCAAAGGTCTATCATAGATATTTCATGTTTGAAGTTATAGGAGAAATGGTTTACAAATTTTTCCACAAGCTCAAGGAAAGACCTAATGCCTGGGGGAAGATGTGTGAACCACTCAGCGGCTTGACCACCGAGGCTTCTTGGAAATAGTCTCATTAGATATGTATCGTTGTTTGAGACTTCTAAGAAAGTGAGGTAAAACTCCCTAAGATGATCCCTAGGGTCTCCTTTTCCCTTGTATTTGTCAAATTTAGGTGTTTCAAAATTCTTGGGGAAAGGGGTCATGTACAATGTCTGATCAAATGGATAGGGACAAATATCCTCAAAGGAATAATGCTTGTGTTTTCCCCTAGTTTGCATATCGTCTACCTTTTGGATCAAGGCCTGTACAACGGTTGTGAGATCCAGTGTTGATTGTGGTTGGGGTGTGTAGGTTTGCTGATGGATGAGGTGTTGGAGATTAGGTGGGGTTTGATGTTGGAGGTTTTGGGAGGTTGCATTTTGGTACTGTGGGGTGGTGTTTTGGTTAAGTTGTGCGAGTTGTTGTTGATAGGCGTGGATTTGTTGGAGAATATGGGGAGGTATTTGAGGGTTGGGATTATGATGTGTTGATGATGTTACGGGGTTTTGTATATACGTGAGATGAGATGGATTGAAATTGAATGGGTTGACATTAGATGGATTGATATGAGATGTGGTGACGTTAGATGGGTTGACATGAGATGGATTGATGTTGGATGGATTGGTCGTGTTGTGAGGTGGTTGTGAAAAGAATTGTCTCAAGTATGCTATGGTTTGCGGGTTAAGTGGAGGTACACTTGTGGAAGCACTTGCGTGCGTGAGGTTCCCTTGTATACCCAAGGTGATTTGCAGAATGGAAGAGTTTACGGTAGTTGTGGTGGTGGATGTGATGACGGGTTGGGAGGTGGTAGGATTGGAGACACTTGCGGGGATTGTAGATGTAGTAACATTAGAGCTTGTGGTGGTGGTAGATATGGTGGGAGTTTAGGTTTGTGAGATGATAGGTTGGGTGTTTGATGTAGATGGTTGGGAGGATGTGGTAGGATTGATGTTAGAGGTGGATGGTTGAGACGATGTCGTGTTGTGGGGTGGTTGGGCACCAATTTTGAGGAGGTAGTCAAGATATCTATTTGGATCCGACCTTAGGATTTTGTCAAGTAGGTCCATGCTATCGGTGTCTTGTGTAAAGCTCAAGACATCTAGATCATCTTGGGACATGGTGGGGACATTTTGTGGTGGTGGTTGCAAGAAATGGAAGGGATTTTCATTGGGATTATATGTCATGATTTGAAAGACCGTAGGTGGGTTGTATGTTTGGTTGATTGGTAGGTTGTTTTCATTGGTATTAGGCATTCCTATGCCCTTATATTGTCCAGAGTCTGCCATTTCTTGATTCTTTTTGTGTTGTGATCTAGTTATGGGCATGCATGTGTATGGATTTGATTTTCTTGAGGTGGATGAAAGGGGGATGTAGACCATAGAGAATCCGAATTGATTTGTTGGACCCAAAAGAGGATGTGGTAGTGGAATGGAAGATGAAAGGGTGATTGTAGCGTGATAAATGATAGATTTCTCACTTCTAAGATGATTCTCCAAAAAAGTGTCAATCTAGGGATGATAAGAGTGGATGGTATTGACTTTTTGCACAAATTTGGACCAAAAGGTAGATGATAGATGATGTTTGCTTGAGGATGATTTGATGGAAGGGATGTTGATGTTGATTTTAGATGGTGAAATTTTTAGATGAACTAGATGTTTGGTATGAGAGATTGGGATGATTTTTTTGAAAGGATTTGAAGGTCAATGAATTGAGCTTAGGTAAGATCTAGTTTTGTGTTGCACAAATGGATGTTTCTCTTTGTTTGGGTAGACTAATGACCTTACACAAAGAAGGATGATTATTACACTTGAAAGGTTGACTAATGACTCTCCAAGTAAAATATGATGAAAAAGAAGAAATCTAGATCTAGCTTTAGCTCAAAGGGATGACAAGTTTTTTGGTTGATGATTTTTTTTGATGGGTGTTTTGATTTGGAAAATTTTGGATATGTTTTTGGATTTTGGAATGGTTTTTTTTTTGTGACAAGGATATTTGTTTGGTCCAAAAGGTATACAAAGGTTAATGAGGTTGAATGGATATGAAACTGAGTGGATTTGATATAGCAAAGGGTCCAATGATTGATTCTCTAAGGTCAAAATGAAGGTATGATTTGGAAAATTTGAGGATAAAATGGATGAGGTACTGACAGATTTTTGGAAGGTGAATATGGATCATGGCAAAGCAGGTCTTAAAGATCACAATGGAATTTTCTCTAGTCTCAGGCAAGTCAATCTACAACTAGTGCCAATCCACAGGTGAAATGGCTCCAAAAGCAGATAGAGATGGTGCTGAAATAGGGTAGTGTTGGTCGAGGCTCTGAAAAAGATAGATTTTGATGGAAAATTTGGACTTGTTTTGATATGAAGTTTGGTCAAATGATTCTTATTGTCTCTTGGCAAGTTTCTTGAAAATAATCTAAGTACAATAACACACAATAACCAAGATTTTGTTTGTGAAAAGATGTGTGATTTTATTAAACAAGCACTTTGCACAACCTAAGGCGAAGAGAGGATAGTATTTGTTGAATCCCCTAGCTGTGCCTATTCAAAGAGGGTAGCTCCAGGATCTTGGAAGCACCAGCTCCTCCTTACAATTGCACTCACTTCTCATGCATACCAAGATCTGAGTTTCCATGAAGGCTTGTCCCTCACCAAACCTTAGGATTGTCCCTGCTACCTCGGCTAAGAACTGCATGAATCGGGGCCACTTCAAAGGTTTCCCTTCCGCGTCAACAAATAGAAGGTTTTTGGCTTCCTAAAACAAGGGTTCGTAGTAAGTGCATTCGTTTAAGTGGCCATACGTGCGGCACTGCTACTCTCCATTATGGAGTCTCCCAGCCTCCAAGGGTTATGCCTTGGAGGGTTTTTGGGGAGGTTGGCTGTCGGTATGACACAACAACACCTGTTGCTTGTGACTTTCGTCACAAACACATTATTTTATATAGTGGCTTGAAAGAGCTTGGCTTTAGCTTGTTGCCGCTTGGGTCGTTCCCACCTTTCGAAGCGGGGTGCAAGACCCTCTAAAGGATTAACAAAAGCAACACAACCACAAAAATACTTTTGATCCCCAAGTTCATACAAGGATGCGAGGGGAGAGCATACATATATTTTGTGCTTGCATCACACTAAACAAGGTTCATTTTAGTTCTTTGGATTATGTTTAGGGTGATTTATACAAGTGTTGTGAGAAGCTTTTGAATCCCAAGGTCACCAATGGTGCAAGGGAAGAGCATACACTTTTCACACTACAAACAAAATCACGAAAACACTTCACACAAATTGGATTTGTTTTCTTGTTTAGATGAGTGAAAAATGTAGATTGTTGTTCTTTTTAATCCAATGAGTTTATTGATGCACTTTGTGGTTCTTTTTAAAGCCCGAAATCAAAATGTTTGTGGATTTGTTGGCAAACACGTGTGAATTTTAGAGCACCGAATTCAAATATTTTCTAAGCTAAGGCACACACAAAGATTTGTTTGTTGGTTGTTGATCAATTTCAAAATGTTGTTTAAGCTAACATGCAAGGGTTCTTTTTAATTCCCAATTGAAGTGTTTGTTTTAAACTAAAGATAAACACCCTACAAAAATTTGTTAGTGGCTGTAAAATGATGTTGATGACCTGCAAACAACTTATCAGTCCCTGCACAGAACACAAAGTCAGTCTATAAAAATAGCGCTAAAACAGAGACCAAATGACGCCACTGCAGACTGCAATAGCGCTACTGATAGAAACTGACAAAAACTGACAGAAAACCTAACACCCTAGACAAATAGCGCTGATGTACATCCCGACAGCACTAATTTACAAAATGGCGCTAGAACAAAATATAGAATACACCAAAATACAAGATAGCGCTAATACAATACACATAAGGTGCTAGAACACTAAATAGCGCTAATATGAGATACATAAGGCACTAAAATACTAAATAGCGCTAATAGGGATATGACAAAGTGCCACTGCGCGTGTGGTTAAAGGGTCTGGTCATGGTTGAAAATAGCGCTGATACGAGCCTGAACTGGTCCGTCCTGCAAAACAGAGGCCTTCCTAACCAAAATAGAGGGTTAGGCTGCACATAGGAGAGGTCCTGTTAGTCTTGTTAGTCTAACAAATGGAAAACAAGACAACATAAAAGCCAAAATACATGTTTGGTCTTTAGGAAAATTTTGGCATGACCTCCCCCTCTCCGTTCAAGATTCCTACAAAAATAGAGTACAGAAAAGCCAAGAAAATAGAAGGAAGACAAAGAAAATTGGACAGATTTGTGAGTGAAAGTTAGAAGAGAAAATGCTCTGCCAAATAACGCTAAAACAGTAAATAGCGCCAAAACGCGCCAAAGATAGCGCCACTGCGCAAGGTAGATAGCGCCAGGCCTGCAAAAACATGTCTCCAAAACAAAAACTCACAAAAAAAAAAAGTTATGGACCTTGTGGGTCCCACCGGGCGTGCCAATGTGATTGGAAAAATTAAATCAAAAGTAAAACATAAACTAAATGCATACAAACAAGAAGTTATACCTAAATAAGAAGACCCAATCTCATTAAAGGGCAAGAAGCTTTGCACCCAAGAGCTCCTAGATAAGATATACCCTAGTTGATAAATACAATGTGAATGCTCTTATTCTAATTGCAACTCACAAGCTAGCTTATTAGACATTTGGACATGGTAACATTACTTGAAGATTGGATCCCAAAATGGGTTGGAGGATGTTGTATTTATAGAGATTTTGGAGGGATTTTGATCCAAGGGTTGAGATTGATTTGGGAGATCAATGGTGGAGGATGAAAGTGATGTGGAGGGCCTAGACATCTTGGAGGATGGAGGGCTAGGAATAAATGTAAATTTTTTATTCATTTTTGGGAAAAGGGTGAATTAAATGAAGTTGGGTAAGATGGAATATATGTGAATTAAAAATTCACATGGAGAAGGATAAATGAATTAAAAATTAATTTGGGGATAAGTGGAGATAAATGAGGCATGGCATAGGTTAGGGGTTGTAAGAGGAATTAATTGTGATGTGAGATATATTTTAATAAAAAATTGACTTATGTGGATATATACCAATTTTTTATTTGGAGGATATGGGGAAAGGTGTTAAGTTGGATTTGACCATCTTAATGGGAGGTTTAAGATTAATTAAATAAGGTTGTATTTAATTAATCCTAAGGCTAGGATGAGGTAGGCTAGGGTAGGCAATTAAATAATAGCTATTTAATTACCTAGGATAGGGATATGTCAATTAATAGGCTGAATTAATTAGTTAAACATGATTTAGCTAATTAATTAGATTTAGTGAGGAGGGAGAAATTGACCAAATAAATATTGCATATTTATTAAATCAATTGGCTAAGGTTTGAACTATTGAATTAATGGAATTAATCCAATTATTGGAGATAGAATGATGAAAAATTGGGTGATGAAGGGATAATTAATTAAATAAAAATTTAATTAATTGATTAGAAGGGAAATTGGTATGTTTAGGGATGTCGGGAGTCAGTTCGATGATGAAGACAATTTTAGGTGTACACTTTTAAGATGTAAACTGAAAGAAAGAATATGAAAGCAAAACATGACGTTAACTAAATGAACATCAGACAGAGAATTAGAGCAATAGAAGGTGTGGGATTTCCTTTCTTAATATCAAAAAGCTATTACAACTCCAAGACAACAGTATTGCAGCAAAGACATGCATACAATATGCAATCAAACATTGGATTACAAATTACACAAGGTGAACAAGCACTTGAATAACAATTTGCAGGCAAGAATAGGCTCAGCAAATTATGCTATCACAATTACAGTTCCTAAACAATGGGAGAGGCTACCCTTATTTATACACAAATCAAAGGAGTAGGGAACCCTAAAATCTCCTTGATCCTAGCTAACTAACTTGCAAATCGCAAGCTTTATTTCTATTCTAGACAAAAGATTCTCCTAACACCCACTTTAAAACAATTTGATTTAAAGCAAAGAAAGCTCCAACTATTACAAAGTAATTTTTTTATTTAAAGAATGGATAAGCTTTGAATGAAAGAAAATGCTTTAAATCGAAAAAGCATTGAGTTAACTGCCGCTTTTTAGTTCCATCCTTATCTATATTGCTGCTCCATTGGTGACATCACCCACTGATATATAATTTTTTTTTAACTCTCAACATCCAAAGTTCTTATAACATTGCTTCTCTTTTAGCCACTTTGGAGTAATTCTTTTCCAATATTTTTTCCTTATCATTGTGTCACACCTTCTTGCATTCTTTAATAGAAATGATGAAGATCTCCTTCCATGATGGTATTGAGAAACATTTCTCAATGTCATCAGGCCTGCAGCTGTAGAGTACACGCCCATCTATTGATTGGATTTCCTTTGTAACTTTGTAATGCTTAGTACAAGCAATTACAAATTCAATGCTTTGCACTGTGACGGGGAATGAAGTTGCTGCCAACAACTCAGAGTGACTTAGATTCCTGATGGCAATATTTCCTGCATCTTCTAATGCATACAAATTGAATATTGGAAGCACCTTATGCAAATCTGTCTTGACGGTTCTCAGGTAATCATGAACCAACGTCGTTTTAGGCTTGATTTCTATTGGAGGGTACTGCATACTGAAAAACTTGAAGAATGCCTGTGAACACACCTATGTTTGGAAATATTTTACATAAAAGGCTAAAAATTCTTTGCTGATTTCTTTTAAAAAGTAGCTCTTGAGAGAAAATTTGGCACGTGGGTTTTGTAGACAATCTCATTTTGAAGCAACCTAGATCATCAGATTTTGAAAAAGCAGAGGATTGCTCAAAAAAATAGCAAAAAAGTAGATTTTAGGAAAACTAAAATTTTCCAATATTCAAGAGGTTGTGATTCCGGATGAACCCATTTCGATGAAAACTGAAAAAGCTCTGGCTCTATTTCTAAAAAATGATGCCCTAAAAAAATGGACTTTGAAAAAGTGTGCCTCTGTGCTTCCCAATCCCAAAACCACGAAGAACACTGAAAAAGCACTCTGTTTGGGTTCTCAAATCTTCATGAGAAGAAAATGATGCTCTTCTTTCTTTGGATGCAACCTGCAAAAATAATGAATAATGGAGGCCAAAAGCTTGTTTTTATAGAACTTAGGACAAAAAAGCTACTTTCTTTATGAAAGCATAAAGTTTGAAGCTTATCCGTGAAGATAGCAACTCTTTGAGAAAAAATCCAAGTTGATATGCTTGCATAGGATGAATCCCTATTTTATAGCTGCCTATGGCTCATGTGTGAGGATGATAAAAAGCTTCTTCTTTCATGATGTCATCAAACATGCGAAGTTGCAAAAGTGTTAGCCAAATTTCCTTCGTTTTGAAACTTTTGCACTCGATCTGACTCCAACGTGGCCTACCTCTGATTTCAACAAGATGGCAAACTATCACCGTTGACTGAAAAAGCTGACTGATCATGGCATTTTGAAGTTTTATCAATTCTGATTTGATCCCCAACCTCCAATTGACGATCTGACGACATTTGATTGCAATTTTGATTTCTAGAAACCATCACTGGATGAAGATCAGGAAATGGCTTGAAGGTGGCGTCGTCGGAACATGAAAATTTCTATCTCTAGAGAACCCAGGCGCCCTCACTGGATAGGGCCGCCTAACATCCCATCCCTTAGTCAATTTTCGACAATTTTCAACTTTGCTTATTTTTCATTTTTCATGCGCGCTCTGGTGACTGTGAGCTCCTGTTTGGATGTTGAATCTCGCCTACCAGAACAAAATAGAGACTGATGGTCAGGCAATCAGGTAAGCCTGATGAAAACTGAATTGATTATACCTTCTACCTACTTCAGAAACTGGATCAGACTAATTTTCTGTGAATCTGACCAGGCTGATGGAGAAAGATTTGCAATTTTCTAGAAAAATACTGAAAAAATAATCTAACTCTAGGAAGATTGAGAGCATCTAGCCTCCAGGGGCGCTTGGGTTTTCATACCTTAGAAATTTTTTGAAAATTTTAAAATTTTCTGTCATTTCTCCATTTTGCGTGTCGCAGGTCCCGTTTGATCTTCGTTTCTAGCCATCTGGCTGACTGTTGATGTTGAATGAGAGGTTATCTAGATAGCCTAAGCATATCTGAGATGAATCCCAGCTTTTCTGGGCCTGTCGACTGAATTTGACTGATTTTAACCATCAAAAGCGGGCTAACGAGGCCTTTTTAACTTTTTTGAAAAATGCCAAAAAAATTCTATCTCTGGGTAGACTGGGTACCTCTAGCCTCCAGGGGTGCCTAGGAAACCTAGACTTAGCCAAATTTTGGCTTCTTTCAACTTTTCTTTGTTTTCTGGATTCATCATGCTTCGTTTTTCATTCTTCGTCGATTGTCAGTTGCTCAACAGTTCTTCACCCTCTGAACAACACTGAAATATTGAAACTAACCCCTGGCAGATGAGCTTCCTCCATTAATGGCCTCGAAGTTCATGCTTCACCTTCTAAAAAAGTAGAATTGACCTAGTAGAGAAAACTCAACCTTTTGCAGATTCTATCTAGACCACCTTGATCGTGAAGCAATATCAGCCAATCAGAATCAGATAGGACTCCTAAATCAGATATTCTATTTTTAGAAAATTTTGCTAGCATCCATATCTCAAGAAACCTAGAAAACCTAAATTTGACATCTATTTTTAGAAACTTTCTATTTTTAGAAATTTTGACTTTTTTGACGACAAATTTTCTAGACTCTCACAAAATGCCTTACTGAAGAATTTTTTTTGATTTGGCACAACAATTGGCTCTGTCTGGGGACCATGTCGGATACTTATGGCATATGAGAACTAATAATTTCTAGACTTTCTAGCTTAGACCAGTGTCTTATCCATTGGGCAATAGAGTCAGGACATTTTCCTAATCACCTAGAACAAGACTTTTTCTCTGAAATCACCTAAGAGTTGGAACTTCCCAGACACACAAAAACATGACAAAACATGATGCATCTAAGAAACACATTACGGAAAGGGGAAACACATTACAACATAAGACACACACAAACGCTCTTTTGAGCAAGGACAAGAAGAACAAAAACTATTACACAAAACCATCAACTAGTTCAAAAAAATATAAGCCTTTTCTCTTGAGCTGTGAAATTTGTCTTGGCAACACATAGCCTTTCTTCCTCTGCAACACCTTCTCAAAGAGCCATGATTCCGGTGGGTAGTCACGATCATGCCATGAGAAGTTCATGATGAACTGATTGATATGCATTAGCTCTAGTTGATCATCTTCTTCCATAGTAAAAAGCGTCTGCAACACATGAAGGTACATAACCTCTTTTTGAAGATATGGAGCAAGGTCTTGTGGCCAAAGTATGCTTGTGGGAATGGTAACTACCACATATAGAACTTGACGTTCTTCATTTATATCTTCAACATACGCAACCTTGAACTCAGTCAATGTATCATCCTCTAAAAAAGGTCGAAGCTACTCATACAAAATCTCCATCATCAGTTCTTGGATTACCAGATCCACAACTGTTATCATCAATTTATCTAGTAATGCAGGTACTTCTTCATCATTCTTAATGGTCATGTCTTTGTCCATCCAATCCTCAGAATCTGAATGTGATAAATCATCAAGATCTGAATCTTCAAGCACCTGATCATTATTAAAGTACACTTGATGGATAACATCTTCACCTAGTAGTTCACTTCGCCATCCATCATTTTGAATTCCATCAACCTCCATAGAGCAATCTTCTTCAATAAACATATCCTTGAGACCATGAATGTGGATATTTGGTAGCATCTCATCTTTAGTAACCATGTACCTTTCTTCTTCTGATAGGCAAGCATGATCAAAGACAGATTATTCTAAGCTTTGTGTTTCTTCTTCATCTACTTGATTGATTTGACATATGGAATATCTCACCACACACTTGTTGAGGATTTCTAATTTTTCCATATGATTCTCTTCAGTGACCAATACTTAATATTCCATGAGCTTTTATTCTCCACAAGCCTCTTCATATGTTGCATTTTGTGTTGACTTTATCATATTTGTGATGTTTATTTCTTGTACAGGTTCATGGATAACTTCTGAAAGTTTAGCATCATCTTCTTCACTAGTGTGTATGAAAACTTCTTGAGATAAAGATGAAGATGGGCTAAAATGCAAAAGAAAATTTACAATATCCTCTACTAAAGAATCACTCTCCAAGTGATGTAGAAAATTGTCGAGATCCAATGATGAATCTCCCATATGATCTTCAGTTTTGAGAAATTCCTCCAATGATGAATCATCTTCAAAATGAAGAAGATCTTGTTCTTGCTCCAATTGCAATGCTTCTTTGGTCTCTTCTCCTTTGAATGTATCTGACACATGTTCTTCAAACCAACCTTCAAAAGATGAGAAGAATAAATTGGATTCACAATTGCTCTCTGCAGCATATTTGATCTCTTCCTTGTAATTTTGCTCTTGAGAAGATTGTTGCACTTCTTCCTCAGAGAAAGTATGCAAGTTGTGCATTTCTTTAGGTTCTTCCATCAACGATCCTTCTTCATATTCTAAGAAATTATGCAAATTTTTAGCTTCCGATGAACATTCATGTTCCATATGCAGACACATGATGTCACTTGAAATAGAGTTAGGAAAATGATCCCTTCTGATATTTGATTTACACTGGTAAAATCCCTTCATATAGCCATCATCAGATTCGTCAAAGAGACGTTCAGGATTATCCAAAAATCCTTGATTTTCATTTGATGCTTTTAATATTTGCATGAATCTTCTCCTCTCTGAGCAACTTTCTCCATCATGTCTATTTGTTGCATGGAATAAGCAATAGATTTGTACCACAGAAGACACATCCGCTACTTGACGCACATGTGAAGTAGGTTGATCAATGACATAGTTAATGAAAGAATCCTATATTTTTGAAGGAGATGAAACTTGTCGAAGTGGTACAATGATCAAGGGTACTACTGGCTTGATTGAATCTCTTTGTATCTTTCCCGAGGTGATCATGTGATTCTCTAATTCGACAGCATACTCCTAAGCTTCTTGGAGTTCTATAGCGTGTCTTAGCTTGAGATAGAAAGAAACTTCTAAAGATTGTGCATTGGTGAAGCAACTTATCAGAATTTATGATGAAGGCTTCAAGGTGTTTGCAACTTTTCCAATCAGATGGTTGAATCTGGCCACGAACTCTTGGATCGGCTCACTTCTATCTTTCTTGATGTTTGAGAGTTGTGCAAACAAGACATGATTGTTTTCTGCAGGCTTGAAACGGGCGAGAAATTTCTCCCTCAGCAACTCCCAACTTGTGATAGAGTTAACAGCGAGGTGATTAAACCATTCAACTATTGAGCTTTGCAATGATTCCACAAACAAACGCACTACAACATCTTCATGTGCAACACCAAGAATCCCACAGGCGGTGGTGAAGGCAGAAATGTGCTCATCAGGATGCTGCTTGCCATCACCATGAAACTTCAGAAAACCTTTTCTTCATTAGGGGAAATTTGCATGTAAAATGGGCCTCCTAAGAAACTCTTAAAAAATAAAACACATCTCAAATAATATAAATTACTTAATTATAAATAAATAAAAATTAGTTAACTACATGAGTTAAGGGAGTCACATATTTCTATTATAAATGCTTTAAGAACTCAAGTTCTCTTTTCTTTTTATATTATTTCTTTTTTTGTTTTATTTTCTCTTTAAAAAATCTTTTATCTTAAACTTATGTTTCTAAAAGCAAAACTTTCTAAATTTAAAAAAAACACTTCATGCTTTAAACTTCATGCTTTAACTACAATAGATTTTTTATTTTTCTTTTAAGATATAAATATAAATGTTTTTCTTTTTCATATTTTTTACTTTTTTTCATTTTTTTTCACAAAATAATTTTTTTGAGTATTTGTTATTTTTTTTTTCACACAATAACTTTTAAATATTTTTTTCTTTACTATTTCTTAGCTTTTTATTTTTCTTTCACAAAATATTTTTTTTAATGAGTATTTGTTAGTTTTTAATTTTTTTTACAAAATAACTTTTAAATATTTCTCTAGTATTTTTTAGCTTTTTATTTTTCTTTAGTACAAGCATGCATTAAAACTTAAGTTCAAATATTCCAAACTTCGAACACACTCATAAAGTGGGTGCTAAATTTATAAAACACGGTAAAGTTTAAATACACACATTAGACAAAGTGAATGCCCAAATTCACACATAGAAAGTGAACATGTGCCAAATTTTAAATATGCTTCATGCACAAAGTTAGTTCAATCACACACAAGTAAACACTCGAGTTCAAATATGCCAAAGAACAAATACACACAAAGTGAATGCTAAAGCTAAAGCACACTCTTCACACAATGTTAGTTCAATCACCTCACACATAGTTGATTCAAACACACACTTCATACATATATGTTTTTTAAAAGTTTTGTGCAATGCTTGGTCAATAGGAAATTAGTAATCCTACATTATTTAGGTACTGCACGGTTCACCCAATCTCTTGATTGCTTAGAATTTATTTAGTTCATTCACGATTTACGATATACTTATGTGATTATTCATTTAATACCACTCAAATATTTTTATTTGCAAAAAAAAATTGAATTTCTTATTGTATTTATAGCCTTGTCTACCAACAACTACATGTAATGACTTTCCATAAAAATAAAAATATAAACTATTTAATGATAGGCCTATAAATATTTGTGCCTATCGGCCATTTGATAGCACCTTTGGTGACAAGATATCAGATAAGGATCGTTGCATGCTTCTTTCCACATGACCTCTCACAAAGGTTTTTTCTCGAAGTATGAAGAGTATGACGGTGGAAAGGTGTATCTGGGTGATGACTCTCACCTAAATATTGTTGGCCATGGAAGAGTCAAGATCAGATTCCCTGATGGTAGAGTGAAGGGGATTGATGGTGTGTTGCATATCCCAGGTTTGGCATGAAACCTACTCTTGGTGAGTAAACTTGGAGATTCAGGTGTGCAGGTTGTTTTCTTGAATGGAGGATGGAAGATGACAAGAGGATCTATGGTGCTTGCCAAGGGTGTTAGGATTGGCACCTTGTACAATCTAGATGCATGCACTATACAGTGCAATAGTTCTTTTGTGAAAGTGAAGAGTATACCTTTGGATTCTTCATTCTCATCATCGGATAGAGTAGCAAAAAACTCTATAGCATCTACATCTGATGGTCATTCTTTTTGGGTACCGAAGAGTGCTTATTCCTTGGAAATGAAGCTTACTACTGAGAAAATAGTGTTGTGGCACCAAAGACTTGGTCACATAGGTGAAAAGGATCTTAGAACCCTTAAATCAAAGAGCCTTGTTGAAGGCCTTGATGATTGTAATATTGAGTTCGACTTTCAAATGCGAACATTCACTTATAGAAAGCAACACCGTGTTTCATTTTACAAAAGTTCTCATAAGTCTTTTGGGTTATTGGATTATGTGCACGCAAATGTATTTGATCATGTGAATGTTCCTTCATTAGATAGATCTATGTATTTTGTCTCATTCATAGATGACTACAGTAGGACATTTGTTTACTTTCTCAGAATCAAATCTGAAGGCTTTAGTCGGTTTAAGGATTTTAAAGCCTTTGTTAAAATTAGACTTGTAGAAATATTAAGTGTTTGAGGACTAATAATGGCGGTGAGTTCTATTTGGTAGAATTTGACAGGTTTTGTAAGGACCATGGGATTGAAAGACACAAGACAACTCCATACACACCACAACAAAATGGAGTTGTAGAGAGGATGAATGAAACGATGATGGAGAGGGCTAGGAGTATGTTGAGTGGTGGCGGTCTTGAACAGAAGTTCTGGGCTGAAGTAGTGGCCACTGCATGTTATTTAATTAACAGATCTCCTACATCAATGCTTGTTGAAAAGACACCCATGGAGGTGTGGTCTAGTAAAAATCCTTTGATGAGACATCTCAGAGTATTTGGTTGTGAAGCTTACGCTCACGTTCCTATTGAGAAGAGATCTAAGTTGGAAAACAAGGCAGTGAAGTGTATCTTCAACAGTTATGGAATCAGTGTGAAGGGGTACAAGCTTTGGGATCCAGTTACACAGAAGGTTTCTCTATAGTTAGAAGTGTTATCTTTACAGAGATGAAACCATCCTCAGTTGAGCTACAACTAGAGAAAGAGGAGAAAAAGGACATAGTTCAAGTGCCATCTACTCCTACTAGAAGTGAACTATGCACTCATGTTGGACCTGTTGACATGAGGAGATCTCAAGTATCTATGAAAGTTCTGAAGAAGAAGAACCTCCACCTCAGCAATTGAGGAGGTCTACGCATGTTAGGCAGAAACTGAAAAGGTTTGATTATTCACTGGAAAGGTTTGGATATTCAATGTTGGATTCCAGTTGTATTTTTGCTTTGATTACTAACACTAATGAGCCTAGGGCTATTAGAGAGGCTATATGTATGCATAATGCAGATTCCTAGATGACAGCCATGGAAGAAGAGATGGCTACATTAAAGAAAATAATACTTGGGATTTAGTACTGTTTCTGAAGGGACGGAAGCCTGTTGGATGTAAATGGGTGTTCAAGTTAAGATCTGGTCCAGATGGTAGTTTTGAGAAGCATAAGGCACGGTTGGTCACAAAGGGTTATTCCCAGGTTGAGGGAATTGATTATGGGGAGATTTTCTCTCATGTGGTGAAGCTAACATCTATATGGTTCTTATTGTCACTTACAAGAGTGTATGATCTAGAAGTGGAACAAATGGATGTGAAGACAATGTTCCTTCATGGTGATTTGGAGGAAGAAATATATGTGAAGCAGTCAGAGCAGTTTGTTGTTAAAGTTAATGAAGATCTGGTATGTAAGTTAAGAAAATATCTTTATGGTTTGAAACAATCTCCTAGGATGTGCTATCAAAAGTTTGAAACCTATGTGTTGTCGATTGGATTTCTGATATCTAAATCTGACCATTGTGTTTATTATAAATCTAAAAATGGTTGCATTCTTATCATAGTCCTGTATGTGGATGATATGTTTTTTATTGGGAATGGTAGAAGTATGATTTCATATTTGAAGTCTCACTTGTCATCACAGTTCAAGATGAAAGATTTAGGTGCAGCAAGATATATTCTTGGGATTGAGATCAGAAGATATATAGCTAACATAAAGCTTTGGTTAACTCAAAGCAAGTATGTGAACTCAGTGTTGGAGGAATTCATCATGTTGACTTGTAAACAATTAGTTGTTCCAGTTATGTAGGGGACAAAGCTTTCTGTTGAGGATTGTCCAAAATCTCCTACTGAGATGGAGAACATGACCAGAGTACCATATACAAGTGTTGTTGGTAGCCTTATTTTGCTATGGTCTATACAAGGCCACACATTGTCCAAGCAGTGGGAGTCCCTATTCGATTTAGGGCTAAACTTGGATGGGTACATTGGGATGCGGTAAAAAGGGTTTTCAAATATTTGAGGGGTACTTCCTGATGCAAGAGCATCCATGGTCAATGGCAATCTTGTATCACCAAAAATATTGTTATTTTAATTTGGTTTGTTTTCAATAAGGTTTGTGGGCTTTGGGAAATAATATTTTTAATTTGCAACAAATGTAATTTCCTTTGGGTGCAATTGTAAATGTAATTTTGGTGGGATTTGACTAATTTTGTCATAAGTGGGGCTGCCAAGAATCTTGGAATTGATTTCCAAGAGGTGGGGCCAGAAGCTTTGCATGTTGTTGCATGTCTGGGTCGAAATTATGAGACCCAGTCTCGGTAAAATGAGCATAACTTTCTCATATATTATTAAAATTAAGAAATTTAAAATGTTCTAGAAAGATGGGAAGGAGATACATGAAACCCATAAACCCTTTTAGAAAATACAAAAAATTAAGGGATAGATGACAGGTTAGAAGTGACGGGTTTTTTCTTGTGGATTTGGAGATGTTGTTTTGAGAAACCAATAATGGTTTTCTTCTCACACAATTTCTACATATTGAGGATTGCTCATTTGGGAGAGAGAGATTTTGGATGAAGATATTTGCATAGCCAGATGCTGCCAATATGAGTCCAGATTGATGAAGACAAAAATTTGTTGCAAGTGTGGATTGTATCTCTCAGAAGCTCGTATGCTTCCATGTTTTGTAATGAAATTTTAGATTGAATAAATATTATTGTGCATAATTCTCTTCTTCTATTTGTTGTTCCATTTTATTTTCAGCCTTCTTTCAGAGGCTTGTGAAGTGTTTTGTTGTAGATTTGAAAGGGAGAGTATCCCTCTGCGTCACTTCCGAGTATTCATTATGCTTTCATGGTTATCCTACTAGACCTTTGCATTCAGTGAATATTCAAAGATATGTTGATTCAGATTGGGCAGGCGATATTGACAACAGAAGATCCACCAGTGGATATGTTTTTCTAATGAATGGTGGTGCAATAAGTTGGATGAGTAAGTGACAAGTTGTAGTTGCTTTGTCCTCTACCGAAGCATAGTACATGGATGTAACTCATGCTTGTAAGGAAACCATTTGGCTTAAGAGGTTGTGTCCAGATATTGGTTTTGATGGATAACATATTACTATCTGTTGTGACAGTTAGAGTGTCATTTGTTTAGCACATTGATGTACAGTTTCACTTTGCTCGAGATATGGTGGAAGATGGAAAGGTACAGTTGGAGAAAGTTGACACTTTGGTGAATGTTGCAGATACACTAAGAAGGCTATTGAGCATAGAGAAATTTAGATGGTGTTCAAGTTCCATGGGCCTTGAGGCCTAATCAGCTAGCTACTATAGACTCTTGATAGGTCTTCAACAAGTGGGAGAATGTTGGGATTAAGGTGTCTCAACCTTAGACTCCTTTCTGGTGTTTCCTACTTTTTTTTTGTTTTTTGTTGAGAAAAACAGGGAGTGCCACCTTGGTTGACCTTAGGTCTTGTTTAGCAGGTTTCTATTGTAGGAAGTTATTGTTTATAACAAATCTTATCCTTATCTCTTTGGAGTGCCCATGACAAGGATATGCTTTGTTTTTTTAGAAATTTGATTTGGATAAGATTTTCAAGTTGGAAAATATTCCTCTTTGGGAAATAGGTGCCTAGAAAAGATAGGATAAGCTTTTCTGGCTTTAAAACATATTTGAAAGTGGATGCTTTGTATGCTTTTGAAGAGGAGTTGGTGGAGAAATCTAAGCCAACTTTTTGAGGGCGAATTGCTTTTGTAGCTCTTGCATTATGTTGTATTTTTAGTGTTTTTGGAGAAGTTGTATTACAAGTTGAAGCAATTCTGAAGAGCCGAAATGCTATCAGTTTGTTTCCAGATTCTACAACAGTGAAGACTCCTGAAGAAACACTTATCCTAAGAGTTATATTGTAACCATAAAAAGTTTACAGTAATATAATTGAACTATGTGTTTGGAGTGTGGAGTTTTTTACCTGAAAAGGTTTTCCCCACGTAAAAATCATTGTGTTAATGTTTCTTGATTTTAAATCTTAATTAACTAAATGTATGCGAATCTTAATAAACTATAATCATTGAAAGGTTTGAAAGAATCAACTACAATGGGTAAGTACAAGAAGTTGGGTCCACTTTTAGTGGAAGCCTTGGGGCAAAATATTTTTAGAAGTGATGGATTTTGGCAATGTGGTTGACAATTTTTTTTTAGAATTTTTGGATGAAATTAAAACCCATTTCAGATGACAATGTCTAGTTTTAAAATATATAATTTTTTTTAGTGTTGAACATAATTTTGTATTTATTATTTATTTCTTAAACAAAAAGCTTCAATTTTTTTGAAGAAATGGACTTTAGCAATATGGCTGACGACTTTTTTTAAAGATTTTTTTGACGAAATTAAAATCCATTATAGATGAGATTATGTAGATTCCAAATATGTAATTTTTTTTTCTATTTTTCAAATATTTTTTGATGAAACTGGTCCATAAACTTGAAATATCAGGTTTTCTTAATATTTTAATAACTTTTTATTAAAATAATTTTTTGAAAAATAAATTATACGTCAACAATATTCAGAAAATTATTTTCAATTTGAAAAAAATAAAAAATGATAAGTTTAGGTCATCTTATGCGTGACATACACGAGGGATTTTCAAAACAACAATTACGACCAATAAAAAATTAATTAAAAAAATATTCAAAACAAAATTACAAAAAATATCATCAACAATTTTTAGTGTGTTATAGATCTTTTCCCAAAAGGATTTAGAAAAATATAATTATTTAGGTCAAAATATGGTTGACGTACATGTGCATGGTATGGTAAAAAAAAAAGTGACTAGTTTTGGAAGTTGTTTCTGCACCTTTTCTTCCTTTCAAAACTGTACACCTTTCTGGAGTTTCTGGAGATAACTGGACTGATTCTGTGCAAGTTCAGGAGTTCTAGTCTGTGATACTTTCTTGAGCTCTATCCACTATTTAGATTCTAGAGTTCTGGAGCTTCTTGCTACCCGTGCAATGCTCTGTGTTGCTATTGCACCCTTCTAGAGTAAGATGCTCTTTGTCAAAATATCCTCTGCTACTGTAAGTTCTTCTTCTTCTCTCTGTCTGACTAAACATTTTTCTTTTCATTCCTTTTTTTTCTTTCTTGCCTTCTCCATAAAATTGCCGCTCAATTCAAATTGACCTACAAAAATTAATTCACTGCCAAAATACATTAACTGGGATAGTGGATGTCAGACACGACAAAGGAGGAATGATCCCAATGCATCTCTTCTGACAGTTGCATTAAATGCGGTGGATGGACACTCAAGGTTAATATTTCCAAAACTCCCCTCAATCTTGAGCCTCCTTGCACTTTCATTACTATGTTGTGTTTCCAGAGCTTCCTTGTCTAGTGCAATTTTGAAACTTTCAGAGTTGTCTTATCCGAGGTTGTTTTGTCCTGTGTCTTTCCAAAGCTATTGAAGTTCCAGAGCTTTTTTATCTTTCTAGAAACAAAGTTTTGGAGCACTTTTGTTTTCCAGAACTAAAGTTCCAGAGCTCTACCTTTTCAGAATTGAAATTCCAGAGCTTTCTTGTCTACAACTATTCTGTGTTCTGGAGTTGTTCTGCCTAGATCTATCAAGGTTCCGGAGATGTTCGAGACTGTCCTTCTAGAACTAAATGTTCTAGAGTTTTTCTAACTTTCCAAAATTGAAGTTCCAGAGCTAACCCTTCTAGAGCTAAAAGTTCTAGAGATTTTTTGAGACTATCTTTCTGGAGATGCACTTCCAGAGTTGTTTCCTTTCTGAAGCTGGGCCCTTCCGGATTTGTCTTTCCAAAGTTCATTTCCAAAGCTATCCATGATGCCAAGCCTATCTTCTTAGGCATTCAAAGGAGTCTTTTGATAGTGCTTTGGTGAAAATATCAACGATCTGCTGCTTGGATCTACAGAACTGAAGTTCAATGTCTCCATGCTCTACCAACTCCCTTATGAAATAGTAGCGGATCTCAATGTGCTTGCTTCATCCATGGAAGATGAGATTCTTTATCAGAACCGTAGAGGACACGTTGTCACAAAATATGGTTGTACCATCTTCTTGCTCCTCGTTTAAGTCTGCAAGGATTCTTCTAAGCCAAATAGCCTGATATGCTGCTGCATTTGCTGCTATGTACTCTGCTTCAGGTGTGGAAAGAGAAATGATGGGTTACTTCTTTGATGCCCATGAAACTTCTCCTGAACTCATGTGGAACACATAACCCAATGTGCTCTTCTTTTCATCTACACTTCCTACTCAATCACTACTCGTATACCCAACCGACTCAAACTCATTGGAGGCGGTATACATAATGCCACCCACTTTACTCCAATGATTGATTCCCCTTGGGTAAATTAGTTAGCTCCCAAGTATGATTTCTTTCTATAACATCCAGCTCTTCATCCATGACCTTACACCATTTTTCCTCTTTCACGGCTTCCTCAAAATACATTGGATCACTATAGGAAAACAATGCAAAATCTAGATTTTCATTAAAATCAACATACCTTGTGCTGCCATAAATTTTGGTCACACTTCTTGTCCTTTGTGGCATCAATGATACAAGCAAAGGGTCTAAATTTCTAGAGCTACTTGACTGTTGGGTTGATGAAGAAGATTGAGCGCAATAATGTTCACCCTGTTGTAAATTTTTGGAGTTGTTCTATTGAACAGTTTTCGAGCTATTGTTGTATTGAAAATTTCTAGAGCTCTAGCTTTCTAAATTGTTACCCTACTGAAAAGTTCTGGAGCTCTTGCTTTTGGAGCTTCTTCATGCTCAAAGGGTATTGTGACAGAAATACCCATGGTGTTGTCCACCGTTCCATCCCATGACTCATTTTGAATGAATTCAACATCCTTGCTAATCACCACTTTCTTGGTGATGGGATTGTACAATTTATAGGCTTTTGATTCTTCATTATAGCCTAAGAAGATGAATTTTTCATCTTTGTCATCAAATTTCTGCCTCTTCTCTTTTGGCATGAATGCATATGCCACACACCAAAATATTCTCAAGTGTTCTACATTCCATTTGTATTTTTGTCCACGCTTCTTGTGGAATCTTGTCATGAACAACCTTTGTGGGGAACCTATTCAATAGGTAGATTGTTGTTGCTACAACTTCACCCCAATAATCATTTGACAAACCTTTTGCCTTCAGCATGTTTGATGTCATCTCTGTGATGGTTCTATTTTTCCTTTCAGTGAATCCATTTTGTTGTGGAGTATACCTAGCTGTGAACTGAATCTCAATGCCTTCATACTTGCAAAAAATTATAAACTCTTTAGAGATGTACTGTCCCCCTCTATCCATTATAAGGACCTTGATATAATAGCCACTTTGCTTTTCAACCAAGGCCTTAAACTATTGGCAATATGTGTTGTCATTGATGTCAAATCTATATGTATCAACCTGAGTTCAGAGATGGGTGAAGCTGATGGACAATGGAAGATTTGAGAGAGAAGGTTTGACTAAGTTGAAGACATAGGATAGGCATCCTTAAGGCAGGTCAGTTCGGAAGACCTAGCAGATGGAGAAAAAATGTCCAAGTATAAGAATGGTAATCTTCCTAATGTCTAAATGTGTTGCAGAGGTGTGTAAACATTTTCTAACATGGTTTCTATATATCTACAATGATATTATATCAGTTTTAAGTACCGCACTTAGAGAAAAGTTGCAGAAGTTTGGTTAAAGCTCTCGTAGTGTATATCCTAAGGAAGAGTTACGATATTTTGGTCTGCATTCCTCCGTAGTGTAAGATTTAGTATTGCAGTTCAGAAGATAAGTTTATCTAGTAATCAATATGCTATATCCAAGATTTTAGCTCATCACACCTTCAGAAAAGAATTTTATCAATAACAGTGTTCCAAACTGTGACTTGACAGTATAAAGCAATAGTGGAGACTTGTTGGAATGCTCTACATTCCTCCGAAAGAGAAGTTGTGCCCATGCAATTTTGCAAATATGTTTGGATATGTGTAATGCACACTACCTTACAGTATAAAGTGTTCTTATGGTCCGCAAGGTCAGATTTCAAGTGACAGAAGCCACATAGACAGTTCATAAGTACTCTATAACACACATGTTTTAGTACTCACGAAATATGGAGAAGGTATAGATAAGATATATGAGTATATGCAGAGACTTTACATGCCTCATAGTAACTCATGTTTGAACCGCATGCAATTCTCTCTTATCTCCTATACCTCACAAGGTATTCAAGTCACCTTGAGTTATGTGTATACATAAATGCTGATCATAGTGCAACTGAGTCAAATGTCTCTGCATTTCTCTGGAAATGATAGATATGATTGAGTGGATCTAAGAATATGCTCATAACATTGAAAAACTTCATTGATAAGTATTTCAATTAAC